>OZ025257.1:29453619-30053619 GCA_964019135.1 Arenicola marina
GCCGGATATAAGCTATGCATATTGGCATGTTATTATAATGACACCATTATTACGAAACAATCCCTGGCTGATAGCACCGAGTTGTGCAGTGTCAGAAAAGGAAGGTGGAAGCTAGCCAATGGGATTGGTGAGGGAGGCGGGGGTTCCTTCTGGCCTCTCGCTAATCGATAAATCAATCACTATGGTCGAGGCTGGACCTGCCTGGTGAAGGTTTTTCGCCCAGAAGTCTGCCATATATAGGTGTGCATTGTGTGTGACATGCCTTCCGTGCTGCGTCTTTATGATCCCTTTCTTCCCCAGACCCAAGTGTTACCGCAAGCCGGCTTGGGTAATGTAACCTCTGGTTGTTGAAGCCGGCATGGGTAATGTAACCTCTGGTTGTTGAAGCCGGCATAGGTAATGTAACCTCTGGTTGTTGAAGCCGGCTTGGGTAATGTAACCTCTGGTTGTTGAAGCCGGCATGGGTAATGTAACCTCTGGTTGTTGAAGCCGGCATAGGTAATGTAACCTCTGGTTGTTGAAGCCGGCTTGGGTAATGTAACCTCTGGTTGTTGAAGCCGGCTTGGGTAATGTAACCTCTGGTTGTTGAAGCCGGCATGGGTAATGTAACCTCTGGTTGTTGAAGCCGGCATGGGTAATGTAACCTCTGGTTGTTGAAGCCGGCTTGGGTAATGTAACCTCTGGTTGTTGAAGCCGGCATGGGTAATGTAACCTCTGGTTGTTGAAGCCGGCATGGGTAATGTAACCTCTGGTTGTTGAAGCCGGCATGGGTAATGTAACCTCAGGTTGTTGAAGCCGGCATGGGTAATGTAACCTCTGGTTGTTGAAGCCGGCTTGGGTAATGTAACCTCTGGTTGTTGAAGCCGGCATGGGTAATGTAACCTCTGGTTGTTGAAGCCGGCATGGGTAATGTAACCTCTGGTTGTTGAAGCCGGCTTGGGTAATGTAACCTCTGGTTGTTGAAGCCGGCATGGGTAATGTAACCTCTGGTTGTTGAAGCCGGCATGGGTAATGTAACCTCTGGTTGTTGAAGCCGGCATGGGTAATGTAACCTCTGGTTGTTGAAGCCGGCATGGGTAATGTAACCTCTGGTTGTTGAAGCCGGCTTGGGTAATGTAACCTCTGGTTGTTGAAGCCGGCATGGGTAATGTAACCTCTGGTTGTTGAAGCCGGCATGGGTAATGTAACCTCTGGTTGTTGAAGCCGGCTTGGGTAATGTAACCTCTGGTTGTTGAAGCCGGCATGGGTAATGTAACCTCTGGTTGTTGAAGCCGGCATGGGTAATGTAACCTCTGGTTGTTGAAGCCGGCATGGGTAATGTAACCTCAGGTTGTTGAAGCCGGCTTGGGTAATGTAACCTCTGGTTGTTGAAGCCGGCTTGGGTAATGTAACCTCTGGTTGTTGAAGCCGGCATGGGTAATGTAACCTCTGGTTGTTGAAGCCGGCATGGGTAATGTAACCTCTGGTTGTTGAAGCCGGCTTGGGTAATGTAACCTCTGGTTGTTGAAGCCGGCATGGGTAATGTAACCTCTGGTTGTTGAAGCCGGCATGGGTAATGTAACCTCTGGTTGTTGAAGCCGGCATGGGTAATGTAACCTCTGGTTGTTGAAGCCGGCATGGGTAATGTAACCTCTGGTTGTTGAAGCCGGCATGGGTAATGTAACCTCTGGTTGTTGAAGCCGGCATGGGTAATGTAACCCCTGGTTGTTGAAGCCGGCATGGGTAATGTAACCTCAGGTTGTTGAAGCCGGCATGGGTAATGTAACCTCTGGTTGTTGAAGCCGGCATGGGTAATGTAACCTCTGGTTGTTGAAGCCGGCATGGGTAATGTAACCTCTGGTTGTTGAAGCCGGCATGGGTAATGTAACCTCTGGTTGTTGAAGCCGGCATGGGTAATGTAACCTCTGGTTGTTGAAGCCGGCTTGGGTAATGTAACCTCTGGTTGTTGAAGCCGGCATGGGTAATGTAACCTCTGGTTGTTGAAGCCGGCATGGGTAATGTAACCTCTGGTTGTTGAAGCCGGCATGGGTAATGTAACCTCTGGTTGTTGAAGCCGGCATGGGTAATGTAACCTCTGGTTGTTGAAGCCGGCATGGGTAATGTAACCTCTGGTTGTTGAAGCCGGCATGGGTAATGTAACCCCTGGTTGTTGAAGCCGGCATGGGTAATGTAACCTCAGGTTGTTGAAGCCGGCATGGGTAATGTAACCTCTGGTTGTTGAAGCCGGCATGGGTAATGTAACCTCTGGTTGTTGAAGCCGGCATGGGTAATGTAACCTCTGGTTGTTGAAGCCGGCATGGGTAATGTAACCTCTGGTTGTTGAAGCCGGCATGGGTAATGTAACCTCTGGTTGTTGCAACGGATTAAGACTGATTCGCCCTGTAAGCTCTGGCTGGCGGCTACACTTCTTGCGATCTCTCGCCCATTACCCGTCATTTGAGGAACGGTCGTGACAGGTGGTATTACCCATCCTCATAAATACTGTTGAGTTTGTACACGGAATCCTTGTGGTTTTAAGCTATAAACCAATATTAATAGCATATTTGTGCACTCCATAAGTCCTGCAACATAGGCAGTTCAGTAAGATACCGCTGGATATAACAATAGGTATTGTCATTGACACATGGTGCGTCCTCTTATCTCTAAGAGGCTCCACTATATGGAACAGCTTGCCGCAGTCAAAGCCCCCTATGGTCACCCATAATAGTACATTATTAAATGTCTACATGTGCATTATTACTGGCGAGATGTCTACGTGTATCTCGTTACTGGCGAGATGTCTACGTGTATCTCGTTACTGGCGAGATGTCTACGTGTATCTCGTTACTGGCGAGATAACTACTTGTGCCTCGCAATGGCGAGATGGACATGTGCACATTATTACTGGCGAAAGCGGATCCTGTTGGCGTTGGTGGTCTGGGCTTCGCTCGCGGCAATGGCCGAGTGGCGTCTCGGGCAGTAGGTGCTGTCCTTGGCGCCGGGGACTAGGTCCGGGCCTGGCATCTCTGAATTATTGAGGAGTGATCTCAATCTGGTTGTCTGTGGGGAAAGGAATATAATGATTGGCCCCCTTCACTGCTCTCTCGTACAACCGTGGACCAAGCAGTAAGAAAGCCTCAGGCCAACTGACCTAGCAAGATAACAGCACGATAATATATTGTACAGAAGTAACCTGCATGTCATTTACATGCCTGGTACAGACTTGTTTGCAAATGATTTGACCACGTGTACATTAATACTTTAACTAGACTGACCACGTGTACATTAATACTTTAACTAGACTGACCACGTGTACATTAATACTGACGAAACTGACCACGTGTACATTAATACTGACGAGACTGACCACGTGTACAGTAATACTGACGAGACTGAGCACGTGTACAGTAATACTGACGAGACTGAGCACGTGTACAGTAATACTGACGAGACTGACCACGTGTACAGTAATACTGACGAGACTGACCACGTGTACAGTAATACTGACGAGACTGACCACGTGTACAGTAATACTGACGAGACTGACCACGTGTACAGTAATAGCCGTTAGTTCGCTTTCCCCGAGAGCTGTTATCTTTTCGCGTGGTAATATTACGACCCATTGACACCTCCATCCGCGCGACATCACAACTTATCGATCGCCCGGAGGGGGCACTATTATACAAGTCGGTGGGTGGAGGGGGGTGGGGTGCGGATATTTGTGATGAACAAGGTACCCCTATAGAGCGGACATTTATGGTGAAAAAGATACCCCTAAAGAGCGGATATTTTAAAACCTGCGACCGGGGGGGGGGGCCCTTCCGAGCGGAATTTACCTCCAAACCCCTCCAAACCCAGCAATGTATTAAGTACCCATCCAAGGGTTATCGCCTGTTTACACAGGAATAGCCTTTGGTACAAATATGCTTATATCAAGATTTCCTCCGCGTTTCACCCCCACCCCCCCGCCGCCCCCCCATAACGCCGTTTTCACAGAGAAAGTCTCAATGGGATATTGACCTTTTTGGTCGTATTAACATGTTACATTCTTACCAGTCTGACATCCCAAGCTCTATACCTACCCATGGCGACTCTTTGCATGTGTCCGCCAACCAATATTTTGTCATCGGCTATCGGAAAGTCACAAGCTTTTTGTGCGTTTCTGGTTGTGAGGACATTATGCGCTATATGGAGCGGCTGTTCGCCGGCGGGTTGGCATGGGCTTGTACTGGTGGATGACAGAAGCAGGTACTTGCACCATACGGTACGGTGTAAGGGGATAATTGTAATATGAACAGGTGTGACCCAAATGGGGAGCGCAGTCAGACTTCAAAGCGAACACTTGTCATCCAGCAGTAGCATGCGGGCGCACAGACCAGCTTGTGTTGTGACGTCAGCACACTGACTAACGTCAGGCAAGTACCCTGATACAAGCTACAATAACACAAGGGAAATGTGCTATGTCTACAGCACATTTCAAGATAATATGTTGAAGCTGCATGAGCACATTTAAGAGAACGGCAATTGTAACAGTAAAAAACGAATATTATATCACAGTTCTGACCATGCCTTTCTAATTTAGAAAAAAAAATTATAATTAAATGTATTTCATTCGTATAATTTGTATTTGCATTTGGCAGGGTCGTTATTCAATTGTTATATCTTTATGATAACTATGATAATTGAGCCTAAATAAACGAGTTGATTAAATTTTTATTTTGCCCAATCTGTATACCTAGCTTGCCAATGAATAATCCTTTAGGCACCTGTCATTAGGTAGTTAAGTCATTTATATCGGTAATAAACCTATCATAGATAAAAGTCCTAACTATATAAACCAGCCCCCTAAACAGTAACAAAATTGTCAATTGGTTAAACCTTAACCCGTTTAACTATCAAAGTAGACTTGTAGCAGTTTAAAACGACAGCTAGCCTGGACAGACAGCTTAACATTGTCAGTATAATGTTTGCCCCAATGTAAATCTAGTGGAGCAACTCTACTTAACTCTCAATAAATTGCTGTAGTTCATGCATATATAACAGGCTCAAACCTACCAAAACTGAAAATACAAATATACTATTTAATCAGCACAAATAATTAAGAATGTTTGACATATTCAATACAATGCCAATGGATCTCTTATATCGAGTGAAACCTATCCTATTCACTATGATGGTTGCTGAAAGCCACAGTCAGACTCTAGTAGTTTTTCACTACATTGCTAGAAATACACATTTCACATAAATTAACTTTATTGCATGTGGAACTGAGTTGTATTCGTTCTGAAGTGTTACATCCCTATTTAATAACAGTCGATAACTGAGAATGGTGATATATATATACTATATATATATATATATAATATATATTTTCCATTTTTGAGCTCTTCAAATGGCGCGAAAATTATACAAATCTGGGGAAAAAGCTGCATCATACATTATTTAAGGAAATACGTTCAACGGTAAATATTAGGGCGGACAACATATAACTATGAGCTCAAATTGAGTATTCGTTTAACAATCCACATGAGATTTGTTTTCCTTCCCATTGCAGGTTATATCGGACTCCGCGATGGTGCACCTCAAGGAGGCTTTCATGGATGCCTACGACGAAAATGAAGACCAACGCATTGAAATTTCAGAGGTGTGTAATCGTGTCTGGCTTGATTATATTGTAAAGCAGGGTTAGTACATTGTGGTTGTTACTGACAGAAGTTGAAAACTTCCGTCAGTATACTGCTATGTCTGGTTTGTAAATATGTTTGTTTGTTCGCAGTCTGTAGGGCGAACGGTTACATGTACGAATCTCATATTGCACCAAGTGATAGATGCGTATCATTGGGAGGTTGATAGTTAATAGTGTATGTAGGTCAAAGGTTAAGGTCACAGTAATTTTTTCTAAATTCGTTTAACCATTGAAAAATAGGACCAAAATTCTACTGTCAGTTTTAATTTCATCACGCTGGGAATTAGTTCACGTATTGGGCCTATATGTACCTTGTATCCTGTCTTTAAATTTTGCGAATCGCTCAAATAGTTTTTCTGCAAAAAAGTCCCTAAGTTTAACATGGGACCCCACGAGAGCATTTTGGCGGGAAAATGGCCTCGTCCATTTCTCCATGAAGGGGACAAGTCAGACACACGACACTTTGCATAAGACATAGTATTTGGGCGTCAATGACCATATTGATCAAGTTCACGCATCCAAGGTCAAGGTCACGAAACATGTTTACACCGTTAATATTAGGTCTGGAGATCCGCTGTTTGTTTAAGAGTATTCTTTATAGAGAGGCAAAAATGGATTATGGGCTGTGACTACATGAATGCAGGTAGATGACCCACATGCGGTAGGATATGTCCAAGTGCTAGTGACATCATGTGTGCCAAAATGCAACGAAATCGAACCAATAGGTTTGGACGCTAAAAAATAATCTAACTTTAACAACGGCGCGATGCGACGTTTCGGCCTTTTTCTCGGTCGATATTGCAGAGATCGTGGTCGGTCCTAAAATGTTTAACGTGATTCTTTCTACTTGTCTTGGCTGATCAACGTTCAATTATGGTGAAGCATGGCAATTTGTTGGTGAATTCGTCAAGCCATAGCTAAAGGACTAGAGTCTCGACTCCCTCGACTCGAAAACGTCCCGCTAATTAAACGCTAAATATGGCATACTACGGGCATTACTCGGCCAATGTACATTACATCCAGGGACAAGTGCTACCGTTCGTAATTTTCTGGCGATGACGAAACGTGTGCTTCAAAAATGACGTAGTTGCGGTGAGCCGACATAATTGTGGAATCGTTCGTGTTCTTCAAGTAGGTTTCCATTTTTCATGTTCACCTACTTAAATAAAGGCTTCCATTGTTCAGGTAAGTTCACGAGTAAATTAAATAGGAAATTAGAAGCCAACTTGTTACGTTTTTATAAGCACCAGCGACGACCTGTGAGGTCTCGTTGGCGTGTCCATGGCAACGGAAAAATTGGAAAATCGGAAAAGCAAGCTAGAGCTGCGACCGTTGCGGTACGTATTAGGGTTATTAGAACTATCTCTGAAAATACCTCTGCTTAGATGTTTTAGAGACATTAAATTTGCCACTGTGAATGATGGTACTCGATCTAGCCTATTATGAATTAGACACTCGCATTATCTATCCCTTAACAAAACAATTATTGCATTATTAAATCCATGTAGAGAAAGAGAGTGACAGTACCGGTGGGTGGCGATGGCCGGGGGAGGTCACAATGTAGCGCAGAGACAATCATATGTTAAGATATCGGACGAAAATGATCGTTAACGATCATGGAACCGGGTGAGGTGAAGACTTGATAGAGAAAATATATGGACTGAGCCAAATTCAAGGAAGATTGAAGGAATTGTTGCAAGATCCCACATCAATACGAATGCCGGCTGTGGCGTGAAGGACGAAGGGGCAATATCGAAAACTTCAGCTATACCGAAGTTGCTGCACGTTTTGTTTCGGCCCCTACCAGCTAAATCATTTGTTAATCGTCTTGAGGATATTGCTATGGAAGAACAAACGGTCTAAGATTGCACTGAAAGGCCTGGTACAAGAGGGCGGGGCTCTTAACCTGACCCATTTATCACCTTTTATTAAGGCGTTAAAGATTACGTGGATGAAAAGACTAGTTGCCACAGAAGGAGCCTGGCAGAACCGCTTTACTGAAATTATTTGCGAAGACAAAACCTTATGTTGGGAGCTTGACCCGCGATCGCGGCATGTGTCGGAAGCGAAAGCAAATTCTTTTTGTTCAGAGGTTTAAGAGAATGGACTTGTCAAAAATATAATACGTGGGGAGCATCCTTTCGATGCGCCAATTTGGAATTCTTACTTTTTAAAGAACGAAAATCTTAATCGACGAAAAGCTGAACTTATCAAGAAAGGGGTGATTTACTATAACGATATGCTAAGTGAAAACGGTTCTTCTTATGGATGGATACAGCTTTGTAAAAGGTATAATGTTATTATGAACTTCGCGGATTTTTTATAGTTTAATGCATAGCTTTCTCAGACAATAGAGAGCACAGTTTTTAACTTTTTAGTGTTAAGTTTTTAAAGCAGAATAAGAGAATGTAAGGTTTTCTATAAGCTGCTCGTAAAAGAGTGCAATTTTTTTGAAGACAAGTGAGTCGAAATGGGAAGAGAAGGTCAACCAGGATACTGATGAATACCAATGGCGAACAATTTATAAGTTACCCTTGCGCTCCACCCTGGACGAACGACTGCGGAGTTTCCAATAAAAAAATGTGTGCAGAAATATGGTTACCAACTCCCACTTATTTTTGTGTAAATTACCTGAGTCAAAAACATGCGCCCTGTGTAACCAGAATGACGAAACAATAGAACATATGTTTGGGGATTGTGTCACAGTAAAACAGATATGGGAAAACATAGGCGCATGGCTATATGAGTCAAGCCGATCTAATGTTAATACAAATTTAAACTTCGCATCTGCTATGTTGGGGGCAGCTTCACCACATGGAAAACTGATTAATCTTGTTTTTATTGTTACCAAATACCATATATATATTTGTAAGTGGCAAGGAGTTACGCCAAAGTTAACGGCTTATAAAATACAATTTGAGCAAGAGCGCAGAGTGGCAGAAACACGGGGAAGAGCGAGGGAGAGTTTTAAGGCCAAGTGGGAATAAATAAATGATGTCATCACTGACACTTATGTGACGTTGTTAGGTTTGTATAGTTGTGTGCATATAGTGTCAATGTGTTTAATGCCGCTCTTCGGAAAATAAAAAGAATTAAAAGATAAATCCATGTACAGTAATTGCGTCATACACAAATGGCAACTTGTATGAAGGGTATGTGTGTTTACGTGGACCTGTGACCCTGACCAGTCGGGACGGACACGGTATCGTCGCAATTAACATGCGACGCTTCTTTAGGCAAGCTACTAATGCGAGCAAAGTGTCTGCTTAATAACGCAAGCAACAGCCATAACGACCACCCTGCGGATTTTATATAATTGCTTCTGACACCTGACATATTGTATTGTAAGAAGCCAGGTGTAATAGATCTTTTAGAAACTCTTATTGAGATCCCTGAAAAACCGTCCGAATATTGTCTGGGGTACAGATTTACTCCTACGGTGTATGACACATTGGACAATGACGCGCTAATGATGCGCAATGTGCAGCTTGTTTAAAATAAACGATACGAGTAAGTGAAACACTTGGATTCATTGGAGAGCCCATACCAATGTCATCAGGCACCAGGACAACTCCTGTTTGTCAATGTCTACTATAAATATATCTGGAAGACTTTAGGACAAACGTTTTAAAAGTCGAACGAGAAGGTATCCAAGTATATTGTTGAAATAATGGTCCTCTTGTATCTTGTGGCCCCAATCTCTCCCTCTACGCTGCGCGTCCCAGCCACGCCTTGGACCAGACCACCTATGCTTCGTGAACTTAATTGCCACCAATGCCAACCTATTGTGCGCTCACGTGACGTGATAAATGCCATGGGCTCAGGCCGCACATCACATTTATCTATATGCCGCGCTGAAACTCCTGCCCTTGTCGGCGTAACCGCCGTCCACTCGTCGCCACCCACCAACTCCCGAGCAACCGTCACTGCTTGCTACTCACGCCACGCCCCACACGCTCTGCTATCAGTACAGCCAACCCCTCCGGAAAAAAAACGTCAAGGCGCACTTTAAACCCCGTCGCAATCTATCCCACATGCCCAGCGATTTTAGCGAAGCTGTATAGCGGAGAACATCCGTTGCTTAGCAGCGAGTGCCTCCATCGGTGAGCAGGTGTGGTGCGTCACCACAAGGGACACCGACAAGCTCTAGATGCAGGCAGAAGTAATTAATATTTGGGACCTTCTCCCACCCAGTCGCACTACTACTCCCGTGCTTTATCTGGTCCCTACCCAACAATTGATCTTCAAACCTACCCGGGATATTGCAGCTGGCATCAGAGCCGCTGTACATCTCATGTTGGAGGGAGGGAATGGGGCTTGCCGTCTTCGTACACAGTAAATGGATTCTTAACCTTGAGATAAGATGGTTAGATGACGTCATGCCAGCACTAACAGGACATATCCCGGTCCTCGGACTCCTTGTCAGTTTTTCGTGGACTGCGCCAGTTAAACTTGTCTTGACAGGTTTAGCAACTCTAAGAGCCCGTTTACCATTGTTAAAATTTCGGCCTGTGCCTTGATGTCATTCTATTTGACCTTGCCCGTGACGTCAGTGTGATTAACCTTTCCTTTGAAGTCAGGCTTATTAATTTTTCCCGTAAAGTCATTGGAAGCTAATACATTTATGAAGTTCTGCGAGTCATCTCAGCGAATGTTAATTTAATCAACCTCTCCCTTCAAGTCGTTCTGATTAACCTCTCCTCACAAGTTAAATCAACCTCTCTTTAGACGTCACTGTGACCTTGTCCGATATATGCAAATGGCGAACTTTGTCCTACTTTTCTGTGGGTCTCTGTTGTATATATTTTGCGTCATAATGAACCGAGCAGACAAACATAATGACGAAAATTCGTGCATAACGTGAGTCATTTTACTGCAGCCATTGTAGGAACTTTTTGAATTACATAATTCAGCATGACAAAAGCATACTCTATCATGTTTGGAATAAGAGCAACAAGACAAACAACTAACAAGATTCAAACTTTAGAGAACAAAATAACCAAAATTGATAACACGATAGCGAAACATTTCATAAAGATTTGCAAGTTGAACGTAGACAGCTGAAATCACACGTAGACAACCTAACGATCGCCAAAAAAAATGGCCAGTGCCTAACATCCGATGAAAATAAGTTATCTGAAACGGTCACGTTCTACAAATATATCTAAATCCAATTGTGAAGGTCTCGTCACAGCAAGTGAAATTGACGAGACAGCAATTGACTTAAGTGCAACAAAAGCTCAGGAAATGACGGTATCGGCTCCAAGCAAATTCTTTCTTATGTGTAAAATGAATCGTATCTGCAAAGTTAATTCAATTACTCACAACGAGATTCTCTGCTACCATAAATACATAAGAAAGGGATCATGAAAAAGCATTGTAAGTGGCCGATGTGTATATCTTGTTAAAGTGGACCGATGTTAGAAGTACTACGTGTCTTATTGGTTTGGGTGAATACAGTTTCTGGTAGTGCTATAATGAGGATAGCATGTTAGAAATAACGCAACTCATAAGCGATGAGATCATACGCAGTTTAAGAAACGTTCAGGATGTTAACATTGTTCACGATGTCTTGGTTTCTTTTTCTTCCGTTTCTTCTTATGTACATGTCTTTTACAAGCCAATATAATATCTGTATTGAGAACTTGAACTCCCGGCTTCCACACCTGTCAAACTCGTCGTGTTATTGATTGATATTGATCCAATGTAGGCCACATACAGATACATACAACATATATGTGTGTGCTGCAATAAAGTGATACATAGAACAAGTGGGACACTGATGATGACGAAAATCAATTTTGTTTCATGAAGCTTACCTTTCTGAACATGTTGATCTAAACAGCGAAGTTGTACGTTGAATATTATTGGCGATTAGGGTCATTTATGGATTCCAGTACCATAACTATTGTACATACCGAGTCGCCTGGCTTGAACTTTAAATTGAAAACAAAATCGTCGAATTGGCCTAAAGGCGTTGCTCATAAATTAGATGAGCGGCATGGATGAATATTATGACTCATTGCCCTTTCTGTTTTATTGTATATATTTATGGTCTTCGCGATGATAGCGGCTGCCTCAGCAGGTGAACATGAACCAACTGCACAATGTGCTCCAGTCACGTTAACAATTTCGACGTCATTTTCCCCCACACATTGCTCCCGCATCGCAGAAGTCGTCCCGTGATACACCGTGCAGCGTCAAATGAACCGGAAGTCACCATAACGCATAGTAGCAGGGCAGTAGACTACGCCACACTGGGATGCCATTGATACGTTGCGCCATCTGCGGACAATATACACACTGTAGACCCTATATAGGGCAATATGCGCACCGCGGGCGCTATGTATGGCAATATGCGCACTGTAGGTGTTATATAGGGTTGTAGGCGCTACTATGAGCAGTGTGCTCACTGTAGTAACCAATATTAATGGAATTAGAGGTCAAACCGCATCTGCCGCCCGTCAATTTTATGCCATATTAGAGCTTAAGGTAAGCCACCCATAATGAGCCTCGGCGATTTTGAGCAGACCTCGGTAAACATCGGCAAACATCGGCGGGCTGTAGCCCTGATATTTTAAGCAGTCTTAATGAAACAAAGCACGAATAAAACACAGCAAAAGAAGTGGTGACATAGGTAAAATAAATAGAACATCCTATAATAAGCTTCGGCGATTTAGAGAAGACCTCGGTAAACATCGACAAACATCGGCGGGTGTCAGTAAAAGGGGAATCCCTAACTCGTTACGTCATTCATAGGGAATCCCCAATTCGTGACGTCATTCACAGGGTATTTTTCCCGAGAATGGCTCTTCGTGATAAATTGCGAATATTCAAGAAACAAACATGGAGAAAACGTGTAAATAGTTCAGAAAACATTCGTATAGATCATAATTATATCGGAGACCATTATATATAACCAGATTTATGAGAGCACAAGGCGTAAATTACTGACAATTGGTGTGAAATAAGCTGCTCCAAAAAATATTTCTGAAATAACATTTTCAAGTTTCAGGACGTGTTTCTCGAGAAATTAGCACGGCTACCTATATTTTTCTTTATTTTTATTACAAGAACTATGTTTTTAAAAGTTTTTAAACGTGGTTTGGTGTAAAGATTTTCATTTTTTATAAAATTGTAGTCAATTTTGTGAAGGTGGTGATTTCGAATTTTGGCAAAAACGGTCCTGTTTTTTGCATCACTGCACTTTATTATTGCCATTCTGCTATTTTTTGTGGCTACTATTTACATTGTTGAATATCATTCCTGTATTGCACTAGGTTTAAGCGTTCCAAAGAGCTATTACTGATGATAATGACTAAATATTGAGCTGAATTGTAGCAAAGTTACATATTCGTGGTAGGTGTCAAGTTTTGGTCATTTTGTGAAATGGGGGTATACTAGGAAAATGGAGAAAATGTTTTGAACGGGACGGTAAAGTATCCTAACAATTCACCAGAAGGTGTGTAATTGGGTATACTTTCATAAAATAATCACAAATACAGAGTTCTTTTACCTTGCTATTATGGGTGGCTTACCTTAAGCAAACATGCATTTTTGAAGTCATGAGCGACTTGTTTGATTCAATACTAATGGTGCTTTGAATTAAACCCTTTACTTAATATGACGTGATCGTGACGTCACGTGACATCATTTGACGGTCAGGAAAATGCTCAAGATGGCAACTATTTCTTTAATATATCTACTCATGAATTCGAGTAATGATAGCTATTACCAATGTAGCTGAAAATGAAGCAAGCCCAACATTCCGTAGGTGCTCTTTTCCTATGACGTCATTTTTGACCATACATATCCCGTGCGCCAAAGAAGTTACGCACTGCACAACTTGTCCCAAAAGACGACGTGTAGTGTCGAATAAATAGGAACTCACCATACCTTGTAATAGCTGTGTAATAGCCTACGTAAGATGTGTGACGTCATGGCGTCATGGTCACGATAGAAAGACTAGTTCTTCAGCTCTTGCTTGACGAAATGGCATTAGATTATCATTGGGGAGACACGAAGACAGAGGACAAAAACAAACAACACTGCAAACGAACTAATAGAGCAACTAATTAGTCTCTGTCACTAGTTCCCTGAAGCTGAAGGTTCCCTACCATTTGGCGCAAAGATCACAGCTCTAAAATATCTTTCTGCTTTTTGACTATTTTTTTTAATATGAACACAATCTCTATTGACTAATTGTTGGCATCCTCACAAAGGGGTCGTCCCACTTTGAAGCGCTCTAGCGCCCTAACTAGGTATGATCCGCCTAATAGAAGCATTAAGTTATATGTAGATGCTTGCAAGTACCAAGTGCCGTCATCGTGACGTCACATGATGCATTGGAACATTCTAGGATTCGACACAAGTCATCCATATTCATATTTCTATGACTGTGAGAACGTCATAGCGAAAGCGTGATGTTAAATGTGTCAAAAAGCAAAAATACTGACAGGTTATTTAGTGCCTTTTCCCCCCAAAATGACCCCATTTTGCTCAAAAATTAGTATGACGCATAAAAAAGTGAACAAAACCGAAAACTGCAATGTAATGGGTAGCACATTCCAAACCGTGCCCGAGTTCTGTAGTTCCAATATTAGCGGAGATCTATGCGTTCTTAGTGTTTTGGACAAAAAATCGCTGTGACACTGACCTTGCAACTTGCGTGGAGTATGTTGTAGTCCTACTGCGTAGCTATAAGGTATTAAAGGCTTCGAAACGATGTATGCAGCCGTTAAACCGCGAGGAGACAATTTTCGAATAAAACAGACATTCATACATATATACATACATACAAACACACGAGCAAACAAACTCGAATCACCGACATATGACGAAAATTAAACAATTTTGTCATAACAATAACGTGTATCTGACTTGTTCATATTGATCTTTTTCAAGAAGAAACGAAAATGTATTTAATATACTGCATGGTACACTCACATACTACTCTGAGGTATGGGCATCGCCGAACACGCCTTCAGAAATTAAGTTTAGCTGGCAGTGGGTAGAGCCGAAACGTGGCGTTTGGAAAAATCGACGCTAGTTTGGAAATCCTTGAGATTCTCATCTGGGTGAGGAGTCAGGTTATATATACCGTAGCACGTGACTAGTTTGGTAATCCACCCATTTTGACGTTTGTCAATTATATCTACGATTTATGTAAAAGTCTATAATAGTCGAAATCACAACGTTTCACGGCTGACTGATTATGACATATTTTGTACTTGCAGATGGCTCAGATTCTGCCGACCGATGAGAATTTTTTGGTACTATTCCACCGAGATAACCCTCTGGAATCATCCGTAGAATTCATGAGGGTAGGTAACACATTATAGAAGATATAGGATAGAATTGTTTTAGAATTATTTAATTGATTGCACTATAGAAATCATAACCGAAAATCAAGACTAAGACCAGAAACTCGTTATTGACGCTAATCATGTCGAATATTAATTCCAGGTCTGGCGGGAATTTGACAAGGATTGTAGTGGTTACATCGAAGCAGACGAACTTAAGGTAAATAAAACTCTATTCAGTGCCAAAAGGTGAACAAGGAATAATATCGCATGTTCCTCTTGGTCACTCCATCGGTTAAACAAAAAGTAACTTAAGTTACTGAAGACATCTGAAGGTATACCCTAGGCGGTTGATGCGAGACTACCTATCATGGTCATAGATTTAATAATTAACAGAAGAGACGACGATTCGTCGCCAATATCGCCAACAATTAAGCAGTGAATGCCGGGGCAAAGGTTATTGGAAATATGATACTGACTTGTTAACAGATCCAGAATATGCAAAGATAGTCAAACAATGCATTAACATTAACATTACTTTAGACAACCAGAAATTGTTCGAAATTATGCAGCTGGAGATTCGTGGCCTTATAATGAGCCATCGTACTTACAAGAACGCCAGATTTCGAGGGACACTAGTATTGAAATACAAATCTCACAACATGAGACACAACATGAGACAGCCAGGATTTTAGACCCATAAACGATGAATGAGGAACGATACGAACATCTAAAGTAAAATGTGGTATCCTGAGATCACAGCTAGGTGGTATGATGAAGGTGAGAATTCTAGTCATTATTTCTGTAGTCTAGAAAAGAGAAACTATGTAGGTAAATTTATCAGTAAAATCCCGATTGATGGTATAGAAATCGGGGAATCAGGTGTAATTCTTAACGAAACCATTATAGTAACTTGTATTATAATAACTTGTACGCGAATTGTGACCGTACCAGGGCACAAAGATACATTCAAACTTTTTTACCGCCAGCTAATATCAAGCGTGTGAATGAACATCAGAGATATGTTTGTTAACGTAACATAAAGTGACATGAAGTCAAATTGATCGTTAAAGAGATGAAAAATAATAAGTCACCGGGAATTGATGGCTCTCCCGTAGGTTTAACAAAACTCTGGAATGACATTGGTTTCTATTTATATATTTGTATTTGTCTCCAAAAAGCCTAAATATCCGAGTCACTATCAGTAACTCAAGGGTTGGCGATAATTACGTCTTTACCAAATGACGATAAACCTAGGGAATACATATTTAAAAATATATGTTATGGTGTTAAAAAATCGAACTTTCCCACTGAACGATGCATCAGGTACAGCAAGGGGGATCCAGTTTGTGTAACTTTGACAGAACATGGTGCCCACTCTAACCTTTACCAGAATGAACAGTAGTTGAACAGTTTACGGTTTGTTGTTTATTTGTACGTATGTGTGCCTCACAATATTTGTAGTACCTGCTGCGGATGGATCTTCAGACTGTAGCTGTCTTGTTTCATGGTTTAGCATGTTTTTGCAGGACTTCTTGAAGCATCTGCTGAAGGAAGCCAAACGCGATACTGACGTCACTGAGGAGAAGCTCATCGAATACACAGACACTATGGTGCGGTAGCAATAAACCTGTGGCACGTTGTGAGGTGGTAGCGTGTGTTAGGGTATATGCAGTACTTCATTGCTGTTTCTGACGGTACAACTTGAAGAATGATATGGTATCACAATTAGAGAAAAATACGATATTACAAACTATCAGCCGCTGAAAGATCTTTTTGTGCATAACATGGCGGTCCCAGCGTTCGGTTCCTTCCGCTAGAGGCAGCACCATAACTCTATTGTTCTGTCCAGCACGTTACGTAAACACGTCCGGTGTAACATGACCAGCCGTCCCCCATGACAGCGTGCCCCCCCCCCCCCTCTTTCACTTCGGGTATACGCGCGAAGGAGGGCACTAGTTATAGGCCGACACATACTGAATACAGCCATGACCAAGTGTCCCCTTAGCTTAGCAGGGGATGAGCAATTTACGTGGGCTAAGGGACATGGGGAGGGGGGAGGGCACATTGGCATGGGCTGCATATAGCTATGACCAGGGGTCGCCTTTAATTAGTCTCGGGTGACCGATCCACGTGGCTTCCCTAACTTGAACATGGAACCCTTAACATATGAGGCTACACGGTGGATGCCGCAATATCCTCCTCGCCATTCATCGACCATTCAAGAGACCCGTTTGGGTCAATCTGGATCTAATATGCCACTTCTGGATCTGAGGGGTCAATCTGGATCTAAGGTGCCAAATCTGGATCTGAGGGGATCAATCCGGATATGAGGGGTCAGTCTGGACCTGGTCAACGCTTTGCAGATGTACACACATACCCAGCGACATTGACTTGTATTTGCGACAGATGCATGCAGTGTCACAATTTATTCAATGGTTAATCGGCCATTATGCCAACCTGTTTATAAGAGATTGTATGACCGTTGTTTTTGTGCCGTCACCCGTGCTGGAGCCACCGCACCAAGGTCTTAAGTACATTTGATATTTATTTGTCATTGCTTGTAGGCACTTTACATGCAATATCGCTTCATATTATGTCATTTCGTATACCTTCGGGGGCAAATATATATATTTTTCTTTACAGCTACAACTGTTCGATCGAAATCGAGACGGGAAGTTGCAGCTTAGTGAAATGGCAAAGTGAGGCAATGAGCTAATATCGTGCCACGTGTTAGTTTAACGTATACCTATGACAAAGAGGAATGTTTTTTTTCAAAATCACCTTGTTAATTTTCTTTATTGAATATTTCTTCTGCGAATGAAGCCCTGGTATAATGGTTATCACAAACGCGTAAAGTATATGTAGCAATATGCTAAGATGTCTGTGGCAAAATAGTGGAATGCTTGTCAATGTATTGTGCAGTAAATACACTAGATTTACCTGCAATTAATCAGGGGTAAGTCGCTTACCAAATTGAGCTTTATGTATCTTATCAGTCATGACACGCGGCTGATGCTGTCTGATACTTGCAGATTGCTTCCAGTCAAGGAAAACTATCTGTGTCGACCAATATTCAGGGTAAGTACACATGCACTTACCCACACACGCGTTGCCTTCCTAATGACCTTCATATAACTCATCTCAGAGATACGGTGGCACAGATGTGTGAACTCAAGACGCCTTGGCGCCTTGGCAATAATGTCATGATACTTATACCACATTGATTGATCGTATCGGTTTTCATGAAATATTGCGAGAAGCTTAGAGTGAGCAGTTCATTAGTAAATAAGGAAGAACTTTAAACTCACCATATGTAATGGAGCAAAGGGAGTGTTCGATATTAACATGCATGTAATGGACCTGGGCGCACACCATTCCCAGGGGGCAGCGCGCTTCACTCCGAGGGGAATCTGCAAATTATTCAATTCCTATGATCTGGTAAGCCCTAGTCAAACTACTACATGGAATTGGGATGCACTGCAGAGAACCGATCACAGACCAATGGAATGTCTCCAAGATCAGAAATTAACTGATGTTAATTACATTATTCTGATATTTCGCAAACAACATAGTGAGCCTTGGCCAGTGATTGTTCTCTCAAACTGAAAGGTAATTAAGGTTTTCTTCGGTTCTAAGGTATGGCCAGGTGATGGTTGTACAGGTCGTTCTCACCGAAAGGTATGGCCAGGTGATGGTTGTACAGGTCGTCCTCACCGAAAGGTATGGCCAGGTGATGGTTGTACAGGTCGTCCTCACCGAAAGGTATGGCCAGGTGATGGTTGTACAGGTCGTCCTCACCGAAAGGTATGGCCAGGTGATGGTTGCACAGGTCGTCCTCACCGAAAGGTATGGCCAGGTGATGGTTGTACAGGTCGACCGAAAGGAACTATTCTTGCAATATTACCATCTTACTGATGAAATACCGATTTCTCTTTGAGGCGCGTCATGTGCGCGTCATGAGCGCGTCATGTGCGCGTCATGTGCTAACCGTGTGTATGTTATATGGGTTCTCTCTCCGAACGTTCACCATCGAACCGTGTTTCAGGGAGCTAGCCGCATAACCAAACGGGACATTGACCGCGTGTTCAATCTGTACGACCGGGTAAGCGTATCGTCGCACGTCTGTGTACTTCTTAGATGTCCCCTGATCATTGCGTAGGACGAACGGCGGTAAATGCATCACAACTCTTCTTTCTATCTGTTCTTCTTGATGGCTAAGCCCCAACGTACGGAACGTCACGTCGTTTTGATGATTCGCTTATTAGGAAAATCATCGTCATATGAAAAGTCCATACCGTCTACATAGATACACCATTCGACCTCCCTTTTTGCTATCATTCACCGAATGCATGTCGTTATGCGTTGCTTCCGCGTCTCGTATAAAATAAGACCATGCTTGCCGTGCCAGTCGAGCGACTGGGCTTTATGTCAGCTTTATTTTCATTCTTCTATTAATTGCATTACTAATCTGTTTTTGTTATTTCCTACCGCATGCTATATTTCTTAAGATAATACACTCAACTTATATATTAAATATACGTCAGCATTCAAAATACGCACAGAGAGGACCTGTAATACACATAGCCATAACACAATGCCTTGAAATCACGAAGAATTGATGTCTTTATCCCCAGGTCACGACGAATTAAATAGATATCTTTGATATCAGTGGCCGGGGAATGGCGCCCAGCCTGCCGGCCAAATATATATCGAACGGTTCTTGTCAACTTCAAAGTTAGCTTCAAATTAAATATTGGTTTAACAGAACGTATCTATACTGGCACCTTTCATGAATCCCATCGTCATTTCATATGGAAAACTATAGCTATCCCTAGGTCAAAAGCGATATTCACGATATTGATCCCAATATATTACGCCATCGAAATAGACTAACCGTTAAATTTATTCAGAAGCACTGTTACAAAATATATGTGTTAAATTTCTGTTCTAGATATTAGGAATCCAACGAACACCTACTGGTACTGGTTACCTCCTTTCTCAAAACTTCCAATTTATCTAAATATTTACATAACCTCTAAACCTGCCTATATTTAGCAGTTAAACCCGGACCTGCATCTACGTCACTTGGCGCACAAATTACGGCTTTCATCGTTGAGCAATTGATGCCCGAGTTTTAAAGACCACGAATAGAACGCGCCACACTTACCAAACCATGAGCCACATAACTTGCACAACCACCCAGATTTCTTTAATATTTACCTTTCTGCAAATTTACGAATTCTACTTAGAAGCTGGCCTTAAGTGCCTTAAGTGCCGTTTAAAGTACTGAGCTATTAGTTAGCCTATATGTTACATGCCTAGGGAAACGTATTACGTTCAACAAATCCTGCTTTTGTTTCTTGTTTTTTGTTTCTTGTTTCTTGTATTTCTTGTATGTAGTATTTCAGAATGTGTTTAGCTGGGATACGTCCATTAGTTGCACCATAACATTGTGTTAGCGGATATGTCCTTCAGATTTACGAGAAAAAGAATGGTGTGCAAGAAATGGGATGACCAGCCGTATCCCAGCTAACAAGTTAACGTCATGACGACGTTTTTTTGGTTTGCTTTTGGTTGAGATTAAGTGAAAATGTATGTTTTTTTACGTTGCCCGAACGTTTTCAGATAACGTTGTCCGACATTCAGTCCTGTATTAAAATTGTGCCTTCTATGAGAAACAATTGCGTATATGATGAATTAATCAGAAGCGTGATTGTCATGTACAATCAATTACATATTGTTTTCATGATGTCTAATTTTTCAGGTAACGTTGTCCTAACGTTGGGAAAACGTCCACTCGCGACTTTCGCCATTTTGTATTGATAACAACTGCTACACGCAGCCAAGTTTTAATATACACTACACATGTCAAAGGTTTTATTTTTATGGGATAAAGGCTAGAAAATATTACTTCAATGTTTGCGACGAACGTTGTAACAACGTTGTTCTGATGTTAACTTTGAGATGACGTGATTACACCCAAAACCAACGTGTGCAAACGTTGTGTGTTAGCTGGGATCCTGGTTCGTATAGCAAAGGGTCGTCTGACAATGCCGCATTTTCGCATGTGATACGAATATCAGGCAGAATATATTCATATGTACTCTGATATAACCATGTAAGCCGTCTTGTAATGAGCCTGTGTAAAGTTCAGACATTATAATTGGACAATATATCAATGTCACACACATGTCTATAACACAAAACGCCTCAATTGCAGGACCAGAACGGCACGATAGAGAACGAAGAACTCAATGGCTTTTTGAAAGACTTAATGGAATTGGTGCAGCAGGTAGGTCAGACCTACTCCATCAAAGTCAACAATGTTAGGGGTCTGGAGGTTGGGGTGGGGGGGGGGGGTCAGCGTCCACACAATTGTCCGTGCCAACTACATATTTTTCAGGACGTCCCTTGTCGCAGTTTGGCTTTGTTCATTGTTGTATTCTTCTAAAATGCCAATATCTGTATCGATTTCGCTTGTTCAGATCCTCAGTGTCAGAATTGGGGGTGTCAATGTCGAATATAGATTTTATGCGTGTGTCGCGTGTCGCCACTTACCCCTTCCAGACCCCTACTGTTTCAATGTAGTAGCATGTCTACTGGCATGTCAAGGGTGCGCGATGCTATGCGAAGGACCCCGGGGGTATCGATTGAATTGATGTGATGATATACTGAGTACGGTCTAAAGTACTATGGTTATTAATAAGTCAAAACTGGCAAAATTTAACCATCAAGATTATATTCAACTTGAACTAAATTAGACAAAATGGATGAAACCTTGAACGTATAATATATATATATATGTCATTTGCAAACAACAAAGATTGAGTCACTAATATATAGTATAATAATTGAATATTAGAACCACTTAACAGCATGGGTATGTGACGCTCATTACCAGATATGTACCAAATCCGGCTAAAAATGTCACTTCAACAGAATTACTGACAACTATATATCACTGACACGGACGCTGTGACCGTGTATCTGACACAGTGACTGCCTGAGACAGTGACAATGAGTGACACTGACCACACTGAAACGGGGGGCAGTGCAGTCAGTTCAACAGTTATCACTTCAACAGTTGCTAGGGTGCGAAAGCAGGCAAACTAGATCTAAAGTTAAATTCATAAATGCAGTAGTGACGTGTCGGCCATATTTTCTCCGAATTGTATTTATTCTTGGATATTACTACATATACCTGCATGTTACACTTGTGCTTGCTATAATTTGTTGTATCTGGTGACCCGGGGGTGGCGGAGCGTCATTGTCGTGACCTCCAAGCCATTTGTTGTGGTTCTAACTGTGGTTATTAGAGGCTTATTGTTATTATAGGATTACGACACTGACGACATAGACTTCATGAAGACCGCCATCTTGGATCAGTGGGACCTTAACCGGGATGGTAAGATCAACAAACCCGAGCTGACGATGTTGCTGCTGCAGCAGAGCCGCATGGCAATGGAGGAAGGCGACGGCGACTCCTCCAGACAAGACTCCGTAGACTCCCATGACCTCTAGAAGGTCACTGGGTTGTTCCCCTGGGTTGTGTGAACAATCGCACCAAGGGTAAATATTGCGTCTATTGTTGTTTTTCTTCGCGATTGTATGATACGCAAATCACATATTTCAAGCGGAATTTGCGTTACTATGAATTAACATGACAGTTTCTCCCGTAACGGGTATGCTCCTTGGTGAGTGGCGCTTAACATATTGGGTAACCGTTTTATCTTCGTTGCAGTTTATCTCGTATATCTTCTGTAATTTTATACAACAGACTTTTAGTTGTGTCAATTGATATATTTGAATGTTACATTTTAATTCAGCTTTGAAGAAATGTTCAATAAATTCCCATGCGCTAATGTTAATATGCTCATTTGGTGTAGTAGCCACATTTTGTAGATCACATAACAAACAGTTGATAAGACTAAGTTTTCATTAGTATCTTGTACTCCAAATAGGGCTTCCCATAAATTAAATATACCTTGCCCCAAATTTGTTTTGCAGCGTCCGTACAATTATTAACATATGAGGTATGGTCTGCTCTCCATCACAAAACCAACATTTATCACTGTCACTCGTACCGATAAATCCCCCGGCAGATCATGATATGAAATTTTCACTGGGTTTATCACTAGCGCCAACATTAGGCGAACCCCGGTGATATACATTTGGGGAAGGGGGGGGGGGCGATGGCGGTGGATTAAAAGAAAAGACAAGTATAGTCTCCGACGCTTACGTTTATTACAATTGAGGAACGCCAGTCTCTGTCTCAATGATCACTATTCAATGATGTGGCTCATTTTGCAGCAGGATAAGCATTAAATACAATTGTTATGCAATACATATGATTATTATGACATTTTGCAAAGTTAGCTGCAGACACTTACTTAATACGATTTCCAGATCTATCACTGAAGCCCATTGTTTTGTGGTCCTCCATGCCACCCCATTCATCAGCCATTCTCAGCGGGAGACTGAGACGTCATTTTGCGTCCAGATCCTATTATTCATGCAATTCCCAAGAAATAAGTAACTACTTTATTTAGCGGCAATATATAGAGAGAATCATGTGATGTACAAACGGTCATCACTAAACTAATCTCCAGATATAAACAAAACATATTTCAAAAAGCTACAGCCACTGTGACTTGGCCAACTTAATTCCCCTTTTTCAATACCGAGTCATTCCACAAACGTTCGTATAAGATATAGGGGCCTATTGTTCAATCCAACAACTTACTCGCGTGTCGTAACAATCTTTGTGAATGGCACATTTCTAATGATGGGAAGTGTAGCTTTGCGCTCCAATCAAAAGAATAGAAGACGTTTTTTTGTAGGAAACCGAAGCAATTACTGTGGTTATTTTCGGTGTCTCGTTCTGCCAAAATGAAGGAAAAAAAGTTGTACAAAACCGAGCCTTACGTCGTTATGATCTTCGTGATCACGCTCTAATTAGGGACTTCATTTCCTTCACACAGAACAGTTGGAATTTTAACACCGAACGGCGAATCCTATGGTGTCCAGGTTATGCCAAAACCTGACGTGGCTACTCTTATATCTGCTTCGGCGATGATGATGATGAAGATGATATATGAAGATGATGATGGTGATGATGAAGATGATATATGAAGATGATGATGGTGATGATGACTTGTTGAAGCGACGCCCTCGATGACACTTGTGGCGAGGTTGATGATGTCATTGTGTGATGTCGGTGACATGGGATACGACCGGTGATCATGGCATTGGACACGTGACATCTATTGCCGAACATTGCGTCCGGCAAAACCGATACGAATAGGACTTTTAGTAGTTGATCGACATGCTGCGTGGTACAACGAGACTCAACTGGTTCAAAAAGCAGAAAATTAATAAGAAATTGAAACACGTCAAAGGGAAAGGAACAAAATTGGACGATGTAAAATCGTCTTTTTGAAATAACAGATTAACTTCAAATTCAGATCACTGTTCTTATAAGAACAAGGTTTTTTTTAATTGACTTTCTTTTGATTATCTTGGTTCGTTGATTGCATATTCTGTAACATGTTTGGAACAACATTTGTCTGATGGAAGCGAGTTGCTTACGGTGTGACTATTATATAGACTATAAAATTAGACGTTATGTCAAGGCGATAGTTATGATACATTAAATGGTACTAGAGTATTTTTCGTTCGCATCAATATGCATATTTTTAATATTGTTTGCTTGCAGGTTTTCGCATCATACTTTAAACTAGGTGTGTCCGATGTTGTCGGTAACATATTTTGACATTTGACAGTGTATTTTGCGGAATGATATTGACTCTTCAGTGGGTTTGCCCAGATCTATTACAAAAAGAAATTACCGGTAGTACAATCTGTGAAGAATGTATAACAATATCAGCTGTGCCAGTTATATTTGTGTCACTGAACGAAGGGCAAATTATTTACTGAAGACCCACCCAAGCATTAATGTAGAATATAAACCGTTATTTGGATAATGCGAACATAAAAAATATAAATATTATATGGCGCAAATATGCGAGTGTATGGCTCGCATATGCGTCTTTGAACTATTTTGCATGAAATTCAGCAGCTGTTGTGCTTCCAACTTGATATCCATTCCACACGTGAAGCAGAATGTCCTCTAATGTTGCATGGCAGCTACACTGATCAGAAATCATGGTATCATAGGAAAAGACCAGCTATATTCTCGTTTTACTTAATTCGAAAATATATTCCGCCTACCGTTTATCTTTCAGGTAGTGTATCGCTTATTACACGAATAGTTGATCTTATCTTTTTCTTAATAGACACTATTTACGTCAACAGACGAAATATTTTGTAACATATATTTGCTTGAAACATACTTCTCATGTTCCTTAGTTTCTCTCCATTTCTATTTTAAGTGATGTTATTGGCTTTACATTTATGTAAAGAAATATTTTGTCAAATGTATTTGCTTCGAACATACTCCTGATGTTCCTTAGTATCCTTCTATTTCTATTTTAAGTGATGTTATTGGCTTTACATATATGTTATTTCAGGAAACAACTGAAATAAAAGATTTGCCTTCTTGACACTACTGGTGAAAGGTTTGGGACGTGAAAACACTGAAACCTGAAACACTTATTAATCAATTAATGCGAACATCGTCTTATGTCGGTTCGTTCGGTTTCGTCTCTGTGTCTGTCTTGTAACGGAAGGCGATAACTGCCGAACACCTTCGGATATCGACTTCCAAATTCAGCAAAGGCTTCCAAATGGCAATCGTCAGGCTCAGTTTTTTTTATTTTTTAATTACGCTTAATTATAGCAAGATAGGACGCCAAATCAAAATCAAAATCCCTAGAGCAAGAGGAATTCGCAATTTAAAGGCAGTGAACCTGTTTTCCTTACACAGAAACATGGCAAGTATATTAATCATAATGTATACAACTACGCTGAACTTTGCGCAAACATTTGAACGGCATCATGTCAAGGAAACACGACGTGTGTACGATAAGTCTTATTGGTTGCTCATTGATCTCTTCGGCCTTCATGAAGTAAGTTATCATGCAACTACTTAAAATATAGCTGAAGCGGCTTGAACTTGGTGCTTTCATCCCATTACCAAAAGAGATAAGTCTACGATAAGAATACAATATCATATGTAATCTCATAAAACGCCAGGTATTTCACAACGGACAAAAATGTAGCATTGTGATGGCCATTTTATATGGTATCCCTGTATTATAGTAATCAGCTTGCCTCTTATCAGAAATGCTACTTACACTTATTAATTGAAAGTGTTATTTAACGAGAAGCAGGGGTTTCAGGTGCTGTACTTTGTAAAATCTCATGGCGTCTCTTGATCATTAAACTATATGAAAAGAGTTTAAACCAATACTACAGGTACCTAATATTAAATAAAATACTGATCAACATTTTTCCCAACAAATACTAGTGGGTGTCTTTCTGAATGTCACTGAAATGTAATTAAGTACTCGAACAAAGCAACTACAAAAACGTGTAAGCAATACTTTTCCATTAGATGTATTATTGTGGCGCGATTGCTGCACGCTTACATGCCGTTGTAATTGGCCCGTCGGAAGGGAACACAAAAGGCGCCGCAGCGTGACTCATCAGATCCTGAATCGATATTTACAGAATCCGCGAAACTATGCGATGACTATATGTCTGGCTAATGCCCAATAAGGATGCGCTTTACATTATAACCTGGACTAGCATAGAGGCCTCAAGGCTACAGGTTGACAAGGGTCGTAAGCGAAGACACATTGGCTATATATCACGACATGGCGTCTTTCACGCAACAACCTGCCCCCCCCCCCCACACACACCCACCCCCTCAAACACACACACAAATGTATTTCAGAGCTTTCCGCCGATAATTGATCAGCTCCTTCAACAAGAACTCTAGTCCATGGATGGCCACGTGGTCCTGGAGCATGTTCATGGAAGCAGCTCTCCTTTTATCCAGACGTCATTAGGTAATTGTCTCATATTGTCGGTTGATTGATTGAGCTATAGGTATGACCTTTTAACCTTCAAGGTCACCTCGCGACAATAGGAAGGTAGATATGAACCATGTCCTCGGGATTAACCCTCTAGTCTACATGTGGGACTCCTCGGGATTAACCCTCTAGTCTACATGTGGGATTCGAACCACCCACTCAGGGGCGGATCTAGGAATTTGGCAAGGGTGGAGGGGGGGGGGGGTTCTCTCTGAAAACTTCCGACCGGGGGGTGTGCTCTCTGAAAAACTTGCGACCGGGAGGGGGGGGGGGGGGGGGGCTTGGGCTTGGAGAACCCGATTTTAACAGTTTATGTTCAGTTTCCCAAGGGGGGGGGGCGGGGTTGCTCTCTTAAGACTTGGGACTTTACCATGTATGTTACCATGTATGTTGCATGTTCTCGTTCCCAATTGGGGGGGGGGGGTGCAACCCCTTTAACCCCCCCCCCTAGATCCGCCACTGCCACTGGCCGCTTGGGCTGGCCTTGCAAAACAAACTCGACAACAGTCAAACGCGCTAGGCCGATATTTCCATTAATGAGTTACGAATATTGTTAATATACGAGGTGCTGTACGTGTTAATCAATACAAAAACAAACACTTACTCCATTCTTCTCTAGGTGGAGCTTCGGGCCGACACCAGACAACAGCAATAGATGAGCAGAGCCGATGGCGCCTGCTGCCAGGATAACCTCCTTTCGTGCTGCCACCTGGTGGTTTGTCCTTAAGTGCACTTGTCACAAGGCCACGTCATAAAGTCACTGTCATAAGGACATGTGTCCTAACGTCATGTGTCCTAAGGTTGCAAGATAAATCTCCCATTTCCTTGTTCGTGAAGAATAGGGGGGTTACGCCAATTTCAGAATTGGTTTCTGCATCCAAGCAGCTTTGAAGCATGTAATGACACAAAGAAAGTATACCATATGCACTAACCTATAATATAGTCATACTGGGCCTGATAGTTTCATTTGGTTGGTCAATTCAATCAGGGTCATCAACAGCATGTGTTTTATTCTAGCCAGACATCACCTGTTTATACATTGTTCGGAGTGAAAGTCATATAGCGCCAATAATGACCTGTCCCAGAAGGACTGTCTTGTCATTCCTTGGTGTCTCCATGGACTGAAATATCGCTATTTCACTACGATTTCTATTTGAATTTATTACATAGATATAACAGCATGTATGAAAGGTGGTCTAATGTCAGCTATTTCCACATTTCCAGAAATATGTCACGTTGCATGCCTGTCCCATGATTTTCTGTCAGCCCTGTTGCCTAGTACATTATGTGGGCTGAGAAGCTAAGTGCTCTATTCCTGTTGGTAACAAATTTGCCCAACAGATGGCGACACTGTACAATAATTCGTGAAACAGACAGTGGCCTCGCTGAGAAAGAAACGTCTTCTTTACGACATCAAAGGTCGTTTATGAACAGGGTAAAGAATATGTGGTCAACACTGTTACACAAAAATTATGTAGATGATCCAATATTTCCCCTGAACAAAAGTTGTGACCTATTGATAGCTTAAGTGGCATTAAAGAGAACATCTTATGTGATCGATAATCACGGCTGACACGATGCAGACAGTACTGACTTGTGGCTAACGGGTGAGGTATGCTTAGGTGCTGTGCGTGGAGAAATCCAGTTTGTGTTGTAGTGACCTCTCTCACGCACCCAGGTTCCCACGACGGGAGTTCCAAAGTTAAAGTTGCATGTGGAGCTCTTTCCCGCCAAAACTAATGAGGTCAAAATACATATAAGAATTAGTCCTTGAATCATTCAAGACTTCTTTTATCTATACTCCACCCATACCAGACTGCCAAAAAATGTCTCTTAGCCTTGTCCGTAATATTATTAATAAACCACAAGTTTTCATTTTAGTGGTAAACGTCATCAGTTCGTGTGCTTCGCGATGCTTTGGTATAAGTAGCAGTGCCGCGACCGAGTTCTGTGGTGTCCCGGGATAGACACGTTTGCCACACCACAGCCGAAACGGCGATGTTTATCAGGTTTCTGAATGGATAGAATGAAACAATCGAGTTTTCTGCAAAGTTTGATATAAATATCGCCTGGGCTTAGTTTTGGCGGGAAAGAACTCGACATGCAACTTTAACTGTGCGTGCGGTGCGAACAAGCCGTCATCGGTTTGTACCGACCAGCGAGGTGCTGGGTGGTCAGCAGGGGTTGGAGGGGGGTGGGGGGTGGGGGGGGGGGGAGGGGGGAGTTATTATAAGGTTCAAATTTTATCAGTTTCTCATCTAACATATATGCTTTTATATGCTACTACGAAATCAATAAAGATAACGATAGGCCTGCCCGGGTGAAGGGTCGGGAAGGGGGGAGGGGGGACTATAATTTCGAGTCTGTGCTTGAGTGAAAACTGGCCGAACTAGCACCAGTCTCCTCTAAGGCAAACAGATATAAATGGGTGGAGGTTTTCAAAGAAATATAAGTGGTGGGTTTCCACTTAATCACATTATCAACCCGACAAACTCGAAAAGCTCAGACATTACCACAGGCCATTTCCAATCATTTTAACATTTCACATCAGGGTCCGTGTTCACAAGCATTCCTTATAAGGAGAACAATATTTTTGCTTAAGTAAAAAGAAATAACTCCGTAGATAATTTAGCAGAGAACCGTCTCTACATACAAAATTCTCAAGCAAATTCCTTATGCGAGATGCACGCAAGACCGCCATTTTTGCAAATGTGCGTTGCCTAATAATGGCGAAATAGTCTTAGAATTGTTAACATGAAGGATTGTTCTTCAAGTATTTCCCTATGCAAATGGCTATAGGGTCAACATCTTGGAGATGCGCAAACAAACAAACAGCTTTGCATGGAATACGTGGGCTCATTCCTAAAGCCGATTCAAATACGGATTGATATAAATCTATGTAATCCGGCTTCGTGTAATTTCGCAGTCCTTAGAATTTCCCAGAAGTCGGTCTCAAGGTGGTCCAGAAAAAATATTAAAATAACTCTCCACAGAGGCATCTTCTTGACGAATTTCAAGTAAGGCCCGTACACGAATATTGTATAGCGATTCAACTGAAAACTCCCCCACGAGAGCCTCTTCTAGCTTCGTGAGGTTTTGCCGCACATCGCCTGGTAGGGTGTAATAAAAAGTGAGGGCGCTTCCGCATAACCATGTGGGTAGAACGAGGGCAGCTTCACTGTCCGACAAGTTGTAAGCCTTCTGATGCCAAGAGAAATGCTGCAGTCAAACTGTGACGTGGACTTCTTCCGGAGTTCCGTGGTAAACCGTCAACATCGTGGCTGTTGTGAGAGGTGTCCGGGATCGTTACCGTGTTTCTCCACCAGTGATACGAAAGAGGAAAAATCGTCTCTTCGCACGTAGTGTTCGATGTAGTTTATTATTCGCACGGCGCTACACGGCAACCCTGTTATGGAAGGTGGTGGTAGCATTGGCCGAGGCCGGGGCGCGGCCTACGCCGTCTGACCACCGCCCAGCGTGCCCCCGCCTTCACCCCTCCACGCTCGTCCCTCCTCGCCGTCTGTCTCTGTCTCTGTCCGTCCAAATCTCTAGATCTAAATAGTTTACTGCTTATATGGGGACTGCGTTAATTTATGCAACTAGGGTGGCAGTGGTCATCGGGCGTGAAGACACAATGCCCGTTCAGACCTGCTTGGATAATAAATTAACATCAAATAACCAAATACCGTGTGACTGACCATGCGCGTCCATAGCAGCGACGCGAGGTCCAGGTGGCCCCCCAGTAAAATGACAATGGCATCAATACCTTATGTAGAAGGTTCTGGGAGTTCTATATACCCGCAGGTAGTTAGATGAGATCGAGCTGGCAATTAAAGGATTAAACTTAATTTGGCTTTCAATAAATATCGCGGCCGACCATAAAATGTAAATATACCAGCTGGCGAATGCAGCACCGTAACAGCTTGTTTCGTAAAACTATTGGGATCTATTAAAAAACTGTAATTCCCAAGATTCTGAATTAATTACTGAAGTCATGACTCTTGTTCCTATCTTTCTACTACGGAGTGGTTAAATTCCATCGGAGCAGAATTTCGTACAAAATTTCGTACAAAATCCACCTGCCTCGCTCATTAGCCAGTAAAAGTTGGCTAACGAGTGAGGTAGGTAGGCCCCTCTTTGGGTCTTTCATTATTTTGTACACATATGCATGCACACACTGTGACCGTGCATATACGGATATTCTCTTGTGGAAGAAATTGATAAAAAGAAGCTAACAATTCTTGGCAGATTATGTCGGCTCAAAAATACCGCATTAGCGAAACGCATATTTGTGGAACGTCTCTATCAATCTCAGGGCCCAGGGCCAAAGTTTGGGTATATTAGGGACATCATAGAGATCCTGAAGAAATATAATCTAGAAGGAATCATTTTTAGGTTCATGGATAACAGCAACTTTCCTAGCAAAGGTGACTGGAAAAAGTTGGTGAGAACGCCTTGAAATGATTAGAGGGGGAGTTTTTGGCGTAAACGCCATATGGACCTTAGAACACCGTACGCGTGGTCGAAGGCAACACCTTCGTGACCTAGCTCGTTTGAACTGTGTCGTACACGATACCAAGACATATGCATGAACACACTGTGACCGTGCATATACGGATATTCTCAATCACCTTTTCCATCATTGCGTGGCGTACCGTGAGGCCCGTGAATACTTCTGGGCACTAATTGTAAATACATGTGTCAATAAGCGCGTATCTATACAATCTTGAAGAGATCGAATTAACTCGAGTAATGTTAGGCAAGCCTCCTGACATTGAAGCCACCTAGAGCAGCTTAGCCTTTTAACCCAAATATGTGCCAACGCTTGGCAAAGAATGTCATACGACAAAATGTTAAAATTTTACTGACCGTGAAATTAGGCGGTGACCGATTTTTTTTCTGTGCGTTTTTGCTATTTGTTCTGTTATTTTGACATGTTCTAATGCTCACCAGGAAGTGGTGGAATAAAGAAGATTTATTTATTCATTCATTCACATCCATAGGCTAAAACTGCTCTTATCTTGATACTACCGAGTGTTTATCAATGTCGGATTAGTGAATCGTACATAATCCGAGGTATTAATATCTACCTACCTCACTCATTAGCCAGTATAAGTTGGCTAACGAGTGAGGTAGGTAGGTCCCTCTTTGGATCTTATAAGCATTATTTCTTACCCTACGGCACATACATACGCTAAAACTGCTCGTATCTTGATACTACCGAGTGTTTATCAATATCGGATTAGTAAATCGTACATAATCCAAGGTATTAATATCCACCTACCTCACTCATTAGCCGATAAAAGTTGGCTAACGAGTGAGGTAGGTGGACATTAATACCTTGGATTATGTAGCATTTTCTGTTCCGATGGAAATTGATCACTCGGTAGCTACAACATACGAACAGTTTTAGCCTATGTATGTGCCGTAGTGTAAGAAATAATGATCGTATGACCTAAAGCGGGACCTACCTACCTCACTCGTTAGCCAACTTTGACTGGCTAATGAGTGAGGTAGGTGGATATTAATACCTTCGATTATGTACAATTTTCTCTTGCGATGTGGATTAAGCACTCGGTAGTATCAATATAGGAACAGTTTTCGTGTTTTTCTGTGCCGTAGTATAAGGTGGCCCAAAGGGGGACCTACCTACACTGCAAATACCTGATGCGAAATGTCAAAAATATTGGCAATGGCTTGTGGTAACATCTGAGCTTATCGAGTTTTTTTGTGGGTTGATAAAATGATAAAGTGGAAAACCTCCACTTACATTTGGTGGAAGATCGGTACCAAACTAAGCCATTACATGAATTAATAAATATACGCTCGCATTTTTTTAGGTAGCACCTATCCATATTAGCCAAACCCTCAGACACTCACTGAAATTCTTGTCAATAAAACAAACAACGTTAACCCTTGCTTTACTCATTTATTCAGATAAATATCAGTCTTTCTTGTTTCTCTTGATACGCACAGACCACATGTAACCACGATAGGTCACAACATTACGTCATAACATCACCAGGGACACACAGATGGTGACTCCGCCATGTTCGTGTCAGTCGTCACCGGTGACACAGATGGTGACTCCGCCATGTTTGTGTCAGTCGTCACCAGTGACACAGATGGTGACTCCGCCATGTTTGTGTCAGTCGTCACCAGTGACACAGATGGTGACTCCGCCATGTTCGTGTCAGTCGTCACCAGTGACACACAGATGGTGACTCCGCCATGTTCGTGTCAGTCGTCACCAGTGACACAGACGGTGACTCCGCCATGTTTGTGTCAGTCGTCACCAGTGACAGATGGTGACTCCGCCATGTTTGTGTCAGTCGTCACCAGTGACACAGATGGTGACTCCGCCATGTTTGTGTCAGTCGTCACCAGTGACACAGATGGTGGCTCCGCCATGTTCGTGTCAGTCGTCACCAGTGACACACAGATGGTGACTCCGTCATGTTCGTGTCAGTCGTCACCAGTGACACACAGATGGTGACTCCGCCATGTTCGTGTCAGTCGTCACCAGTGACACAGACGGTGACTCCGCCATGTTTGTGTCAGTCGTCACCAGTGACACAGATGGTGACTCCGCCATGTTTGTGTCAGTCGTCACCAGTGACACAGATGGTGACTCCGCCATGTTTGTGTCAGTCGTCACCAGTGACACAGATGGTGGCTCCGCCATGTTCGTGTCAGTCGTCACCAGTGACACACAGATGGTGACTCCGCCATGTTCGTGTCAGTCGTCACCAGTGACACACAGATGGTGACTCCGCCATGTTCGTGTCAGTCGTCACCAGTGACACACAGATGGTGACTCCGCCATGTTCGTGTCAGTCGTCACCAGTGACACACAGATGGTGACTCCGCCATGTTCGTGTCAGTCGTCACCAGTGACCCACAGATGGTGACTCCGCCATGTTCGTGTCAGTCGTCACCAGTGACACAGATGGTGACTCCGCCATGTTCGTGTCAGTCGTCACCAGTGACACACAGATGGTGACTCCGCCATGTTCGTGTCAGTCGTCACCAGTGACACACATTGGATTGTCCTCCAGACATCGACATCCGCATCCGCTCGGACAGACGCCGTGACCTTGAAACCACTCCGTCATGTGACTCAAATGTCCTCCGTGACCGCAGGCAAGACAGAAACTGGAAGCCCCTGTCAACAATACATGAAATAAGTGTAAGCGTCCTACAAAGAAGCAGGACACAACACAACACAGCCATATACATTGCGCTCCACACTGAGTAGACTCACTTCAATTAGACATTAACGGTAAGATTATCAATAGATATCGCAGATATGACAGCTAACACGACACATCTACAAATTTAGTATGCATAACTATACAACTCCATGGACCACACATAACATCCCATATATCCAATCCAATCCGAGGGACGTACCTCTGACCGTGAGATGGCAGAGTGTGCACTGGAGGGTGTACCGCTTGCAGTGCCCGCACTGCGCGCCACGACCCTCCTGCTGACAGTGCTGGCAATTAGCGTTGAAGTCTAAAAGAAAAACCCGTGACAAACGTACTATATTGCAGTATAGCAGGAGATACATGTTGACCCAAATGGTACATAGTACCATTTCCGTATCCTGAATTCCCTGAGGAATCTCAACAATGAATGTTACACTTATTTGCATGAGCTGCACGGCTGTTGTAGGTAAGCAAAGGATTTGCTGGGTAGCCCTTAATAACATAATATGTAGATAAGAATACAGCTGTACTTCTTCGGTGTCATAGGGGTAAAGTTAGAAGTGTGAATGAACTTTGACTTACCTACTCCCTTGTGGGGTTCTGCCGGGGTGGACACGTACTTCAGGACGTCTGCCCGCTGGTTGAGGAGTCCCCAGCGATACAGCTGCTCGGCGTATGCCCGCTTGAACTGGTCGTACTGTGAGAGAGCGTTCTGCTCAAGTAGCCTGCAACAATGCCACGGCACATACCGGTCACAATGTCCAATATCAACACATACCCAGGCGCTGAAACCAGTACAGAGAACACAGAATGCCACCTACCCATGCCCATCCCCTGTCTGTAGTGCTGGGCCCGCCTACCCACCCACCTCGTGCTTCTGTAGTGCTGGTCCCGCCCACCCACCCACCTCGTGTTTCTGTAGTGCTGGTCCCGCCCACCCACCCACCTCGTGTTTCTGTAGTGCTGGTCCCGCCCACCCACCTCGTGTTTCTGTAGTGCTGGTCCCGCCCACCCACCCACCTCGTGTTTCTGTAGTGCTGGTCCCGCCTACCCACCCACCTCGTGTTTCTGTAGTGCTGGTCCCGCCCACCCACCCACCTCGTGTTTCTGTAGTGCTGGTCCCGCCCACCCACCCACCTCGTGTTTCTGTAGTGCTGGTCCCGCCCACCCACCCACCTCGTGTTTCTGTAGTGCTGGTCCCGCCCACCCACCCACCTCGTGTTTCTGTAGTGCTGGTCCCGCCTACCCACCTCGTGTTTCTGTAGTGCTGGTCCCGCCTACCCACCCACCTCGTGCTTCTGTAGTGCTGGTCCCGCCCACCCACCCACCTCGTGTTTCTGTAGTGCTGGTCCCGCCCACCCACCCACCTCGTGTTTCTGTAGTGCTGGTCCCGCCTACCCACCTCATGTTTCTGTAGTGCTGGTCCCGCCTACCCACCCACCTCGTGTTTCTGTAGTGCTGGTCCCGCCTACCCACCCACCTCGTGTTTCTGTAATGCTGGTCCCGCCTACCCACCCACCTCGTGTTTCTGTAGTGCTGGTCCCGCCTACCCACCCACCTCGTGTTTCTGTAGTGCTGGTCCCGCCTACCCACCCACCTCGTGTTTCTGTAGTGCTGGTCCCGCCTACCCGCCTCGTGTTTCTGTAGTGCTGGTCCCGCCTACCCACCTCGTGTTTCTGTAGTGCTGGTCCCGCCTACCCGCCCACCTCGTGTTCTGTAGTGCTGGTCCCGCCCACCCACCTCGTGTTTCTGTAGTGCTGGTCCCGCCTACCCACCCACCTCTTGTTTCTGTAGTACTGGTCCCGCCTACCCACCTCGTGTTTCTGTAGTGCTGGTCCCGCCTACCCGCCCACCTCGTGTTTCTGTACTGCTGGTCCCGCCTACCCACCTCGTGTTTCTGTAGTGCTGGTCCCGCCTACCCACCCACCTCGTGTTTCTGTAGTGCTGGTCCCGCCTACCCACCCACCTCGTGTTTCTGTACTGCTGGTCCCGCCTACCCACCTCGTGTTTCTGTAGTGCTGGTCCCGCCTGCCCATCTCGTGTTTCTGTAGTGATGGTCCCGCCTACCCACCCACTTCGTGCTTCTGTAGTGCTGGTCCCGCCCACCCACCTCGTGCTTCTGTAGTGCTGGTCCCGCCCACCCACCTCGTGCTTCTGTAGTGCTGGTCCCGCCCACCCACCTCGTGCTTCTGTAGTGCTGGTCCCGCCTGCCCATCTCGTGTTTCTGTAGTGCTGGTCCCGCCAACCCACCTCGTTTTTCTGTAGTGATGGTCCCGCCTACCCACCCACTTCGTGCTTCTGTAGTGCTGGTCCCGCCCACCCACCTCGTGCTTCTGTAGTGCTGGTCCCGCCTACCCACCCACCACGTGTTTCTGTAGTGCTGGTCCCGCCTACCCACCCACCTCGTGTTTCTGTAGTGCTGGTCCCGCCTACCCACCCACCTCGTGTTTCTGTAGTGCTGGTCCCGCCTACCCACCTCGTGTTCTGTAGTGCTGGTCCCGCCTACCCGCCCACCTCGTGTTTCTGTAGTGCTGGTCCCGCCTACCCACCCACCTCGTGTTTCTGTAGTGCTGGTCCCGCCCACCCGCCTCGTGTTTCTGTAGTGCTGGTCCCGCCTACCCACCCACCACGTGTTTCTGTAGTGCTGGTCCCGCCTACCCACTTCGTGCTTCTGTAGTGCTGGTCCCGCCCACCCACTTCGTGCTTCTGTAGTGCTGGTCCCGCCCACCCACTTCGTGCTTCTGTAGTGCTGGTCCCGCCTACCCACCCACCACGTGTTTCTGTAGTGCTGGTCCCGCCTACCCACCCACCTCGTGTTTCTGTAGTGCTGGTCCCGCCTACCCACCCACCTCGTGTTTCTGTTGTGCTGGTCCCGCCCACCCAACTCGTGTTTCTGTAGTGCTGGTCCCGCCTACCCACCTCGTGTTTCTGTAGTGTTGGTCCCGCCTACCCACCTCGTGTTTCTGTAGTGCTGGTCCCGCCTACCCACCCACCTCGTGTTTCTGTAGTGCTGGTCCCGCCTACCCACCTCGTGTTTCTGTAGTGCTGGTCCCGCCTACCCACCCACCACGTGTTTCTGTAGTGCTGGTCCCGCCTACCCACCTCGTGTTTCTGTAGTGCTGGTCCCGCCTACCCACCTCGTGTTTCTGTAGTGCTGGTCCCGCCTACCCACCTCGTGTTCTGTAGTGCTGGTCGCGCCTACCCACCTCGTGTTTCTGTAGTGCTGGTCCCGCCTACCCACCCACCTCGTGTTTCTGTAGTGCTGGTCCCGCCCACCCAACTCGTGTTTCTGTAGTGCTGGTCCCGCCTACCCACCTCGTGTTTCTGTAGTGTTGGTCCCGCCTACCCACCTCGTGTTTCTGTAGTGCTGGTCCCGCCTACCCACCCACCTCGTGTTTCTGTAGTGCTGGTCCCGCCTACCCACCCACCTCATGTTTCTGCAGTGCTGGTCCCGCCCACCCACCTCGTGTTTCTGTAGTGCTGGTCCCACCTATCCACCCACCTCGTGTTTCTGTAGTGCTGGTCCCGCCCACCCACCTCGTGTTTCTGTAGTGCTGGTCCCGCCTACCCGCCCACCTCGTGTTTCTGTAGTGCTGGTCCCGCCTACCCACCTCGTGTTTCTGTAGTGCTGGTCCTGCCTACCCACCTCGTGTCTCTGTAGTGCTGGTCCCGCCCACCCACCTCGTGTTTCTGTAGTGCTGGTCCCGCCCACCCACCTCGTGTTTCTGTAGTGCTGGTCCCGCCTACCCGCCCACCTCGTGTTTCTGTAGTGCTGGTCCCGCCTACCCACCCACCTCGTGTTTCTGTAGTGCTGGTCCCGCCTACCCACCCACCACGTGTTTCTGTAGTGCCGGTCCCGCCTACCCACCTCATGTTTCTGCAGTGCTGGTCCCGCCCACCCACCTCGTGTTTCTGTAGTGCTGGTCCCGCCTACCCACCTCGTGTTTCTGCAGTGCTGGTCCCGCTCCACAATGCTCGCGTCCTTGACCTCCGCCACGTGGCGGTTGTCTTCATACAAGGTCGACCAGCTGTTGGAACGCCGGATCTTGGGGATAGCTGCACAAGACACCACGCAATGTCAGAAACTGTACCATATTGAAACCTAATCAATAAACGGGATTTTCTTGAAGAGTGAGAAACGAGAATCATATTTCACGTGCTACACACGCATATAAAGTTACTGTACTGTATTAGCTCCACATGATTGACGTAGTTTAAAGCAATATATTGTTTCATAATTTATTATTAAACACATGACCACATGAGACGCCACTGGCGAGCCACATGGGACGTCGTCGACGGTCGCGGGATTACCATGTTGTCCCGACCCACTGTGTCCCCTGTATAAACAGGCAACACGCACAGTTTATACTGTGCACAGTATAAATGTATGTGTACAGTATGTATCTATGTATACAGTTTATACTTTTTATTTTATTATTTTTATTTATTTATTTCGTATTCGTAGTACACAAAAAGAAAAGAAAACCAGGAAAGGAAAGAAACGCAAAACTGATCGATTTAAACGAACATGTAACTTACGCCGTACATCAATAGTGCAGATAAATATATGTGTGTACAGTTTATATCTGTGTACAGTATATATTTGTACAGTATATATTTGTACAGTATCTATTTATGCGTACAGTATATATCTTGGCACAGTATATATGTATTATCTACATAATATATCGGTGTATACCCTGTGTCAACTGTACCCATACATACATAACTTCGCTTTAAATAAGCACAAATACATGAAGACACAACGTTTCAGCGTAATCACAAAATTTGTTCAGAACAAGTTGTTTGGTCTGACGCCATGCTAACGCGAGACGGGTTTAGTTTGAACAGAACACTGCACGCATTTCAAACCAGGCACCTTCCTATTTACAGTGTTACAGAAGTGCTGTATAATCTAGACACAAGGTAAGATCCAAGAAAAAAAAACTTGACGGCACGTAAAAAACGGTCACACATATATGATAAAGTCTCACTTATCTAAGAGTTCCCTAACATAACTAACACTATTATATTCAACAGTTAAGCACTAAGGTACGTGCAAAGTAAGGTTTAGAAAAGACAGATGGAGCTAGGCCGACGACATGATACAAGTTTAGAAAAGATAAAGAGACCAAGGCGACGATAGGATCAAGGTTTAGAATGATAAAGGGAGCAAGACCGACGACAGGATCAAGGTTTAGAAAGATAAAGGGAGCAAGGCCAACGACAGGATCAAGGTTCAGAATGATAAAGGGAGCAAGGCCAACGACAGGATCAAGGTAAAGTTAGATAAAGGAAGCAAGGCCAACGACAGGATCAAGGTTAAGTTAGATAAAGGGAGCAAGGCCAACGACAGGATCAAAGTTTGGAAAGATAAAGGGAGCAAGACCAACGACAGGATCAAGGTTAAGTTAGATAAAGGGAGCAAGACCGACGACAGGATCAAGGTTTAGAAAGATAAAGGGAGCAAGACCAACGACAGGATCAAGGTTTAGAATGATAAAGGGAGCAAGACCAACGACAGGATCAAGGTTTAGAAAGATAAAGGGAGCAAGACCGACGACAGGATCAAGGTTTAGAATGATAAAGGGAGCAAGGCCAACGACAGGATCAAAGTTTGGAAAGATAAAGGGAGCAAGACCAACGACAGGATCAAAGTTTAGAAAGATAAAGGGAGCAAGACCAACGGCAGGATCAAAGTTTAGAAAGATAAAGGGAGCAAGGCCAACGACAGAATCAAGGTTTGGAAAGATAAAGGGAACAAGACCAACGACCGGATCAAGGTTTAGAAAGACAAAGGGAACAAGGCCAACGACAGAATCAAGGTTTGGAAAGATAAAGGGAGCAAGACCGACGACAGGATCAAGGTTTAGAATGATAAAGGGAACAAGGCCAACGACAGAATCAAGGTTTGGAAAGATAAAGGGAACAAGACCAACGACCGGATCAAGGTTTAGAAAGACAAAGGGAACAAGGCCAACGACAGAATCAAGGTTTGGAAAGATAAAGGGAGCAAGACCGACGACAGGATCAAGGTTTAGAATGATAAAGGGAGCAAGGCCAACGGCAGGATCAAGGTTTAGAATGATAAAGGGAGCAAGACCAACGACAGGATCAAAGTTTGGAAAGATAAAGGGAACAAGGCCAACGACAGGATCAAAGTTTAGAAAGACAAAGGGAACAAGGCCAACGACAGAATCAAGGTTTGGAAAGATAAAGGGAGCAAGACCGACGACAGGATCAAGGTTTAGAATGATAAAGGGAGCAAGGCCAACGGCAGGATCAAGGTTTAGAATGATAAAGGGAGCAAGACCAACGACAGGATCAAAGTTTGGAAAGATAAAGGGAGCAAGACCGACGACAGGATCAAAGTTTGGAAAGATAAAGGGAGCAAGACCAACGACAGGATCAAAGTTTAGAAAGACAAAGGGAACAAGGCCAACGACAGAATCAAGGTTTAGAATGATAAAGGGAGCAAGACCAACGACAGGATCAAAGTTTGGAAAGATAAAGGGAGCAAGACCAACGACAGGATCAAAGTTTGGAAAGATAAAGGGAGCAAGACCAACGACAGGATCAAAGTTTGGAAAGATAAAGGGAGCAAGACCAACGACAGGATCAAAGTTTAGAAAGACAAAGGGAACAAGGCCAACGACAGAATCAAGGTTTGGAAAGATAAAGGGAGCAAGACCGACGACAGGATCAAGGTTTAGAATGATAAAGGGAGCAAGGCCAACGGCAGGATCAAGGTTTAGAATGATAAAGGGAGCAAGACCAACGACAGGATCAAAGTTTGGAAAGATAAAGGGAACAAGACCAACGACAGGATCAAAGTTTGGAAAGATAAAGGGAGCAAGACCAACGACAGGATCAAAGTTTAGAAAGACAAAGGGAACAAGGCCAACGACAGAATCAAGGTTTGGAAAGATAAAGGGAGCAAGACCGACGACAGGATCAAGGTTTAGAATGATAAAGGGAGCAAGGCCAACGGCAGGATCAAGGTTTAGAATGATAAAGGGAGCAAGACCAACGACAGGATCAAAGTTTGGAAAGATAAAGGGAGCAAGACCAACGACAGGATCAAAGTTTGGAAAGATAAAGGGAGCAAGACCAACGACAGGATCAAAGTTTAGAAAGACAAAGGGAACAAGGCCAACGACAGAATCAAGGTTTGGAAAGATAAAGGGAGCAAGACCGACGACAGGATCAAGGTTTAGAATGATAAAGGGAGCAAGGCCAACGGCAGGATCAAGGTTTAGAAAGATAAATGGAACAAGGCCAACGACAGAATCAAGGTTTGGAAAGATAAAGGGAACAAGACCAACGACCGGATCAAGGTTTAGAATGATAAAGGGAGCAAGGCCAACGAGAGGATCAAGGTTTAGAAGAATAAAGGGAGCAAGGGCAATGACAGGATCAAGGTTTAGAAAGATAAAGGGAGCAAGACCAACGACAGGATCAAGGTTAAGAAAGATAAAGAGAGCAAGGCCAACGACAGGATCAAGGTTTAGAATGATAAAGGGAGCAAGACCAACGACAGGATCAAAGTTTAGAAAGATAAATGGAACAAGGCCAACGACAGAATCAAGGTTTGGAAAGATAAAGGGAACAAGACCAACGACCGGATCAAGGTTTAGAAAGATAAAGGGAACAAGGCCAACGAGAGGATCAAGGTTTAGAAGAATAAAGGGAGCAAGGGCAATGACAGGATCAAGGTTTAGAAAGATAAAGGGAGCAAGACCAACGACAGGATCAAGGTTAAGAAAGATAAAGAGAGCAAGGCCAACGACAGGATCAAGGTTTAGAAAGATAAAGGAGCAAGGCCAACGACAGGATCAAGGTTTAGAAAGAAAAAGGGAGCAAGGCCGACGACAGGATCAAGGTTTAGAAAGATAAACTTGTTACACTGTGCCACGTCATGCTCTACATGAAGGCTCCATTAATACTTGTTACACTGTGCCACGTCATGCTCTACATGAAGTCTCCATTAATACTTGTTACACTGTGCCACGTCATGCTCTACATGAAGGCTCCATTAATACTTGTTACACTGTGCCACGTCATGCTCTACATGAAGGCTCCATTAATACTTGTTACACTGTGCCACTTCATGCTCTACATGAAGGCTCCATTAATAGTTGTTACACTGTGCCACGTCATGCTCTACATGAAGTCTATATTGCTGGATTACTGATTATTTCATTCATTACTTAGGGTAAAACACACGTGTTCGGCAAGCGAGGTAGTGCGTCATGCAGCGATTGAGTAATGCGATAGTGAGAAACAGTGTAACGACAGAGCCAGTCACACAGTCATATGCGGTCACCCTGAGCGGTAAGCGTCTCAGGTCCCCGTCCACTACATTTAGATAGCCAAATGCACAGTATACAAACTAGTTCAGTCAGGGTAGGGGCGGATTGAAAACGACACGCATACCCTAGCAAATTATAGTAAATTATATATAAGCAAATAGAAGAACACAAGGAAACGAAATCAAGTACGAGTTGACAGAACACGCCCAAAGGAAACAAAAAGGGAAAACCGAAAGAGTGGGAAGAATGCAGTTAATAAATTCAACGAAGCTAAAGTAAGAGGAAAATCGTATAAAAACATCGTATAGAAAAACAAACAGTCATGACGAGGCCACGTGACGAGGCTACGTGACGAGACCACGTGACAAGGCCACGTGACCAGACCACGTGACGAGGCCACGTGACTAGACCACGTGACGAGACCACGTGACGATCAAACCACAGACCGGAAGACTTACTATAATTCCATCCCTTCAGGGATGTGTCTGAGGGGTGGATGGTGTGGTAGGCATTGTACTGGTCAGAGAGAGAAAAACACACGACTTGCAGTACTGAAACACGCATTATAAGGGACAGATGGACAGATAAAAGAGAGGTAAATAGACAAACAGTTGAGGTGCTGGTGACCGCTTGGCGATTCGACGCACCGCCATCTTTGGATACGTGGGTGTATGCCTTATATAGCCTACGAGTCGCTCAACCGCCCTAGACTTCCGTGGACACATGGTAGGAAGGCGGTAAGGAAAAACATAATGGTTATCCATGTTATTAGACTGGTTCTCGCCTTCTCCTTGCACGTGCACTTTGTTTTGAGTAGAGGGGCGAGAGTCGTTGTGTTGCGTTGCGCCTAAAATGTTACGGAGGCGCCTTCTGGCTAGGGTAACATAGCGAGACGTGACAACGGCAGCAAGCACAGGCAAGGAACGTGTTACACGCTAATCTACAAAGGTGTGACGAACGACAAGCGCACGCTTCTACAACAATGACACGTCATTTCTAATCAGTTCGGCAACTAACCAAGCGTTCTAAATAAAACTCCCAAAGGGGTCTCACGGGTAACGTTTATCAAACAGCAAGGCCCGGGTAGACCAGTGGCTGGGATAAGTAACTTGACGGGTAACGTTTATCAAACAGCAAGGCCCGGGTGGACCAGTGGCTGGGATAAGTAACCTGACGGGTAACGTTTATCAAACAGCAAGGCCGGTGGACCAGTGGCTGGGATAAGTAACTTGACGGGTAACGTTTATCAAACAGCAAGGCCCGGGCGGGCCAGTGGCTGGGATAAGTAACCTGACGGGTAACGTTTATCAAACAGCAAGGCCCGAGTGGACCAGTGGCTGGGATAAGTAACCTGACGGGTAACGTTTATCAAACAGCAAGGCCCGGGTGGACCAGTGGCTGGGATAAGTAACCTGACGGGTAACGTTTATCAAACAGCAAGGCCCGGGTGGACCAGTGGCTGGGATAAGTAACCTGACGGGTAACGTTTATCAAACAGCAAGGCCGGTGGACCAGTGGCTGGGATAAGTAACTTGACGGGTAACGTTTATCAAACAGCAAGGCGCGGGTGGACCAGTGGCTGAGATAAGTACCCTGACGGGTAACGTTTATCAAACAGCAAGGCCCGGGTGGACCAGTGGCTGGGATAAGTAACCTGACGGGAAACGTTTATCAAACAGCAAGGCCCGGGTGGACCAGTGGCTGGGGTAAGTAACCTGACGGGTAACGTTTATCAAACAGCAAAGCCGGGTGGACCAGTGGCTGGGATAAGTAACCTGACGGGTAGCGTTTATCAAACAGCAAGGCGCGGGTGGACCAGTGGCTGGGATAAGTAACCTGACGGGAAACGTTTATCAAACAGCAAGGTCCGGGTGGACCAGTGGCTGGGGTTAGTAACCTGACGGGTAACGTTTATCAAACAGCAAGGCCCGGGCGGACCAGTGGCTGGGATAAGTAACTTGACGGGTAACGTTTATCAAACAGAAAGGCCCGGGTGGACCAGTGGCTGGGATAAGTAACCTGACGGGTAACGTTTATCAAACAGCAAGGCCCGGGTTGACCAGTGACTGGGATAAGTAACCTGACGGGTAACGTTTATCAAACAGCAAGGCCCGGGTGGACCAGTGGCTGGGATAAGTAACCTGACGGGTAACGTTTATCAAACAGCAAGGCCCGGGTGGACCAGTGGCTGGGGTAAGTAACCTGACGGGTAACGTTTATCAAACAGCAAGGCCCGGGTGGACCAGTGGCTGGGATAAGTAACCTGACGGGTAACGTTTATCAAACAGCAGGGGTGTTATCAGACAGGATGAACCAGGAACACATGAAGAAGCTTAAATACCGTCGACTATGTCGTGAAATGCGATTAGGCGATGTCCACCCCGGGGGATATAACCACGAAGTCCCATGAAAGCGCGGCCAATGCACTGTGGCAGAGCAAGAAGCGATGTGTATGTATACACTGTAATTATGCATGATAAGTATAAATAGTAGATTGTCACTAAGCGCTAGCATGCATGACTAATGTAAACTGTTGTGAGGGTGAAATTACGTAGCACGGAGGGCGGGGATGGGCTGAGGGAGGGGGTGGGTGAGAGAGGGGATGGCTGAAGGAGGGGGGCGGAGGGAGGGGATGGGCGGAGAAAAAGCGTGGACGGAGGGAGGGGAGGAGTGGAGGGGATTGGCGGAGGCAGGGGGTGGACGGAGGGAGGGGGTGGACGGAGCGATGGGCTGAGGGAGAGGGTGGACGGAGGGAGGGGCTGGACGGAGGGTGGACGGAGGGAGGGGGTGGACGGAGGGGTGGGCTAAGGGAGGGGACGGGCGAAGGGAGGGGGTGGACGGAGGGAGGGATGGGCGGAGGGAAGTGGTGGACGGAGGGTGGACGGAGGGAGAGGGTGGACGGAGAGAGAGGGTGGACGGAGGGAGGGATGGGCGGAGGGAGAGGGTGGACGGAGGGAGAGGGTGGACGGAGGGAGAGGGTGGACGAAGGGAGGGGGTGGACGGAGGGGTGGGCTAAGGGAGGGGACGGGCGAAGGGAGGGGGTGGACGGAGGGAGGGATGGGCGGAGGGAAGTGGTGGACGGAGGGTGGACGGAGGGAGAGGGTGGACGGAGGGAGACGGTGGACGGAGGGAGGGATGGGCGGAGGGAGAGGGTGGACGGAGGGAGAGGGTGGACGGAGGGAGGGGGTGGACGGAGGGGTGGGCTAAGGGAGGGGACGGGCGAAGGGAGGGGGTGGACGGAGGGAGGGATGGGCGGAGGGAAGTGGTGGACGGAGGGTGGACGGAGGGAGAGGGATGGCGGAGGGAGAGGGTGGACGGAGGGAGAGGGTGGACGGAGGGAGGGATGGGCGTTGGGAGGGATGGGCGGAGGGAGAGGGTGGACGGAGGGAGAGGGTGGACGGAGGGAGGGATGGGCGGAGGGAGGGATGGGCGGAGGGAGAGGGTAGACGGAGGGAGAGGGTGAACGGAGGGAGAGGGTGGACGGAGGGGGGGATGGGCGGAGGGAGAGGGTGGACGGAGGGAGGGATGGGCGGAGGGAGAGGGTGGACGGAGGGAGAGGGTGGACGGAGGGAGAGGGTAAACGGAGGGAGAGGGTGAACGGAGGGAGAGGGAGGACGGAGGGAGGGATGGGTGGAGGGAGAGGTTGAACGGAGGGAGAGAGTGGACGGAGGGAGAGGGTGGACGGAGGGAGAGGGTGGACGGAGGGAGAGGGTGGACGGAGGGAGGGATGGGCGGAGGGAGAGGGTGGACGGAGGGAGAGGGTGGACGGAGGGAGAGGGTGGACGGAGGGAGGGATGGGCGGAGGGAGGGATGGGCGGAGGGAGAGGGTGGACGGAGGGAGGGATGGGCGGAGGGAGGGGGTGGACGGAGGGAGGGATGGGCGGAGGGAGAGGGTGGACGGAGGGAGGGATGGGTGGAGGGAGAGGGTGGACGGAGGGAGAGGGTGGACGGAGGGAGGAATGGGCGGAGGGAGAGGGTGGACGGAGGGAGAGGGTGGACGGAGGGAGGGATGGGCGGAGGGAGAGGGTGGACGGAGGGAGAGGGTGGACGGAGGGAGAGGGTGGACGGAGGGAGGGATGGGCGGAGGGAGGGATGGGCGGAGGGAGAGGGTGGACGGAGGGAGGGATGGGCGGAGGGAGGGGGTGGACGGAGGGAGGGATGGGCGGAGGGAGAGGGTGGACGGAGGGACAGGGTGGACGGAGGGAGAGGGTGGACGGAGGGAGAGGGTAAACGGAGGGAGAGGGTGAACGGAGGGAGAGGGAGGACGGAGGGAGGGATGGGTGGAGGGAGAGGGTGAACGGAGGGAGAGGGTGGACGGAGGGAGAGGGTGGACGGAGGGAGAGGGTGGACGGAGGGAGAGGGTGGACGGAGGGAGGGATGGGCGGAGGGAGAGGGTGGACGGAGGGAGAGGGTGGACGGAGGGAGAGGGTGGACGGAGGGAGGGATGGGCGGAGGGAGGGATGGGCGGAGGGAGAGGGTGGACGGAGGGAGGGATGGGCGGAGGGAGGGGGTGGACGGAGGGAGGGATGGGCGGAGGGAGAGGGTGGACGGAGGGAGGGATGGGTGGAGGGAGAGGGTGAACGGAGGGAGAGGGTGGACGGAGGGAGAGGGTGGACGGAGGGAGGGATGGGCGGAGGGAGAGGGTGGACGGAGGGAGAGGGTGGACGGAGGGAGGGATGGGCGGAGGGAGAGGGTGGACGGAGGGAGAGGGTGGACGGAGGGAGAGGGTGGACGGAGGGAGGGATGGGCGGAGGGAGGGATGGGCGGAGGGAGAGGGTGGACGGAGGGAGGGATGGGCGGAGGGAGGGGGTGGACGGAGGGAGGGATGGGCGGAGGGAGAGGGTGGACGGAGGGACAGGGTGGACGGAGGGAGGGATGGGCGGAGGGAGAGGGTGAACGGAGGGAGGGATGGACGGAGGGAGAGGGTGGACGGAGGGAGGGATGGCCGGAGGGAGGGGGTGGACGGAGGGAGGGATGGGCGGAGGGAGGGGGTGGACGGAGGGAGGGATGGGCGGAGGGAGAGGGTGGACGGAGGGAGAGGGTGGACGGAGGGAGGGATGGGCGGAGGGAGAGGGTGAACGGAGGGAGGGATGGACGGAGGGAGAGGGTGGACGGAGGGAGAGGGTGGACGGAGGGAGGGATGGGCGGAGGGAGAGGGTGGACGGAGGGAGAGGGTGGACGGAGGGAGGAATGGGCGGAGTGAGAGGGTGGACGGAGGGAGAGGGTGGACGGAGTGAGAGGGTGGACGGAGGGAGGGATGGGCGGAGGGAGAGGGTGGACGGAGGGACAGGGTGGACGGAGGGAGGGATGGGCGGAGGGAGAGGGTGAACGGAGGGAGGGATGGACGGAGGGAGAGGGTGGACGGAGGGAGAGGGTGGACGGAGGGAGATGGTGGAGGGAGGGAGGGATGGGCGGAGGGAGGGATGGGCGGAGGGAGACGGTGGACGGAGGGAGGGGATCGGCGGAGGGCTGGGATGAGTGGAGGGAGGATGTTGAGCGGGAGGGTTGGGTGGGGTGGTTTGGCGTGGAGCGGGGCGCTTTCTGCTAGTAAACCATTGGTGTAGGTCTTACGATACTATATGCTACAGTGCAATAGTCAGGCTGTATTTCAATCTGTATCGTATTTGTATTCAGCGTATATATACTCCGTGCTAAAGATACTCTAAAAGAAAAGAGGAAATAAGAAACAATCTAATCCATAAGAACCCATACGTCAAAGCAAATGTGGCACGATCGCAAAGACCACAAATAAAATGGAAAAGATCACAAAACAGCATCAAATAAAAAGACACGAGCCCCGCTGTAGAAGTGGTCAAACCATCGGACTAAACGAGGCAAGCGAATGAGACACTAAACTCACGCCAGAAATGGTCACAACCATCTGACTAAAGATGCACTATGCTCCAGGCTGGCGGTGAAAGGGAGGGACTTGTGGTGGTTATTGTGTCAGGTCTGAAAGTCAGCGATGAAACCACGTGATAGGAGTCAGCGAGAACTTACGAGAACTCCCACTGACGGGAACTTCGGCGGATGAGATGAGGAAATAAGAATCGTTCTAAGGGGTAAAAAATGGAAATAAAGAAAAAACACAAATGGTGTTAATCGCCATTGACAACATGACGTCAAAATATGGTGACGAGGATTCAGGGTGAAGTAACATCACACGGGTCGACCAAATGTTTTGAAAAGTAACTAATCCAGAGTGGCAATGGGACCAGTGACGGTTGGAAGAAAAGTTATATAACCGGAGATATGATGACTTTAACAGCTGACGTCATAATGCTAAATGTACACATTAAGGGATTGCGACACACTGCCAGGCTGACAACAACTTAAACAAAGAGACGTCATCATCCCAGCGATGTGAACGCTATAGCTGACGTCAGCCTGCTAGGATGACATGAATATGAAGGACGGCATAAAGCTAGGGGAGCACGTTCACACTGGGAGACGACCGAAACATATGCTGGTTAGGAGGCACGCAAACTTATCGAAGGGCACACAACATTAGATGTTTGCAGGCACCACGGACAAGCAACATCCACTATTGGTACAGGTGGATATGGAGACACTGGCGGGTCTAAGGTGACAAGTCCCAGGTGGTCCCAACATACATCAAGCAAACATCAGAAGATATAAGAGCAATACAACGACACATGTAAACTATAGATGGTCAGTAACAGTTTTAGCGATAACTGACATGTCCGTTAGAAATCAGATCAACTTAGTTGTCTGCTAAATGTGATATCAGAATTTACAGAAGAAGTCGACATTTCACAGTAGCAGCAGTTGCATTGGATAGGTCAACAAACACGAATAATAACAATATTATGCGTCATACATGTATTTGGCGATAAACACATCGTTATAGGCTGCCCAATGTAATCAGTTTATAAGACAGTAAAATAACAAAAACCATCCTGTTACAATGTAAATGTATATAATGTATACACAGAGAAATATCCGGCTATTAAACAGTGTGATTACGATACGATGCTGGCTTAGTGGGTAGGCGGAGTGAGACTTGGGGCGAGACTCACGTTGAGCGGCACCGCGTTTTCCGTCGACGTGCTCCTGGACACGGAGGGACTCGGCGGGACTTTTTCAAGGTCAGACTTCCCACCGAACGCGCAGCAGAGCATAGCGAGTGTCTGGACATCGTGAAGGCGACAGTAATGGTCCAGACTGCAGAAACACCAAGGAATCATGGGCTAAGTGCCTAAGGTACAGCATATGTGACCTGCTGGGATAATGAGAGAAAGGACACATAATATCCAGACTTAAAGCTGAACATGATAGGGTCTGCCAGCCTAGTGTGTGCTACCTGCTACGGAAATAGGACTATTTCAGTATGAGAGTATTTGGAAATGGAGGTGGGGGAGGAGGGCTTCGCGTGAGACGCCAACCAAATACAAAATGGTAAAATCTACCCCAACTAAACCCATTCATTGTCTTATTAACGCTGATTCCTTGTCATGAGGATGTAGATGACGTGCTCACAGAGATTTCACCATCTGACGACCGAAAGGGTGAACTGCCCAAGGAGGTCCCTTGTCGGGGTCAGGGTCAGGTTGGAGACATTCACTTGTTGCCAAGGCAGCAAGCGACCAAACCTGTAACCAATAATGACAGGCAGCTGAGAAACTATCTGCAAGTGTACAGTAATACACCCTTACAACAATACAGTAACACACCCTTACAACAATACAGTAACACACCCTTACAACAATACAGTAACACACCCTTACAACAATACAGTAACACACCCTTACAACAATACAGTAACACACCCTTACAACAATACAGTAACACACCCTTACAACAATACAGTAACACACCCTTACAACAATACAGTAACACACCCTTACAACAATACAGTAACACACCCTTACAACAATACAGTAACACACCCTTCCAACAATACAGTAACACACCCTTACAACAATACAGTAACACACCCTTACAACAATACAGTAACACACCCTTACAACAATCCAGTAACACACCCTTACAACAATACAGTAACACACCCTTACAACAATACAGTAACACACCCTTACAACAATACAGTAACACACCCTTACAACAATACAGTAACACACCCTTACAACAATACAGTAACACACCCTTACAACAATACAGTAACACACCCTTACAACAATACAGTAACACACCCTTACAACAATACAGTAACACACCCTTACAACAATACAGTAACACACCCTTACAACAATACAGTAACACACCCTTCCAACAATACAGTAACACACCCTTACAACAATACAGTAACACACCCTTACAACAATACAGTAACACACCCTTACAACAATACAGTAACACACCCTTACAACAATACAGTAACACACCCTTACAACAATACAGTAACACACCCTTACAACAATACAGTAACACACCCTTACAACAATACAGTAACACACCCTTACAACAATACAGTAACACACCCTTACAACAATACAGTAACACACCCTTACAACAATCCAGTAACACACCCTTACAACAATACAGTAACACACCCTTACAACAATACAGTAACACACCCTTACAACAATACAGTAACACACCCTTACAACAATCCAGTAACACACCCTTACAACAATACAGTAACACACCCTTACAACAATACAGTAACACACCCTTACAACAATACAGTAACACACCCTTACAACAATACAGTAACACACCCTTACAACAATACAGTAACACACCCTTACAACAATACAGTAACACACCCTTACAACAATACAGTAACACACCCTTACAACAATACAGTAACACACTCCTACACCTATACAGGAACACATGCCTAAACAAAATGTGGTTAAGTGTAATACAAGGCACTCGGTTATAATACATGTGGTTAAGTGTAATACAAGGCACTCGGTTATAATACATGTGGTTAAGTGTAATACAAGGCACTCGGTTATGTTTAATATAATACATGTGGTTAAGTGTAATACAAGGCACTTGGTTATGTTTAATATAATACATGTGGTTAAGTGTAATACAAGGCACTCGGTTATGTTTAATATAATACATGTGGTTAAGTGTAATACAAGGCACTTGGTTATGTTTAATATAATACATGTGGTTAAGTGTAATACAAGGCACTCGGTTATGTTTAATATAATACATGTGGTTAAGTGTAATACAAGGCACTCGGTTATGTTTAATATAATACATGTGGTTAAGTGTAATACAAGGCACTCGGTTATGTTTAATATAATACATGTGGTTAAGTGTAATACAAGGCACTCTGTTATGTTTAATATAATACATGTGGTTAAGTGTAATACAAGGCACTCTGTTATGTTTAATATAATACATGTGGTTAAGTGTAATACAAGGCACTCGGTTATGTTTAATATAATACATGTGGTTAAGTGTAATACAAGGCACTCGGTTATGTTTAATATAATACATGTGGTTAAGTGTAATACAAGGCACTCGGTTATGTTTAATATAATACATGTAGTTAAGTGTAATACAAGGCACTCTGTTATGTTTAATATAATACATGTGGTTAAGTGTAATACAAGGCACTCTGTTATGTTTAATATAATACATGTGGTTAAGTGTAATACAAGGCACTCTGTTATGTTTAATATAATACATGTGGTTAAGTGTAATACAAGGCACTCTGTTATGTTAAATATAATACATGTGGTTAAGTGTAATACAAGGCACTTGGTTATGTTTAATATAATACATGTGGTTAAGTGTAATACAAGGCACTCGGTTATGTTTAATATAATACATGTGGTTAAGTGTAATACAAGGCACTCTGTTATGTTTAATATAATACATGTGGTTAAGTGTAATACAAGGCACTCTGTTATGTTTAATATAATACATGTGGTTAAGTGTAATACAAGGCACTCTGTTATGTTTAATATAATACATGTGGTTAAGTGTAATACAAGGCACTCTGTTATGTTTAATATAATACATGTGGTTAAGTGTAATACAAGGCACTCGGTTATGTTTAATATAATGCATGTGGTTACTTATAATACAATTCACTTGGTTATGTGTATTACGACAAATGACTGTCCGCTTCCTTGGCCTTTTGTAATGAAGTGAGGATCCCTCCAACCATTAACTGCTTTACATACCTGGACTAGATCCTTCCGGCCCACGTGGCCCGCTGCCGTGGCATTGGCTCTACACATGGAGGGCACATCCTTGTCCTTCAACCTGTAACACCCAATGAAAGACTGTCTGTCCCCACACTGAGCCCTCCAACGACCACGACACTACAACAGGCCATACAGCCCGTCATAATATAGGGTCACCAAGCATAATATGAGTAATAATATAGCAACATAAAGAAAGAGAAACAAAAACCTGTACAGAAAGTTACTAATACATTGCATGGTGAGCTGTGTAAGCAGAAAGGCAGTGGCTTGAAGTAATGTGACTAACTTATGGTTGGTTGGTTGTATATTCCGGACGCTTTAACCACTTTCGGTCATATCGCGTCAATGGGAGAAGGAAGGGAGGGTAGAGCCATGTCCCCGGGGGTAACCCCCCTACTCTTTGCGAAAAAGGACATTATATTTGTATCCTGCGACCACACAGACATGGACACAGCGGGGCGCGCTAACCCACTGAGCTATCGGGCCGGCCCCGACTACCGTATGAAGGCACCTACTGGTAGCTCTCGGCCAGTTGTTTATTGATAGGCAGCAGGCCCGCTATGTTGTATATGATGACGGCTCCGGCATCACTCTTTTTGTTCTCGTTGTTCCTGTTCTCCGATATCACACAATCTCGTGCGCGAGATTTACTGCGAGATCTCTGTTTCTGTAAAATAAAGTATAATATATGGTAAGTGAATACTGTTTCCATTGCGAATCACGATTTGGGAACCAACAATGTGTTATAACTTATTTATACATATATTTCCCGCGAAATAAATGCATTAGGGCTGTACAGTTACTGCGGGATCTGATCGAGACCCTACCAGACAGGGATACCTATGCTCTACGTCAATGCCTAGCATCAACGGCCTGTACGTGCCGCCTACCTTCCGGTTGTTTGCCTTCACTCGCCTCACACACAAGATAGGCTAAAGCTGTCATTGGTTGCGTAACTAAGCACTGAATTTAATGAGCATATAAGAATTATAACCATCAGAGTAAGTTTATGTAATATATGAGCGGTTAGACAATGGAAATGCGGCTGTTTTATGAGTGACTGTCAGTGTCAGGCGAACTGTCATGTGCTGCGCGGGGTTTTCCATGTCGGATGACGTAATAATCACCAAGACTCGTATGTCTGCGCGCGGTATCTATGGTTACGTATAAACGCTCCTTATATGGAATGACCAGACGAAGACAATAGTGCTCTGTTTGTCGTACAAATGTAAACAGATTATCCTCAAAATACAACGCTTCCAACAATCTCATCGAACGGACCACATACACTATAGAGAGATAGGTCTTATCTTTAACAATATTATGATTTTATAGTTAGAAATGAATGGACCAAAGCAAACCAAAAATAGTTTCACAGCCGCTCGATTCACCCCGCACAATACGCGCAATCAAACGGTGACCACAACGAGTACGCGTCACGCTGCTGTTGCAAGGCACCAGCGTGATGCGCACTCGTTCTGAGGGCAAAGGACCTAAACCGGAAACAGAACCCGCGAGAACTGTACAGCTCTTTACAACGGTGACATACAAGCGATGAACAGCGACATTACCCGCTCCTTAAAGCTGTAGTAGCCAGCCAGGGTACTCTCTGTGGTCGGGGGACTGCGAGTGCTGGCAAACAGGTTCCGGAGTACGGGGGCTCCCTGGGGGGTCCTGGAGCCCTGGGAGAAGGCAGATAGCGACGACAGCGCTCTGCGGAGAACAAGTATAGAAAGATGGGTGCCCATCACGCAACAACAGCAATGTGAATGATCTCAATGAGCATTTCTCGGCAGCAGTTCTAAAATGTTATTCCATTATTCCCCTCAATTAATTCCCAATAATCGTGCGTCAAAAGGCTCAGTATACATACAACACATGAAGCGAACCGAGGAGACAACGGACTTGGTACCTCGGCGTGAGCTCCACGTTCGATGAAGTCCTGCGCATTTGGACGGTCGGCGAGTATTGTGAGAAACACACCAGGAAACCTGTCAATGTAAATCACGCCTTTAGAGAGAGAGAGAGAGAGAGAGAGAGAGAGAGAGAGATGGAGAGAAAGGGAGAGAGAGGTCGTTTAACCAATGCTGTGGTACATCGAATACAAGAGAATAAAAAGAAACATATATGTATACGAAAACACAAATATGTTGCACTACATCCTGATATTAAAGTTGCATGTCGAGCTCTTTCCCGCCAAAACTAAAGAGGTCAAAATACAAATAAGAATCCGTCCTTGAATCATTCACGACTTCTTTTGTCTATACTCCACACTTGCCAGACTGCCAAATAGTGTCTCCTAGCCTTGCCCGTTATATCAATTTACCACAAGTTTTCATTTTAGTGGTAAACGTCATCAGTTTGTGTCCTTCGCGATGCTTTGTTATAAGTAGCAGTACCGCGACCGAGTTCTGTGGTGTCCCGGGATAGACACGTTTGCCACACCATAGCCGAAACGGCGATGTTTATCAGGTTTTTGAATGTATAGAATAAAACAATCGAGTTTCCTACAAATTTTGATATAAATTTCGCCTGGGCTTAGTTTTGGCGGGAAAGTCCTCGACATGCAACTTTAAGTGGCATTGGTTGAGGAGAGTCCCATTAAGACATAAGAGTCGCTGGCATGGAACCCACCTTCAAACAAAGAGAAAAAAAAAGAGTTTTATATGATAAGATATGAAAGAAAAACGAAACGGAAAATGATTTTTGTTTGGTTTTCTTAATTTGCAAATTATGCCTGTATCTAGTGTTGTGGTGATGTTTGTCGGATATTATTGGAAACATCCAGGGTTGGAAGAAGTATATGGGAAGTTCATTATTGACATATTTATGGTAAAATGTCCGTTCTTGTAGTTTGTGTATGTCTTTTAATTTAAATTGTGGCAGGGGCTCCGTGTGCGATTTTATTTTGTCATTCGTTATAAATCTGACGATTTTGCAATTTACTTGGTGACCCCACACAGGATACAATAATATAAATGTGGTATAAGTAGAAAAGTATAAATGCTGACTAGAATGGAAGAATGTTCTCTAATCTAGAAAGTGCGCCCGTAACCTTATTTATTTTCGCAGCAACTTTATTTAATGGCTATGCGAGTAAATGTTTATCTGATGAGAGGCCCAGTAAATTAAAGCTTTCAACGTATTTGTTTCAATCGATCAGAAGCTACGGAATAGCAATTTTCCTTTTGGGGCGTGTGAAATATCATAACTTTAGTATTGGATATATTAAGATACAATTCATTTAATTTTAACCAATCGCTTTACATTTGTTAGTTCCTTATTTAATTTCCTGATATTTGGTGCGGTGGTCTCTAAAATGCTGAACAATGCCGTTTCATCTGTGTATACAATAGCCTGAAACAATTTACTGTCGTTTTCTATATCATTGACATATATTATAAAGAGATATTAAAATGGACCCTTGCGGAACTCGACGAGAGAGACCCATTTAGGAAGATTTCATGCTGTCAATGCAAACAAATTAACCATAATGTTTTAATTTGGTAAGTAGGATGCCGTGGCTAAGAGTATCAAAACCTTGGGAGAGGTCGCAATGGTTCTACTATTGACACAGGCAGTGGTGAGCAGTACAGGGCTTGCCTGGCAGCATAAGCCATAACTGAAGATAACTTGGACGACCATGTATAAGAGGCTAAATAAATGTAAACAAAACGAGTGCACGAGGGATGTGTTGTCGCTCACGTTGCCAGGGCAACAGACTGACCTGCTCCACAAAACCGGGCGCCACATGTCCTGGGGTAGGGCACATGGGTGTCCTGCATGCCAATGATGGAGGGGTGGATGGAGGAGTAGATGAAGTAGCCCGGGGGCTGCATGGTGTAGGGGGACTCGGTCTCTGGACTGCGGCGATCCTCCACCTGAAATAAACACATGGGATGACGTCACTACCAATCACGCATTCGTTGAGGCTGTTAGTGAATATTGTCTCATTCGCCATGCGTCAAACGGTACATCGTTATTGCACATTGTAATATTACACTATTTGTCATGTCCACCGGAATATTACTCGCTGGACATGCTCATCCCGTTATTGCAATTTCACATGTTCACTGTACTATTGCACAAGGCCATTGCAACTGAGATCTGTTGCGACGAGTCTCACCGAGAGCGAGTCGAGGCTGCTGACCAGCTGGCGGAGACAGGGCTCGATGCAGGAACGGTTGAACTTGACATGAGTTAGGGCAGTGTCCCTCAGCACCTACAAGGTCAAGTTATATTAGACGTTACGCTCACATCGGTATACTTCGGGGTCTTTCAAGGCCAGAACAAATTTTTCTTTTACAAACTAAGTCTGTATTACCCAATTATCCATACACTGCGTGAGCAATCTTCCATGACACTGCGGCAGTGGAGCCACCACGCTAGATCAGCAAAGACACAACTGCAAATGACCTTGATCACTTTGTTCTGCATGTTCTTGTCGATGACCGTGCCCTTGACCAGCATAAAGGTCGGGGCAGCGTTGTTCGGGTAGCTCTCAGGGAAGGTCATCGTGAGCTTGACTAAGCTTTTCCCAGTGCCCGCAGATACGGTGCAGGTTCTCTTATCCGCGTCCATCTAAAAAGACACATTTTGTTTCATTTCATTTACAATAGCTGCCAATTTTGTTCTGACGCATACTTTAATTCAGGTTCCCTTATTTAGTTTTGAGAGTTTATATTCTGATTGTGTCACACCCCGATATCAACTCAGATGTGTGCAGAAGCACGGCCATAATACGGTACCCTAAATATGATATTTCTGGAAGCATCACTGCCCCTTACAGAATACTCACGTCTTCAACCGTCACGTTGGACATCTCGAAGTTGACAAGAGTGAACTCCTGTTGCAGTGTCTTCGGCTGTTGCGGTGAGTGCATCTCCTCCCTCCGGGAGACGAGACTCGCGGATTTGACCGGCGAACCGTTGCCGTTGTCTTTCCCGCCCGAACTTCCATCGAGTTTCCCTTTAAGCATAAACAACGTGTATGTTTTATCATAAACCGCCATTGCGTCGCGTCTGCAGGCGTCCCAACGAGCGGGTCGCCGGCGTGTCGTTATGACGGAGGAGATTTAAAGGGTCTTTAGTGAAAACGTCACGAAGAGCCGAAGTATTGACGGAGGTGATCTAAAGGGTCATTAGTGAAAACGTTACGTAGAGCGGCAGTATTGACCGATGTTATTTAAAGGGTCATCGGCAAAACGTGACGTAGAGCGGAAGTATTGATCGATGTGATTTAAAGGGTCATCGGTGAAAACGTCACTTAGAGCGGAAGTATTGACCGATGTGATTTAAGGGGACATCGGTGAAAACGTCACGTAGAGCGGAAATATTGATCGATGTGATTTAAAGGGTCATCGGTGAAAACGTTACGTAGAGCGGAAGTATTGACCGGTGTGGTCTAAAGGGACATCGGTGAAAACGTCACGTAGAGCGGAAGTATTGACCGATGTGATTTAACGGTCATCGGTGAAAACGTCATGTAGAGCGGAAGTATTGACCGATGTGATTTAAGGGTCATCGGTGAAAACGTCACGAAGAGCCGAAGTATTGACGGAGGTGATCTAAAGGGTCATTAGTGAAAACGTTACGTAGAGCGGCAGTATTGACCGATGTTATTTAAAGGGTCATCGGCAAAACGTGACGTAGAGCGGAAGTATTGATCGATGTGATTTAAAGGGTCATCGGTGAAAACGTCACGAAGAGCCGAAGTATTGACCGAAGTGATTTAAAGGGTCATCGGTGAAAACGTCACGTAGAGCGGAAGTATTGACCGATGTGATTTAAAGGGACATCGGTGAAAACGTCACGTAGAGCGGAAGTATTGATCGATGTGATTTAAAGGGACATCGGTGAAAACGTCACGTAGAGCGGAAATATTGATCGATGTGATTTAAAGGGTCATCGGTGAAAACGTCACGTAGAGCGGAAATATTGATCGATGTGATTTAAAGGGTCACTGGTGAAGACGTTAGAGCGGAATGGTCGTTAATGAGTCGAACAACTTACCCGTGACGTCATCCCCTGACTTGGCGGGCGGGATATTGACGGGCTGCGAGACCTCGGCGCTGACGTCCCGGCCGGGCTGCGGTGAGAGGGTGGCGTCGGGCGGGCCGTGGGGGAGGCTCTCGGGTTGGGAGGCGCTCTGCCGAATGCTGTCCGAGTCGGTACTGCGTGCGGCTGTCATGACGAGACCAGCGTCATCCCCCTCTCCGGCTTGCTCATTCACCTCCTCACCACACAACTGGCGGGGCGGAAAACAAATAGCCAACATTTTGTTTACTAAGGAAAACAAGGGTGCGTGGGACAACAGAAAGGTTATTTCACGAATGGGTGTTCGGATGGCTGATAACCGACTACAACAAGTGATTGATGTTAATTACCTTGGCTTTCAACCATGACGTAATAAAATAAAGGACATGGTAACAATCTGAACGGTGGATTCACATGAACTGTGGTTATTGTACATCACAGGTACGCGACACTTCCATCACTGCCATTTGACTGTTACACACTTGAATGTGTCCACCGGTGGTTGGGTCCGTCATACATCGTTCAAATCATTACCACGCCATGTATTATCAATATGTCGTGTTTAAAAGCCATCCGTCCTACTTACATACTAAATATATCCCATTGTCCATTTCTCCTGTTTGACCGAAAAAATCAACCTTGATTAACCCCAAGAAAATAGCACGAAAAGTATTATACCTGAAACATATAGACATACCTTGAGTAGCTGTGGATCAATTTTCCAAAGACGTAAGCTTTGATCTTTTGACCAAGTAACTAATTCATAATCTGAAGACAAAATTTAATGTGAAACATCATTATAGCAACCCAGCAGGGGCGGAATGTTAACCAAGACAGTCACGTAGATATAAAATGGTGACAATATTTTGCGGCCGAAACGCCCCCTGGTTTGAATCGCTCGGGCGCCCTAACCAAGACCCATTGAGGATACCTGAGATCCAAAGCACGATATTACACAAGGATAGCTGTAGTCGCTTGGACAGCAAAGACCAAAAACAAAATGGAAATTGCAAACCTTTAAACATTAAACTACTTAAACAACTTCAACCAAGTGACCGGTTTATTAATCAGGAAAAAAATCTACCAATTCTCCTCAATTTACAAACCCAGCATAGCAATATACTGGGGTGACAGCAGGGGTAATTATCATGAAGGGGTGACAAGGAACAGCCACATGTGGTCTGCTGACCTTCCCCTTGGCGGCGCCACTGAAACTCGAGCACGACGTCTTGGTGTCCCATGAAGGTGTGGATGGGTTGTCGCAGGTCGTTTAGGTGCCACAGGAAGAGGTTGTACTCCCCTCGCCGCAGCTGGGGCACCATAACCGTGGTCAGACTCTTTCCGAAGGGCTTCAGGGAGAAAACAATCTATCAAGTTGCATTTATGGTCCCAATATCGGATGTTCTTTTACGCATATTGTCTTGGATTCGCGGGAATGATCTTAAAAATAAACAGACGGGTGGTAACTAAGGGCGTGTTCGGTTTACCTGAACCCGACGGGAAACCGAAATCGTTTTTGAAACCCGTTTCAACGGTTTCCCATATAAAGGCGAACGCATAGTTCCATTTGTTTACAGTTTCAGATTGTATTTTGGCAATGGCCATGTGCTTATGAAGTTATGCCAGCATAAATATGCCGTCTGTTTCATTTTAATTAACTATGGTGTATGTGTTGAGCTCTCTCGATAGTTTCACTGTTTCGAGGAAACCGGTTTCGGTTCTTCTCCTGTCGAACAGTCAGTTCGGCAAACCGGTTTTGGTTTCATGTTAATCGAACGCCCTAAGTAAAGTTTACCGTGGAACAGATACACGGGTTAAATACATCTAGGACGAGAGAGTATATGGCCGCCTCGGTCAACTGACCAATCAGCAGGCAGTGTGGTAGACCCCTTAAACCCTTGAACACTCCCTTAACGGTGTTATATTAGCAATCCTTAGGTGCTTCCGAGGAGAGCATGGGATTATCTATGTACAGTACAGACTACAGTACAGACAGGGGAAGGGGCGGAATGAGCCGCTTCATGTATTACCGTATAGCGGGCCTTCCACACTGACTACAGTACAGACAGGGGAAGGGGCGGGATGAGTCGCTTCATGTATTACCGTATAGCGGGCCTTCCACACAGACTACAGTACAGACAGGGAAAGGGGCGGGATGAGCCGCTTCATGTATTACCGTATAGCGGGCCTTCCACACAGACTACAGTACAGACAGCGGAAGGGGCGGGATGAGCCGCTTCATGTATTACCGTATAGCGGGCCTTCCACACCGACTACAGTACAGACAGGGGAAGGGGCGGGATGAGCCGCTTCATGTATTACCGTATAGCGGGCCTTCCACACAGACTACAGTACAGACAGGGGAAGGGGCGAGATGAGCCGCTTCATGTATTACCGTATAGCGGGCCTTCCACACAGACTACAGTACAGACAGGGCGTGATGAGCCGCTTCATGTATTACCGTATAGCGGGCCTTCCACACCGACTACAGTACAGACAGGGGAAGGGGCGGGATGAGCCGCTTCATGTATTACCGTATAGCGGGCCTTCCACACAGACTACAGTACAGACAGGGGAAGGGGCGGGATGAGCCGCTTCATGTATTATCGTATAGCGGGCCTTCCACACAGACTACAGTACAGACAGGGGAAGGGGCGGGATGAGCCGCTTCATGTATTACCGTATAGCGGGCCTTCCACACAGACTACAGTACAGACAGGGGAAGGGGCGGGATGAGCCGCTTCATGTATTACCGTATAGCGGGCCTTCCACACAGACTACAGTACAGACAGCGGAAGGGGCGGGATGAGCCGCTTCATATATTACCGTATAGCGGGCCTTCCACACAGACTACAGTACAGACAGGGGAAGGGGCGGGATGAGCCGCTTCATGTATTACCGTATAGCGGGCCTTCCACACAGACTACAGTACAGACAGGGGAAGGGGCGGGATGAGCCGCTTCATGTATTACCGTATAGCGGGCCTTCCACACAGACTACAGTACAGACAGCGGAAGGGGCGGGATGAGCCGCTTCATGTATTACCGTTTAGCGGGCCTTCCACACAGACTACAGTACAGACAGCGGAAGGGGCGGGATGAGCCGCTTCATGTATTACCGTATAGCGGGCCTTCCACACAGACTACAGTAGAGACAGCGGAAGGGGCGGGATGAGCCGCTTCATGTATTACCGTATAGCGGGCCTTCCACACAGACTACAGTACAGGCAGGGGAAGGGGCGGGATGAGCCGCTTCATGTATTACCGTATAGCGGGCCTTCCACACAGACTAGAGTACAGACAGGGGAAGGGGCGGGATGAGCCGCTTCATGTATTACCGTATAGCGGGCCTTCCACACAGACTACAGTACAGACAGCGGAAGGGGCGGGATGAGCCGCTTCATGTATTACCGTATAGCGGGCCTTCCACACCGACTACAGTACAGACAGGGGAAGGGGCGGGATGAGCCGCTTCATGTATTACCGTATAGCGGGCCTTCCACACAGACTACAGTACAGACAGGGGAAGGGGCGGGATGAGCCGCTTCATGTATTACCGTATAGCGGGCCGTCCACACAGACTACAGTACAGACAGGGGAAGGGGCGAGATGAGCCGCTTCATGTATTACCGTATAGCGGGCCTTCCACACAGACTACAGTACAGACAGGGCGTGATGAGCCGCTTCATGTATTACCGTATAGCGGGCCTTCCACACCGACTACAGTACAGACAGGGGAAGGGGCGGGATGAGCCGCTTCATGTATTACCGTATAGCGGGCCTTCCACACAGACTACAGTACAGACAGGGGAAGGGGCGGGATGAGCCGCTTCATGTATTATCGTATAGCGGGCCTTCCACACAGACTACAGTACAGACAGGGGAAGGGGCGGGATGAGCCGCTTCATGTATTACCGTATAGCGGGCCTTCCACACAGACTACAGTACAGACAGGGGAAGGGGCGGGATGAGCCGCTTCATGTATTACCGTATAGCGGGCCTTCCACACAGACTACAGTACAGACAGGGGAAGGGGCGGGATGAGCCGCTTCATATATTACCGTATAGCGGGCCTTCCACACAGACTACAGTACAGACAGGGGAAGGGGCGGGATGAGCCGCTTCATGTATTACCGTATAGCGGGCCTTCCACACAGACTACAGTACAGACAGGGGAAGGGGCGGGATGAGCCGCTTCATGTATTACCGTATAGCGGGCCTTCCACACAGACTACAGTACAGACAGCGGAAGGGGCGGGATGAGCCGCTTCATGTATTACCGTTTAGCGGGCCTTCCACACAGACTACAGTACAGACAGCGGAAGGGGCGGGATGAGCCGCTTCATGTATTACCGTATAGCGGGCCTTCCACACAGACTACAGTACAGACAGCGGAAGGGGCGGGATGAGCCGCTTCATGTATTACCGTATAGCGGGCCTTCCACACAGACTACAGTACAGACAGGGGAAGGGGCGGGATGAGCCGCTTCATGTATTACCGTATAGCGGGCCTTCCACACAGACTACAGTACAGGCAGGGGAAGGGGCGGGATGAGCCGCTTCATGTATTACCGTATAGCGGGCCTTCCACACAGACTAGAGTACAGACAGGGGAAGGGGCGGGATGAGCCGCTTCATGTATTACCGTATAGCGGGCCTTCCACACAGACTACAGTACAGACAGGGGAAGGGGCGAGATGAGCCGCTTCATGTATTACCGTATAGCGGGCCTTCCACACAGACTACAGTACAGACAGGAGAAGGGGCGGGATGAGCCGCTTCATGTATTACCGTATAGCGGGCCTTCCACACAGACTACAGTACAGACAGGGGAAGGGGCGAGATGAGCCGCTTCATGTATTGCCGTATAGCGGGCCTTCCACACAGACTACAGTACAGATAGGAGAAGGGGCGGGATGAGCCGCTTCATGTATTACCGTATAGCGGGCCTTCCACACAGACTACAGTACAGACAGGAGAAGGGGCGGGATGAGCCGCTTCATGTATTACCGTATAGCGGGCCTTCCACACAGACTACAGTACAGACAGGAGAAGGGGCGGGATGAGCCGCTTCATGTATTACCGTATAGCGGGCCTTCCACACAGACTACAGTACAGACAGCGGAAGGGGCGGGATGAGCCGCTTCATGTATTACCGTATAGCGGGCCTTCCACACAGACTACAGTACAGACAGCGGAAGGGGCGGGATGAGCCGCTTCATGTATTACCGTATAGCGGGCCTTCCACACAGACTACAGTACAGACAGGGGAAGGGGCGGGATGAGCCGCTTCATGTATTGCCGTATAGCGGGCCTTCCACACAGACTACAGTACAGACAGGGGAAGGGGCGGGATGAGCCGCTTCATGTATTACCGTATAGCGGGCCTTGCACACAGACTACAGTACAGACAGGGGAAGGGGCGAGATGAGCCGCTTTATGTATTACCGTATAGCGGGCCTTCCACACAGACTACAGTACAGACAGGGGAAGGGGCGGGATGGGCCGCTTCATGTATTACCGTATAGCGGGCTATCCACACAGACTACAGTACAGACAGGGGAAGGGGCGGGATGAGCCGCTTCATGTATTACCGTATAGCGGGCCTTCCACACAGACTACAGTACAGACAGGGGAAGGGGCGGGATGGGCCGCTTCATGTATTACCGTATAGCGGGCCTTCCACACAGCTAGACTACAGTACAGACAGGGGAAGGGGCGGGATGAGCCGCTTCATGTATTACCGTATAGCGGGCCTTCCACACAGACTACAGTACAGACAGCGGAAGGGGCGGGATGAGCCGCTTCATGTATTACCGTATAGCGGGCCTTCCACACCGACTACAGTACAGACAGGGGAAGGGGCGGGATGAGCCGCTTCATGTATTACCGTATAGCGGGCCTTCCACACAGACTACAGTACAGACAGGGGAAGGGGCGGGATGAGCCGCTTCATGTATTACCGTATAGCGGGCCTTCCACACAGACTACAGTACAGACAGCGGAAGGGGCGGGATGAGCCGCTTCATGTATTACCGTATAGCGGGCCTTCCACACCGACTACAGTACAGACAGGGGAAGGGGCGGGATGAGCCGCTTCATGTATTACCGTATAGCGGGCCTTCCACACAGACTACAGTACAGACAGGGGAAGGGGCGGGATGAGTCGCTTCATGTATTACCGTATAGCGGGCCTTCCACACAGACTACAGTACAGACAGCGGAAGGGGCGGGATGAGCCGCTTCATGTATTACCGTATAGCGGGCCTTCCACACCGACTACAGTACAGACAGGGGAAGGGGCGGGATGAGCCGCTTCATGTATTACCGTATAGCGGGCCTTCCACACAGACTACAGTAGAGACAGGGGAAGGGGCGGGATGAGCCGCTTCATGTATTACCGTATAGCGGGCCTTCCACACAGACTACAGTACAGACAGGGGAAGGGGCGGGATGAGCCGCTTCATGTATTACCGTATAGAGGGCCTTCCACACAGACTACAGTACAGACAGGGGAAGGGGCGGGATGAGCCGCTTCATGTATTACCGTATAGCGGGCCTTGCACACAGACTACAGTACAGACAGGGGAAGGGGCGAGATGAGCCGCTTCATGTATTACCAGATAGCGGGCCTTCCACACATACTACAGTACAGACAGGGGAAGGGGCGGGATGAGCCGCTTCATGTATTACCGTATAGCGGGCCTTCTACACAGACTACAGTAAAGACAGGGGAAGGGGCGGGATGAGCCGCTTCATGTATTACCGTATAGCGGGCCTTCCACACAGACTACAGTACAGACAGCGGAAGGGGCGGGATGAGCCGCTTCATGTATTACCGTATAGAGGGCCTTCCACACAGACTACAGTACAGAATGGGGAAGGGGCGGGATGAGCCGCTTCATGTATTACCGTATAGCGGGCCTTCCACACAGACTAGAGTACAGACAGGGGAAGGGGCGGGATGAGCCGCTTCATGTATTACCGTATAGCGGGCCTTCCACACAGACTACAGTACAGACAGGGGAAGGGGCGGGATGAGCCCCTTCATGTATTACCGTATAGCGGGCCTTCCACACAGACTACAGTACAGACAGGGGAAGGGGCGGGATGAGCCGCTTCATGTATTACCGTATAGCGGGCCTTCCACACAGACTACAGTACAGATAGGGGAAGGGGCGGGATGGGCCGCTTCATGTATTACCGTATAGCGGGCTATCCACACAGACTACAGTACAGACAGGGGAAGGGGCGGGATGAGCCGCTTCATGTATTACCGTATAGCGGGCCTTCCACACAGACTACAGTACAGACAGAGGAAGGGGCGGGATGGGCCGCTTCATGTATTACCGTGTAGCGGGCTATCCACACAGACTACAGTACAGACAGCGGAAGGGGCGGGATGAGCCGCTTCATGTATTACCGTATAGCGGGCCTTACACACCGACTACGGTACAGACAGGGAAAGGGGCGGGATGAGCCGCTTCATGTATTACCGTATAGCGGGCCTTCCACACAGACTACAGTACAGACAGCGGAAGGGGCGGGATGAGCCGCTTCATGTATTACCGCATAGCGGGCCTTCCACACCGACTACAGTACAGACAGGGGAAGGGGCGGGATGAGCCGCTTCATGTATTACCGTATAGCGGGCCTTCCACACAGACTACAGTACAGACAGGGGAAGGGGCGGGATGAGCCGCTTCATGTATTACCGTATAGCGGGCCTTCCACACAGACTACAGTACAGACAGGGGAAGGGGCGGGATGAGCCGCTTCATGTATTACCGTATAGCGGGCCTTCCACACCGACTACAGTACAGACAGGGGAAGGGGCGGGATGAGCCGCTTCATGTATTATCGTATAGCGGGCCTTCCACACAGACTACAGTACAGACAGGGGAAGGGGCGGGATGAGCCGCTTCATGTATTACCGTATAGCGGGCCTTCCACACAGACTACAGTACAGACAGGGGAAGGGGCGGGATGAGCCGCTTCATGTATTATCGTATAGCGGGCCTTCCACACAGACTACAGTACAGACAGCGGAAGGGGCGGGATGAGTCGCTTCATGTATTACCGTATAGCGGGCCTTCCACACAGACTACAGTACAGACAGGGGAAGGGGCGGGATGAGCCGCTTCATGTATTTCCGTATAGCGGGCCTTCCACACAGACTACAGTACAGACAGGGGAAGGGGCGGGATGAGCCGCTTCATGTATTACCGTATAGCGGGCCTTCCACACAGACTACAGTACAGACAGCGGAAGGGGCGGGATGAGTCGCTTCATGTATTACCGTATAGCGGGCCTTCCACACAGACTACAGTACAGACAGGGGAAGGGGCGGGATGAGCCGCTTCATGTATTACCGTATAGCGGGCCTTCCACACAGACTACAGTACAGACAGGGGAAGGGGCGGGATGAGCCGCTTCATGTATTACCGTATAGCGGGCCTTCCACACAGACTACAGTACAGACAGGGCGTGATGAGCCGCTTCATGTATTACCGTATAGCGGGCCTTCCACACCGACTACAGTACAGACAGGGGAAGGGGCGGGATGAGCCGCTTCATGTATTACCGTATACCGGGCCTTCCACACAGACTACAGTACAGACAGGGGAAGGGGCGGGATGAGCCGCTTCATGTATTATCGTATAGCGGGCCTTCCACACAGACTACCGTACAGACAGGGGAAGGGGCGGGATGAGCCGCTTCATGTATTACCGTATAGCGGGCCTTCCACACAGACTACAGTACAGACAGGGGAAGGAGCGGGATGAGCCGCTTCATGTATTACCGTATAGCGGGCCTTCCACACAGACTACAGTACAGACAGCGGAAGGGGCGGGATGAGCCGCTTCATGTATTACCGTATAGCGGGCCTTCCACACAGACTACAGTACAGACAGGGGAAGGGGCGGGATGAGCCGCTTCATGTATTATCGTATAGCGGGCCTTCCACACAGACTACAGTACAGACAGGGGAAGGGGCGGGATGAGCCGCTTCGTGTATTACCGTATAGCGGGCCTTCCACACAGACTACAGTACAGACAGCGGAAGGGGCGGGATGAGCCGCTTCCTGTATTACCGTATAGCGGGCCTTCCACACAGACTACAGTACAGACAGCGGAAGGGGCGGGATGAGCCGCTTCATGTATTACCGTATAGCGGGCCTTCCACACAGACTACAGTACAGACAGCGGAAGGGGCGGGATGAGCCGCTTCATGTATTACCGTATAGCGGGCCTTCCACACAGACTACAGTACAGACAGGGGAAGGGGCGGGATGAGCCGCTTCATGTATTACCTTATAGCGGGCCTTCCACACAGACTACAGTACAGACAGCGGAAGGGGCGGGATGAGCCGCTTCATGTATTACCGTATAGCGGGCCTTCCACACAGACTACAGTACAGACAGGGGAAGGGGCGGGATGAGCCGCTTCATGTATTACCGTATAGCGGGCCTTCCACACAGACTACAGTACAGACAGCGGAAGGGGCGGGATGAGCCGCTTCATGTATTACCGTTTAGCGGGCCTTCCACACAGACTACAGTACAGACAGCGGAAGGGGCGGGATGAGCCGCTTCATGTATTACCGTATAGCGGGCCTTCCACACAGACTACAGTACAGACAGCGGAAGGGGCGGGATGAGCCGCTTCATGTATTACCGTATAGCGGGCCTTCCACACAGACTACAGTACAGACAGGGGAAGGGGCGGGATGAGCCGCTTCATGTATTACCGTATAGCGGGCCTTCCACACAGACTACAGTACAGACAGCGGAAGGGGCGGGATGAGCCGCTTCATGTATTACCGTATAGCGGGCCTTCCACACAGACTACAGTACAGACAGCGGAAGGGGCGGGATGAGCCGCTTCATGTATTACCGTATAGCGGGCCTTCCACACAGACTACAGTACAGACAGCGGAAGGGGCGGGATGAGCCGCTTCATGTATTACCGTATAGCGGGCCTTCCACACAGACTACAGTACAGACAGCGGAAGGGGCGGGATGAGCCGCTTCATGTATTACCGTATAGCGGGCCTTCCACACAGACTACAGTACAGACAGGGGAAGGGGCGGGATGAGCCGCTTCATGTATTACCGTATAGCGGGCCTTCCACACAGACTACAGTACAGACAGCGGAAGGGGCGGGATGAGCCGCTTCATGTATTACCGTATAGCGGGCCTTCCACACAGACTACAGTACAGACAGGGGAAGGGGCGGGATGAGCCGCTTCATGTATTACCGTATAGCGGGCCTTCCACACAGACTACAGTACAGACAGGGGAAGGGGCGGGATGAGCCGCTTCATGTATTACCGTATAGCGGGCCTTCCACACAGACTACAGTACAGACAGGGGAAGGGGCGGGATGAGCCGCTTCATGTATTACCGTATAGCGGGCCTTCCACACAGACTACAGTACAGACAGGGGAAGGGGCGGAATGAGCCGCTTCATGTATTACCGTATAGCGGGCCTTCCACACAGACTACAGTACAGACAGGGGAAGGGGCGGGATGAGCCGCTTCATGTATTACCGTATAGCGGGCCTTCCACACAGACTACAGTACAGACAGCGGAAGGGGCGGGATGAGCCGCTTCATGTATTACCGTATAGAGGGCCTTCCACACAGACTACAGTACAGACAGGGGAAGGGGCGGGATGAGCCGCTTCATGTATTACCGTATAGCGGGCCTTCCACACAGACTACAGTACAGACAGCGGAAGGGGCGGGATGAGTCGCTTCATGTATTACCGTATAGCGGGCCTTCCACACAGACTACAGTACAGACAGGGGAAGGGGCGGGATGAGCCGCTTCATGTATTACCGTATAGCGGGCCTTCCACACAGACTACAGTACAGACAGGGGAAGGGGCGGGATGAGCCGCTTCATGTATTACCGTATAGCGGGCCTTCCACACAGACTACAGTACAGACAGGGGAAAGGGCGGGATGAGCCGCTTCATGTATTACCGTATAGCGGGCCTTCCACACAGACTACAGTACAGACAGGGGAAGGGGCGGGATGAGCCGCTTCATGTATTACCGTATAGCGGGCCTTCCACACAGACTACAGTACAGACAGGGGAAGGGGCGGGATGAGCCGCTTCATGTATTACCGTATAGCGGGCCTTCCACACAGACTACAGTACAGTCAGGGGAAGGGGCGGGATGAGCCGCTTCATGTATTACCGTATAGCGGGCCTTCCACACCGACTACAGTACAGACAGGGGAAGGGGCGGGATGAGCCGCTTCATGTATTATCGTATAGCGGGCCTTCCACACAGACTACAGTACAGACAGGGGAAGGGGCGGGATGAGCCGCTTCATGTATTACCGTATAGCGGGCCTTCCACACAGACTACAGTACAGACAGGGGAAGGGGCGGGATGAGCCGCTTCATGTATTATCGTATAGCGGGCCTTCCACACAGACTACAGTACAGACAGCGGAAGGGGCGGGATGAGTCGCTTCATGTATTACCGTATAGCGGGCCTTCCACACAGACTACAGTACAGACAGGGGAAGGGGCGGGATGAGCCGCTTCATGTATTACCGTATAGCGGGCCTTCCACACAGACTACAGTACAGACAGGGGAAGGGGCGGGATGAGCCGCTTCATGTATTACCGTATAGCGGGCCTTCCACACAGACTACAGTACAGACAGGGGAAGGGGCGGGATGAGTCGCTTCATGTATTACCGTATAGCGGGCCTTCCACACAGACTACAGTACAGACAGGGGAAGGGGCGGGATGAGCCGCTTCATGTATTACCGTATAGCGGGCCTTCCACACAGACTACAGTACAGACAGGGGAAGGGGCGGGATGAGCCGCTTCATGTATTACCGTATAGCGGGCCTTCCACACAGACTACAGTACAGACAGGGCGTGATGAGCCGCTTCATGTATTACCGTATAGCGGGCCTTCCACACCGACTACAGTACAGACAGGGGAAGGGGCGGGATGAGCCGCTTCATGTATTACCGTATACCGGGCCTTCCACACAGACTACAGTACAGACAGGGGAAGGGGCGGGATGAGCCGCTTCATGTATTATCGTATAGCGGGCCTTCCACACAGACTACAGTACAGACAGGGGAAGGGGCGGGATGAGCCGCTTCATGTATTACCGTATAGCGGGCCTTCCACACAGACTACAGTACAGACAGGGGAAGGAGCGGGATGAGCCGCTTCATGTATTACCGTATAGCGGGCCTTCCACACAGACTACAGTACAGACAGCGGAAGGGGCGGGATGAGCCGCTTCATGTATTACCGTATAGCGGGCCTTCCACACAGACTACAGTACAGACAGGGGAAGGGGCGGGATGAGCCGCTTCATGTATTATCGTATAGCGGGCCTTCCACACAGACTACAGTACAGACAGGGGAAGGGGCGGGATGAGCCGCTTCATGTATTACCGTATAGCGGGCCTTCCACACAGACTACAGTACAGACAGCGGAAGGGGCGGGATGAGCCGCTTCCTGTATTACCGTATAGCGGGCCTTCCACACAGACTACAGTACAGACAGCGGAAGGGGCGGGATGAGCCGCTTCATGTATTACCGTATAGCGGGCCTTCCACACAGACTACAGTACAGACAGCGGAAGGGGCGGGATGAGCCGCTTCATGTATTACCGTATAGCGGGCCTTCCACACAGACTACATTACAGACAGGGGAAGGGGCGGGATGAGCCGCTTCATGTATTACCTTATAGCGGGCCTTCCACACAGACTACAGTACAGACAGCGGAAGGGGCGGGATGAGCCGCTTCATGTATTACCGTATAGCGGGCCTTCCACACAGACTACAGTACAGACAGGGGAAGGGGCGGGATGAGCCGCTTCATGTATTACCGTATAGCGGGCCTTCCACACAGACTACAGTACAGACAGCGGAAGGGGCGGGATGAGCCGCTTCATGTATTACCGTTTAGCGGGCCTTCCACACAGACTACAGTACAGACAGCGGAAGGGGCGGGATGAGCCGCTTCATGTATTACCGTATAGCGGGCCTTCCACACAGACTACAGTACAGACAGCGGAAGGGGCGGGATGAGCCGCTTCATGTATTACCGTATAGCGGGCCTTCCACACAGACTACAGTACAGACAGGGGAAGGGGCGGGATGAGCCGCTTCATGTATTACCGTATAGCGGGCCTTCCACACAGACTACAGTACAAACAGCGGAAGGGGCGGGATGAGCCGCTTCATGTATTACCGTATAGCGGGCCTTCCACACAGACTACAGTACAGACAGCGGAAGGGGCGGGATGAGCCGCTTCATGTATTACCGTATAGCGGGCCTTCCACACAGACTACAGTACAGACAGCGGAAGGGGCGGGATGAGCCGCTTCATGTATTACCGTATAGCGGGCCTTCCACACAGACTACAGTACAGACAGCGGAAGGGGCGGGATGAGCCGCTTCATGTATTACCGTATAGCGGGCCTTCCACACAGACTACAGTACAGACAGGGGAAGGGGCGGGATGAGCCGCTTCATGTATTACCGTATAGCGGGCCTTCCACACAGACTACAGTACAGACAGCGGAAGGGGCGGGATGAGCCGCTTCATGTATTACCGTATAGCGGGCCTTCCACACAGACTACAGTACAGACAGGGGAAGGGGCGGGATGAGCCGCTTCATGTATTACCGTATAGCGGGCCTTCCACACAGACTACAGTACAGACAGGGGAAGGGGCGGGATGAGCCGCTTCATGTATTACCGTATAGCGGGCCTTCCACACAGACTACAGTACAGACAGGGGAAGGGGCGGGATGAGCCGCTTCATGTATTACCGTATAGCGGGCCTTCCACACAGACTACAGTACAGACAGGGGAAGGGGCGGAATGAGCCGCTTCATGTATTACCGTATAGCGGGCCTTCCACACAGACTACAGTACAGACAGGGGAAGGGGCGGGATGAGCCGCTTCATGTATTACCGTATAGCGGGCCTTCCACACAGACTACAGTACAGACAGCGGAAGGGGCGGGATGAGCCGCTTCATGTATTACCGTATAGAGGGCCTTCCACACAGACTACAGTACAGACAGGGGAAGGGGCGGGATGAGCCGCTTCATGTATTACCGTATAGCGGGCCTTCCACACAGACTACAGTACAGACAGCGGAAGGGGCGGGATGAGTCGCTTCATGTATTACCGTATAGCGGGCCTTCCACACAGACTACAGTACAGACAGGGGAAGGGGCGGGATGAGCCGCTTCATGTATTACCGTATAGCGGGCCTTCCACACAGACTACAGTACAGACAGGGGAAGGGGCGGGATGAGCCGCTTCATGTATTACCGTATAGCGGGCCTTCCACACAGACTACAGTACAGACAGGGGAAAGGGCGGGATGAGCCGCTTCATGTATTACCGTATAGCGGGCCTTCCACACAGACTACAGTACAGACAGGGGAAGGGGCGGGATGAGCCGCTTCATGTATTACCGTATAGCGGGCCTTCCACACAGACTACAGTACAGACAGGGGAAGGGGCGGGATGAGCCGCTTCATGTATTACCGTATAGCGGGCCTTCCACACAGACTACAGTACAGACAGCGGAAGGGGCGGGATGAGCCGCTTCATGTATTACCGTATAGCGGGCCTTCCACACAGACTACAGTACAGACAGGGGAAGGGGCGGGATGAGCCGCTTCATGTATTACCGTATAGCGGGCCTTCCACACAGACTACAGTACAGACAGGGGAAGGGGCGGGATGAGCCGCTTCATGTATTACCGTATAGCGGGCCTTCCACACAGACTACAGTACAGACAGGGGAAGGGGCGGGATGAGCCGCTTCATGTATTACCGTATAGCGGGCCTTCCACACAGACTACAGTACAGACAGCGGAAGGGGCGGGATGAGCCGCTTCATGTATTACCGTATAGCGGGCCTTCCACACAGACTACAGTACAGACAGGGGAAGGGGCGGGATGAGCCGCTTCATGTATTACCGTATAGCGGGCCTTCCACACAGACTACAGTACAGACAGGGGAAGGGGCGGAATGAGCCGCTTCATGTATTACCGTATAGCGGGCCTTCCACACAGACTACAGTACAGACAGGGGGAGGGGCGGAATGAGCCGCTTCATGTATTACCGTATAGCGGGCCTTCCACACAGACTACAGTACAGACAGGGGAAGGGGCGGGATGAGCCGCTTCATGTATTACCGTATAGCGGGCCTTCCACACAGACTACAGTACAGACAGGGGAAGGGGCGGAATGAGCCGCTTCATGTATTACCGTATAGCGGGCCTTCCACACAGACTACAGTACAGACAGCGGAAGGGGCGGGATGAGCCGCTTCATGTATTACCGTATAGCGGGCCTTCCACACAGACTACAGTACAGACAGCGGAAGGGGCGGGATGAGCCGCTTCATGTATTACCGTATAGCGGGCCTTCCACACAGACTACAGTACAGACAGCGGAAGGGGCGGAATGAGCCGCTTCATGTATTACCGTATAGCGGGCCTTCCACACAGACTACAGTACAGACAGGGGAAGGGGCGGGATGAGCCGCTTCATGTATTACCGTATAGCGGGCCTTCCACACAGACTACAGTACAGACAGGGGAAGGGGCGGGATGAGCCGCTTCATGTATTACCGTATAGCGGGCCTTCCACACAGACTACAGTACAGACAGGGAAAGGGGCGGGATGAGCCGCTTCATGTATTACCGTATAGCGGGCCTTCCACACAGACTACAGTACAGACAGGGGAAGGGGCGGAATGAGCCGCTTCATGTATTACCGTATAGCGGGCCTTCCACACAGACTACAGTACAGACAGCGGAAGGGGCGGGATGAGCCGCTTCATGTATTACCGTATAGCGGGCCTTCCACACAGACTACAGTACAGACAGCGGAAGGGGCGGGATGAGCCGCTTCATGTATTACCGTATAGCGGGCCTTCCACACAGACTACAGTACAGACAGCGGAAGGGGCGGGATGAGCCGCTTCATGTATTACCGTATAGCGGGCCTTCCACACAGACTACAGTACAGACAGGGGAAGGGGCGGAATGAGCCGCTTCATGTATTACCGTATAGCGGGCCTTCCACACAGACTACAGTACAGACAGGGGAAGGGGCGGGATGAGCCGCTTCATGTATTACCGTATAGCGGGCCTTCCACACAGACTACAGTACAGACAGGGAAAGGGGCGGGATGAGCCGCTTCATGTATTACCGTATAGCGGGCCTTCCACACAGACTACAGTACAGACAGGGAAAGGGGCGGGATGAGCCGCTTCATGTATTACCGTATAGCGGGCCTTCCACACAGACTACAGTACAGACAGGGGAAGGGGCGGAATGAGCCGCTTCATGTATTACCGTATAGCGGGCCTTCCACACAGACTACAGTACAGACAGCGGAAGGGGCGGGATGAGCCGCTTCATGTATTACCGTATAGCGGGCCTTCCACACAGACTACAGTACAGACAGGGGAAGGGGCGGGATGAGCCGCTTCATGTATTACCGTATAGCGGGCCTTCCACACAGACTACAGTACAGACAGGGGAAGGGGCGGAATGAGCCGCTTCATGTATTACCGTATAGCGGGCCTTCCACACAGACTACAGTACAGACAGGGAAAGGGGCGGGATGAGCCGCTTCATGTATTACCGTATAGCGGGCCTTCCACACAGACTACAGTACAGACAGGGGAAGGGGCGGGATGAGCCGCTTCATGTATTACCGTATAGCGGGCCTTCCACACAGACTACAGTACAGACAGGGAAAGGGGCGGGATGAGCCGCTTCATGTATTACCGTATAGCGGGCCTTCCACACAGACTACAGTACAGACAGGGGAAGGGGCGGAATGAGCCGCTTCATGTATTACCGTATAGCGGGCCTTCCACACAGACTACAGTACAGACAGGGAAAGGGGCGGGATGAGCCGCTTCATGTATTACCGTATAGCGGGCCTTCCACACAGACTACAGTACAGACAGGGGAAGGGGCGGAATGAGCCGCTTCATGTATTACCGTATAGCGGGCCTTCCACACAGACTACAGTACAGACAGGGAAAGGGGCGGGATGAGCCGCTTCATGTATTACCGTATAGCGGGCCTTCCACACAGACTACAGTACAGACAGGGGAAGGGGCGGAATGAGCCGCTTCATGTATTACCGTATAGCGGGCCTTCCACACAGACTACAGTACAGACAGGGAAAGGGGCGGGATGAGCCGCTTCATGTATTACCGTATAGCGGGCCTTCCACACAGACTACAGTACAGACAGGGGAAGGGGCGGAATGAGCCGCTTCATGTATTACCGTATAGCGGGCCTTCCACACAGACTACAGTACAGACAGGGAAAGGGGCGGGATGAGCCGCTTCATGTATTACCGTATAGCGGGCCTTCCACACAGACTACAGTACAGACAGGGGAAGGGGCGGGATGAGCCGCTTCATGTATTACCGTATAGCGGGCCTTCCACACAGACTACAGTACAGACAGGGGAAGGGGCGGGATGAGCCGCTTCATGTATTACCGTATAGCGGGCCTTCCACACAGACTACAGTACAGACAGCGGAAGGGGCGGGATGAGCCGCTTCATGTATTACCGTATAGCGGGCCTTCCACACAGACTACAGTACAGACAGGGGAAGGGGCGGGATGAGCCGCTTCATGTATTACCGTATAGCGGACCTTCCACACAGACTACAGTACAGACAGGGAAAGGGGCGGGATGAGCCGCTTCATGTATTACCGTATAGCGGGCCTTCCACACAGACTACAGTACAGACAGGGGAAGGGGCGGGATGAGCCGCTTCATGTATTACCGTATAGCGGGCCTTCCACACAGACTACAGTACAGACAGGGGAAGGGGCGGGATGAGCCGCTTCATGTATTACCGTATAGCGGGCCTTCCACACAGACTACAGTACAGACAGGGGAAGGGGCGGGATGAGCCGCTTCATGTATTACCGTATAGCGGGCCTTCCACACAGACTACAGTACAGACAGGGGAAGGGGCGGGATGAGCCGCTTCATGTATTACCGTATAGCGGGCCTTCCACACGGGGGACGTGGAGGACAGCTTGCCTTCAGATTGCTTTGGCTTCGTCACATCCCAGAACTGAAAAAAGTCAATGTTGAGAATAGCTAGTCGATAGTCGTAATTAAATCAATGACCCGGGTTATCAGGTCGCGGCCCGGGCCCAGGTTAAACTAGGGTTGGGCCGGTTTGAAGTTAAACGCCGGAAAAAAAATCTCCAATCTCGAATTAAAATCGCTTGATGCTTTATATTTCTTGGGACTAATATTTCTAAGGCCCTACAAAATCACTTGAAATGGTTAAGGAAGTGATTAACTATTAAAATATCACTTTTAAAATAAAAAACTTAAGTGTACGTTTCCTCAATAGTTTCTATTACTAACTCGCTCATTGTATCGCACTGACACTACTGCCTACTAGCCTGGGGATACAAACGAAATCGACTGCCAAAGATACAGCAAAAAGCTAAACGTATCAGAAGGAGGAATTGGTCATTTTGATTTATGCACCTGAATCTCCTGACCATGAACATGAAGTTCAGGCGCTAAAGAGTTATTATAATCTGATGGATAATGAATGATGTCCCTGCATAGTTCGTTAATAAGTTGCACTCTTGCGACAAACATAGCAATGAAAACCAGACAAAAACACTAAACAAATAGCCGCACACACACACACTTATTTAATGTTTGTGTCTCCTTGACCGGGGCCTTATTCAACCCTGGCACTTATTTAATGTTTGTGTCTCCTTGACCGGGGCCTTATTCAACCCTGGCACTTATTTAATGTTTGTGTCTCCTTGACCGGGGCCTTATTCAACCCGGGCACTTGTTTAATGTTTGTGTCTCCTTGACGGGGCCCTTATTCAAGCCGGGCACTTATTTAATGTGTGTGTCTCCTTGACCGGGGCCTTATTCAACCCGGGCACTTGTTTAATGTTTGTGTCTCCTTGACCGGGCCCTTATTCAACCCTGGCACTTATTTAATGTTTGTGTCTCCTTGACCGGGGCCCTTATTCAACCCTGGCACTTATTTAATGTTTGTGTCTCCTTGACGGGGCCCTTATTCAACCCTGGCACTTATTTAATGTTTGTGTCTCCTTGACCGGGGCCTTATTCAACCCGGGCACTTGTTTAATGTTTGTGTCTCCTTGACCGGGGCCTTATTCAAGACGGGCACTTATTTAATGTTTGTGTCTCCTTGACCGGGGCCTTATTCAAGCCGGGCACTTGTTTAATGTTTGTGTCTCCTTGACCGGGCCCTTATTCAACCCTGGCACTTGTTTAATGTTTGTGTCTCCTTGACCGGGCCCTTATTCAAGCCGGGCACTTATTTAATGTTTGTGTCTCCTTGACCGGGGCCTTATTCAACCCGGGCACTTGTTTAATGTTTGCGTCTCCTTGACCGGGCCCTTATTCAACCCTGGCACTTATTTAATGTTTGTGTCTCCTTGACCGGGGCCCTTAATCAACCCTGGCACTTATTTAATGTTTGTGTCTCTTTGACGGGGCCCTTATTCAACCCTGGCACTTATTTAATGTTTGTGTCTCCTTGACCGGGGCCTTATTCAACCCTGCAACTTATTTAATGTGTGTGTCTCCTTGACCGGGCCCTTATTCAACCCTGGCACTTATTTAATGTTTGTGTCTCCTTGACCGGGCCCTTATTCAACCCTGGCACTTATTTAATGTTTGTGTCTCCTTGACCGGGCCCTTATTCAAGCCGGGCACTTATTTAATGTTTGTGTCTCCTTGACCGGGGCCTTATTCAACCCGGGCACTTGTTTAATGTTTGTGTCTCCTTGACCGGGCCCTTATTCAACCCTGGCACTTGTTTAATGTTTGTCTCTCCTTGACCGGGCCCTTATTCAACCCTGGCACTTATTTAATGTTTGTGTCTCCTTGACCGGGGCCCTTATTCAACCCTGGCACTTATTTAATGTTTGTGTCTCCTTGACGGGGCCCTTATTCAACCCTGGCACTTATTTAATGTTTGTGTCTCCTTGACGGGGCCCTTATTCAACCCTGGCACTTATTTAATGTTTGTGTCTCCTTGACCGGGCCCTTATTCAACCCTGGCACTTATTTAATGTTTGTGTCTCCTTGACCGGGCCCTTATTCAACCCTGGCACTTATTTAATGTTTGTGTCTCCTTGACCGGGGCCTTATTCAACCCGGGCACTTATTTAATGTTTGTGTCTCCTTGACGGGGCCCTTATTCAACCCTGGCACTTATCTAATGTTTGTGTCTCCTTGACCGGGGCCCAGGTTAATGTTTGTGTCTCCTTGACCGGGCCCTTATTCAAGCCGGGCACTTATTTAATGTTTGTGTCTCCTTGACGGGGCCCTTATTCAACCCTGGCACTTATTTAATGTTTGTGTCTCCTTGACGGGGCCCTTATTCAACCCTGGCACTTATTTAATGTGTGTGTCTCCTTGCCGGGGCCTTATTCAACCCTGGCACTTATTTAATTTTTGTGTCTCCTTGACCGGGGCCTTATTCAACCCGGGCACTTATTTAATGTTTGTGTCTCCGTGACCGGGGCCTTATTCAACCCTGGCACTTATTTAATGTTTGTGTCTCCTTGACGGGGCCCTTATTCAACCCTGGCACTTATTTAATGTGTGTGTCTCCTTGCCGGGGCCCTTATTCAAGCCGGGCACTTATTTAATGTTTGTGTCTCCTTGACCGGGCCCTTATTCAAGTCGGGCACTTATTTAATGTTTGTATCTCCTTGACCGGGCCCTTATTCAAGCCGGGCACTTATTTAATGTTTGTGTCTCCTTGACCGGGCCCTTATTCAAGCCGGGTACTTATTTAATGTTTGTGTCTCCTTGACCGGGCCCTTATTCAAGCCGGGCACTTATTTAATGTTTGTGTCTCCTTGACCGGGCCCTTATTCAAGCCGGGCACTTATTTAATGTTTGTGCCTCCTTGACCGGGCCCTTATTCAAGCCGGGCACTTATTTAATGTTTGTGTCTCCTTGACCGGGCCCTTATTCAAGCCGGGCACTTATTTAATGTTTGTGTCTCCTTGACCGGGCCCTTATTCAAGTCGGGCACTTATTTAATGTTTGTGTCTCCTTGACCGGGCCCTTATTCAAGCCGGGCACTTATTTAATGTTTGTGTCTCCTTGACCGGGCCCTTATTCAAGCCGGGCACTTATTTAATGTTTGTGTCTCCTTGACCGGGGCCTTATTCAACCCTGGCACTTATTTAATGTTTGTGTCTCCTTGACCGGGGCCTTATTCAACCCGAGCACTTATTTAATGTTTGTGTCTCCTTGACCGGGGCCTTATTCAACCCTGGCACTTATTTAATGTTTGTGTCTCCTTGACCGGGGCCTTATTCAACCCTGGCACTTATTTAATGTTTGTGTCTCCTTGACCGGGCCCTTATTCAACCCTGGCACTTATTTAATGTTTGTGTCTCCTTGACCGGGGCCTTATTCAACCCTGGCACTTATTTAATGTTTGTGTCTCCTTGACCGGGGCCTTATTCATCCCTGGCACTTATTTAATGTTTGTGTCTCCTTGACCGGGCCCTTATTCAAGCCGGGCACTTATTTAATGTTTGTGTCTCCTTGACCGGGGCCTTATTCAACCCTGGCACTTATTTAATGTTTGTGTCTCCTTGACCGGGGCCTTATTCAACCCTGGCACTTATTTAATGTTTGTGTCTCCTTGACCGGGGCCTTATTCAACCCTGGCACTTATTTAATGTTTGTGTCTCCTTGACCGGGGCCTTATTCAACTCTGGCACTTATTTAATGTTTGTGTCTCCTTGACGGGGCCCTTATTCAACCCTGGCACTTATTTAATGACCGGGCCCTTATTCAAGCCGGGCACTTATTTAATGTTTGTGTCTCCTTGACCGGGGCCTTATCCAACCCTGGCACTTATTTAATGTTTGTGTCTCCTTGACCGGGGCCCTTATTCAACCCTGGCACTTATTTAATGTTTGTGTCTCCTTGACGGGGCCCTTATTCAACCCTGGCACTTATTTAATGTTTGTGTCTCCTTGACCGGGGCCTTATTCAACCCGGGCACTTATTTAATGTTTGTGTCTCCTTGACCGGGGCCCTTATTCAACCCTGGCACTTATTTAATGTTTGTGTCTCCTTGACCGGGGCCTTATTCAAGCCGGGCACTTATTTAATGTTTGTGTCTCCTTGACCGGGGCCTTATCCAACCCTGGCACTTATTTAATGTTTGTGTCTCCTTGACCGGGGCCCTTATTCAACCCTGGCACTTATTTAATGTTTGTGTCTCCTTGACCGGGGCCTTATTCAACCCGGGCACTTATTTAATGTGTGTGTCTCCTTGACCGGGGCCTTATTCAACCCTGGCACTTATTTAATGTTTGTGTCTCCTTGACCGGGGCCTTATTCAACCCGGGACTTATTTAATGTTTGTGTCTCCTTGACCGGGGCCTTATTCAAGCCGGGCACTTATTTAATGTTTGTGTCTCCTTGACCGGGGCCTTATTCAAGCCGGGCACTTATTTAATGTTTGTGTCTCCTTGACCGGGGCCTTATTCAAGCCGGGCACTTATTTAATGTTTGTGTCTCCTTGACCGGGGCCTTATTCAACCCGGGCACTTATTTAATGTTTGTGTCTCCTTGACCGGGGCCTTATTCAACCCGGGCACTTATTTAATGTTTGTGTCTCCTTGACCGGGGCCTTATTCAACCCGGGCACTTATTTAATGTTTGTGTCTCTTGACCGGGGCCTTATTCAACCCGGGCACTTATTTAATGTTTGTGTCTCCTTGACCGGGGCCTTATTCAAGCCGGGCACTTATTTAATGTTTGTGTCTCCTTGACCGGGGCCTTATTCAACCCGGGCACTTATTTAATGTTTGTGTCTCCTTGACCGGGGCCTTATTCAACCCGGGCACTTATTTAATGTTTGTGTCTCCTTGACCGGGGCCTTATTCAAGCCGGGCACTTATTTAATGTTTGTGTCTCCTTGACCGGGGCCTTATTCAACCCGGGCACTTATTTAATGTTTGTGTCTCCTTGACCGGGCCCTTATCCAACCCGGGCACTTATTTAATGTTTGCGTCTCCTTGACCGGGGCCTTATTCAACCCTGGCACTTATTTAATGTTTGTGTCTCCTTGACCGGGGCCTTATTCAACCCTGGCACTTATTTAATGTTTGTGTCTCCTTGACCGGGGCCTTATTCAACCCTGGCACTTATTTAATGTTTGTGTCTCCTTGACCGGGGCCCTTATTCAACCCTGGCACCTATTTAATGTTTGTGTCTCCTTGACCGGGGCCTTATTCAACCCTGGCACTTATTTAATGTTTGTGTCTCCTTGACCGGGGCCTTATTCAACCCGGGCACTTATTTAATGTTTGTGTCTCCTTGACCGGGGCCCTTATTCAACCCTGGCACTTATTTAATGTTTGTGTCTCCTTGACCGGGCCCTTATTCAACCCTGGCACTTATTTAATGTTTGTGTCTCCTTGACCGGGGCCCTTATTCAACCCTGGCACTTATTTAATGTTTGTGTCTCCTTGACCGGGGCCTTATCCAACCCGGGCACTTATTTAATGTTTGTGTCTCCTTGACCGGGGCCCTTATTCAACCCTGGCACTTATTTAATGTTTGTGTCTCCTTGACCGGGGCCTTATCCAACCCGGGCACTTATTTAATGTTTGTGTCTCCTTGACCGGGGCCTTATTCATCCCTGGCACTTATTTAATGTTTGTGTCTCCTTGACCGGGCCCTTATTCAAGCCGGGCACTTATTTAATGTTTGTGTCTCCTTGACCGGGGCCTTATTCAACCCTGGCACTTATTTAATGTTTGTGTCTCCTTGACCGGGGCCTTATTCAACCCTGGCACTTATTTAATGTTTGTGTCTCCTTGACCGGGGCCTTATTCAACCCTGGCACTTATTTAATGTTTGTGTCTCCTTGACCGGGGCCTTATTCAACTCTGGCACTTATTTAATGTTTGTGTCTCCTTGACGGGGCCCTTATTCAACCCTGGCACTTATTTAATGACCGGGCCCTTATTCAAGCCGGGCACTTATTTAATGTTTGTGTCTCCTTGACCGGGGCCTTATCCAACCCTGGCACTTATTTAATGTTTGTGTCTCCTTGACCGGGGCCCTTATTCAACCCTGGCACTTATTTAATGTTTGTGTCTCCTTGACGGGGCCCTTATTCAACCCTGGCACTTATTTAATGTTTGTGTCTCCTTGACCGGGGCCTTATTCAACCCGGGCACTTATTTAATGTTTGTGTCTCCTTGACCGGGGCCCTTATTCAACCCTGGCACTTATTTAATGTTTGTGTCTCCTTGACCGGGGCCTTATTCAAGCCGGGCACTTATTTAATGTTTGTGTCTCCTTGACCGGGGCCTTATCCAACCCTGGCACTTATTTAATGTTTGTGTCTCCTTGACCGGGGCCCTTATTCAACCCTGGCACTTATTTAATGTTTGTGTCTCCTTGACCGGGGCCTTATTCAACCCGGGCACTTATTTAATGTTTGTGTCTCCTTGACCGGGGCCTTATTCAACCCTGGCACTTATTTAATGTTTGTGTCTCCTTGACCGGGGCCTTATTCAACCCGGGACTTATTTAATGTTTGTGTCTCCTTGACCGGGGCCTTATTCAAGCCGGGCACTTATTTAATGTTTGTGTCTCCTTGACCGGGGCCTTATTCAAGCCGGGCACTTATTTAATGTTTGTGTCTCCTTGACCGGGGCCTTATTCAAGCCGGGCACTTATTTAATGTTTGTGTCTCCTTGACCGGGGCCTTATTCAACCCGGGCACTTATTTAATGTTTGTGTCTCCTTGACCGGGGCCTTATTCAACCCGGGCACTTATTTAATGTTTGTGTCTCCTTGACCGGGGCCTTATTCAACCCGGGCACTTATTTAATGTTTGTGTCTCCTTGACCGGGGCCTTATTCAACCCGGGCACTTATTTAATGTTTGTGTCTCCTTGACCGGGGCCTTATTCAAGCCGGGCACTTATTTAATGTTTGTGTCTCCTTGACCGGGGCCTTATTCAACCCGGGCACTTATTTAATGTTTGTGTCTCCTTGACCGGGGCCTTATTCAACCCTGGCACTTATTTAATGTTTGTGTCTCCTTGACCGGGGCCTTATTCAACCCGGGCACTTATTTAATGTTTGTGTCTCCTTGACCGGGGCCTTATTCAAGCCGGGCACTTATTTAATGTTTGTGTCTCCTTGACCGGGGCCTTATTCAACCCGGGGACTTATTTAATGTTTGTGTCTCCTTAACCGGGCCCTTATCCAACCCGGGCACTTATTTAATGTTTGCGTCTCCTTGACCGGGGCCTTATTCAACCCTGGCACTTATTTAATGTTTGTGTCTCCTTGACCGGGGCCTTATTCAACCCTGGCACTTATTTAATGTTTGTGTCTCCTTGACCGGGGCCTTATTCAACCCTGGCACTTATTTAATGTTTGTGTCTCCTTGACCGGGGCCCTTATTCAACCCTGGCACCTATTTAATGTTTGTGTCTCCTTGACCGGGGCCTTATTCAACCCTGGCACTTATTTAATGTTTGTGTCTCCTTGACCGGGGCCTTATTCAACCCGGGCACTTATTTAATGTTTGTGTCTCCTTGACCGGGGCCCTTATTCAACCCTGGCACTTATTTAATGTTTGTGTCTCCTTGACCGGGCCCTTATTCAACCCTGGCACTTATTTAATGTTTGTGTCTCCTTGACCGGGGCCCTTATTCAACCCTGGCACTTATTTAATGTTTGTGTCTCCTTGACCGGGGCCTTATCCAACCCGGGCACTTATTTAATGTTTGTGTCTCCTTGACCGGGGCCCTTATTCAACCCTGGCACTTATTTAATGTTTGTGTCTCCTTGACCGGGGCCTTATTCAACCCTGGCACTTATTTAATGTTTGTGTCTCCTTGACCGGGGCCTTATTCAACCCTGGCACTTATTTAATGTTTGTGTCTCCTTGACCGGGGCCTTATTCAACCCGGGCACTTATTTAATGTTTGTGTCTCCTTGACCGGGGCCTTATTTAATGTTTGTGTCTGCTTGACCGGGGCCTTATTCAACCCTGGCACTTATTTAATGTTTGTGTCTCCTTGACCGGGGCCTTATTCAACCCGGGCACTTATTTAATGTTTGTGTCTCCTTGACCGGGGCCCTTATTCAACCCTGGCACTTATTTAATGTTTGTGTCTCCTTGACCGGGGCCTTATTAAACCCGGGCACTTATTTAATGTTTGTGTCATCTTGACGGGGCCCTTATTCAACCCTGGCACTTATTTAATGTTTGTGTCTCCTTGACCGGGGCCTTATCCAACCCGGGCACTTATTTAATGTTTGTGTCTCCTTGACCGGGGCCCTTATTCAACCCTGGCACTTATTTAATGTTTGTGTCACCTTGACCGGGGCCTTATTCAAGCGGGGCACTTATTTAATGTTTGTGTCTCCTTGACCGGGGCCTTATTCAAGCCGGGCACTTATTTAATGTTTGTGTCTCCTTGACCGGGCCCTTATTCAAGCCGGGCACTTATTTAATGTTTGTGTCTCCTTGGCGGGGCCTTATTCAAACGGGCGCTTATTTAATGTTTGTGTCTCCTTGACCGGGGCCTTATTCAACCCGGGCACTTATTTAATGTTTGTGTCACCTTGACCGGGGCCTTATTCAACCCGGGCACTTATTTAATGTTTGTGTCTCCTTGACCGGGGCCTTATTCAACCCTGGCACTTATTTAATGTTTGTGTCTCCTTGACCGGGGCTTTATTCAACCCTGGCACTGATTTAATGTTTGTGTCTCCTTGACCGGGCCCTTATTCAACCCTGGCACTTATTTAATGTTTGTGTCACCTTGACCGGGGCCTTATTCAATCCGGGCACTTATTTAATGTTTGTGTCTCCTTGACGGGGCCCTTATTCAACCCTGGCACTTATTTAATGTGTGTGTCTCCTTGACCGGGGCCTTATTCAACCCGGGCACTTATTTAATGTTTGTGTCTCCTTGACGGGGCCCTTATTCAACCCTGGCACTTATTTAATGTTTGTGTCTCCTTGACCGGGGCCTTATTCAACCCTGGCACTTATTTAATGTTTGTGTCTCCTTGACCGGGGCCTTATTCAACCCGGGCACTTATTTAATGTTTGTGTCACCTTGACCGGGGCCTTATTCAACCCGGGCACTTATTTAATGTTTGTGTCTCCTTGACCGGGGCCTTATTCAACCCTGGCACTTATTTAATGTTTGTGTCTCCTTGACCGGGCCCTTATTCAACCCTGGCACTTATTTAATGTTTGTGTCACCTTGACCGGGGCCTTATTCAATCCGGGCACTTATTTAATGTTTGTGTCTCCTTGACGGGGCCCTTATTCAACCCTGGCACTTATTTAATGTTTGTGTCTCCTTGACCGGGGCCTTATTCAACCCGGGCACTTATTTAATGTTTGTGTCTCCTTGACGGGGCCCTTATTCAACCCTGGCACTTATTTAATGTTTGTGTCTCCTTGACCGGGGCCTTATTCAACCCTGGCACTTATTTAATGTTTGTGTCTCCTTGACCGGGGCCTTATTCAACCCTGGCACTTATTTAATGTTTGTGTCTCCTTGACCGGGGCCTTATTCAAGCCGGGCACTTATTTAATGTTTGTGTCTCCTTGACCGGGGCCTTATTCAAGCCGGGCACTTATTTAATGTTTGTGTCTCCTTGACCGGGGCCTTATTCAACCCTGGCACTTATTTAATGTTTGTGTCTCCTTGACCGGGCCCTTATTCAACCCTGGCACTTATTTAATGTTTGTGTCTCCTTGACCGGGGCCTTATTCAAGCCGGGCACTTATTTAATGTTTGTGTCTCCTTGACGGGGCCTTATTCAACCCTGGCACTTATTTAATGTTTGTGTCTCCTTGACCGGGCCCTTATTCAAGCCGGGCACTTATTTAATGTTTGTGTCTCCTTGACCGGGGCCTTATTCAACCCGGGCACTTATTTAATGTTTGTGTCTCCTTGACCGGGGCCTTATTCAACCCGGGACTTATTTAATGTTTGTGTCTCCTTGGCCGGGGCCTTATTCAAGCCGGGCACTTATTTAATGTTTGTGTCTCCTTGACCGGGGCCTTATTCAAGCCGGGCACTTACTTAATGTTTGTGTCTCCTTGACGGGGCCTTATTCAACCCTGGCACTTATTTAATGTTTGTGTCTCCTTGACCGGGGCCTTATTCAAGCCGGGCACTTATTTAATGTTTGTGTCTCCTTGACCGGGGCCTTATTCAAGCCGGGCACTTATTTAATGTTTGTGTCTCCTTGACCGGGGCCTTATTCAACCCTGGCACTTATTTAATGTTTGTGTCTCCTTGACCGGGGCCTTATTCAACCCGGGCACTTATTTAATGTTTGTGTCTCCTTGACCGGGGCCTTATTCAAGCCGGGCACTTATTTAATGTTTGTGTCTCCTTGACCGGGGCCTTATTCAACCCTGGCACTTATTTAATGTTTGTGTCTCCTTGACCGGGGCCTTATTCAACCCGGGACTTATTTAATGTTTGTGTCTCCTTGACCGGGGCCCTTATTCAACCCTGGCACTTATTTAATGTTTGTGTCTCCTTGACCGGGGCCTTATTCAAGCCGGGCACTTATTTAATGTTTGTGTCTCCTTGACCGGGGCCTTATTCAAGCCGGGCACTTATTTGATGTTTGTGTCTCCTTGACGGGGCCTTATTCAACCCTGGCACTTATTTAATGTTTGTGTCTCCTTGACCGGGGCCTTATTCAAGCCGGGCACTTATTTAATGTTTGTGTCTCCTTGACCGGGGCCTTATTCAAGCCGGGCACTTATTTAATGTTTGTGTCTCCTTGACCGGGGCCTTATTCAACCCGGGCACTTATTTAATGTTTGTGTCTCCTTGACCGGGGCCTTATTCAACCCTGGCACTTATTTAATGTTTGTGTCTCCTTGACCGGGGCCTTATTCAACCCGGGCATTTATTTAATGTTTGTGTCTCCTTGACCGGGGCCTTATTCAAGCCGGGCACTTATTTAATGTTTGTGTCTCCTTGACCGGGGCCTTATTCAACCCGGGCACTTATTTAATGTTTGTGTCTCCTTGACCGGGGCCTTATTCAACCCTGGCACTTATTTAATGTTTGTGTCTCCTTGACCGGGCCCTTATTCAACCCTGGCACTTATTTAATGTTTGTGTCACCTTGACCGGGGCCTTATTCAATCCGGGCACTTATTTAATGTTTGTGTCTCCTTGACGGGGCCCTTATTCAACCCTGGCACTTATTTAATGTGTGTGTCTCCTTGACCGGGGCCTTATTCAACCCGGGCACTTATTTAATGTTTGTGTCTCCTTGACGGGGCCCTTATTCAACCCTGGCACTTATTTAATGTTTGTGTCTCCTTGACCGGGGCCTTATTCAACCCTGGCACTTATTTAATGTTTGTGTCTCCTTGACCGGGGCCTTATTCAACCCGGGACTTATTTAATGTTTGTGTCTCCTTGACCGGGGCCTTATTCAAGCCGGGCACTTATTTAATGTTTGTGTCTCCTTGACCGGGGCCTTATTCAAGCCGGGCACTTATTTAATGTTTGTGTCTCCTTGACCGGGGCCTTATTCAACCCTGGCATTTATTTAATGTTTGTGTCTCCTTGACCGGGCCCTTATTCAACCCTGGCACTTATTTAATGTTTGTGTCTCCTTGACCGGGGCCTTATTCAAGCCGGGCACTTATTTAATGTTTGTGTCTCCTTGACGGGGCCTTATTCAACCCTGGCACTTATTTAATGTTTGTGTCTCCTTGACCGGGCCCTTATTCAAGCCGGGCACTTATTTAATGTTTGTGTCTCCTTGACCGGGGCCTTATTCAACCCGGGCACTTATTTAATGTTTGTGTCTCCTTGACCGGGGCCTTATTCAACCCTGGCACTTATTTAATGTTTGTGTCTCCTTGACCGAGGCCTTATTCAACCCTGGCACTTATTTAATGTTTGTGTCTCCTTGACCGGGGCCTTATTCAACCCGGGACTTATTTAATGTTTGTGTCTCCTTGACCGGGGCCTTATTCAAGCCGGGCACTTATTTAATGTTTGTGTCTCCTTGACCGGGGCCTTATTCAACCCGGGACTTATTTAATGTTTGTGTCTCCTTGACCGGGGCCTTATTCAACCCGGGACTTATTTAATGTTTGTGTCTCCTTGGCCGGGGCCTTATTCAAGCCGGGCACTTATTTAATGTTTGTGTCTCCTTGACCGGGGCCTTATTCAAGCCGGGCACTTATTTAATGTTTGTGTCTCCTTGACGGGGCCTTATTCAACCCTGGCACTTATTTAATGTTTGTGTCTCCTTGACCGGGGCCTTATTCAAGCCGGGCACTTATTTAATGTTTGTGTCTCCTTGACGGGGCCTTATTCAACCCTGGCACTTATTTAATGTTTGTGTCTCCTTGACCGGGGCCTTATTCAAGCCGGGCACTTAATTAATGTTTGTGTCTCCTTGACCGGGGCCTTATTCAAGCCGGGCACTTATTTAATGTTTGTGTCTCCTTGACCGGGGCCTTATTCAAGCCGGGCACTTATTGAATGTTTGTGTCTCCTTGACCGGGGCCTTATTCAACCCTGGCACTTATTTAATGTTTGTGTCTCCTTGACCGGGGCCTTATTCAACCCGGGCACTTATTTAATGTTTGTGTCTCCTTGACCGGGGCCTTATTCAAGCCGGGCACTTATTTAATGTTTGTGTCTCCTTGACCGGGGCCTTATTCAACCCTGGCACTTATTTAATGTTTGTGTCTCCTTGACCGGGGCCTTATTCAACCCGGGACTTATTTAATGTTTGTGTCTCCTTGACCGGGGCCCTTATTCAACCCTGGCACTTATTTAATGTTTGTGTCTCCTTGACCGGGGCCTTATTCAAGCCGGGCACTTATTTAATGTTTGTGTCTCCTTGACCGGGGCCTTATTCAAGCCGGGCACTTATTTGATGTTTGTGTCTCCTTGACGGGGCCTTATTCAACCCTGGCACTTATTTAATGTTTGTGTCTCCTTGACCGGGGCCTTATTCAACCCTGGCACTTATTTAATGTTTGTGTCTCCTTGACCGGGGCCTTATTCAAGCCGGGCACTTATTTAATGTTTGTGTCTCCTTGACCGGGGCCTTATTCAACCCTGGCACTTATTTAATGTTTGTGTCTCCTTGACCGGGGCCCTTATTCAACCCGGGACTTATTTAATGTTTGTGTCTCCTTGACCGGGGCCTTATTCAACCCTGGCACTTATTTAATGTTTGTGTCTCCTTGACCGGGGCCTTATTCAACCCGGGCACTTATTTAATGTTTGTGTCTCCTTGACGGGGCCCTTATTCAAGCGGGGCACTTATTTAATGTTTGTGTCTCCTTGACCGGGGCCTTATTCAAGCCGGGCACTTATTTAATGTTTGTGTCTCCTTGACCGGGGCCTTATTCAACCCTGGCACTTATTTAATGTTTGTGTCTCCTTGACGGGGCCCTTATTCAACCCTGGCACTTATTTAATGTTTGTGTCTCCTTGACCGGGGCCTTATTCAATCCGGGCACTTATTTAATGTTTGTGTCTCCTTGACCGGGGCCTTATTCAACCCGGGCACTTATTTAATGTTTGTGTCTCCTTGACCGGGGCCTTATTCAACCCTGGCACTTATTTAATGTTTGTGTCTCCTTGACCGGGCCCTTATTCAACCCTGGCACTTATTTAATGTTTGTGTCACCTTGACCGGGGCCTTATTCAATCCGGGCACTTATTTAATGTTTGTGTCTCCTTGACGGGGCCCTTATTCAACCCTGGCACTTATTTAATGTGTGTGTCTCCTTGACCGGGGCCTTATTCAACCCGGGCACTTATTTAATGTTAGTGTCTCCTTGACGGGGCCCTTATTCAACCCTGGCACTTATTTAATGTTTGTGTCTCCTTGACCGGGGCCTTATTCAACCCTGGCACTTATTTAATGTTTGTGTCTCCTTGACCGGGGCCTTATTCAACCCGGGACTTATTTAATGTTTGTGTCTCCTTGACCGGGGCCTTATTCAAGCCGGGCACTTATTTAATGTTTGTGTCTCCTTGACCGGGGCCTTATTCAAGCCGGGCACTTATTTAATGTTTGTGTCTCCTTGACCGGGGCCTTATTCAACCCTGGCACTTATTTAATGTTTGTGTCTCCTTGACCGGGCCCTTATTCAACCCTGGCACTTATTTAATGTTTGTGTCTCCTTGACCGGGGCCTTATTCAAGCCGGGCACTTATTTAATGTTTGTGTCTCCTTGACGGGGCCTTATTCAACCCTGGCACTTATTTAATGTTTGTGTCTCCTTGACCGGGCCCTTATTCAAGCCGGGCACTTATTTAATGTTTGTGTCTCCTTGACCGGGGCCTTATTCAACCCGGGCACTTATTTAATGTTTGTGTCTCCTTGACCGGGGCCTTATTCAACCCTGGCACTTATTTAATGTTTGTGTCTCCTTGACCGAGGCCTTATTCAACCCTGGCACTTATTTAATGTTTGTGTCTCCTTGACCGGGGCCTTATTCAACCCGGGACTTATTTAATGTTTGTGTCTCCTTGACCGGGGCCTTATTCAAGCCGGGCACTTATTTAATGTTTGTGTCTCCTTGACCGGGGCCTTATTCAACCCGGGACTTATTTAATGTTTGTGTCTCCTTGACCGGGGCCTTATTCAACCCGGGACTTATTTAATGTTTGTGTCTCCTTGGCCGGGGCCTTATTCAAGCCGGGCACTTATTTAATGTTTGTGTCTCCTTGACCGGGGCCTTATTCAAGCCGGGCACTTATTTAATGTTTGTGTCTCCTTGACGGGGCCTTATTCAACCCTGGCACTTATTTAATGTTTGTGTCTCCTTGACCGGGGCCTTATTCAAGCCGGGCACTTATTTAATGTTTGTGTCTCCTTGACGGGGCCTTATTCAACCCTGGCACTTATTTAATGTTTGTGTCTCCTTGACCGGGGCCTTATTCAAGCCGGGCACTTAATTAATGTTTGTGTCTCCTTGACCGGGGCCTTATTCAAGCCGGGCACTTATTTAATGTTTGTGTCTCCTTGACCGGGGCCTTATTCAAGCCGGGCACTTATTTAATGTTTGTGTCTCCTTGACCGGGGCCTTATTCAACCCTGGCACTTATTTAATGTTTGTGTCTCCTTGACCGGGGCCTTATTCAACCCGGGCACTTATTTAATGTTTGTGTCTCCTTGACCGGGGCCTTATTCAAGCCGGGCACTTATTTAATGTTTGTGTCTCCTTGACCGGGGCCTTATTCAACCCTGGCACTTATTTAATGTTTTTGTCTCCTTGACCGGGGCCTTATTCAACCCGGGACTTATTTAATGTTTGTGTCTCCTTGACCGGGGCCCTTATTCAACCCTGGCACTTATTTAATGTTTGTGTCTCCTTGACCGGGGCCTTATTCAACCCGGGCACTTATTTAATGTTTGTGTCTCCTTGACCGGGGCCTTATTCAAGCCGGGCACTTATTTGATGTTTGTGTCTCCTTGACGGGGCCTTATTCAACCCTGGCACTTATTTAATGTTTGTGTCTCCTTGACCGGGGCCTTATTCAACCCTGGCACTTATTTAATGTTTGTGTCTCCTTGACCGGGGCCTTATTCAAGCCGGGCACTTATTTAATGTTTGTGTCTCCTTGACCGGGGCCTTATTCAACCCTGGCACTTATTTAATGTTTGTGTCTCCTTGACCGGGGCCCTTATTCAACCCGGGACTTATTTAATGTTTGTGTCTCCTTGACCGGGGCCTTATTCAACCCTGGCACTTATTTAATGTTTGTGTCTCCTTGACCGGGGCCTTATTCAACCCGGGCACTTATTTAATGTTTGTGTCTCCTTGACGGGGCCCTTATTCAAGCGGGGCACTTATTTAATGTTTGTGTCTCCTTGACCGGGGCCTTATTCAAGCCGGGCACTTATTTAATGTTTGTGTCTCCTTGACCGGGGCCTTATTCAACCCTGGCACTTATTTAATGTTTGTGTCTCCTTGACGGGGCCCTTATTCAACCCTGGCACTTATTTAATGTTTGTGTCTCCTTGACCGGGGCCTTATTCAACCCTGGCACTTATTTAATGTTTGTGTCTCCTTGACGGGGTCCTTATTCAAGCGGGGCACTTATTTAATGTTTGTGTCTCCTTGACCGGGCCCTTATTCAAGCCGGGCACTTATTTAATGTTTGTGTCTCCTTGACCGGGCCCTTATTCAACCCTGGCACTTATTTAATGTTTGTGTCTCCTTGACCGGGCCCTTATTCAAGCCGGGCACTTATTTAATGTTTGTGTCTCCTAGACGGGGCCCTTATTCAAAAGGGCGCTTATTTGAACAGGGGCGCTTTTTCGAGCCACTACGGTATATCAAATTAACTGCTTTAAAAGCCAATCGCTATGTGTGCCAAATGAAATCTATATTGATGTCCCTGGTCGATGCTAAGTAATGTTCTCTGTCTTGTGTGTTAATAATATGAATAAGCTCGCAACCTTCCAACAGAATCTAAGCAAGAAGCTGAGCCTGGCGAATAGCGCTGACCTTGATCCGACAGATAAGCACTGACCTTGATCCGACAGATAAGCACTGACCTTGACCGTGCTGTCCTGACTGGACGTGGCCATGTGCACGTCGCTGTGGGGACTCCAGTCCAGGCCGTGGATCTTTGCCAGGTGTGCCGCCATGTACTGCACGGGGGCCGTGCCCCTCTGGAGACACACACAACGGACCACAGCGTCAGACGAGGTAACAACACTGAGTCACACATACATATATTATACAATTTAAAGCAATATACTTACATGCGCCATCTTAGATTGTTTACATGTTAGAATCAAGACTAAAAGTATCTCAAAATTATGATGCATATATGTTTTAGATCTCTGAGAGTCTGTAAAACAACAATTTCAACATAAAACTTCGCGTTTTATTTTTATCGCGCGCGGACGTCCTAGCGAGCCGCGGTCGACATCACACACAAAATAGCGAACTGCGAACAGGCGCGCAGGGATATAAAGCCGGCCACCAACTTCTGCTCCGTTAACCAAAATGCTTCTCTCCGGATAGCCCACATGCTTTCAGAATTCAAATTCAAGACGGAATATACTTATTTGACATGGGGAAGAGGTTGGTAATACAAAAAATTACGGAATATATTGCTTTAAGCCCGGGTGGTAATGAAAAACAACGAGAAAGACAACGTTTGTTTCCTTGCGCGACACTAAAAGATGTAGCTTTGCCATTCATCTGAAGCGAGACATACCCTGGGGTCCCACAGTCTAATGTCACCGTCATGGGTTGTGGCCAGCAGATTACTGTTCAGCTTGTTCCATTTCACTTGAGAGGCACCGGCTGAAATATATGGATCAGATCTTCATATGCTGAAGTAGAGAAATTCACTAGCAAGAACTGATGCAAAATGGCATCCCAGTAATGGTACACGCAAATATGGCGACCTGCCTCGACCGGATCTATTACGAGGAGGGAACCAGCGGGCGGAATGGTTGGCGAGGGAGGCTGGCAGGATATGGCGGGGATTGACAGGTACCAAACACAGCGATGTTTGCCGTGGCGGCGGAGTAGCATAGGTGAGGTGGCATTGGTGAGGTGGCATTGATGAGGTGGCATTGGTGAGGTGGCATTGATGAGGTGGAATTGATGAGGTGGCATTGGTGAGGTGGCATTGATGAGGTGGCATTGGTCAGGTGGCATTGATGAGGTGGCATTGATCACGTGTTATTGATGAGGTGGCATTGGTGAGGTGGCATGGATGAGGTGGCATTGGTGAAGTGGCATTGATGAAGTGGCATTGATGAGGTGGCATTGGTGAGGTGGCATTGATGAGGTGGCATTGGTCAGGTGGCATTGATGAGGTGGCATTGATCACGTGTTATTGATGAGGTGGCATTGGTGAGGTGGCATGGATGAGGTGGCATTGATGAGGTGGCATTGGTGAGGTGGCATTGATAAGGTGGCATTGGTGAGGTGGCATTGGGGAGGTGGTATTGATGAGGTGGCATTGAGGAGGTGGCATTGATGACGTGGCATTGATGAGGTGGCATTGGTGAGGTGGTATTGATGAGGTGGCATTGATGAGGTGACATTGATGAGGTGGCATTGATGAGGTGGCATGGATGAGGAGACATTGATGAGGTGGCATTGGGGAGGTGGTATTGATGAGGTGGCATTGATGAGGTGGCATTGATGAGGTGACATTGATGAGGTGGCATTGATGAGGTGGCATTGATGAGGTGAAATCTTAGAACTTGACTGGTGTTAAGGTGAATCACATCAAAACAAATGACAAATATGGGTTAAACTGGTCTTACGCTTAATTATAGATTTATAAGACGAATAATAAAATAAAGTGTTATTAAGCAATTTGCAATTTCGAAATAGAGGTCATGGAAGCCCACAAACCATATATTAGTTAACAGCACGTTGATGCCAGTTAACACTTACCTACAGCTTGTAATGAAATGGCGGGTTTTCTTGTATCTCTGAAAAGAAATTAAATTCAATTGCAAAAAATGGATCTCCGACATTAAATAAATGGTTGGAGCTTTGTGCCACTTTTATGCCCACAAAGGATAAATTGATGGTACAGATAAGAAGTTGGGGCGGATCACACACATGCCCCAGATGAGGGGACCAGGGTCCCAAGTTATATATTGCGGAACCAGAATCTTACAAGTTTTGCGGTAAATTTCATATCATACGCTATATAATAGTTGTTAAAATAATATTTTTCATTTCCCCCCACATACACGATACGATGGGCACCATAGACCTCATGGTGACGTCATCTACCGTCCGCCATAACCCCTGTGGTAGCCTGATGGGATCACTAGACAACGCGGCAGTCGTTATTTGATCTCACCTGGTGTCCCAAATCAGAGCGAACGAGTCACCCGAGCACGTGGCCAGCAACGGGGGTTCACACGGATTCCAGTCCAGGTCACTGCAACCCACGGTAGCCACATTTCATGGCAAAGCGGAGGGAATTGGCATGGATGAATTCTAACCGGTTCTCTCCTCGCATGAGGAAGTTCAGAACACTTTTACCAATGAGGTTTGTTCTTATTGAAATGTGTCCACCTGCTGCAGTTAACAACATGTCTTCGTGATCAATGAGCGAATTTGCTATAACAAGTTATAGTAAAATATGTAAATATGTAACATTCATCTGATCTGTATAAGATCATATGACACGCATACTGTTAAAGTTATTTTGTGACGACACCAAGGCAACAGGTACGAGCGCTAGTACAAGTGTAATACCAAAGAGACCCCATGACACGGAATCTATGATATCAGAAAGTAAGAAGGAAGCATGCCGGGAAGTGATAACACAAACGTCACGAGAATCAAGCAATCAGTGACCTGATGACCCTGGTGTGTGCCTTCAGGGAGCCACGTGGACTGCTGCTTCCCTTCCCATCGTCCCAGCTCCATATGTCAGCTCGCTGATTACACTAAAAGAAAATTATGAAAGATATATAGGCGTTCTATTGGTATTACCTATACGCATTTCGGAATTCTATATTGATGAACGATTTATGACTGTGTTTCCCTTCGATTGGGGTTCCACATTCATGCGCATACATGGACTTGTGATCATTTAAAATAATTCGGCGACCAGCAGACAAGTTGGTCAAAACTACTTATAAATATAGCTGTTTGTGTGCCAACAAGACACCATAATATTCGGGTTTCCACAAGTATTACCGGTAACAGTAGCAGATGGAACATGTTCCGACATCAGTGCGCTGTACAATATTTAGGCCGATAAATGCCCCCTTCCCTTCCTTCTGATGTGCATGAATAACTTCCTTTAGTACATGAATTTCAATCTTCAGTTAAATCTACTGTAGCCTAGGCCCAGGCCACCATTGGGAAGAAACGTACGTTAGGCCATTAGCAGTTCAACTTGTTGCTCAAACCACCAAAAACATAGCTCTTTTTCATCGTAGATCTAGGCCTATCTCCACTTGGAAAATAATAACCTGTTAGTATTAAACGAAGGAGCGTGTGCGTTAGACGCTTCCCGGCCGCACGTACATTCAAACAGAGTGGCGAGGGTGAGCGAGGCGCACTCAAATCGGTTCATCTTGGGCCCACTCACACACCAATGAAATATTCACGGCAGTCACAAAGACATTGGACATGGAGGAGCGAGGGTTTCACTGGGGCCCACTCATCTACCAATGTAAATACTCACAGCAGTCACAAAGACATTGGCCATGGAGGCGTGAGGGTTCCATTGGGCTGCACTCATCTCCCATTTGCTCTGTCGAGGTATCTTCTTGACATCCGCAGTTTTATTTAGGTTAACAATGGCTAGGGCTCGTCGCCTGAATCACAGTGAGATACATAACAACTATATTTATCGATCATAATCATTTTTTCGTTAACATAATTGTGACGGTAGAAAGTATGCAAAGAAGCTACTTAATATACCGGTATATATATCTCAGATGTTATACATGCATGCGTGAACAAGACAGACCGGTAGTAACCGTGAAGAGTTCCCTCTGCGAGATAACTTCCAGTTCTAACGTAAGGCGGCGCCACATGAAGGGTCACAACATACGTAACTTGCTCCGGCACAATGGCGCCTTGCTCGATATTGATGGGGGCGGGTTGGCTTAATTTTTTTCTACTTACCAGTCGGCCGAAACGAAGCGTTAACACTCGCCAAATTAATTTTAAGAGCCAACTTTCGGCGCAGATCGCGATTAGATTAGGTTGGACAAGCGCTTTAAGATCTAATCATGTATCTAGAAAGGATCTAAAATACAGCAACCTTGTAGATTTTGGCATTTAATGTCTTCCGATGATAAAGAAAAACTTATAACCTTGCCATATTTGTGAAATATGCAGTCAAAGTGCATGAAGAAATGTATTTACGTTGAGATATTTCACTTTAAAGCATGTTGTTATCTATTTTTTAAATGTTGTGCTTTGTTACAAATTAAATGTTTCTATTTCATACGATGGGTGCCGACAGTTGGAACCAAACAGTATTATTGTTAATAAAATACTGCAAACACATATCATGGTACACAGATAATTCCACAACCTACTGAAGCAGCTTTAAACAAAAAAGTTAAATGGTGATTTTTGTTTACATCACCATCTAACAATATATTTGTTATACACTTACCCAGCAAGGAGGGCAAATTGTCCTGTGCAGTCCACTGCCATGGCATTTGCCTGAGAGGAATGAATAGTTTTATAAGCAGAGATATAAGTTGCATGTTACATGCTTGGCATTACCCAAGGTGAATATGTTTCCTAAAATTGAGGATTTTCTTTTTGAAAGGTGTATTTGTCTCTACGTTGCCACATATGACCAGAGACACTCAAATCTCATTTGATGAGAGAACAAAATTTAGCCCCTTTGGGCTAACAGACGATTGGCACTGCCTATGATATTTACAAAATATAGAAAGTGTCTATTTACTTAAAGTACTTATATACCTATACATAATTTCTCCTCTGAAAGTCCCAACATAACCGATATTAATTAATCGATGTTAATCAAGCAACCACAAATGAGAATCCGTAAATTTATTTATTAATTTCAATCAGTCTTATTTACTTTGTACATACAAAACAAATAAATATGATGAAAAAAAAGCTGTCCCTCTTATCCCAAAAGAAATAAATAAGGACCTGCAAGTCCTTGTACTGAGCAACAGTTTGCTCAGTACTCCAGCGCCCTGCCATCTTGCTAGGCTGTCAATGACTATCCTCTGCTTTACATCTTTGAAGTGAAGCCAACCAGCTGAAAGTAAAAATTTCATTGCTTTATCAAACACATACACCTTCCACAGATCTTAATATTGCACATTATTGTGTCAGGCAAGACTGGAAAATTCTGTGAGTAGATCCAGAAGGCAAACAATTGAGCATCAATTGAGGATATCTGTGGGCCATGTATGCTACAATTAAGAAAACTCTGAGTAAATGTCTCATTTGTTGAAGACTTTATGTCACAAAACACTGACTTGACACTTGTCATTGTATTGCCACTGTTTCTTGACGTATTACCCCCATTATGCAGCAGGAAATGCAGAAATGACACATATTATCGGACTTTGTTGAACTCATTAAGATATTGTCGAACGATGCAGAACAAAACCTTTGAATATCTTAGCTGCTCCTGTGGTCTATTTGTGCTCCTTCACATAATATCGGCCAAAAAAATAAGACAATTACTGGTGGTGTGGCCTGAGGTGTAGGTCATGTACTGAAGCACTATTGCTTTTCAACACTGATGATTTGATCAGGAAACATTCTGCATTATCCCTTTATTAAACTGATGAAGGCTAATGAACAGCCAGTAAATTACTTTATATAGCTAATCTTCTGTGGTGAGTGGAGTAACATTCAAAGGGGTCAAATCTAAGATGGTAGAAAAAGGTGGCTAGATCTACGAGTTTTACGACTAGACACTTGATCATTATATATACTTTCCTAAATAAACTTGAATCCTAGTAACGAAAAAACAGTGTCACTGCTATCCTATTAAGATAATACATATGCCCACTCCCCCCACCACCCTTCCTCTCCCAAAAAATTATCTGAGCCATATACACAAATGTTTCATATTGGCTTCGCATAACTGTATGCAATGGTAGGCAATACCTTATGCATTGAGTTTTCACACCATATCCATCTTAGATCACTATAGTCGGCGCGTTTAATATCTGCCACCTCGCTTTCGTAAATATTTTTGACCGTACACCATTTGCAGCCACAATTTATGTATTTATTTGCTCCATTACACGAGAGCCTTGTGATTTTAACTTACTTGAAAGTGTATCTTGTTTAATAACAGCACAACTCGATAGTCTCTAGCATAAAGTATAGCAGATGAAAGTGTGTTGACAGCCGCCTTTTCATGACGTCGTAAGGTGAAGGTTATATTACTGCATTTTCATTGGTTAAAAGAAGTAAGCCCATGGAAGAGTCTAATATCAGGCACTAGAAAAGGGGACAGAGCATTATATGCCCATGCAAAGTTTCTATAGTAACAGAAATTTTAGCGTCTCAAAGCAAAAGTAATGCGAAAGGAATGATTTTGTAGCTTTAATATTTATATATATGAGAGGAACTATAAACGCATGTAAGCTTAATTCAAGTTACGGCTTGACATGGACACATCCTAACCCCCTTGCCCAAAATACCAGCAATACTATCACCCACACTGGCCACAGACATGACAGATGACAAGCTAAACAGGGGCCCGCTAAACAGAGCGACGCCATAGCGAAACTTGTCTGCTTCGTTTGCGTGAAATGCATAATGTTGGCATCATGTGAATTCTTTTGACAACAGGACTGTGAGTACGCCAAATTCTGTTGGGTCTTTGGTTCAAGTTGACAAATATAAACTGATTTTAGGCTTGTCAATGAAACATTTCGTGTCAAATTAGAAAACGAGGCGGCAAATAGTTTCCGTGCCGAATATTCAGTGATATATATCTAAACTAAAGTCAAAGTCATAAATGCCGGAGCGTGTCGTTTCGGCCCATATTTTCCACGAATTTGTCGCGATTGCTCTAAAAATCACTGACGTGAGAAAGCAACACCGTGCAATTTTATTGATACCAAACTTACGTGGGTACTGCGAGGACACTGTCTGTGTTGTTGACCAGTAGAAAGGATGTACTGCAGCCGGAGCCAGCCAGCCAGAAAGCTTGGTAATACTGCAGCCGCAGCCGTGGATTTGTGGTACAGCCAGCCCGCAGTGGACATTGGGTCCACATGGCAAGGCGGAATGTGGGCTTCGAACCGTACATGTCATACCAGTGACCGGGAACCAATTAACTTTTTCAGCCATGTCAATGAGGTCTCCTTTCACTTAGAATTCGTCTCAAATCGCGCTTTATACAACTAACTTTGGAGCCCTAGCGGAGTGACAGTGGTCATTTGTGTCGTAAACGTGAGTGCACTAGGGTGACAGGGGCGTTGTTCCGGGGGAGGGGGGCACTGGGGCACTGTTATACAAATCTGAGGGGGGGGGGGGGGGAGGGGGGGGGGGTCCGCGATTCTGAAACGGTGCGTTCATAAAGCGGGTTGCCGCGAAAAATACAATTTCGGATCGGATTTTAGCGGTAAAACGCCTCGACCGCAAAAAAACACGTTATACCAATTCCAAAAGAAAGATTCAGGAAGCATGACATAATTTGTTTGGTCGAAGACACACATGTATCAAGAGCCACAGTACAAATATAACAGCAATAAACATGAGTTTTCTGATCTGAGTCCTAAACTGTTTTTGCTGTTATGTTATGCCTTTACTGCCGGGAAACCCTTTAAATATCCTTTTCCGGGAAATATCCTTTTCAATGTAGCTGGTGCTCGGGAGTATTTTTTTTTATTTCTTCTAGCTGCGGCAGGTGCAGCTAGGTGCCCGGCATCAACGTTTCTTTTATCAGTGGTAGGCAGACAAGGGGTAATCATAATCAGTAATCGTAATCGATTGTAATCGATTACATTTTTCAAGTAATCGTAATAGTAATCGATTACATTTATAAAGTAATCGTAATCGTAATTACTTTTGATGATTATACTTGACTATGTTCAATCAGGCTGTCTTAGTCTAGAAACTGAGCGTCACGCTTTCCATGTCGCCAGTATGATCAATAGAAACTGGCCACTGAAGTCCTTCTGTGGAGATGCACCCCCCCCCCCCCCCTCCCCAACTACCCTACCCTTCCGGTCCTTTGTGCCCCACATCGAGACATAACCAGATATAACAAATTAAGCCGGCTGGGTATACCCGAAAGTGGACCACCTTCTAATCCCATAACTATCTTGTTTGCACTGGATCGACATGCAATCTGGGCGACAGTGTCTCTTATTGACAGCTTCTCTCTCCCCCCCCCCCCCCCCCCCCCCCCGTCTCGATCCCCGGCCTGTGCACGTACGCCATATATATGCAGGCGCGTCGGCTCGGGAAACCAGCGAACCGCCTTACACTCTGCATCGTCGTAAAAGACTGAGCAGCGCAGACAAGAAAACTAACCATGATACTTTTCTGTAAGTTAATATTAGTTAGAAATCGATCACATCGTGCATATGACGAAAAAAAGTCTAGGTCACCGACTTGTAACTTGAACAACTTGCAACATTTAAAGGTACTGGTTCAGTAAAATGTGTAACATTATGTCTCAGGCTTGCGATAATCAACATGTTGAATTTTATGTGATACACAATTTCGTATGTGATACACATGATGTCATGTGGCATTTTTGCAAAATTATGGACAGTTGACAGTGGGTACAGTCTGTTGTCCTTAAAAAACTGAGGTTGAGAAGTTTTTTAATTCATAACTAAAGAAGGAGATATTTAACCAACTATATATGTGCCAATTTTGAAGTGTTTCTGATGGAATATAATTTCAGGCATGAAAATATCCCTCGCCCTTAACGAGGTTGTAACTCCTGATGAAGATAGTAGAAGGGGGGGGGGGGTCCGGTGTCTAGTGCCGATTTTTCAAAATTCTCAGTGTCAAATGTCGATTTATCCAGACGTTCCGTACGTGTCGCTTTTTGGCCAGGTTACGTGTCGTTTCAAAAAAAAATCTGTATAGATGTCGCTTTCTCAGATTCTCAGTGTTGGCATTTGGGGGTTAATGTCGAATGTCGACTTTTCTTAAAAAAAAATGCCCGTGTCGCTTGTCGCGACTTACCCCTTTCAGACCCCTGGTAGAGCCAAAGAGGACCTGCCAAAGGCACCTGGTATTGTTAAAGATGATTCAGGGCAGCAATAAATAGATAAAGGAGGTTCTACGAAACAATAGTGTAATTAATTACAGGGGCATATCACTATTACCCACCTCGGCTACATTATTCACCCTAGTGGCAGGCTAAATGAAAGATGTGTAGATGGGCAGAATATTCTTGCAAGTTTCTTAAGGAGCAAGCTGGCTGCAGCCGATCAAATGTTTACGTTACAGGCTATGATTCTAAAGTATTTAGATAAATCAGAGGGAAGATTCTAGTGTGCATTTATTGATTTTTCAAACGCATTCGACGGAGGTTTGCATAAGCAGCTATGATTCAAGCTATACAGTGAGGGCGCGCATGGTGATATAATGAAAGTGTTACAATTAATGTATACCAAACTGTCATGTGTCTAAACCTCTGAAGGCTTTATACGGACTCGTTTACCAGCAATATTGGTACACGGCAAGGTGTATATGGAGTTCCTCCCTCTTCAATGTGTACTTAAAGGGAACCGCCAGTCTGACTTCTAACGCTGCTTTACCGATTCATATAATACCCAATTGTCTATCCTCCAAATTACAGAATTTTTCGTCCTATCTATAGCTCAAAATAAAATTTAGAAGTGACCGCCGGGCACGATTTCGCTGCCTACCCAGGCGGCAGCCCTTTTGGGAGGTGTGTCCGCGCTTGACCAATCAGGAGGCGATACTCTAATTTATTCAAACCGGAAATTGCGCCTATTGTGTGAGCAAAACAAGAGCGCGTGATCATCGCTAATCTAAAGAGCTGCGATTCTAACTCCAATAATCATGGCATTGTTGCGGAGTCAATCGTCGCAAGACGTATATCAATTTGTATGAACGGTACTTCTCTATATAAACACTAAGATCTTGCTCTACTGCGCGGCTTGGAACTGCCGCTGTTCAACTGTAAATCGCGGCCCTGATCTCTCTCTCTGCGAGTGATAACATAAGGCGGTGCCACATGAATAGTCACAATACGCGTCACTGCTTCCGGCAAAATGGCGCTCTGCTTGACATTGCTGGGGGCGGGTTGCCTTAATTTTTTTCCCCTTACCAGTCGGCCGAAACGAAGCGTTAACACTCGCCAATTGAATTTAAAGATGTATACTTTCGGTGCAGATCGCGATTAAATTAGGTTGGACACCCGCTTAAGGTGAACTTGTGTACACGTGAAAGAAGGCTGGGTGTGTATGTGAATGAGGTCTTCCCGAATGTTATCCAGTTAATATCTGCAGGTGATCGGACGCAGTCGGTCGTTTACATATTAAGCAATAAATAAAAGCAAGATTACGGTATTTAGAAATAGTGGACAATTGAGAAGGAATGAAGAATGGCGCTTCAAAGGAAAGACCCTTCAGGTTGTGTCTTACTATAAATATTTAGGTATCATATCTTCTTCGTGATTTTTGGCGAAGAAAACTCTCGCGTCCCAAACGGGCAAAGCCGTGAAATTATTAAAGAAATGAAAAAAAAAACACTGTGGTGGTTTAAAGGTTGATTGATTGCGTTGACAAAATTATGGAACCTGTTACATACAGTGCCAACATTTGGGGCGTACCAAAAGTCTTGTGTGATACGGGAAGCAAGTTTGTTGTTGAAGATAATATGGGTATGGACTGTGCGACCTTCTTTTTTAAATTGTCGGGAAAGCCAAAGGGAGTAGTTAAATAAGTTATAAAGGAAGTGAATGGTATTGGTTGGAATTTTACTTTTGTTATCTTCGGGAGTTGGGTTATGATTAAATAAAATGTTGTGCAAACTGAATGGTCTATTATTTTTTGTAATGGCTTGGAACAATGGAGTGACGTAAATTCTTTGTTGTAAAAAGTTTGGGTATTTTGCAAAAAAAACGGTGGATAGTTGCTTCTAGTTGGGCAGTAAATACAGTGAGGGTTATCTATTATTTTACAGTTGGATAAGTATTTGTTAGTGTGTTATTTTGTATTGAAAGTCTGAGAGTTGTCAATTGTGTTTTTGTAGATATATGTTTTCTATGTCTTGATGTGTATGGAAAACTCTCTCCCAGTTTGTAATAGAGATGGGGATATGTTGTGTGGCTAGAAAATTGTACACCTCCCCCCCCCCCCCTTTGCAAAAAACTCCTAGATCCGCCCTTGCCATGTACCCCTAGTCACAACTATCCTTCCCACGTTAGCTTTGCTTTCGCACTGCATTAAAAATAACATTACACGGTCGGATCTCCACGGTGCCCGATGTCGGACATCGCGATGCCATCCTAAAGTCTGGTAGTCCTTGTATGAGAGAGTAATTCAATGACATATATAAAACATATACATTTATTTTACATAATATTAATATCCCTGAATGCTACTTTACGGACATCTCTCTTTTGTAAACTATTGACACGACCACTTGTTATTCTGGTCCGATATATTAATTATAGTAATGATCAGTAATGGCCTCAAATGATATTGTCTTATGGATCACTTGGAGACACCCTGCTGAGCGAGCCACTCGCGGAAGTTGACGACTGTGCCCGAGTTGAGGGACTCCTTGCAGATGGTGGCCACCTGAATGGCGGTCATAGTATCCTGACCACTCACTGTACATTCAGCTTTACCTGTAACACAAGTAGCGATACGAAACTATATTGCAATTACACCATTGGAGATTGTCTGAGACATTCTTGTGATATAATTACTGATTGTGTTTAAGCTAAAATATTAAACGTTTTAATAAAAAAAAAAGTTAAACAAAATTGTGCAGCAGGTGTGCAACAAGCCTGTTTGATTAATGACATATCGCCCCCCCCCCCCCCCACCAATACGTCAGATCGTTATCCCTCCTGCATTGACAACAATTCCCAAGCTCTAGCTATCACGCGGTATGTAATGGAACCTCGACCTCGACCTGACCTTGAGCGACGTCCAGGAAGTGCTGCAGCTCGCCGCTGTACGCTTCCTCGTAGCGGACCACACCGTTCACGAAGATAGGCCAGTTGAGCTGTCCGTCCATACTCCACTCTGCCACATTCTCTGGGCGCTTGTTCTCCGACTGTAGCATTCCGCGATTACCAAACACCTGTTCAAAGGCAATGCCCACAATGATTAAACAACACATTTATTTAAAAATAAAATCGGTAGGAGCCGGGCCCTGAGCCGGGCCGAGATATGGCAATGGTGCCGATGGAGGCGAACCGGGGGCCAGCCTAGGACCGCGGCGGGCAAGGCCTTTCGATCAATGGGTGGTATGTGCGATGCCTTGTGAGATATTATAGTAATGGCCTCAATTGATATTGTATTGTGGATTACTTGGAGAGATCCTGCTGAGCCCAAGGCCAACTCCCGGGTTCAAAATAGAATACCCGTTTATTTTATTCGGGAGGACTAATATTTACCATTATCCCATACGCCGCGTTAAAACGTCAAGAAGTAGTCACAGGCGACCATTTGACGTTTCATGACGTAAATGTTGGTTCTCATTTGAGCTAGTGCGCTGCACTCATGAGACCGGCAGTCAAATTATTTCCTTTGGTAAAAACTCCGTTATAAAACTCGCAGGGTAAAATCGTATTTCAGGTATTATGAATTCGACTCGTATAAGACGCTCTGTTCACATCCTTTCTTAAAAATACCAATTACCTACCTAGACTATTTCAGCAGCAATTAGGGACTGGTCAAAATGTATCTGCTAGTTTGCCTGTCATGATGAACTACATCACCGTTAACATTCCAGTAATGAAATGACCAACCTCAATCCGCTGGTCGTAGCCGTAGTGAGCCTCCCGACTGACTTCTATCGTGGCGATCACGCCATTAGAATACGTCAGGACCACAACACAGCTGTCGACGTCACCACATTCTGCGTACAAGGCATTGGTGGCATGGCCAACAGTGTAGACGGTTTCCGGCGGCCCCCCGGCCAACCAGCAGGCCATGTCGATGTCGTGTATGACACTGTCAACAAATATGCCACCTGCGCGGAGGTCAACAGTGGTTTACAATCAACAGTATTTTAGGGCGTCATAACGTTCTCATTAAACCCCATATGGATCTGCTCCTGCATCAAACATATTGATACTAGCGTTATGTGAAGACGCGCACGAGCCACGGTGCAAAATGTAAAAATAAACCTCCACCCTCCACCCAAACTATTCTTTCTCCTTCAGGTAATTTATAAATGAGAGGTCGATAAATTGACGATTTAAAAAAATTTATGGTTAATTAATATTGAACTTCACAGTTCACGATGGCTGATAATCCTAATTCACGAGGGTCGACTAGTGATGTACTAATTGCTACCTCCGTCAGTTATTATCCATTCGCACTTTACGGTGAATTAGCCTACTCCCTCATTTTCAGTTCACGGTGAAATGAAAGAACCCCCCCCCCCCCCCACACACACACACACCCTTCCCCCACTCACACCCACATATTGGCCTATATTACACACACGGAGGGCCACCACTGTTCAGCGGCACTCTATGAATCCCTGGCCCGGATGCTTCCTGGGGTTGTGCCAGTATTTGTCAACCCGTCTTTGGCATGAACGGGACAAGAATCAAAGTGTTGCTCAAGGCACTTACTGGGCAGCATAGCACGATAGTTTATTGCCTTAGTTAATGGTTTGTAATAGACAGTGTTATAAAATGTACGTAACGGTTGTACCCGAGGCCAAGATGTATTCTTTGCTGTTGTGTGCCGGCGGGTCCCGGCTGACCAGACGCACTGTTCTCAAGGCACCAATGCTTCCGCTCTCCAACTTCTTCCGCATGTTTCGAATTTGAGGATCGAATCGCCTGCGTGATCAGATATGAGTCAGTGACAGTGACAGTGTACTCCAACAAGCCTTTTAAGCAAATGTACAATGTATTGATATTAACCTTAAAATAGTTATCAAATGTCAAAGGAATATTTTTGCCGAGTGACATTAAAGTTGCATGTGGAGTTGTTTCGCTGTTTTTGAATGGCAAATTTGCGTACAAGAACACAAACCTAAGGCCTTAAGGTTCATAACAGACAATAAACACCTACCATATCGCTCACCAAATATCTGCCAATGAGCAAAACATTTCAAATTCATGAATTGTCCGCCACAAAAATGAAAACTTGTGCTGATTTGAAACGTCATAAACGTGTGTACACAAGTCGTTTACCGGTGCCACCGACAGGGGGCCCAAGCGCTAAATTATATGAGACAATAGAAACGTCCGGAGCGCCACTTTTTCTTTGGCGGTGGCCGTTGACACTGCTTGTGGTCAAAGGTAACATTTCCTGTTTATGTTTATTTTGGTACAGCTGTTGCAACGGTCAGCTCCACATGTAGCTTTAATTATGCTACAGAAAACTCGTTGCTTTTTACCTGTTGAACGCACACATCAAGGGCACTTTGTGTTTCAGTGAGATATCGTAGCACAGCTGGGTATTCTGCGCCGTCGCAGCCAAGGGCTTTTCACAGAACACTGGTTTACCTGAAATATGGAGCATGTTGCTAAAAATTTACATATACTTCAAGGAATGAACTGCTGGTTCATCTGTAAACGTGTAACAGGATGCTATGTAACACGACAGTGAAAGTGTTTGTCCTCATCATAATGCTATAGACATGATTAAGCAGCCATTTTTGAAGGAAATACTTCAGCCAATTTTTATTCAACTCCACAAAATGTGACTCACTAAAGAACTTTATTTTGCACTGTGTTTACAGTGCGTATCGATGTGCCGACCTTTACCGAAGAGTTATTATGGTCGCCTAGCAAAGATGGGAAAAAGAGCGACGATTTGGGGTTACAAGACCAAATGTTTCAGCATTATGCGTTCACCTTCCCCGTTTATTTGTTTAGATTCGGAGGCCCGAGACTTTTAGCGGTCATGTTTCGGGGTGTAGGGCAGTCAAACGAAATATGAGAATATGGGAAGGACTAAATGGAAAACCCATTTATACAATCCAATAGCGATCAGGCTAGAGCGTGTGAGACCGAGAGACGTGGGTATACGCTGTTTGATTAATGCACCTTAAATAAAGCCAGTCAGAACAATACCTTACCTGCATTCAGTGCTTTGAGGATGATGCCCTCGTGTGTGAAGGATGGAGTGCAGACGAGAACCGCGTCCACTCTGAATGATGGCCAAGAGAGTAAACAACAAGCTCGGTGACCTACTACGGTTCGATCAACTAACCATCCCAGGGGCGATCAAGGGGGTGGGAGTGGGGGTGGTGGTTAGGGGGCTTTAAACCACCCTACGCATCAAGTATATAAGGAGTGTTGAATTCGTTTTTTTCTATTTTTTTCATTGACCCTTATTGCGGAAGAATGCTGGGTTTTTTTTTCTTGCAAAATCTAGGCTGTGGAGTAGCTACAGATCACCCGGGAGAAATTTGGTGGACATCCGCGGTCTTCAATCCCCAGCCCCCCCCCCCCCGCTGGCACCCCCCCCTCCCTTTCAACTTCCTAGATTCGCCCCTGCATGTGACCGACATAACCCGCTAGCGAGCTGACATTTTTTTTTTAGCTTTTGCATCTCTTGGTGAAGGTTTGCTGATGACAGACATGTTTGGTTCAGATTTCGCCATAATGACGCTATGAGGGAACTACTGAAAGGTACAGTTGTTACCGTGCGTCGGCCAGTGCCTTGTCCGTGTCTGCAATACCACCTATGGTGACAGAACCAGCCAGCTGGTAGCGAGCCAAGAGACGCTCGGCTCGATCGCGATCCTCCTCCACAAGCCACACGAGGGCGCCACTTTCGCTCATCAGGAGGTGGCGTAAGTGGACTGAGCCCATCCGCCCGGCGCCAAACAGAGCCACACCGACACGCTTGCTGTCAGCCATATTGCAATACCGTCTCCCTGATGCTTCTGCTGATGCTTCTGAAACACGGATTGGCATTTGTGGCAGGGTTTGACACAGCCTCGGGCAGTCTCGAGGCTGATACTGATTGGCTGATCGTCCAAATAGTGATTATAACGTTAATGCTCGGAATTAATGGAATTAATGATTATATTATTGCCCGCACACAGGAATTAGAGATACCTTAATACACTTAGGGACATCGTAATGCAATTACATATATCTAAAATCAATTAGAGATAGCTGAATTCAATTACAGGTATCTTAATTCAATTACAGATATCATAATTCCATTATAGATATCTCAATTCATTACAAATATCTTAATTCAATTACAGATATCTTAATTCAATTACAGATATCTTAATTAAATTTCATTGGAGATACGTTTAATTCAATTCGGCATATATGTGCCAATGATAAGGACATATGCCCAGATCGGAATGAAATGATTTGTACCTAATTATATATGTTTAACTGCAATAAAGATTCCAAATACATATTATACATGTTCAATTTAATTAAACATATGTCCAACCCATTTAACGATATGTTACAGTACTCAATTAAATTCCACTTTGGCTTGTCATAAAATATCTTATGACTGGGACCAGCCTAGCCAGCCAACACACAGATTAGCGCGATCCAACCGAACGAAGAAGCTCTTCGTTCTCAGGATTTCTTTCTCGAGCTGCTGGTCTGACGCCGTGGATGACAGATTAATCTTGTCTGTCTCCTCAACTAGCTTGTAGACCGACCTCCCATCAACACAAACGCCATCGGAGAGTGCCCACTGAAACAAACTTGTCCCGCCTGTACGGTCGTGAGATTTAGGACCGCCGCCTTGGGGTCCTGGCATATAATCCTATCTCAGTCATGTAGTCCACCGTATGAGTGACCACTGGTGACCAGTTCAGCTATGAGCATATCGTAGGCCTACGTCCCGGGCTTGATGTAGCTTATTATACATATTCGTTTGTAAGTGATCAACTCACGAAAGATGCATTAAATAAGATTGCTGATACGTTGAAACGCAGTGTAAATCCTACTCACGCGCCCCGCCTGCTCGGCCTGGTACAGTTGTCTACCGGCTAGGCATTGCAGACGCTTGCCGAATGAGATACAAGGCGTGGAGTACCTGGCGCGCGGCTGACCCGAGGCAGGGTCATTGACTGTGATTAGTGGTCCCAGCTAGGCGCCCATATACAGACGGGTAATCTGACAACGCCATGCAGCTCAAGGTTCACTCCGTGGCCTTATAAACATGGTCTGATTTATGGGACTTTGATACTGATCTATCCTCAGTGAGGGGAGGGGGGGGGGGGCTGGGGGGTAATATTTTTTCGTGATTTTGTGATTGCACCTAAAATTATTATCGTGATCGGGAACGTTCAGGAGGCTTATTTGCGTGATTCGTGATCGAAGTAATTCTCTTAATCGTGATTTGGGTAAAACCGCCAATCCGTGATGCGTGATTGTTTTCGTGATCCGTGACCTCCGTTTCACTTGTGATCGTGATTTGCACGACAGTTATTATCGTGATTGTCATATGCGACTTTTCATTTTATTACCGTGATTCTCGGCATTTAGTTCCTTTTTGGCTGCCATGACGTTCTGGTGCCGCCAGACGGCAAACCATCATCGACCATCCTACAACGAAATCTGCTGGTTCCCTGACCCATTTGAACGCATTTGCAAGTTTTCGAGACGTGCATACTAGGGAACTGGCGGGAAAGTTCCGCCCGGCTCGCTGGCGTGATGGACAGCTGTGTCGGCTGCTTTGGTAATAAGCCTATTGATAGGTTCATGGCAGTGCCACTGGCACATGAGTTGATCGAAGGCGTTGTAGTGTTAAATTGGTGTGTGCTGTTGGTCTGTCTGTGTGTCCGTGAGTCTGTTGGTAACGACGTGCGCTAAGTGTCGAACGCCTTCAGATATACCAGTTTCGAGGGAGCGGGGTTGGGGTACAACTTTCGGTATCTGCTATTGGCATCCAGGAAATCTTGAGATTCGGAATTTTGTGAAATCGTTATCCGTAAAATTCCTGGTTCAACGCGATCCATTATTATAGCAGTCTGCAAATTCCTCGATATTCGTGATATCACCTTGAAGTCCAGTCTTTTCGTGCCCAGTCTTGAGCAGCCATCATCTTGGAGATTCGAGCTTACTCTCCTTAAATCTTTGAGAATCGCGATTCAGAGGGGTTACCCCCCCCCCCCTCCCTCCACCACGCCTCTCAGTTTCGGCCAGCGATTCGAAGGGCCCACCTTAGGTCTAAGTTCGTTGTAAAGGTCAAGGTCACCATTGAAAGGTTTTTTTCATCACCATGAAGAATGTATGGCGTACTGGGCTTGTACGTCGCATTTAAATTTTGCAAATCGCCAGACAGGTTTTTCTGCTAATATTTGGACATATAATATGGCCATTATGAGAACATTTTGGTGGGAATATCACCTCTCAGTTTCTCAACGAAGGAAGTCCGACAAGTGACACCTTGCGTACAATAACATTAGTATTAGGGCGCGGATGGCGTATATTGACTAACGTCAAGTATCCAAGGTCAAGGTCACAGCAAGCTCAATGTCGCGAAATCTTTTTTCGTCGTAATTCCGTTAACATTGGCTATAGAGAGCTGCATTTATTTTGTTTCAGATGTATAGTTGTTGATCAGTCATAGTTTACTGTCAAATTTGTTAAAATTTGCTGTTACCAAATGAATGAACGTGTCCATGCATAGTGTATGTACCACTTTTACATGTCTGCCAAATGGCATCGATTTCAAAAGAGTCGTTTGACAGCCAACGAATTATAAAATTTTAATCTCCATGCCAAAGCCTCGCTGCATAACGAATGGTAACAATTGACGTTCCCTTCTAAGGGAACACACGGTCCGTTCTGTTGCATCCGCCTCCCCGTCCGCGTCCATCATCCGTCGTCCGTCTTCTTGTCCGTCACCCAGCCCACTGTTCCTTCTGTGTGTGGAAGCTGTTGTTCTAGGTCAGTTCAGGCTAGTAAGCACATGGAGTCGAATCAAACTACAGAACTTCATGTTATTATATATACAATCACGGAATATACGAATCCTAGTTCAATTTTGAAGAAACAAATGCAATCACATTCCATTTTCTTCGGAAGCACTATTGTAAATTTTTGTCATTATCTCATATAAAACATCCGTTACAAAACATATATTATGATATTATGAATTCCACACATCGAACACTTACTGGTTAACTCTAAAAAATACAAATTCATCTGAATATTTAGTACATAAACCCTTCAACTGTCTACATTTAGCAATGAAACCGGAACCTGTGCCTGTGTTACTGCGCGAAAGGAACGGCTTTCATCGTTTAGAATTCATCCCGAGTTTGTTCACATTTCATCAGTGAAACATGTTATCGGTTATACCTACTAAGATCTAAACAACATAATTTGCACCCAGATCGCTTTCATATTTTATTAGTCCTTTGCGGGTGTATCATGCTACATTTAGGAACGATTTACCCAGAAGCCTTTATCAGGCCCCTGTACCCTCACTGGGTGATAGCGCGCTCGATGTCCTGTACTGGTCCCCTCACTGGGTGATAGCGCGCTCGATGTCCTGTACTGGTCCCCTCACTGGGTGATAGCGCGCTCGATGTCCTGTACTGGTCCCCTCACTGGGTGATAGCGCGCTCGATGTCCTGTACTGGTCCCCTCACTGGGTGATAGCGCGCTCGATGTCCTGTACTGGTCCCCTCACTGGGTGATAGCGCGCTCGATGTCCTGTACTGGTCCCCTCACTGGGTGATAGCGCGCTCGATGTCCTGTACTGGTCCCCTCACTGGGTGATAGCGCGCTCGATATCCTGTACTGGTCCCCTCGCTGGGTGATAGCGCGCTCGATGACCTGTACTGGTCCCCTCACTGGGTGATAGCGCGCTCGATGACCTGTACTGGTCCCCTCACTGGGTGATAGCGCGCTCGATGTCCTGTACTGGTCCCCTCACTGGGTGATAGCGCGCTCGATGTCCTGTACTGGTCCCCTCACTGGGTGATAGCGCGCTCGATGTCCTGTACTGGTCCCCTCACTGGGTGATAGCGCGCTCGATGTCCTGTACTGGTCCCCTCACTGGGTGATAGCGCGCTCGATGTCCTGTACTGGTCCCCTCACTGGGTGATAGCGCGCTCGATGTCCTGTACTGGTCCCCTCACTGGGTGATAGCGCGCTCGATATCCTGTACTGGTCCCCTCACTGGGTGATAGCGCGCTCGATGTCCTGTACTGGTCCCCTCACTGGGTGATAGCGCGCTCGATGTCCTGTACTGGTCCCCTCACTGGGTGATAGCGCGCTCGATGTCCTGTACTGGTCCCCTCACTGGGTGATAGCGCGCTCGATGTCCTGTACTGGTCCCCTCACTGGGTGATAGCGCGCTCGATGTCCTGTACTGGTCCCCTCACTGGGTGATAGCGCGCTCGATATCCTGTACTGGTCCCCTCACTGGGTGATAGCGCGCTCGATGTCCTGTACTGGTCCCCTCACTGGGTGATAGCGCGCTCGATGTCCTGTACTGGTCCCCTCACTGGGTGATAGCGCGCTCGATGTCCTGTACTGGTCCCCTCACTGGGTGATAGCGCGCTCGATGTCCTGTACTGGTCCCCTCACTGGGTGATAGCGCGCTCGATGTCCTGTACTGGTCCCCTCACTGGGTGATAGCGCGCTCGATGTCCTGTACTGGTCCCCTCACTGGGTGATAGCGCGCTCGATGTCCTGTACTGGTCCCCTCACTGGGTGATAGCGCGCTCGATGTCCTGTACTGGTCCCCTCACTGGGTGATAGCGCGCTCGATATCCTGTACTGGTCCCCTCACTGGGTGATAGCGCGCTCGATGTCCTGTACTGGTCCCCTCACTGGGTGATAGCGCGCTCGATGTCCTGTACTGGTCCCCTCACTGGGTGATAGCGCGCTCGATGTCCTGTACTGGTCCCCTCACTGGGTGATAGCGCGCTCGATGTCCTGTACTGGTCCCCTCACTGGGTGATAGCGCTCTCGATGACCTGTACTGGTCCCCTCACTGGGTGATAGCGCGCTCGATGTCCTGTACTGGTCCCCTCACTGGGTGATAGCGCGCTCGATGTCCTGTACTGGTCCCCTCACTGGGTGATAGCGCGCTCGATGTCCTGTACTGGTCCCCTCACTGGGTGATAGCGCGCTCGATGTCCTGTACTGGTCCCCTCACTGGGTGATAGCGCGCTCGATGTCCTGTACTGGTCCCCTCACTGGGTGATAGCGCGCTCGATGTCCTGTACTGGTCCCCTCACTGGGTGATAGCGCGCTCGATGTCCTGTACTGGTCCCCTCACTGGGTGATAGCGCGCTCGATGTCCTGTACTGGTCCCCTCACTGGGTGATAGCGCGCTCGATGTCCTGTACTGGTCCCCTCACTGGGTGATAGCGCGCTCGATGTCCTGTACTGGTCCCCTCACTGGGTGATAGCGCGCTCGATGTCCTGTACTGGTCCCCTCACTGGGTGATAGCGCGCTCGATGTCCTGTACTGGTCCCCTCACTGGATGATAGCGCGCTCGAATGGTTTACCTATCTTGGCTTATTACTAATAATAGTTTGAATTATTTATCCGCTGACGTCGCTTTCACCTGTGACGTCACGCGGATTTGTTTTTGCGGCGAACTTTGAAGCAACAGTTGAAGGAATGTGGTGATGTAATCTGTAAATGACAAACATAAATTTCAGTGTTACGATTGTCAAAATATTGACTGCAGATGGTTCTTTCATGATCCACTAAGGCGTGGTATCCGTATATGTGCTAGTAAACCAGCGTCATGCTAACGAACACAGGGACTAGCGTTATACTCACACGACTAGCGTAATACTCACACGACTAGCGTTATACTCACACGACTAGCGTTATACTCAAACACTCACACAAAAAGACGCGTTATACTCACACACAAAGACTAGCGTTATACTCCCACACAAAGACTAGCGTTATACTCACTCCCACACAAAGACTAGCGTTATACTCACTCCCACACAAAGACTAGCGTTATACTCACTCCCACACAAAGACTAGCGTTATACTCACTCCCACACAAAGACTAGCGTTATACTCACTCCCACACAAAGACTAGCGTTATACTCACTCCCACACAAAGACTAGCGTTATACTCACTCCCACACAAAGACTAGCGTTATACTCACTCCCACACAAAGACTAGCGTTATACTCACATTCACACACAAAGACTAGCGTTATACTCACACACAAAGACTAGCGTTATACTCACAAAAGGACTAGCGTTATACTAACGCACACATGGACTAGCATTATACTCAAACAGTGAATAGCGTTATACAGTCACATAAACTAGCGTTAAAGCCGCACACAGAGACTAGCGTTAAAGCCGCGCACAGACTAGCGTTATACTCAATTACACAACCAGCGTTATACTAACGTACACATGGACTAACGCATACTCGCCCATAGAGGGTCTAGCTTTAGCTTACGCACACAGCAACTACCGTTATACTCACGCATGCAGGGCAGTTCCTTTCCGAAGTGAACGAAGGGAAAGTAGAAGATGAGTCCGGCCAGGATGAAGAGAGAGGCGTACAGGAACTCCCATTGGGGATCCAGAATGATGGGCATCACGACCAGGAACACACAGATGGCGACCTCCAGGAAGGCCACGACCAGGGGCACCTAGACGTCCACATAACGAATATTTGCTCACCTCTCTTAACAGGTTTTATCACGCCGACGGAAGCTGCACAAAGAGCTTGCTTTACATAGATCTTTATCCCCGTTGATTGAATAGTTTAAGGATATCCGTTAACATAGATCTTTATCCACGTTGATTGAATATTTCAACATCTCCTTTTACATTGATCTTTATTCACGCTGATTGAATCGTTCAACCAATATTTAATGGACGTACTTTGTTCTCTTTCACTAAGAGACGGAATCCGCCGCCGTGTGGTCGGCCACAATATACAATGTCTCAACTATGTTCTACCTTGAAAGGCCGGAATTCATTTTTCCTGGTGAATCGCATAACTATGAGACCAGTGACAGCCAGGCCGTGGAAGATCCAAAGGGCAAAGTTCAGGAAGTTGAGCAGTTCTCCAATAGATCCAGGAAGAATGAAGAGTATGGACAATGCACTCTATGACGTCCAAGAATGCATGAAATAAACAGGGACATAATCATAATTATATATTAGCTTATTCAAATACTGTGGGCACATTCATACAATTGGCAACATCACCAATGGTTCGGTAGCATGCTACTACAGTGATGCTATGAACAAGTCTGAGCAATCATGTTGTCATAAAAGGCTATACCATGTAGGTATTCATAATAAAGTTACGGACGAACGGTGCCTTTTCGTCACAGCTTCTCGATCTCGTAGCGGTGGGGTACATATATATATAGGCATTATATAACTTATCGGGGAGGAAGACTTGACAGCCGAGCAGACGATGATGACAACAAAGATGGATAAACTTCGAATGGAGACTGATAGGAAGGTAAATGATCTCGAAGATCAATCAAGAAGAAATAACTTAGTGATCTACGGTGTGGCGGAAGAAGACAATGAAACGTGGGAAAGAACTGAAGGACTGGTACGCGACTTTATGAAGATGAAACTAAATATCAATGACGCCGATAATCCCGCTACTGGGGAAAGAGCCTATCGTATCGGCTGAAGGACATAGAGGGTGAAGGACATAGAGGGTGAAGGACATAGAGGGTGAAGGACATAGAGGGTGCGTCCGATCATCGAGACAGCCAGAACCCTTCCAAAGGACTCTCCAGCCCGGATAGGCGAGGATTTCAGTCGACGCGTACCGGAGGCAAGAAAGGCGGTAAGGTACTTCCTTGCGTAAGATACATGTGGTTTATGGATACGCCCCGGGGAAATAAGATGCGGCTATGAGAGAATGTGGAACATCTTACCGTTAAGATGGCGGCAGGCATGGGTGTGTAGTTCTGCACGTTGACCATGGACAAAATTGCTATCGAATGTCCATTGCGACCAGCAACGTACGGCAATCTGAAGGCGGACCATGGATGACAGCAGCACAGCCACAGTGGAATAGCGCCGTCACGCACGGCCATACAACAGCATGCAATGTATCAAGTAAAAGGCGTGAAGACCCTACGTCATCAGTGTCTAAATAAAAAGCCATAATGGCCATCCAGCAGCAATGTATTAATTAAAATCCGCCATGATCGTACAGCAACAATGGATTAAAACCATCAAGACATACAAGGGTATAAGGAGTTGCACTTTAGTTATTAATAGAGGCAAGATTTGGGGGGTGTTCCAACAATAATAGTTACCTTGATCCCGTGAAGAGCGTGCCGTTGACGGCGCCGAGGGCGGAGAGGCCGACCAGGAGTGGCATGAGCCAGGGCACCCCGGGCATCACACGCTGTGCCCACACCTGGACAGACAAAGAGTGGCATGAGCCAGGGCACCCCGGGCATCACACGCTGTGCCCACACCTGGACAGACAAAGAGTGGCATGAGCCAGGGCACCCCAGGCATCACACGCTGTGCCCACACCTGGACAGACAAAGAGTGGCATGAGCCAGGGCACCCCGGGCATCACACGCTGTGCCCACACCTGGACAGACAAAGAGTGGCATGAGCCAGGGCACCCCGGGCATCACACAGCACCTGGACAGACAAAGAGTGGCATGAGTCAGGGCACCCCGGGCATCACACGCTGTGCCCACACCTGGACAGACAAAGAGTGGCATGAGCCAGGGCACCCCGGGCATCACACAGCACCTGGACAGACAAAGAGTGGCATGAGTCAGGGCACCCCAGGCATCACACGCTGTGCCCACACCTGGACAGACAAAGAGTGGCATGAGCCAGGGCACCCCGGGCATCACACGCTGTGCCCACACCTGGACAGACAAAGAGTGGCATGAGCCAGGGCACCCCGGGCATCACACGCTGTGCCCACACCTGGACAGACAAGAGTGGCATGAGCCAGGGCACCCCGGGCATCACACGCTGTGCCCACACCTGGACAGACAAGAGTGGCATGAGCCAGGGCACCCCGGGCATCACACGCTGTGCCCACACCTGGACAGACAAGAGTGGCATGAGCCAGGGCACCCCAGGCATCACACGCTGTGCCCACACCTGGACAGACAAAGAGTGGCATGAGCCAGGGCACCCCGGGCATCACACGCTGTGCCCACACCTGGACAGACAAGAGTGGCATGAGCCAGGGCACCCCGGGCATCACACGCTGTGCCCACACCTGGACAGACAAAGAGTGGCATGAGTCAGGGCACCCCGGGCATCACACGCTGTGCCCACACCTGGACAGACAAAGAGTGGCATGAGTCAGGGCACCCCGGGCATCACACGCTGTGCCCACACCTGGACAGACAAAGAGTGGCATGAGCCAGGGCACCCCGGGCATCACACGCTGTGCCCACACCTGGACAGACAAAGAGTGACATGAGCCAGGGCACCCCGGGCATCACACGCTGTGCCCACACCTGGACAGACAAAGAGTGGCATCAGTCAGGGCACCCCGGGCATCACACGCTGTGCCCACACCTGGACAGACAAAGAGTGGTATGAGCCAGGGCCCCCCGGGCATCACACGCTGTGCCCACACCTGGACAGACAAAGAGTGGCATGAGTCAGGGCACCCCGGGCATCACACGCTGTGCCCACACCTGGACAGACAAAGAGTGGCATGAGCCAGGGCCCCCCGGGCATCACACGCTGTGCCCACACCTGGACAGACAAAGAGTGGCATGAGTCAGGGCACCCCGGGCATCACACGCTGTGCCCACACCTGGACAGACAAAGAGTGGCATGAGCCAGGGCACCCCGGGCATCACACGCTGTGCCCACACCTGGACAGACAAAGAGTGGCATGAGCAAGGGCACCCCGGGCATCACACGCTGTGCCCACACCTGGACAGACAAAGAGTGGCATGAGCCAGGGCACCCCGGGCATCACACGCTGTGCCCACACCTGGACAGACAAGAGTGGCATGAGCCAGGGCACCCCGGGCATCACACGCTGTGCCCACACCTGGACAGACAAGAGTGGCATGAGCCAGGGCACCCCAGGCATCACACGCTGTGCCCACACCTGGACAGACAAAGAGTGGCATGAGCCAGGGCACCCCGGGCATCACACGCTGTGCCCACACCTGGACAGACAAGAGTGGCATGAGCCAGGGCACCCCGGGCATCACACGCTGTGCCCACACCTGGACAGACAAAGAGTGGCATGAGTCAGGGCACCCCGGGCATCACACGCTGTGCCCACACCTGGACAGACAAAGAGTGGCATGAGTCAGGGCACCCCGGGCATCACACGCTGTGCCCACACCTGGACAGACAAAGAGTGGCATGAGCCAGGGCACCCCGGGCATCACACGCTGTGCCCACACCTGGACAGACAAAGAGTGACATGAGCCAGGGCACCCCGGGCATCACACGCTGTGCCCACACCTGGACAGACAAAGAGTGGCATGAGTCAGGGCACCCCGGGCATCACACGCTGTGCCCACACCTGGACAGACAAAGAGTGGTATGAGCCAGGGCCCCCCGGGCATCACACGCTGTGCCCACACCTGGACAGACAAAGAGTGGCATGAGTCAGGGCACCCCGGGCATCACACGCTGTGCCCACACCTGGACAGACAAAGAGTGGCATGAGCCAGGGCCCCCCGGGCATCACACGCTGTGCCCACACCTGGACAGACAAAGAGTGGCATGAGTCAGGGCACCCCGGGCATCACACGCTGTGCCCACACCTGGACAGACAAAGAGTGGCATGAGCCAGGGCACCCCGGGCATCACACGCTGTGCCCACACCTGGACAGACAAAGAGTGGCATGAGCAAGGGCATCCCGGGCATCACACGCTGTGCCCACACCTGGACAGACAAAGAGTGGCATGAGCCAGGGCACCCCGGGCATCACACGCTGTGCCTACACCTAGACAGACAAAGAGTGGCATGAGCCAGGGCACCCCGGGCATCACACGCTGTGTCCACACCTGGACAGACAAAGAGTGGCATGAGCCAGGGCACCCCGGGCATCACACGCTGTGCCCACACCTGGACAGACAAAGAGTGGCATGAGCCAGGGCACCCCGGGCATCACACGCTGTGCCCACACCTGGACAGACAAAGAGTGGCATGAGTCAGGGCACCCCGGGCATCACACGCTGTGCCCACACCTGGACAGACAAAGAGTGGTATGAGCCAGGGCCCCCCGGGCATCACACGCTGTGCCCACACCTGGACAGACAAAGAGTGGCATGAGTCAGGGCACCCCGGGCATCACACGCTGTGCCCACACCTGGACAGACAAAGAGTGGCATGAGCCAGGGCACCCCGGACATCACACGCTGTGCCCACACCTGGACAGACAATGAGTGACATGAGCCGGGGCACCCCGGGCATCACACGCTGTGCCCACACCTGGACAGACAAAGAGTGGCATGAGCCAGGGCACCCCAGGCATCACACGCTGTGCCCACACCTGGACAGACAAAGAGTGGCATGAGCCAGGGCACCCCGGGCATCACACGCTGTGCCCACACCTGGACAGACAAAGAGTGGCATGAGTCAGGGCACCCCGGACATCACACGCTGTGCCCACACCTGGACAGACAAAGAGTGACATGAGTCAGGGCACCCCGGGTATCACACGCTGTGCCCACACCTGGACAGACAAAGAGTGGCATGAGCCAGGGCACCCCGGGCATCACACGCTGTGCCCACACCTGGACAGACAAAGAGTGACATGAGCCAGGGCACCCCGGGCATCACACGCTGTGCCCACACCTGGACAGACAAAGAGTGGCATGAGCCAGGGCACCCCGGGCATCACACGCTGTGCCCACACCTGGACAGACAAAGAGCGGCATGAGCCAGGGCACCCCGGGCATCACACGCTGTGCCCACACCTGGACAGACAAAGAGTGGCATGAGCCAGGGCACCCCGGGCATCACACGCTGTGCCCACACCTGGACAGACAAAGAGTGGCATGAGTCAGGGCTCCCCGGGCATCACACGCTGTGCCCACACCTGGACAGACAAAGAATGGCATGAGTCAGGGCACCCCGGGCATCACACGCTGTGCCCACACCTGGACAGACAAAGAGTGACATGAGCCAGGGCACCCCAGGCATCACACGCTGTGCCCACACCTGGACAGACAAAGAGTGACATGAGCCAGGGCACCCCGGGCATCACACGCTGTGCCCACACCTGGACAGACAAAGAGTGGTATGAGCCAGGGCAACCTAGGCATCACACGCTGTGCCCACACCTGGACAGACAAAGAGTGGTATGAGCCAGGGCAACCTAGGCATCACACGCTGTGCCCACACCTGGACAGACAAAGAGTGGCATGAGCCGGGGCACCCCGGGCATCACACGCTGTGCCCACACCTGGACAGACAAAGGGTGGCATGAGCCAGGGCACCCCGGGCATCACACGCTGTGCCCACACCTGGACAGACAAAGGGTGGCATGAGCCAGGGCACCCCGGGCATCACACGCTGTGCCCACACCTGGACAGACAAAGAGTGGCATGAGCCAGGGCACCCCGGGCATCACACGCTGTGCCCACACCTGGACAGACAAAGAGTGGCATGAGCCGGGGCACCCCGGGCATCACACGCTGTGCCCACACCTGGACAGACAAAGAGTGGCATGAGCCAGGGCACCCCGGGCATCACACGCTGTGCCCACACCTGGACAGACAAAGGGTGGCATGAGCCAGGGCACCCCGGGCATCACACGCTGTGCCCACACCTGGACAGACAAAGAGTGGCATGAGTCAGGGCAACCCGGGCATCACACGCTGTGCCCACACCTGGACAGACAAAGAGTGGCATGAGCCAGGGCACCCCGGGCATCACACGCTGTGCCCACACCTGGACAGACAAAGAGTGGCATGAGTCAGGGCAACCCGGGCATCACACGCTGTGCCCACACCTGGTCAGACAAAGAGTGGCATGAGTCATGGCACCCCGGGCATCACACGCTGTGCCCACACCTGGACAGACAAAGAGTGGCATTAGCCAGGGCACCCGGGCATCACACGCTGTGCCCACACCTGGACAGACAAAGAGTGGCATGAGCCAGGGCACCCCGGGCATCACACGCTGTGCCCACACCTGGACAGACAAAGAGTGACATGAGCCAGGGCACCCCGGGCATCACACGCTGTGCCCACACCTGGACAGACAAAGAGTGGCATCAGTCAGGGCACCCCGGGCATCACACGCTGTGCCCACACCTGGACAGACAAAGAGTGGTATGAGCCAGGGCCCCCCGGGCATCACACGCTGTGCCCACACCTGGACAGACAAAGAGTGGCATGAGTCAGGGCACCCCGGGCATCACACGCTGTGCCCACACCTGGACAGACAAAGAGTGGCATCAGTCAGGGCACCCCGGGCATCACACGCTGTGCCCACACCTGGACAGACAAAGAGTGGTATGAGCCAGGGTCCCCCGGGCATCACACGCTGTGCCCACACCTGGACAGACAAAGAGTGGCATGAGTCAGGGCACCCCGGGCATCACACGCTGTGCCCACACCTGGACAGACAAAGAGTGGCATCAGTCAGGGCACCCCGGGCATCACACGCTGTGCCCACACCTGGACAGACAAAGAGTGGCATGAGCCAGGGTCCCCCGGGCATCACACGCTGTGCCCACACCTGGACAGACAAAGAGTGGCATGAGTCAGGGCACCCCGGGCATCACACGCTGTGCCCACACCTGGACAGACAAAGAGTGGCATGAGCCAGGGCACCCCGGGCATCACACGCTGTGCCCACACCTGGACAGACAAAGAGTGGCATGAGCAAGGGCACCCCGGGCATCACACGCTGTGCCCACACCTGGACAGACAAAGAGTGGCATGAGCCAGGGCACCCCGGGCATCACACGCTGTGCCCACACCTGGACAGACAAAGAGTGACATGAGCCAGGGCACCCCGGGCATCACACGCTGTGCCCACACCTGGACAGACAAAGAGTGGCATGAGCAAGGGCACCCCGGGCATCACACGCTGTGCCCACACCTGGACAGACAAAGAGTGGCATGAGCCAGGGCACCCCGGGCATCACACGCTGTGCCCACACCTGGACAGACAAAGAGTGGTATGAGCCAGGGCCCCCCGGGCATCACACGCTGTGCCCACACCTGGACAGACAAAGAGTGGCATGAGTCAGGGCACCCCGGGCATCACACGCTGTGCCCACACCTGGACAGACAAAGAGTGGCATGAGCCAGGGCCCCCCGGGCATCACACGCTGTGCCCACACCTGGACAGACAAAGAGTGGCATGAGTCAGGGCACCCCGGGCATCACACGCTGTGCCCACACCTGGACAGACAAAGAGTGGCATGAGCCAGGGCACCCCGGGCATCACACGCTGTGTCCACACCTGGACAGACAAAGAGTGGCATGAGCCAGGGCACCCCGGGCATCACACGCTGTGCCCACACCTGGACAGACAAAGAGTGGCATGAGCCAGGGCACCCCGGGCATCACACGCTGTGCCCACACCTGGACAGACAAAGAGTGGCATGAGTCAGGGCACCCCGGGCATCACACGCTGTGCCCACACCTGGACAGACAAAGAGTGGCATGAGCCAGGGCACCCCGGGCATCACACGCTGTGCCCACACCTGGACAGACAAAGAGTGGTATGAGCCAGGGCCCCCCGGGCATCACACGCTGTGCCCACACCTGGACAGACAAAGAGTGGCATGAGTCAGGGCACCCCGGGCATCACACGCTGTGCCCACACCTGGACAGACAAAGAGTGGCATGAGCCAGGGCACCCCGGGCATCACACGCTGTGCCCACACCTGGACAGACAATGAGTGACATGAGCCGGGGCACCCCGGGCATCACACGCTGTGCCCACACCTGGACAGACAAAGAGTGGCATGAGCCAGGGCACCCCGGGCATCACACGCTGTGCCCACACCTGGACAGACAAAGAGTGGCATGAGTCAGGGCACCCCGGACATCACACGCTGTGCCCACACCTGGACAGACAAAGAGTGACATGAGTCAGGGCACCCCGGGCATCACACGCTGTGCCCACACCTGGACAGACAATAAATCATCTCGTGTTGTGTAGTGTGGATAAATTTCGAAGGCCGCATAATGGTTGCCTAGAAATACGTGGGTATGAGTTTGCCACAGTGATAGTTTAGCGATGATCTCTCATGAGGGCAGTACACACGGCTATGGTGCCGTTATGATTACTTACAAAGGTTGGTTGGTTGGTTGGTTATTCAGGACGCTTTAACCACCTTTGGTCACATCGCGTCACTAGACCAATCCGACCGCTCCGACACTTAGCCCCGCCCACGCTTGTGTCCTTTTTCTTTAGTCGTTAGTATGAAATTGACAATCATAGCTGATGGTAGGTACAAGTGAGAAGGACTCGTCTCTGAAACTGACAAGAAAGTGCCATGCTGCTTTGTTTGTCCGACTTGTTTGTCCGACATAACGCACGTGGAGGACTTTTTTCAGCACATGATTGGATAAAAGCAAAAATGACGTCAGTGAATGATTGACAGCCTGAATCGGTGTATTAGAGAAGGGAAAGAGAGTGGTGTCTCCGGGGGTCATACTCTCGTACTTACAAAGGCTGTGGCCGGGGTGGCGATTATCGCGTCATATGAGAGTACCGTGAAGTAGGACACGTTCACGAGGACGTAGATGACCGTGATCAGTGGCAGTGAGATGAAGACGGCTTTAGGCAGCGTGCTGGCGGGGACAAATATCACTGATCATATAATTCATGATAAAAACAACAGTTGTGTCGTTGCTACAGGTAATGACTCGGTCGATAATGGTAGCGGAAGATTGCATGCTTTAGGAATAGCCAGCTCTTTGCACATTAGTAAAGAAACCCAGCAAGATGTAGGTCATTTTAGAGATAATGAAATAGTAGACATTTAACAACTAAGCAATATATTATAATGGCCACAATCGTTTTTAGTAACAATAGGTAAGGCATACCTTCTTTGGTCCTTGATCTCTTCAGTGACACTGTTCAGTGCAGTCCTTGCAACACAATACACAGGGAAATGTGAAAGTTTTAATGAAACGACACCTTTATTTCTTCGCAGATAAAAGAATACGCAGCTACCAAATATCTATATATTGTATAGCACGTTCTTTATTAGCACGATTGTCTCTGACGTCTTATCTTTGCAAAATGCTAAACCGTCGGCGTACAGGGCCAGTGATATGTTCTTACCAGCCGGCGTAGACCCACATGTCGGCGTACAGGGCCAGTGATATGTTCTTACCAGCCGTCGTAGACCCACATGTCGGCGTACAGGGCCAGTGATATGTTCTTACCAGCCGCCGTAGGCCAACATGTCGGCGTACAGGACCAGTGATATGTTCTTACCAGCCGTCGTAGACCCACATGTCGGCGTACAGGGCCAGTGATATGTTCTTACCAGCCGCCGTAGGCCAACATGTCGGCGTACAGGGCCAGTGATATGTTCTTACCAGCCGTCGTAGACCCACATGTCGGCGTACAAGGGCCAGTGATATGTTCTTACCAGCCGCCGTAGGCCAACATGTCGGCTTACAGGGCCAGTGATATGTTCTCACCAGCCGTCGTAGACCAACATGTCGGCGTACAGGGCCAGTGATATGTTCTTACCAGCCGTCGTAGACCCACATGTCGGCGTACAGGACCAGTGATATGTTCTTACCAGCCGTCGTAGACCCACATGTCGGCGTACAGGGCCAGTGATATGTTCTTACCAGCCGCCGTAGGCCAACATGTCGGCGTACAGGGCCAGTGATATGTTCTTGCCAGCCGTCGTAGACCCACATGTCGGCGTACAGGGCCAGTGATATGTTCTTACCAGCCGCCGTAGGCCAACATGTCGGCGTACAGGGCCAGTGATATGTGCTTACCAGCCGTCGTAAATCCACATGTCGGCGTACAGGGCCAGTGATATGTTCTTACCAGCCGTCGTAGGCCCACATGTTGACGTACAGGGTCAGTGATATGTTCTTACCAGCCGTCGTTAGCCCACATATCGGCGTACAGGGCCAGTGATATGTTCTTACCAGCCATCGTAGGCCCACATGTCGGCGTACAGGGCCAGTGATATGTTCTTACCAGCCGTCGTAGGCCCACATGTCGGCGTACAGGGCCAGTGATATGTTCTTACCAGCCGGTGTAGGCCCACATGTCGGCGTACAGGGCCAGTGATATGTTCTTACCAGCCGTCGTAGGCCCACATGTCGGCGTACAGGGCCAGTGGTATGTTCTTACCAGCCGCCGTAGGCCAACATGTCGGCGTACAGGACCAGTGATATGTTCTTACCAGCCGTCGTAGACCCACATGTCGGCGTACAGGGCCAGTGATATGTTCTTACCAGCCGCCGTAGGCCAACATGTCGGCGTACAGGGCCAGTGATATGTTCTTACCAGCCGTCGTAGACCCACATGTCGGCGTACAAGGGCCAGTGATATGTTCTTACCAGCCGTCGTAGACCCACATGTCGGCGTACAGGACCAGTGATATGTTCTTACCAGCCGTCGTAGACCCACATGTCGGCGTACAGGGCCAGTGATATGTTCTTACCAGCCGCCGTAGGCCAACATGTCGGCGTACAGGGCCAGTGATATGTTCTTGCCAGCCGTCGTAGACCCACATGTCGGCGTACAGGGCCAGTGATATGTTCTTACCAGCCGCCGTAGGCCAACATGTCGGCGTACAGGGCCAGTGATATGTGCTTACCAGCCGTCGTAAATCCACATGTCGGCGTACAGGGCCAGTGATATGTTCTTACCAGCCGTCGTAGGCCCACATGTTGACGTACAGGGTCAGTGATATGTTCTTACCAGCCGTCGTTAGCCCACATATCGGCGTACAGGGCCAGTGATATGTTCTTACCAGCCATCGTAGGCCCACATGTCGGCGTACAGGGCCAGTGATATGTTCTTACCAGCCGTCGTAGGCCCACATGTCGGCGTACAGGGCCAGTGATATGTTCTTACCAGCCGGTGTAGGCCCACATGTCGGCGTACAGGGCCAGTGATATGTTCTTACCAGCCGTCGTAGGCCCACATGTCGGCGTACAGGGCCAGTGGTATGTTCTTACCAGCCGTCGTAGACCCACATGTCGGCGTACAGGGCCAGTGATATGTTCTTACCAGCCGTCGTAAGCCCCCATGTCGGCGTACAAGGCCATTGATATGTTCTTACCAGCCGGCGTAGGCCCACATGTCGGCGTACAGGGCCAGTGATATGTTCTTACCAGCCGCCGTAGGCCAACATGTCGGCGTACAGGGCCAGTGATATGTTCTTACCAGCCGTCGTAGGCCCACATGTCGGCGTACAGGGCAGGTGATATGTTCTTACCAGCCGTCGTAGGCCCACATGTCGGCGTACAGGGCCAGTGATATGTTCTTACCAGCCGTCCTTGGCCCACATGTCGGCGTACAGGGCCAGTGATATGTTCTTACCAGCCGTCGTAGGCCCACATGCCAGCATACAGGGCCAGTGGTATGTTCTTACCAGCCGTCGTAGACCCACATGTCGGCGTACAGGGCCAGTGATATGTTCTTACCAGCCGTCGTAAGCCCCCATGTCGGCGTACAAGGCCATTGATATGTTCTTACCAGCCGGCGTAGGCCCACATGTCGGCGTACAGGGCCAGTGATATGTTCTTACCAGCCGCCGTAGGCCAACATGTCGGCGTACAGGGCCAGTGATATGTTCTTACCAGCCGTCGTAGACCCACATGTCGGCGTACAAGGGCCAGTGATATGTTTTACCAGCCGTCGTAGACCCACATGTCGGCGTACAGGGCCAGTGATATGTTCTTACCAGCCGTCGTAAGCCCCCATGTCGGCGTACAAGGCCATTGATATGTTCTTACCAGCCGGCGTAGGCCCACATGTCGGCGTACAGGGCAGGTGATATGTTCTTACCAGCCGTCGTAGGCCCACATGTCGGCGTACAGGGCCAGTGATATGTTCTTACCAGCCGTCCTTGGCCCACATGTCGGCGTACAGGGCCAGTGATATGTTCTTACCAGCCGTCGTAGGCCCACATGCCAGCATACAGGGCCAGTGGTATGTTCTTACCAGCCGTCGTAGGCCCACATGCCAGCATACAGGGCCAGTGATATGTTCTTACCAGCCGTCGTAGGCCCACATGCCAGCATACAGGGCCAGTGATATGTTCTTACCAGCCGTCGTAGGCCCACATGCCAGCATACAGGGCCAGTGATATGTTCTTACCAGCCGTCGTAGGCCCACATGCCAGCATACAGGGCCAGTGGTATGTTCTTACCAGCCGTCGTAGGCCCACATGCCAGCATACAGGGCCAGTGATATGTTCTTACCAGCCGTCGTAGGCCCACATGCCAGCATACAGGGCCAGTGATATGTTCTTACCAGCCGTCGTAGGCCCACATGCCAGCATACAGGGCCAGTGGTATGTTCTTACCAGCCGTCGTAGGCCCACATGCCAGCATACAGGGCCAGTGGTATGTTCTTACCAGCCGTCGTAGGCCCACATGCCAGCATACAGGGCCAGTGATATGTTCTTACCAGCCGTCGTAGGCCCACATGCCAGCATACAGGGCCAGTGATATGTTCTTACCAGCCGTCGTAGGCCCACATGCCAGCATACAGGGCCAGTGGTATGTTCTTACCAGCCGTCGTAGGCCCACATGCCAGCATACAGGGCCAGTGATATGTTCTTACCAGCCGTCGTAGGCCCACATGCCAGCATACAGGGCCAGTGGTATGTTCTTACCAGCCGTCGTAGGCCCACATGCCAGCATACAGGGCCAGTGGTATGTTCTTACCAGCCGTCGTAGGCCCACATGCCAGCATACAGGGCCAGTGATATGTTCTTACCAGCCGTCGTAGGCCCACATGCCAGCATACAGGGCCAGTGATATGTTCTTACCAGCCGTCGTAGGCCCACATGCCAGCATACAGGGCCAGTGGTATGTTCTTACCAGCCGTCGTAGGCCCACATGCCAGCATACAGGGCCAGTGATATGTTCTTACCAGCCGTCGTAGGCCCACATGCCAGCATACAGGGCCAGTGATATGTTCTTACCAGCCGTCGTAGGCCCACATGCCAGCATACAGGGCCAGTGATATGTTCTTACCAGCCGTCGTAGGCCCACATGCCAGCATACAGGGCCAGTGGTATGTTCTTACCAGCCGTCGTAGGCCCACATGCCAGCATACAGGGCCAGTGATATGTTCTTACCAGCCGTCGTAGGCCCACATGCCAGCATACAGGGCCAGTGATATGTTCTTACCAGCCGTCGTAGGCCCACATGCCAGCATACAGGGCCAGTGATATGTTCTTACCAGCCGTCGTAGGCCCACATGCCAGCATACAGGGCCAGTGATATGTTCTTACCAGCCGTCGTAGGCCCACATGCCAGCATACAGGGCCAGTGATATGTTCTTACCAGCCGTCGTAGGCCCACATGCCAGCATACAGGGCCAGTGATATGTTCTTACCAGCCGTCGTAGGCCCACATGCCAGCATACAGGGCCAGTGATATGTTCTTACCAGCCGTCGTAGGCCCACATGCCAGCATACAGGGCCAGTGGTATGTTCTTACCAGCCGTCGTAGGCCCACATGCCAGCATACAGGGCCAGTGATATGTTCTTACCAGCCGTCGTAGGCCCACATGCCAGCATACAGGGCCAGTGATATGTTCTTACCAGCCGTCGTAGGCCCACATGCCAGCATACAGGGCCAGTGATATGTTCTTACCAGCCGTCGTAGGCCCACATGCCAGCATACAGGGCCAGTGATATGTTCTTACCAGCCGTCGTAGGCCCACATGCCAGCATACAGGGCCAGTGGTATGTTCTTACCAGCCGTCGTAGGCCCACATGCCAGCATACAGGGCCAGTGATATGTTCTTACCAGCCGTCGTAGGCCCACATGCCAGCATACAGGGCCAGTGGTATGTTCTTACCAGCCGTCGTAGGCCCACATGCCAGCATACAGGGCCAGTGATATGTTCTTACCAGCCGTCGTAGGCCCACATGCCAGCATACAGGGCCAGTGATATGTTCTTACCAGCCGTCGTAGGCCCACATGCCAGCATACAGGGCCAGTGGTATGTTCTTACCAGCCGTCGTAGGCCCACATGCCAGCATACAGGGCCAGTGGTATGTTCTTACCAGCCGCCGTAGGCCAACATGCCAGCATACAGGGCCAGTGATATGTTCTTACCAGCCGTCGTAGGCCCACATGCCAGCATACAGGGCCAGTGGTATGTTCTTACCAGCCGTCGTAGGCCCACATGCCAGCATACAGGGCCAGTGATATGTTCTTACCAGCCGTCGTAGGCCCACATGCCAGCATACAGGGCCAGTGATATGTTCTTACCAGCCGTCGTAGGCCCACATGCCAGCATACAGGGCCAGTGATATGTTCTTACCAGCCGTCGTAGGCCCACATGCCAGCATACAGGGCCAGTGGTATGTTCTTACCAGCCGTCGTAGGCCCACATGCCAGCATACAGGGCCAGTGGTATGTTCTTACCAGCCGCCGTAGGCCAACATGCCAGCATACAGGGCCAGTGATATGTTCTTACCAGCCGTCGTAGGCCCACATGCCAGCATACAGGGCCAGTGGTATGTTCTTACCAGCCGTCGTAGGCCCACATGCCAGCATACAGGGCCAGTGATATGTTCTTACCAGCCGTCGTAGGCCCACATGCCAGCATACAGGGCCAGTGATATGTTCTTACCAGCCGTCGTAGGCCCACATGCCAGCATACAGGGCCAGTGATATGTTCTTACCAGCCGTCGTAGGCCCACATGCCAGCATACAGGGCCAGTGATATGTTCTTACCAGCCGTCGTAGGCCCACATGCCAGCATACAGGGCCAGTGATATGTTCTTACCAGCCGTCGTAGGCCCACATGCCAGCATACAGGGCCAGTGGTATGTTCTTACCAGCCGCCGTAGGCCAACATGCCAGCATACAGGGCCAGTGATATGTTCTTACCAGCCGTCGTAGGCCCACATGCCAGCATACAGGGCCAGTGATATGTTCTTACCAGCCGTCGTAGGCCCACATGCCAGCATACAGGGCCAGTGATATGTTCTTACCAGCCGTCGTAGGCCCACATGCCAGCATACAGGGCCAGTGATATGTTCTTACCAGCCGTCGTAGGCCCACATGCCAGCATACAGGGCCAGTGATATGTTCTTACCAGCCGTCGTAGGCCCACATGCCAGCATACAGGGCCAGTGATATGTTCTTACCAGCCGTCGTAGGCCCACATGCCAGCATACAGGGCCAGTGATATGTTCTTACCAGCCGTCGTAGGCCCACATGCCAGCATACAGGGCCAGTGATATGTTCTTACCAGCCGTCGTAGGCCCACATGCCAGCATACAGGGCCAGTGATATGTTCTTACCAGCCGTCGTAGGCCCACATGCCAGCATACAGGGCCAGTGATATGTTCTTACCAGCCGTCGTAGGCCCACATGCCAGCATACAGGGCCAGTGATATGTTCTTACCAGCCGTCGTAGGCCCACATGCCAGCATACAGGGCCAGTGATATGTTCTTACCAGCCGTCGTAGGCCCACATGCCAGCATACAGGGCCAGTGATATGTTCTTACCAGCCGTCGTAGGCCCACATGCCAGCATACAGGGCCAGTGATATGTTCTTACCAGCCGTCGTAGGCCCACATGCCAGCATACAGGGCCAGTGATATGTTCTTACCAGCCGTCGTAGGCCCACATGCCAGCATACAGGGCCAGTGGTATGTTCTTACCAGCCGTCGTAGGCCCACATGCCAGCATACAGGGCCAGTGATATGTTCTTACCAGCCGTCGTAGGCCCACATGCCAGCATACAGGGCCAGTGATATGTTCTTACCAGCCGTCGTAGGCCCACATGCCAGCATACAGGGCCAGTGATATGTTCTTACCAGCCGTCGTAGGCCCACATGCCAGCATACAGGGCCAGTGATATGTTCTTACCAGCCGTCGTAGGCCCACATGCCAGCATACAGGGCCAGTGATATGTTCTTACCAGCCGTCGTAGGCCCACATGCCAGCATACAGGGCCAGTGATATGTTCTTACCAGCCGTCGTAGGCCCACATGCCAGCATACAGGGCCAGTGATATGTTCTTACCAGCCGTCGTAGGCCCACATGCCAGCATACAGGGCCAGTGATATGTTCTTACCAGCCGTCGTAGGCCCACATGCCAGCATACAGGGCCAGTGATATGTTCTTACCAGCCGTCGTAGGCCCACATGCCAGCATACAGGGCCAGTGATATGTTCTTACCAGCCGTCGTAGGCCCACATGCCAGCATACAGGGCCAGTGATATGTTCTTACCAGCCGTCGTAGGCCCACATGCCAGCATACAGGGCCAGTGATATGTTCTTACCAGCCGTCGTAGGCCCACATGCCAGCATACAGGGCCAGTGATATGTTCTTACCAGCCGTCGTAGGCCCACATGCCAGCATACAGGGCCAGTGATATGTTCTTACCAGCCGTCGTAGGCCCACATGCCAGCATACAGGGCCAGTGGTATGTTCTTACCAGCCGTCGTAGGCCCACATGCCAGCATACAGGGCCAGTGATATGTTCTTACCAGCCGTCGTAGGCCCACATGCCAGCATACAGGGCCAGTGATATGTTCTTACCAGCCGTCGTAGGCCCACATGCCAGCATACAGGGCCAGTGATATGTTCTTACCAGCCGTCGTAGGCCCACATGCCAGCATACAGGGCCAGTGATATGTTCTTACCAGCCGTCGTAGGCCCACATGCCAGCATACAGGGCCAGTGATATGTTCTTACCAGCCGTCGTAGGCCCACATGCCAGCATACAGGGCCAGTGATATGTTCTTACCAGCCGTCGTAGGCCCACATGCCAGCATACAGGGCCAGTGATATGTTCTTACCAGCCGTCGTAGGCCCACATGCCAGCATACAGGGCCAGTGATATGTTCTTACCAGCCGTCGTAGGCCCACATGCCAGCATACAGGGCCAGTGATATGTTCTTACCAGCCGTCGTAGGCCCACATGCCAGCATACAGGGCCAGTGATATGTTCTTACCAGCCGTCGTAGGCCCACATGCCAGCATACAGGGCCAGTGATATGTTCTTACCAGCCGTCGTAGGCCCACATGCCAGCATACAGGGCCAGTGATATGTTCTTACCAGCCGTCGTAGGCCCACATGCCAGCATACAGGGCCAGTGATATGTTCTTACCAGCCGTCGTAGGCCCACATGCCAGCATACAGGGCCAGTGATATGTTCTTACCAGCCGTCGTAGGCCCACATGCCAGCATACAGGGCCAGTGATATGCTTCCAGGGTTTGATGTCGATCCTTCAAATCCCGAATCAAAATTTTGTGTGTTTCCTGGAAGAAAAAGGGAAGTGACGTCAGCATGATGTGAACCGTCGGGCATGCACAAATCGTATTTTTTTGAGTTTGTGCATCTCGTTAATTTAAATAATGCACAAAACACATAAGCAGTTTATTGTGCTAAATGGCCTCAAGGCTATAATTACATTTAATTGTAACGATAACTTTTCTGAAAAAAAAGAAAAAAGAAATGATACTACCTGGTTGAATGAAAGCCCTTTGACCTGCACTAACCTTGGGCCAGCTTGACCAAGCCTCCGATGACAATAATGGTGACAGCGGCGAATTTAGCCACCATAAAGACGATTTGAAGCCACGTGACCCAGCGAACGCTATAGATGTTGATCATCAGCAACGTCACTGAAAGGTTGATATGTGTGAAAACTCATTTGTGGCGCCAAGAAAGGCGTTCAACACACATCAAACCGTTCTAAGACATAACACAGAACAGAGGGTATGCCCACCTCATACTGTGTCACAGAAATAAGAGGCCTCATGGCGAGCAATTCAGCCTCATAACTAGCGCACAAGCAATTCCATATAAATTCGCTTCATCCCATTTCTGAAAAACTGTTGGTAATGACGTGTATAAGTGTGTGTCGAATGCCGCATCCATTACATCCCGGTGTAGTTTCAGCACAACGTAACCCCTGTCTGGACTTCCTTAGGCTTGGAAACATGGCAGTGTCATGGGGAAGTGCATTTAGTTCGAAATCGCACGACCTGGGGTGGGAGGGGGATGGTTGAAAAATCGTACGACCGAGTCGCTCCCCCCCCCCCCCCCACCCGCCTGACTAGGTCGTACGGTTTGTTCGGAACTTACGACCGGGGAGGAGCACTTACAAACCATATACCTGAGAAGGCGTACAGTTACCATTGAAAAAGAGCTACCCACCCCGCCCCCCTGGATCGTCGCCTGCGAATTCATTGTTAGCAGTATTTTGTCTAGAACCAGCCACATACGTATAGCAAGGGCCGCGATGAGCCGCTTGATGCCGTCGGGGGGCGCCCCGCAGCCGTCCACAAAGGCTGGTGCCAGGACGTACTCGGCGCAGGACAAGGCCATCACCGCCACTGCCCCTGGGCGGAGTGCCAGGGTCACCATCCAACTACGGAACACGGATGAGGGGGTGATATGATAGACTTGTAATATAACCATTTGAATGAGGAAGCAAGGACTGGATAGACACTGGGAGGGATAACATTTGGTGTATCGCCATTCCTTAAGGAACTAGGGTATGGCAGCGAACATTCTCTAGAGTCAACGTATCCCTCTCTCTCAGTATATATATATATGAAATATATGTATAATATTCATGCACGACATTGGAAACCACCTTTGAATAGAAAAGAAAGTATGATTCTGCCGTACTTGCTAGTCACGATAAGCTATTTGGTGCATTGATTAAGGAGACGTTATGTGAGCAGCAGGCACCGACCTGAAGAGGAAGGCGGGCACGCCGCCAAAGGCTGCCCGCAGGTAGGCGTAGCTGTCGCCGGACTCCGGGATAAACGTCCCCAACTCCACAAAACACACGGCGCCTGAAGCATCATTGACCACAATTATAGACTGGATTTCTATTGACTTAAGTTCCGATTATCATATTAATAGTAAGTTCTGATTAACACTTTAGGCTGAACGCGTTATAGGGTGACGAGAACCCTATAGATAATTATTACCCTTCAAGTTATAAGTATTCGCTAACCGACACAGATACGATTTGATTTGATTGGGGTTTAACGGCACTTTAGCCTGTAAGGCCATATCGTGCCAACACAGATACGAGACGGTCAGCGAGACGCTGACATCAATTGAGAAAAATGACGGCGGTCGAGGGCTTCATTTCGACCGGATTGCTCCCGCCTTACCACGACCCTTATATCTTATATCTAGGGTCGACAGTTACTGTAGAGTGAGAGAGGTGGGAGGTAATTTATCTGTTTTTTTAGGAATTTCTGAAAAAGGGCCAGAATCCGTATTTTTATCATTGAACCAAACTTGCGCCGTTTCCTTATTTTGGTATATGACACTAATCATTAATATTTTGGAAGATTTGGATGAAAAGCGACCGAGCGATTTTCGCCAAATGAAGCTGTTGTATTCCCCATTATAAAATATAGTTTGAAGGCAATCAATGAAACGAAAGTCGGAAATAATTTGTGTTCATTTTTAACGCAGTGATATATGATGTGATTTTGTTCATACGAGTGTCCCAAAGAGTGGAACACGATGACAAGGGATGTATATCTATGCGACCAATATGAAGGAAACGGCAGTTTCGTTTATTGACCTTGACCTTTCACCTTAGGAACTGATTAACTTAAACACGCTAGAGGCGCAGCCAATCAAAAAGTTTGTATTACGATAATTGTAGGTGTTTGGAAGACAAACAAAAGCAGATGTAGAAAATATTGAAAAATGACAAACAAACACTGGGACAAACAAGTATCCAAGCTTAACCGAATGACAACAACGAGAAGAATTGCGCATTTTCCTCATTAGCTAACCAGGTTCACAGATTCCTAGCGGTTGCTTCCTCTTAACTCAACTTAAATTTCATGCTGAGGCCAGATTGGAAGAGTGTGGCGATGCAGGCAAATATGTCGACAAATCACTTAAAAACGAGGTTCGACGCTCTGCGTGACGTAACGCCGGATCAGCGAACATTACTGTTGTTAGTAAACACTGACCTATGAGAGAGATAATCCCACACAGGCCCCATAGCACCAGGCTGAGACCAACACTTCCAGCAGCGCGGGCCAAGCCCATCGGTGTGATAAATATACCAGTGCCTGCCAGCGTGGGGGTGGGGCAGAGGGTCACAGCGCGCGGTCCGCAGGGAGACAACAGACATTTAACACATTTCGGAAATGTAATTCTATTTCATTGCAAGACATATGCCGACAATATTTTTGCTTAAGGTAGTACGCGGATCACCGTAATGCCACCTAGCGAATGCAACTTATATGTGGCCGTTTTTCGACTTTTCGAGCATTTTTTCGCTACGAAATCTAAATATTAATACAATGTACATAACAGGAAATAATATATACCAAAAATATCAATACTTTTGGCCAATTTTATTTTCACGTTTTTTTTATGCCGTAAATTGACAGTGACAATGCGGAGTTTCCATAGCGGGTTCAGGTGGGACGGTTCAAGCTCACATTGCAAAAAAACTAGCCTGAAAACATATCAATATTATTGTATTATTCTTCTAAGTACATAACAAAGTACTCTTTGTGCAAAAATCAGGATGTTTTACCGACTTGTTTTGTTTTTACAATAAAAAATAAGTGAACATATCGGAAACTCCCATAGGCCGCCATGTTAAAGTGTAATAGGGGGGTGGGGTGCTTCCACTTCACTTTTTGGGAAAAGTAGCCGAAAAACAACCTTTTTTTATTACTGCGTTATAATAAGCATATATAAAGATGTATCTGGTGGAAATTTCACAATCTTTTACCCTAAGTTTTGAAATGTAGCATACTACCCTAATACTAAGTTAGATACTCTTCATTTTTAGTGATTAAGCATTTTACTTATATCATATATTAGAATAACTAGGTTGCCAATACCAATCTAAGGACTTGAAGGCACGTGCTATGTTTGATCCCGATCTGGTGATTAGATTCTTACCTACGATGACACCGACGATGAGCGACGTGGCGCCGAGAAGACCCAACTCTTGACGCAACACGATTGCTTCTGGCTGCCCATCGGCCGCCGGCGAATTCTGCCTGCTATTCCCCATGTTGGTTGAGACTCCCAGTCAATGATGTATGTCAGATGTTATTCTTCCTTTTCCTTGGCTTTATTTTCCAACAATTACACGTCACATGGATCATAGGTTCATAGGAATACAAAGTGTTATCACTACCAAAGGGGTCATTTCATGATTGTGGCAGACATGCCACGCGGGTACAGGTGGAACACGCGGACGTCGAGTGCAGTGCTAGTCCTAATCGTATTTGTTACTAGCCAGCGACATGTACCCAAGAGTGGTAATCCGTGGTGACTGGTAAACCCAGGAGTGGTAATCCGTGGTGACTGGTAAACCCAGGAGTGGTAATCCGTGGTGACTGGTAAACCCAGGAGTGGCATGCGCATGAACGTGGCAATGTTGTACACGGTAAAGTAGGTTGCACCGACAGAGGTTAACGATTGGTGTAAGACGTATACCGTAAAGGTCATAATAGCAGTCATGGGTACTATTTTATCCCAGATAATCCCTTGCTTACCGTCGATACGGCTGACGACTCAATTCACTCACACTAGGTGAGTCAGTTAAATACATTAGATATGCAGCGATAACAATGGTCTCGTAGTAACTGTAATAATATTTGAAAATATATCCTATTGGTGGACACTTACGGTACCCGTACATACTGATGACATCTCCTAGTCCTCTGTTCAACAGAGTTGTTACAATCTAACAGTAGCCAGGCACTACTACGCTTACACCGCCGCATAGAGCGGGTAACACACTTTAGCCATCACTTGAATATGCTGAACGAATAGCAAGTTGGTCACACCGAAAGAAATAAACAGCTGATGCTTCAATGAGGCTTTTCACTGCAATGACACCTTTGCCGCTGAGTGCACCGCACAGGGCGCTTGACCGAAGAGGTGTATCGCCCCTCAGCTAAAGCGTCCTTGTAACATATGCTGGACACGGTTGTGAAGTATCGCAAGTCACTTTCATACCATGAAGTATGACAGTAAGAGGCTGTTGTCGCGCCTGCGCAGATACATGCTCACCTCAGCCAATCCCACCAACGACCGTCGCGGATGCCACTCCTGCCGTGGCGTATGCCTACTTATATCGAAGATTTTCGTCAGAAGCACTGTTAACCCTAAGTGGAGAAGGGCTATATATTTAGATCAAGAGCTGTTGATGAAAGCATTCCATGAGCTGAGTGGCATTTTTTTCGCCACGGTGTATTATGGACACTTGTAGTATTTCTGGTCCCAGGCCCGAATGGATGCCGAAAGTTCTACCCGCAGAGGCGGGTTTCGAACCGGCGACCTTCCGCATCCCGAGCGAACACCTTACACGTTAGGCCAAAGGGAACTTCCCATTTGGCCCGAGGCGCTTGGTGTGTTTTATCCACCGGGCCTGGGCCGAGATATCACACTCCACCCTTTCCCCAATGGACTGCGACCTCGCAGTAACCGCCACGATGCGCCACGCCGTCAAACCGGACACTGGCCTTATCATGTGGCTCCGGGTGGCTCCGGGTGGCTCCGACAACCCAGGTCCGTCTCCATCGGCACCAAATGTAGTATTTCTGGTCCCAGGCCCGAATGGACGCCGAAAGTTCTACCCGCAGAGGCGGGTTACGAACCGGCGACCTTCCGCATCCCGAGCGAACACCTTACACGTTAGGCCAAAGGGAACTTCCCATTTGGCCCGAGGCGCTTGGTGTCTTTCATCCACCGGGCCTGGTTCGAAACCCGCCAGGGGCGGGTAGTAACTGTCGGCGTCCATTCGGGCCTGGGACCAGAAATACTACACACTGTTTACACTTAAGCCTAGCTCACACTGTGCCGGTTTATAGGCCCGGCTTGAAAACCGGGGACAACCTTGGACAACCCTGGGCAATCGTAGCGAGTCCGTAGTCAATCCGGGTTGGTCCGGTGATCCTTGTAAAACCACATGATCGAGTGTAGGACGTGGCTATATATGACTTGGATTAGCGCCAAATACGCCATTAGTACTTGTGAACGACGTATGACTGGAGGGTGTTACCCTATTCGGCCTGATATGACACCGGCCAAGGCCAGCTTGTGGTTGTGAATTGTTAATGTTGAGCCTACCCAAAGACCGGAAAATTGATCGCGTCAATTGTAACCGCCCTGTTACGTTTCCATATATATTCGAAGACCTTTAACAGGTGGATCCTATGGCGACAAATGACTTTTCTTCAATACGACATACTTCCAGCAATTTCAGTTTCTTTCAGCACAATGTGAGATACTATTGAGTAGAAACCGCAGATGAAAAGCACGGCGATCTCACACCATGGTCTGGATCCGTGGTGTTTGGCGAGCACCCCCCCCCCCCTCCCACCAAGGTCTGGATCCGTGGTGTTTGGCGAGCACCCCCTAAGGTCTAGATCCGTGGTGTTTGGCGAGCACCCCCCCCCCAGGTCTGGATCTGTGGTGTTTGGTGATCACCCCCACAAGGTCTGGATCCGTGGTGTTTGGCGAACACCCCACAAGGTCTGGATCCGTGGTGTTTGGCGAGCACCCCCCATGGGCTAGATCCGTGGTGTTTGGCGAGCACGCCCCATGGGCTAGATCCGTGGTGTTTGGCGCGCACCCCCCCCCCCCGCACAAGCTCCCATAGGCTGGATCCGTGGTGTTTGGCGAGCAGCCCACCCCCCCCTCCCATGGGCTGGATCTGTAGTGTTTGGCGAGCACCCGCCATATGCTGGATCCGTGGTGTTTGGCGAGCACCCCACCAGGTATGGATCTGTGGTGTTTAGCGAGCACCCGCCATATGCTGGATCCGTGGTGCTTGGCTGGTTCGTTTCTAATTATATAATATACATCATAATATCTCTATGTTTGTTATTCAATAACATAACCTTAATATATGCGCTGGTAGATGAAATCCATAGAATTATGAATCATTCTTGGTCACTAATGTATTCCAGGACAGATAAGCAATATGAAGTCTCGAAGGGGCTAGACAGTTTGTGTCTTTACCGACTGATGATGCAAGGGGTTGCCATACAAATACTGTGGGAGCCATCAGGTTCATGGGTTCCCCAGTGTGCCATAGATCCTCAGTCAACGGTACAACAGAACCACCCCTCAGTACTTGCAAGGACTCCTGACTCTAATCTTGGCAACTTAGCTGATTCACAGCTTGGAGTCAACATCACTTGACCCCACGCCGACACTGTGAGATGTTAGAAATAAAAGCTTCTGGGCTGACACAGCAATGTGCCGAAGTGGTCCGCTTTGGTTCCACTTCGAGTGATATACTCTTTCCGAACAAGTTACACGTTCAATAAGAGAATGCAGTGCAGTGGGCGTTAGCCACCGCGTCCGGTCCGCGTGCAGTGGGCGTTAGCCACCGCGTCCGGTCCGCGTGCAGTGGGCGTTAGCCACCGCGTCCGTTCCGCGTGCAGTGGGCGTTAGCCACCGCGTCCGGTCCGCGTGCAGTGGGCGTTAGCCACCGCGTCCGGTCCGCGTGCAGTGGGCGTTAGCCACCGCGTCCGGTCCGCGTGCAGTGGGCGTTAGCCACCGCGTCCGCGCCGCGTGCTGTGGGCGTTAGCCACCGCGTCCGGTCCGCGTGCTGTGGGCGTTATCCACCGCGTCCGCGCCGCGTGCTGTGGGCGTTAGCCACCGCGTCCGGTCCGCGTGCTGTGGGCGTTAGCCACCGCGTCCGCGCCGCGTGCTGTGGGCGTTAGCCACCGCGTCCGGTCCGCGTGCAGTGGGCGTTAGCCACCGCGTCCGGTCCGCGTGCAGTGGGCGTTAGCCACCGCGTCCGCCCCGCGTGCAGTGGGCGTTAGCCACCGCGTCCGCGCCGCGTGCAGTGGGCGTTAGCCACCGCGTCCGGTCCGCATGCAGTGGGCGTTAGCCACCGCGTCCGCGCCGCGTGCTGTGGGCGTTAGCCACCGCGTCCGCGCCGCGTGCAGTGGGCGTTAGCCACCGCGTCCGCGCCGCGTGCTGTGGGCGTTAGCCACCGCGTCCGCGCCGCGTGCAGTGGGCGTTAGCCACCGCGTCCGGTCCGCGTGCAGTGGGCGTTAGCCACCGCGTCCGCGCCGCGTGCTTTGGGCGTTAGCCACCGCGTCCGGTCCGCGTGCTGTGGGCGTTAGCCACCGCGTCCGCCCCGCGTGCAGTGGGCGTTAGCCACCGCGTCCGCGCCGCGTGCTGTGGGCGTTAGCCACCGCGTCCGCGCCGCGTGCAGTGGGCGTTGGCCTGCGCGTCCGCGCCGCGTGCAGTGGGCGTTAGCCTGCGCGTCCGGTCCGCGTGCAGTGGGCGTTAGCCTGCGCGTCCGGTCCGCGTGCAGTGGGCGTTAGCGAAGAAGAGAGAGCTAGACGCCTCCAACGAACTGGCCAAGGTAATTCCAGTCTTCAAAAAAGATGATAACACAAATATCGATAACTATCGACCAATATCTCTATTACCAGCAATTTCTAAAATCTTCGAGAAAACTATATTTACTTTCTTGTATGACCATTTTCAGAAGCAAAAACTCTTTAACTCTAACCAGTATGGGTTCAGAAAGAAGCACTCCACTGAACATGCTACATTAGAACTGATAGACAGAACTATACAAAAGCTTGATGAAGGAAAAATTCCTATTCATATATATCTGGATTTATCCAAAGCATTTGATACATTAAATCATAACATTTTATTAAACAAACTGCATCATTATGGCGTATCTGGAACTGCTCTAAATCTCCTAAAAAGTTATCTTGATAGTCGCAAACAGTACGTTATGATAGATAATATACGATCTGAAGAAATGCCTGTCACACGCGGGGTTCCACAAGGTTCAATCCTAGGGCCGCTCCTCTTTATAATCTATACCAATGCTTTACCCCACGCTAGTGATGTTTTTAAGTTTATAGTATACGCTGATGATACTACACTGTTTAGTACACTGGATGCATCAATAACTGGGAGTAAAAATGAAGCGCAAAACATAAATGATGAATTATCCAAGATAAACAATTGGTTAAAGGTAAATGATCTGTGCCTAAACATAGCAAAAACTAAATACATGGTACTCTACAAGCCCCAAAAAAATTTAAAAATTCCAGAACTATACATTGCCAGGAACAAACTAGAGTGCGTCGATACCTTTGATCTGCTAGGACTAACAATAGATAAACATTTAACATGGCACAGCCATACAAACAAACTTGCTGCAAAACTAAGCAAAGTTGTTGGTATCCTAAAGAGGGTAGGAAACTTCCTTCCCCAACACATACTGTATACCATATATATGTCACTTTTTCAGAGTCAACTATATTACTGCATTCTGGCATGGGGATATCGAGTTGACAGGTTATTTAAAATTCAAAAACGGGCAATTAGGATTATAACAAAAAGTCATTATATTGCACACACGGACCCGCTATTCAAATATCTCAAAATCTTGAAACTAAAAGATATACATACATTACAACAACTAAAATTTTACCACCAATTCATAAATAATAACCTACCAGCTTACTTTCTCGAACACATGACATTCCTCAAGATAAATGACTTACATAGTCATAACACAAGACAAAACCACACATTTCATATCCCGACTACCAAACACAAATTCTGTCAACTTACTTTAAGACATAGTCTCATCCATCACTTAAACAACACCCCCTCGCATATCATTAGCAAAGCAACCACACATTCGCTGAAAAGTTATGCGTCTCATATTAAGGTTCATTTATTAATCGGTTATAAGGAATGTTGTGAAGCCTCATATTGTTATGTCTGCCACACACTGACGGAATAGGTATTTAGCTTTCTTAAACTTTTACTTTGGATTGTCTGTGTTGTAGAAATTCGAAATACCATATTTGCTGTTGTAAATATATTATATAGTGCATATGAATTCGAAAACAATATGTTAGAATCAGTGTCGTTTTTAGCGTAACGTAACTGGCTTGTGTAACTGGCGTGTTTTTTTTCCGTTTTTTTCCGTTTTTTACCTATTTTTTTTTTCCTTTTTTTTTTCTTTTTTTTTTTTTTTTTTTGAGGTGGCTCACATGCTAGCGACTGCCTAGCAGTCTTAATGTGAGTCTCCTCGGTCAGGCAACCCTATCAAATTTTTGTGTGTGTTTTTCTTTTCCTGTTTGTTTTGTTATGTATGCTTGACCCAATAAAACGATTCTGATTCTGAACGTGAAGAAGGGAGAATTGTGCGTGCTAGAAAGCTTGAAGTGCGAAATGTAAATCTCAAGGAGCTTGGAGAAGAGAGGGCTATGCGTCCAAGGGAGCTTGGAGTGGTGCGAGTTGTGCCTCTCAGGGAGCCAGGGGCGTTGACAGAGCCTGGAGCCCGGAGCCAGGAGGTCCCGCAGCCCAGGGAGGCACGCTATATATCACCACTTCCAAAAGTTACTGTTACTGTTGAATCTCGTTAGTGCTTCATAATCCGTCACCGTGAGAAACAAACAGGTGGCAAACCCTGAGCGAATATTGTCTACTGTAATACCACAATTCAATCTTCGTGTTCCGAAATGCCGGAACCTCATGCAGGAACCAACCGAGCGCTACTATACACATCTTGTGGGGGGGGGCGGGGGGGGGGGTTCTGCGGGTGCCTTGATGCGATGAGAGAGGGGATATGTGTGATGAAAAAAGGTATCCCCTTAAAACTTGCGACAGAGGGAGGGGGCGGGGGGGGGGGGGGGCTTTGAAAATGTGCTTTCATAGACCGGGTTGCCGCGAAAAAAATAACCCTTCCGAGCGAGTTTTGGCCGTAAAATGCCCCGATCGAGCCGATTGTGGCGAATGAAAATGGAGGGCTTTGCCACGGAACCCCCCTAAACCCTGCAATGTATTAAGTACCCCCCACCCCGCCCGCCGGGGCCCTAGGGCTCTCACAACCAACGTGGCATTCAATAGATCGACGAAATCTTAAACATTCTCAGTGAAATCCTGAAACTTTAATCATTTCAAATATAAACGGAAAGTATAATTATAGCGTAACAGAAGCATATGTCCAAGGCGGCCCGTCGCTCTCTCCAAGGCGGCCCATCGCTCTCTCCGAGGCGGCCCATCGCTCTCTCCGAGGCGGCCCATCGCTCTCTCCCAGGCGGCCCACCGCTCTCTCCAAGGCGGCCCATCGCTCTCTCCAAGGCGGCCCATCGCTCTCTCCAAGGCGGCCCACCGCCCTCTCCAAGGCGGCCCATCGCCCTCTCCAAGGCGGTCCATCGCTCTCTCCGAGGCGGCCCATCGCTCTCTCCCAGGCGGCCCATCGCTCTCTCCAAGGCGGCCCATCGATCTCTCCGAGGCGGCCCATCGCTCTCTCCCAGGCGGCCCATCACTCTCTCCAAGGCGGCCCATCGCTCTCTCCAAGGCGGCCCATCGCTCTCTCCCAGGCGGCCCACCGCTCTCTCCCAGGCGGCCCATCGCTCTCTCCAAGGCGGCCCATCGCTCTCTCCGAGGCGGCCCATCGCTCTCTCCGAGGCGGCCCACCGCTCTCTCCAAGGCGGCCCATCGCTCTCTCCCAGGCGGCCCATCACTCTCTCCAAGGCGGCCCATCGCTCTCTCCAAGGCGGCCCATCGCTCTCTCCCAGGCGGCCCACCGCTCTCTCCGAGGCGGCCCATCGCTCTCTCGGAGGCGGCGCATCACTCTCTCCCAGGCGGCCCATCACTCTCTCCAAGGCGGCCCATCGCTCTCTCCAAGGCGGCTCATCGCTCTCTCCCAGGCGGCCCACCGCTCTCTCCAAGGCGGCCCATCGCTCTCTCCAAGGCGGCCCATCGCTCTCTCCGAGGCGGCCCATCGCTCTCTCCGAGGCGGCCCATCGCTCTCTCCGAGGCGGCCCATCGCTCTCTCCAAGGCGGCCCATCGCTCTCTCCGAGGCGGTCCATCGCCCTCTCCAAGGCGGCCCATCGCTCTCTCCAAGGCGGCCCATCGATCTCTCCAAGGCGGCCCATCGCTCTCTCCAAGGCGGCCCATCGATCTCTCCAAGGCGGCCCATCGCTCTCTCCAAGGCGGCCCATCGCTCTCTCCCAGGCGGTCCATCACTCTCTCCAAGGCGGCCCATCGCTCTCTCCAAGGCGGCCCATCGATCTCTCCAAGGCGGCCCATCGCTCTCTCCAAGGCGGCCCATCGCTCTCTCCCAGGCGGCCCATCACTCTCTCCAAGGCGGCCCATCGCTCTCTCCAAGGCGGCCCATCGCTCTCTCCCAGGCGGCCCACCGCTCTCTCCCAGGCGGCCCATCGCTCTCTCCAAGGCGGCCCATCGCTCTCTCCGAGGCGGCCCATCGCTCTCTCCGAGGCGGCCCACCGCTCTCTCCAAGGCGGCCCATCGCTCTCTCCCAGGCGGCCCATCACTCTCTCCAAGGCGGCCCATCGCTCTCTCCAAGGCGGCCCATCGCTCTCTCCCAGGCGGCCCACCGCTCTCTCCGAGGCGGCCCATCGCTCTCTCCGAGGCGGCGCATCACTCTCTCCCAGGCGGCCCATCACTCTCTCCAAGGCGGCCCATCGTCTCTCCAAGGCGGCTCATCGCTCTCTCCGAGGCGACCCACCGCTCTCTCCAAGGCGGCCCATCGCTCTCTCCAAGGCGGCCCATCGCTCTCTCCGAGGCGGCCCATCGCTCTCTCCGAGGCGGCCCATCGCTCTCTCCGAGGCGGCCCATCGCTCTCTCCAAGGCGGCCCATCGATCTCTCCGAGGCGGTCCATCGCCCTCTCCAAGGCGGCCCATCGCTCTCTCCAAGGCGGCCCATCGATCTCTCCAAGGCGGCCCATCGCTCTCTCCAAGGCGGCCCATCGATCTCTCCAAGGCGGCCCATCGCTCTCTCCAAGGCGGCCCATCGCTCTCTCCCAGGCGGTCCATCACTCTCTCCAAGGCGGCCCATCGCTCTCTCCAAGGCGGCCCATCGATCTCTCCAAGGCGGCCCATCGCTCTCTCCAAGGCGGCCCATCGCTCTCTCCCAGGCGGCCCATCACTCTCTCCAAGGCGGCCCATCGCTCTCTCCAAGGCGGCTCATCGCTCTCTCCCAGGCGGCCCACCGCTCTCTCCAAGGCGGCCCATCTCTCTCTCCAAGGCGGCCCATCGCTCTCTCCGAGGCGGCCCATCGCTCTCTCCGAGGCGGCCCATCGCTCTCTCCGAGACGGCCCATCACTCTCTCCAAGGCGGCCCACCGCTCTCTCCGAGGCGGTCCATCGCCCTCTCCAAGGCGGCCCATCGCTCTCTCCAAGGCGGCCCATCGATCTCTCCAAGGCGGCCCATCGCTCTCTCCAAGGCGGCCCATCGCTCTCTCCCAGGCGGCCCATCGCTCTCTCCGAGGCGGCCCACCGCTCTCTCCAAGGCGGCCCATCGCTCTCTCCGAGGCGGTCCATCGCTCTCTCCGAGGTGGCCCACCGCTCTCTCCAAGGCGGCCCATCGATCTCTCCAAGGCGGCCCATCGCTCTCTCCGAGGCGGCCCATCGCCCTCTCCAAGGCGGCCCATCGATCTCTCCGAGGCGGCCCACCGCTCTCTCCAAGGCGGCCCATCGATCTCTCCAAGGCGGCCCATCGATCTCTCCAAGGCGGCCCAGCGCTCTCTCCAAGGCAGCCCATCGCTCTCTCCAAGGCGGCCCATCGATCTCTCCGAGGCGGCCCACCGCTCTCTCCAAGGCAGCCCATCGCTCTCTCCAAGGCGGCCCATCGATCTCTCCAAGGCGGCCCATCGATCTCTCCAAGGCGGCCCATCGATCTCTCCGAGGCGGCCCACCGCTCTCTCCAAGGCGGCCCATCGATCTCTCCGAGGCAGCCCATCGCTCTCTCCAAGGCGGCCCATCGATCTCTCCAAGGCGGCCCATCGATCTCTCCAAGGCGGCCCATCGATCTCTCCAAGGCGGCCCATCGCTCTCTCCAAGGCGGCCCATCGATCTCTCCAAGGCGGCCCATCGCTCTCTCCGAGGCGGCCCATCGCTCTCTCCGAGACGGCCCATCGCTCTCTCCAAGGCGGTCCATCGCTCTCTCCGAGGCGGTCCATCGCTCTCTCCGAGGCGGCCCACCGCTCTCTCCAAGGCGGCCCATCGATCTCTCCAAGGCGGCCCATTGCTCTCTCCAAGGCGGCCCATCGATCTCTCCAAGGCGGCCCAGCGCTCTCTCCAAGGCAGCCCATCGCTCTCTCCAAGGCGGCCCATCGATCTCTCCGAGGCGGCCCAGCGCTCTCTCCAAGGCAGCCCATCGCTCTCTCCAAGGCGGCCCATCGATCTCTCCGAGGCGGCCCATCGCTCTCTCCAAGGCGGCCCATCGATCTCTCCAAGGCGGCCCATCGATCTCTCCAAGGCGGCCCATCGATCTCTCCGAGGCGGCCCATCGCTCTCTCCGAGGCGACCCACCGCTCTCTCCAAGGCGGCCCATCGATCTCTCCGAGGCGGCCCACCGCTCTCTCCAAGGCGGCCCATCGATCTCTCCAAGGCGGCCCATCGATCTCTCCAAGGCGGCCCATCGCTCTCTCCAAGGCGGCCCATCGATCTCTCCAAGGCGGCCCATCGCTCTCTCCGAGGCGGCCCATCGCTCTCTCCGAGACGGCCCATCGCTCTCTCCAAGGCGGCCCATCGCTCTCTCCGAGGCGGTCCATCGCTCTCTCCGAGGCGGCCCACCGCTCTCTCCAAGGCGGCCCATCGATCTCTCCAAGGCGGCCCATCGCTCTCTCCAAGGCGGCCCATCGCTCTCTCCAAGGCGGCCCATCGCTCTCTCCAAGGCGGCCCATCGCCCTCTCCAAGGCGGCCCATCGCTCTCTCCGAGGCGGCCCATTGCTCTCTCCAAGGCGGCCCATCGCTCTCTCCGAGGCGGCCCAGCGCTCTCTCCGAGGCGGCCCATCGCTCTCTCCCAGGCGGCCCCCCGCTCTCTCCAAGGCGGCCCATCGCTCTCTCCGAGGCGGCCCATCGCTCTCTCCGAGGCGGCCCATCGCTCTCTCCGAGGCGGCCCATCACTCTCTCCAAGGCGGCTCATCGCTCTCTCCGAGGCGGCCCATCGCTCTCTCCCAGGCGGCCCACCGCCCTCTCCAAGGCGGCCCATCGCTCTCTCCAAGGCGGCCCATCGCTCTCTCCAAGGCGGTCCATCGCTCTCTCCAAGGCGGCCCATCGCTCTCTCCGAGGCGGCCCACCGCCCTCTCCAAGGCGGCCCATCGCCCTCTCCAAGGCGGTCCATCGCCCTCTCCAAGGCGGTCCATCGCTCTCTCCAAGGCGGCCCATCGCTCTCTCCGAGGCGGTCCATCGCTCTCTCCGAGGCGGCCCACCGCTCTCTCCAAGGCGGCCCCCCGCTCTCTCCAAGGCGGCCCATCGCCCTCTCCAAGGCGGTCCATCGCCCTCTCCAAGGCGGTCCATCGCCCTCTCCAAGGCGGTCCATCGCCCTCTCCAAGGCGGCCCATCGCTCTCTCCCAGGCGGCCCACCGCTCTCTCCAAGGCGGCCCACCGCTCTCTCCGAGGCGGCCCATCGCTCTCTCCAAGGCGGTCCATCGCCCTCTCCAAGGCGGTCCATCGCTCTCTCCAAGGCGGTCCATCGCTCTCTCCAAGGCGGCCCACCGCCCTCTCCAAGGCGGCCCATCGCCCTCTCCAAGGCGGTCCATCGCTCTCTCCAAGGCGGCCCATCGCTCTCTCCGAGGCGGCCCATCGCTCTCTCCGAGGCGGCCCACCGCCCTCTCCAAGGCGGTCCATCGCTCTCTCCAAGGCGGCCCACCGCTCTCTCCGAGGCGGCCCATCGCTCTCCAAGGCGGCCCATCGCCCTCTCCAAGGCGGTCCATCGCTCTCTCCAAGGCGGCCCATCGCTCTCTCCGAGGCGGCCCATCGCTCTCCAAGGCGGCCCGTCGTTCTCTCGGAGGCGGCCCATCGCTCTCTCCGATGCCTGCTGACATCTCGCCATCTCTCTGGCAAACTAGCGGGCACCCAGCGGCTAGCGAAACCACGAATACCCCGGTTGTTTTGTCCATTTATCCTCAACTTAAGGTCATCATTATAACATCATTATATCAATATAAAATCCTATCAAGGGTGTCCCCCGGGGGGATAGAGAGCTTCGCACGAAGCCCTCCTTTCAATTTAAAGTCAAGATCTGTTGGCAAGATACACTGTTAAAGGGAACCGCCAGCCTGGCCTCTAACGCTGCTTTACCGATTCATATAATAATCAATTGCCTATCCTCCAAATTACAGAATTTTTCGTTCTATTTGTAGCTCACCATAGCATTTAGAAGTGACCGCCAGGCACGATTTGGCCGCCTACCCAGGCGGCAACCCTTTTTGAAGGCGTGTTCGCGATTGACCAATCAGGAGGCGATACTCTAATTTATTCAAACCGGAAATTGCGCCTATTGTGGGAGCAAAACAAGAGCGCATGATAATCGCTAGTATAAATAGCTGCAATTCTAACTCCAATCATGGCATTGTTGCGGATTCAATCGTCGCAAGACGTATATCAATTTGTTTGAACGGTACTTTTCCATGAAAGGCTAAGATCTTGCGCTACTGCATGGCTTGGAACTGCCGCTGCTCATCTATAAATCGCGGCCCTGATCTCTCTCTCCGCGAGCTGTAACGTAAGGCGGCGCCATATGAATAGTCACAATATGCGTCACTTGCTCCGGCAAAATGGCGCGCTGCTCCATTGCTGGGGGCGGGTTCCCTTAATTTTTTTCTCCTTACCAGTCGGCCGAAACGAAGCGTTAACACTCGCCAATTTAATTTTAAGATGTAAACTTTCGGTGCAGATCGCGATTAAATTAGGTTGGCCACCCGCTTTAAACACAGTCGAGATCCGATGGAAAGAGATCCGTTGGAAAAATATACTGTGAAAGTGGAGATCCTCTGATAGAGACACTGGTCAAGTCGAGATCTGTTGGCAAGATACACGGTTAAATTCGAGATCCGTCAGAAAACTAAATTGTCAAAGTCGAAATTCGTAGAAAAAATGCACTGTTAAACAAATACAGTGTTAAACAGATAAAGATACAGTGTTAAACAGATACAGATAGTGTTAAACAGATACAGATACAGTGTTAAGCAGATACAGATACAGTGTTAAACAGATACAGATATCCATCATGACTCAATCCCGTAAACCAAGAACGTTTCGGCCATTTGCTGACAACCACAAGAATAAATTCGTGTTGCTACTTGTTGGGCAGCCCTTAAAGATGTGTTAAATTGAAAAAGACAACAGGGGATGGCCCGGGTATATATAAAGTAGATGGCAGAACTATCTCTGATAAGCAAGACATACCACTAAATTTAATGATATGTTTGCTAATATTTGTCCTAACCTTGCTAAAGAACTTTGCATGACAAATTATGACAGCCGAAGTAACTCCCCTTTATAAAAATGGTGACGCCAGTTCATTTAACTATTATAAACAATAACATTATTACCCGCATTCTCCAATGTATTTTAAAGGGCATTAGCAAACACTGCCAGCAGCATAATCTTTCAATAACAGTCAATACGGATTTATATGGAAACATTCTACAGAATTAGCTAATCTTGAACTAATTGACCAAACTATGCAATATAGGGATAATAGGCCTACAAACTCTTTTAAATATTTTCCTTGACGTATTAAAGACCTTTGACACAATAGATCACAAAATATTGATAAAAACGGCTCTAGAAGTGCTAAAGGATTATTTAATCAATGGTGAACAATATGTTGAAATCGATAACTGTTTTAGCCGATTTAACAACAGACCCCAATGTTCAATACTGGATCCCCTTCTGTTCATTATTTACATGAATGATATCACGTCCGCTGGTGACCTCTTTTATTTTATATTGTATGCAAATGACACTACTCTGATAGGTACCTTAAGCCCAGTAAAAACTGATACATCCGCATCCTCCAGTGCGTCATTAAACGAGGAACTAAGTAATATAGGCAAATGGTTAAATGCCAGTAGCCTGTCGTTCAATTCTTGTAAAGGTAAATTCATCGTCTTTCACATGACTGGCAAGAAACTACAGTTGCCAGAAATTGTAATAAATGATAAATCAGTTGAATGCGTAGATGAATTCAACATGTTGGGTGTAACCATTACCAAGAATATGAAGCGGCATAGCCATGTTGTCAAGATCTGCATTAAAAATCTAAAGACCCTGGGAATCTGGAATAGACTCAAATAGACTCTGCCCAAATATACTCTGTTATATAACTATTTAACTATATATAATTCCCTCATTTTCCGTACATAAACTATGGCACACAATATTGGGGTTACTGAGGGGAACGAATATATAAACTACAGAAAAGGGCAGTAAGAATTATGTCTCTGACCAATTTAATGCTAACACCGTGCTCCCTTTCAAACTACTAAAACTAGAAGATATTCATTGTTCTGTAATAAATTAAAACACTCACATAATACAAGATATAAAGATTATGCTCATACAAGTAGAGTGTGCCATAACATGACAAGAAATGCATCAGACATTGTCCAATTGAAATTGTGAATAGCATTGTAGTGTTTTAAATTGGTATGTAGGTCAAAGATAAAATTAGCCCCTCCTCCCCTCCCCTCCCACCGGCCGCGACAGCGGTATTCAACCTTGGAGTCTCCTGGGTGAAAGTGGTGTTTACCTTCCCTTTATGTCCATTTATGTAATGTAATATTATCGCTGTGAGGAATAAATGCTTTTGTATCCTGAATCTTGTTGGCACCTCGCCCCTCCTTGAGTTTATTTTCATATATAGGCCCACCTAAGGGAATTATTTTCGCGAAGAGCCTCGTCGTTGATATTACTGGAGTTTTTATAACCACAAACATAAGTGATAAGGTCTTTATCCACGCACGTCATAACGTCCCCAGCCTGATCGTAGCGTGGTACTTTCCGGGGTATTTCCTCCGCCACGATCCCTTTGCACCAATCCTTGACAAAGCGTGCGTAGGCTCTGTCGGCAAGCTCACGGCAATACAACGAGCACATGGCGAGCTCCTAGCGATACCTAGTGGGTAGCTAGAATACCTAGTGTGCCTAGATGGCACCTAGCGAGTCCTAGTGCCAACTTTCCGTGGCATGTTCACAACCCGTCCACCTCGCTGCAGAGGCTGACACTGATCAGCTGATTTGATAAAACGTCGGACTGATCTAGCATTGTGCACGGTATCCGGGTTCTTCGCTTTCGTTGTCGCAGTGGGTTGGCGCGATAAGCTTGCTATTTTAGAAATACCGCAATTTCTGACATGCAAATTTTTTTTTTTAATTACTCAGACAGCAATATATTCCGAGAAAAACTATTAAAATGTATAAAATAGATAATTATCCGTTTTATGCAATAAGTGACCAGGAATATTGCTAAATATCCTTTTATGACAAACCGGTGCTTGTCTTGTGGGGAAGTGCGACTTTCTTGTGTATCAAAATTCGGGCTCTCTGCAGTTTCCGTTTTTTTAAATATATTTAACATGTAACTTGCAGTTTCCGGTTTTTTAACATAAATAACATCTTTATATCTTTCATATAGTTAGACATAAGTCACTAGCGTTTCTCTTAACGATTCTGAAACTCCTAATGTATGTGGCACAGGCCGAGTGGTAATGAGCAGCATTAAGATTCATGTCAGGGACGTGTTGCCGCGACAGACGCAATAACTCCAGCGCTCCTCATCAAACACATGACAGCTGCCAGATATATATACCACCATGTGAACGATTAAATAGTAATCAACGCTCAACCGGTTCTCATGAGAAAAAAACAATTCAACGCAGTATTACATTACGAATTAAAAATGACTAAAATCAGGTTTGTAAAGATTGATTCGAACGACTGGTGCTCAGACGTAGTGTGTGGAGGGAAATCAATTTACATTTTATCCTTTTTGCCTGAATAATTAGTAATTTAGAAAATGTCACGTTGAATGAATCTACTGCGGCTTCTGTAATTTTTAAACATCTGCACAGTTAAAATTCCAATGTAACGATATGCAGGTATCCATCAAGTTTGAGCTGCTCCAGTAGAAACACTAGAATTTGCGGGATACATTAATTAATGGTAACCCCTTCTTATCACTTGCATGCGTACCTGTGTACACAGATACACACGAATGGCCCGTTTGTCTAGTTTATTTTGATTTTTCGTTTATAACGCCAGGCAAGAATCCGGAAAACACCTGTGAAAGTTGTAACTAGCATTGACATAAATGGCTACGTCTGCGGTGTAAACATGGCGTGCAGGCGGTAATGTATAGATTAAACGAAATAACTTAGTTCCAATTTAATCGCATAAAGATTATGGAATATGACGGAAAAGTAGTAGCTTGGTAACCATGGATATCTCTTACACAATTCTCGAAATTATGACTGAATCTGCCCATGTCCATATTGCCACTTTTTGTCGCCTCTCCCATCCTTGAGCTTATTGTCATACAAAGGCCAACCAAGGGAATTATGCGGCACTGCAGGAAGCGCCTCATTATGGGCCACACTGGAGTGCCAATCCATAATAAAATCTGTCTAAGTAAAAGTAAACTAAATGCTTGATAATTAATGCTTACATTTTAATATAGGGCGACGAACGACAAAAAAAGATTTAGTTACCACCACATTTGCTATGTCCTTGGGTTAACCAGAGAGGTCTCCATGCAAACAATACATTACAATAATTAATAAGAAAGAAAAATAACGTAAAATCGATCAGGGCTGCATGAGATCTTCGCATGATTTCTGGTTCGTCCCAGTGTTGGATTTGCGGAAGAGCTTCCAGAAGAGTCCAAGCGTCGCCCGGTGAAGGCAGCCCACCTTCGCCACGCTGTGCTCCTCCCCCTCCTCGGCCGCTCGGGCCGGCCGACCAGAAACATTCTGGCTGTGCTTCAGTCGAATTTGGCGTAAGATCCCGACGAGCAGTTCATCCACTTTGTGATCCAGAAGCGCTGATACTTCCGTATATTTACAACGACGGCTGCTGGCTAAGGATCGACCCTCTGTGAAAAATATAAAATAAAAATAGAAGAAAATAATGGGCAAAAGAGGCACAGGGTAGAACTATAGCAACCACTCAACCCGGCTTTAGATATTCCAAAGATTATTCTATGTTTAGACGCCATGAAGGGCCGCGAGGAGTGATGTTTGCTCAGCGCCTCCAAGCCCAAGTCTTGTTTTTCTAACGGTGCCCACCATGTCTCACAGATGATAAGAGTGGAGGGGAGCAGGGGGGGGGGGGGCGGCTGCAGTTGTAGTGTGTAAACCTCGGCAGTTTGAAGTAGTTCCAGGTCTGCGCAGTACGGAACCCTAGCTTCCATAAAACAGACCTAGCTGCCTGGTGACACGGAAGAGAATCCCACACTAGGTCGGCCAGAAGGAAATGAACAGCCACGCCATCTCAGCCGACAAATACCGCCATAGAAGCCAAGACCCTGGAGCGTTTCTAAATGTTTGGGGCAGCAGACCACTAGTTCTCTATGGACTTCGGAACATATCTTAATGGATATTAACGATCAACCACGTTTAAGCTTTGCACCCTTAACAACTTTGAAATGTAAAGCGATTTCGGTAAATTTCATGGCTTTACGGATCCTATAATTTTATCATATAATGATGCAAAAGTACATCTAGGATTGACGATTGGTTTTATATCGTGATTGACCATTGGAAGATTACTAATAGCCAGTACCGACGATAGTTTGAATTCCATATAAACAGTTCTTAAAGATCAACAGCACTCAATATCAATCGCACATTTTTGTTTATCGGCGACAAATCGTCAAGCGCAGATCATAAATGACCAATCTATTTTATGGTTTGTTTAGTTTTGTTTGTCTTGTTTGTATGTGTGTGTCTTGCCCTTGCCATTCACCGAAACAAGAACGTAAGCCAGAAACAGCTTGAAGCCTGGTCTAAACATGTGCGTGATCAGATATTTTATAATGATGCCTTTGCTTGTTTGCTGCATGTGTTTATCAGCCATAAAATGAATAACTTTACATCACCATAATGTAATACAACAAGATGTTATAACAATAAAAATAAAGTTTTTCAAACTAGGAATTACTAATCTATGACGATACAGCTAGACTCCACAGATTACTAAATATCGCCCACTTAATGCGCCACATTTCGTTTATATATGCATAATTTGGAAGCGAGGACGAATCAACAAACTAGTGGCTGCTGGGCTAACGCTCGTAGTTATACCGGTCTAGTTTCAAGTCGTCACACCTTGGCACAAGTTGTTTGCACACCACATCAATTGCGCATCCAGATGTGTCAACCTGGCTGCACAAACATCTTTGCGAGTTGACAGGTGAAAGGGTGGGGAGTGGGGTGGTATACCCTAAGGGAAGGGGTGTACCTGCGAGTTGACAGGACAGAGGGCAGGGACGGGGGTGGTATAGACTAAGGGAAGGGGTGTACCTGCGAGTTGACAGGAGAGAGGGCAGGGACGGGGAGTGGTATAGACTAAAGGAAGGGGTGCACTCTCGATTTGAGCGAAGGAGAGAGCGTGTGGAGGGGGTGGTATAGACTAAGGGAACACTCGCGGTTCGATTGCAGTTTCTCAATGGCGAGGCTATTACCAGTAATCACCATGGCGTGAGTCGCTCCCTTCCACCCCACATGCCGAGGAAAGGTCAAACTCATCACGTGACTGGGGAGGCTTCATTCGCAGACCAGAACGGCAAAGTGGCTCCCGCGGTCGCCATTCGCTTCTCGGGTTGAGTGGTCTTTTACTGGTGTCACGTGATTGCTGGCTTCGCACATCATACATGGTATCTTTACAGCCCACTATTACTAAGAATCTTAACATATAATTTTATTCATCTGACGTTCGTAGGTGACCATGGAATGATACCAATGACTACCCGATTCGCTTTGTGGCACTAGCTGTCAAGAAGGGGGTTTGTTTCATTGCGGCCCATCGAAATCGTTTACTTACATGGAGCTATGTCGGTGCCGCTGCGAGTATATCCCGTCAGTTAAGGCAGCTTTAGTGCCCCCCAAAATAGCTGACAAATAAACCATTTTGGAATTTTCATCTCAGCAATGTACCAAGCGAGCTCTATCATGTGAAACAGGCCCATAAGGACTTTTAACGGACTAAACCATTATCAACAGACAGCCACTTGAAATATTCTAGAAAATACGCATTCCGTAACTCAACCGTAATACTCTCAACCCACTAAGACCACCCTCAACTCAACCACAATATCCTCAACCCACTAAAACCGCCCTCAAGTAAACCGCAATCCCCCCAACCCACTAAAACCGCCCTCAACTAAACCGCAATCCCCCCAACCCACTAAACCCGCCCCCAACTCAACCGCAATATCCTCAACCCGCCCACTCCACCCTCATCCCATTCACACCAGCCTCAACCCACCCACTTCACCCTCAACCCACTCAGACCACCCTAAGCATATTCATACCACTCTCAACCAACCCACTCCATCCTCAGTCCACTCAGACCACCCTCAACCTACTCTCACTCCACTCCCACTCCATTCTTACTCAACTCTCACTCCCCCTCAACTCATTCTCACTCCACGATCTACTCTCACTTCACCCTGAACCCACTCGCAATCAACCCCTTACCCGCTCTCATCCCCTCAAGCCAATCTCACTCAACCCCTTAACTCACCCTCAACCCACCCTCTCTCCACACTCAACTCACCCTCAAGCCACTTTCACTCCACGCTCAACCCACTCTCACTCCACCCCTTACCCGCTCTCACCCCCCTCAAGCCACTCTCACACCACCTTCAATGTACCCTCTACCCACCCACTCCACCCTCAACCCAATCTCACACCCCCCTCATACGACCATTAGTCCGATATGAGACAGTTGTTGCTACACACAACAGTCCCATGTCCGCATGTAGAAAATGAGGGTGTAAGATTTGTTTTTGTGGGCGACTAAGTGTTGTTAACCGCACGATCCATCAAACCCTTGTCATTTTGTACTCTGATACCTTAACTTTATATTTTCCACAAAACCCACATGCATATGAACTAACAACGTATCGCATTACTATCAAGTCGGTTGAAATGAGACTTTCTTGTTGTTTACCGCGGCATTTCGTATTTGGTCATTCTTCACCAGCGGCTTTCGCCAGGTGGCGTTTCGCTTATTGCGTGTCAATGGCTGCGTGTATGAAGCGCCACTAAGCAAATGGTGCGGTTTTAACGAAATGCACGCATGCGCAGTTTCTCCACTGGGTGGGCAAGGCGGCGGACAGAACTGAGTTGTCCGCTGCTTCAGAAAAATCAACAGACGATATCGTCGTAATCACGGAGACTTCAACCAAAATAACAAGATAAGTTGTAAGATGCATACTTTTAGAAACTATTGCCATACCCCAAAAAGTTCTCGCCATCAGCACCGCTTCTCGCCACGCGTGTTTGTAAAATGCCGTACAGGATTTGATAGACTGGACATGTGGCGTTGTTTCCCAACAACGCCACATGGGGCTAACGACTATTCACCATAGGGTGGTTAACTCCCGCCACACAGCCCTATTTTGTGTGCTATAACATTAACGACCAACGATATTACAGCGTATATTAGGGCATAGGCACACTTTTCTTCATACGAAGAATCAATATGAATCATATTAATCTAATCAAAGGTGACAAGTTATATGTGACACCTCCATCATTATAATACATCTATAAACGACCCTATGGTATATGGTTCTCTGAGGGTGGTGTGAGATTGGGGTGGAGGGTGGAGGGGGTGGGTATTTCCGTTCATCGGGAATGGCTTTTCATTTCACCGTGAACGGGGAATGAGAAAAATAAGTCTGCGTGAACTGGGAATGGGATATTAGCCGACCGTCGTGATCAAGGATTTTCATTAATCGTCAACTGGCAAGTTTAATATTAAATAACCGTTAATCGTCAATCTATCATGTATCCGCCCTTTCTTTGTACACGGGGAGTTCTCCTTTTAATGCATCGTGACATGGGAATAAAGAAATGTATTCTTCGTGATCTGGGAACACGACCCCCCCTTGCCCACGCCCTAGGTTGGTGGCTAGGTCAGTCGGCGGGTGCCGACCGACGCCAAGTAGACAGCGACAGGCAAACAATTTGCGCTAGACGCCATGGGTCAGACAGTGTAGGTGCCCTGGAAAGCCTATGAAGCCCCCCCCCCCCCTCTCCACCTCCACTTGCGAGGGAAGACGGCCTGGGAGAAGCGCTGCCATCGTTACAGGGCTGTCTATTGCTTGATAATTAATGCTTACATTTTAATATAGGGCGACGAACGACAAAAAAAGATTTAGTTACCACCACATTTGCTATGTCCTTGGGTTAACCAGAGAGGTCTCCATGCAAACAATACATTACAATAATTAATAAGAAAGAAAAATAACGTAAAATCGATCAGGGCTGCATGAGATCTTCGCATGATTTCTGGACCCCCACCCCCTCAGTCCCCCACCCGCTGTGAGAATGGGATGGCGATATTTCACGTGGCGAGAGTCTCGCGCCACGTCACGGAAGGGTAATATGACACTGGCGCTTGGTTGGCGGACCACCGTCATTAGTAATGCTATAGCGTGAAGTATCCCATACATATGGCACCCTGGCTTACTCTCGGTCTTCTAAATGTTGACCATTCGTTCTTGGTCAATATAAATAAAATCCATTAAGCAGTGGCGATGAACGATGTCTAACTTGGATTCGACGCTGGTCATGGATTAAATACCAGATCGCATAGATAGTCAAATGATGGTAAAAGATTAACATCATGCAAATTTTATCCTGTTACATGACCCCACGTCCTTATCGAGCATTATTGTTAGACCGCAGCCCCATGCCCCTCACATTGCCGCAGCCCCATGCCCTCACATTGCCGCAGCCCAATGCCCTCACATTGCCGCAGCCCCATGCCCCTCACATTGCCGCAGCCCCATGCCCCTCACATTGCCGCAGCCCAATGCCCTCACATTGCCGCAGCCCCATGCCCTCACATTGCCGCAGCCCCATGCCCTCACATTGCCGCAGCCCTATGCCCTCACATTGCCGCAGCCCCATGCCCTCACATTGCCGCAGCCCCATGCCCTCACATTGCCGAAGCCTCATGCCCTATCCATCCATCTACCCCGTCCCCGCCTTCCCATGCTGCCTCTATCTACCCCGTCCCCGCCTTCCCATGCTGCCTCCATCTACCCCGTCCCCGCCTTCCCATGCTGCCTCCATCTACCCCGTCCCCGCCTTCCCATGCTGCCTCCATCTACCCCGTCCCCACCTTCCCATGCTGCCTCCATCTACCCCGTCCCCGCCTTCCCATGCTGCCTCCATCTACCCCGTCCCCGCCTTCCCATGCTGCCTCTATCCACCCCGTCCCCGTCTTTCCATGCTGCCTCCATCTACCCCGTCCCCGCCTTTCCATGCTGCCTCCATCTACCCCGTCCCCGGCTTCCCATGCTGCCTCCATCTACCCCGTCCCCGCATTCCCATGCTGCCTCTATCTACCCCGTCCCCGCCTTCCCATGCTGCTTCTATCTACCCCGTCCCCGCCTTCCCATGCTGCCTCCATCTACCCCGTCCCCGCCTTCCCATGCTGCCTCCATCTACCCCGTCCCCGCCTTTCCATGCTGCCTCCATCTACCCCGTCCCCGCCTTCCCATGCTGCCTCTATCTACCCGGTCCCCGCCTTCCCATACTGTCTCCATCTACCCCGTCCCGGCCTTCCCATGCTGCCTCCATCTACCCCGTCCCCGCCTTCCCATGCTGCCTCCATCTACCCCGTCCCCGCCTTTCCATGCTGCATCCATCTACCCCGTCCCCGCCTTTCCATGCTGCCTCCATCTACCCCGTCCCCGCCTTCCCATGCTGCCTCCATCTACCCCGTCCCCGCCTTCCCATGCTGCCTCCATCTACCCCGTCCCCGCCTTCCCATGCTGCTTCTATCTACCCCGTCCCCGCCTTCCCATGCTGCCTCTATCTACCCCGTCCCCGCCTTCCCATGCTGCATCCATCTACCCCGTCCCCGCCTTTCCATGCTGCCTCCATCTACCCCGTTCCCGCCTTCCCATGCTGCCTCCATCTACCCCGTCCCCGCCTTCCCATGCTGCCTCCATCTATCCCGTCCCCGCCTTCCCATGCTGCTTCTATCTACCCTGTCCCCGCCTTCCCATGCTGCCACTATCTACCCCGTCCCCGCCTTTCCATGCTGCCTCTATCTACCCCGTCCCCGCCTTCCCATGCTGCCTCCATCTACCCCGTCCCCGCCTTCCCATGCTGCCTCCATCTACTCCGTCCCCGCCTTCCCATGCTGCCTCCATCTACCCCGTCCCCGCCTTCCCATGCTGCCTCCATCTACCCCGTCCCCGCCTTCCCATGCTGCCTCCATCTACCCCGTCCCCGCCTTCCCATGCTGCCTCCATCTACCCCGTCCCCGCCTTCCCATGCTGCCTCCATCTACCCCGTCCCCGCCTTCCCATGCTGCCTCCATCTACCCCGTCCCCGCCTTCCCATGCCGCCTCCATCTACCCCGTCCCCGCCTTCCCATGCTGCCTCCATCTACCCCGTCCCCGCCTTCCCATGCTGCCTCCATCTACCCCGTCCCCGCCTTCCCATGCTGCCTCCATCTACCCCGTCCCCGCCTGTCCATGCTGCCTCCATCTACCCCGTCCCCGCCTTCCCATGCTGCCTCCATCTACCCCGTCCCCGCCTGTCCATGCTGCCTCCATCTACCCCGTCCCCGCCTGTCCATGCTGCCTCCATCTACCCCGTCCCCGCCTGTCCATGCTGCCTCCATCTACCCCGTCCCCGCCTGTCCATGCTGCCCGTCCCCGGTTTCCATAATGGTTCTCTCAGTGTAGCTGATCTGCGAACTTTATCTTTAGATCTAGAGTTAGCTTCAGATGCCAGATGCCGTTACATAAGCCAGGAGAGCCCCAGAAGGGCGTCGTCTCCGCTCTGGAGCGGCATTCTCTCCACTAAGGCTTTCTACCGTGGCAAAACTGAAGAAAGGTGACAGAGAGCGTCAGTCAGCGGCTAACAACAGGGCGCGATAGGGCGACAGAGCTATTGAAGCGGAGGGGGGGGGGGGGTGACCACGGTGTCTGCGTGTAGAGGGGGGGGGGGCGGGTTGCTCTCTGAAGAACTTGCGACCGTGCGGGGGGGGGGCGTGCTTGGAGAAGCCGACTTTGTATGTTTAGGTTCTCAAGGGGGGGTTGCTCTCTGAAGACTTGGGACTTTAACATGTATGTTAACATGTATGTTGTATGTTCTGGTTGCCAATGGGGGGGTTGCAACCCCCCTAACCCCACCCTCCTAGATCCGCCACTATTTCGTATTTTAATTTTGTATTGTTTTAATTAATCTGTAATAGGTCTGGATTTTGACTACCAAAAATCCTAAATGTTTGAGCCTTTTAAATTGTGTTTGCGTATCGCTTGTAAAACGCTTCGGCGTGAGACCATATTAAGATTATCTGTGGATGCGAAGTAACGTAGAGACTACCCCCTCATCGCCTGACAACGATGCCGGTCGTTCGTCGGCAGTATTGCCATATTCATGCGTTGTCATCCGCTTAGTATATCCTTTCGTTTAATATAAACATTTGGCAAATATAAACGTGATGATTACCAAATAACCATCTATTGTATCACCACGTATCTCAATGAAATATATCGATTGTAATTGTAAGGGAATTACGCTTTCAATATTATTCCATGATTATTCATTGGAAACGAGACAAAATGAGTTGCTTACCGTTTTCCGATACGACGCGGTTGCGGACCAGTTCTTGTTTGTTGGCCACGACTATGATGACCTTCTTTCGCGAGGGCGCCCCCTTGCGGAGTAAATCCTGCAGGCAGGCCTGCGCGTATGTGAAGGAGTTCCGGTCGGTAACGGAATAGACGACGACATATGCATCCACTCCTCCCATCTGTTTGCAGTCCTGAAACAGCAAGAAGATATAATCTGTGAAACATGGCGTTGTGATAATGGCGGTGTGAATGGATGGCGGAGCAGCATCTGAGAGGGACAGGGCTGGATGGTCGCTCCCATTGATAAGCTGCTGTCATGCTGGAGATTGCGTCATGTGAGCACACCTTGTGTCAATCAATAGCCAACATAATCCCACGAAGATATTATTTGTTTTCTTTCGAGACCGCCAAAGCAATTGGTGCTGTAACAGGATCTGATTGCTTACTGTTAGGCGCGGCTGAATCATTTAATGTGCATAGTAAGTGAAGACGTTACTCGTTACCGCGTTCACCAGACACCTGACCAACCGGCGCACGCAGGGGACAGTGAGCTGAAGGGGGGCAAAGTAGGAACGCTAAGCTCTTTAGGTAACTGGGATCACAAAACAGTGGCAAGAGTCACCACACTTTGTTGAAACATTAAACATTGTCATTTGACGTTTTAAGCCGACTTGGATGTCTTACCAATGACAAATTACAAAATTAGAATAAAAACAAAATTAAGCCTTCATTGCCCCGTTTTACCCCATAGATGGGGCAATTTGGGGTCAGATTGGGGCAACATGGGGCATTGTTTAACGTGAAGCAATTCAAATAGGAGTTAATATCCATTCGATCGTAAAATAACCAAAGTTGGTTCTGTTGGTTCTCGTATGTTGTGTTCTACCGATTCCCCGCTTCGTGTTGCGCGTGCCAAATGACGTCAGCTTCTGGTATAAAAGTAATGCGCCAGGCGGGACCACGTAACTATAGAGATATCACCCCACCCCTACTTAGTGTTTATGTCATTATTTCGGTTGACAGAAATAGCTTTCCATAAAGAACAATTCAATGCTAATGAATCGTCGCTGTAAATTTGCTTCGGTAGGTTCAGTTGGCCATCTAATTTCCAAGTGTTTGTCCGCAACAATATGATCCAGCGTGAACTCAACAGACGGTGTGAAATGCACGAATAAAAAACGAAGAATCGATTAATTTAGGAAAAGCGCGAGAGAGCGAAGAGAGGATTGTCTCCTTGTCGTATTGACAACTGACTTATTTACAAACGTTTTAGTCGCAGCTTACCTTGGGCATTTGAAATGTTTTGGTCGAATTACAATGCAACGATGTACTCATGCAAATGAACCTATGATAAGTATGAAAGTAAGTAAGTATAAATGTGCATAGCAATGACGTGGACGTTATTCATAGACAAAGCGACGTGATGTCCAGATGACCCTCAACCCAAGAGCAGTGACGTCGATGTGGTTCAAACGTTTAAAGACGTGACGTCAAAGGAATTTATCAATCGAGAGAAAATTAACGATATGACTTACGGCATGAGAGGCATGGCGTTGAAATGACTCACCTATCGACAAGACTACAAAGCTGGTATTTTAATACTGACGTCCGGATGACTCACCTGGAAGCTCTGCACGTCCACGAACTGCACCACGGACTCCTCCTCGTCCAGTTGCACGGATACAATCTTCACATGCTCATTGTCGTCATCTGCCAATACAAAACGCTTTTGCAATTGAAATACCACAGCGCGATAGACATGCATATGGTCAGGAAACGAAAGCTGAAATGGAATGGGAGACAAGGGAGCAGTCCATAGGGCATGCTTTTATTGTAATAAACACCATATGCAAAAGGTATATATTCAGTGCAAAACATAAAGAAACAATGATATAGTGTCCCAGGTTTATATGAAATGAATATTTAACATATTATTTGTTTCAGACGTAATTTCCGGCTCTTTCCTGTCCAGTTAAATAAAGAGAGGGCTAGCGAAAGAGAAATAGAGAGGGAGAGGGATAGAAAGATTGGGGAGGGGAGGGAGGGACAGAGAGAGTGAGAGGGGGAGACGGAGAGAGAGATAGAAAAATTGGGGAGGGGAGGGAGGGACGGAGAGAGTGAGAGGGGGGAGGGAGAGAGAGATAGAAAGATTGGGGAGGGGAGGGAGGGACGGAGAGAGTGAGAGGGGGGGAGGGAGAGAGAGATAGACGAGGAAGGGAGGGAGGGACGGAGAGAGTGAGAGGGGGAGAGGGAGAGAGATAGAAAGATTGGGGAGGGGAGAGAGGGACGGAGAGAGTGAGAGGGGGAGAGGGAGAGAGAGATAGACGAGGAGGGGAGGGAGGGACGGAGAGAGTGAGAGGGGGAGAGGGAGAGAGATAGAAAGATTGGAGAGGGGAGAGAGGGACGGAGAGAGTGAGAGGGGGAGAGGGAGAGAGATAGAACGATTGGGGAGGGGAGGGACTGACGGAGAGAGTGAGAGGGGGAGAGGGGGAGAGGGAGAGAGATAGAAAGATTGGGGAGGGGAGGGACTGACGGAGAGAGTGAGAGGGGGAGAGGGAGAGAGAAATAGAAAGATTGGGGAGGGGAGGGAGGGACGGAGAGAGTGAGAGGGGGAGAGGGAGAGAGATAGAAAGATTGAGGAGGGGAGGCAAGGACGGAGAGAGTGAGACGGGGAGAGGGAGAGAGATAGAAAGATTCGGGGGGGGGGGGGACTGACGGAGAGAGTGAGAGGGGGAGAGGGAGAGAGAGATAGAAAGATTGGGGAGGGGAGGGAGGGACGGAGAGAGTGAGAGGGGGAGAGGGAGACAGATAGAAAGATAAGGGAGGGGAGGGACTGACGGAGAGAGTGAGAGGGGGAGAGGGGGAGAGGGAGATAGAAAGATTGGGGAGGGGAGTGAGGGACGGAGAGAGTGAGAGGGGGAGAGGGAGACAGATAGAAAGATTAGGGAGGGGAGGGACTGACGGAGAGAGTGAGAGGGGGAGAGGGGGAGAGGGAGAGAAATAGAAAGATTGGGGAGGGGAGGGAGGGACGGAGAGAGTGAGAGGGGGAGAGGGAGAGAGATAGAAAGATTGAGGAGGGGAGGCAAGGACGGAGAGAGTGAGACGGGGAGAGGGAGAGAGATAGAAAGATTCGGGGGGGGGGGGACTGACGGAGAGAGTGAGAGGGGGAGAGGGAGAGAGAGATAGAAAGATTGGGGAGGGGAGGGAGGGACGGAGAGAGTGAGAGGGGGAGAGGGAGACAGATAGAAAGATTAGGGAGGGGAGGGACTGACGGAGAGAGTGAGAGGGGGAGAGGGGGAGAGAGATAGAAAGATTGGGGAGGGGAGAGAGGGACGGAGAGAGTGAGAGGGGGAGAGGGAGAGAGAGAGATAGAAAGATTGGGGAGGGGAGTGAGGGACGGAGAGAGTGAGAGGGGGAGAGGGAGACAGATAGAAAGATTAGGGAGGGGAGGGACTGACGGAGAGAGTGAGAGGGGGAGAGGGGGAGAGAGATAGAAAGATTGGGGAGGGGAGTGAGGGACGGAGAGAGTGAGAGGGGGAGAGGGGGAGAGAGAGATAGAAAGATTGGGGAGGGGAGTGAGGGACGGAGAGAGTGAGAGGGGGAGAGGGAGACAGATAGAAAGATTAGGGAGGGGAGGGACTGACGGAGAGAGTGAGAGGGGGAGAGGGGGAGAGGGATAGAAATAGAAAGATTGGGGAGGGGAGGGAGGGACGGAGAGAGTGAGAGGGGGAGAGGGAGAGAGATAGAAAGATTCGGGGGGGGGGACTGACGGAGAGAGTGAGAGGGGGAGAGGGAGAGAGAGATAGAAAGATTGGGGAGGGGAGGGAGGGACGGAGAGAGTGAGAGGGGGAGAGGGAGACAGATAGAAAGATTAGGGAGGGGAGGGACTGACGGAGAGAGTGAGAGGGGGAGAGGGGGAGAGAGATAGAAAGATTGGGGAGGGGAGAGAGGGACGGAGAGAGTGAGAGGGGGAGAGGGAGAGAGATAGAAAGATTGGGGAGGGGAGGGACTGACGGAGAGAGTGAGAGGGCGAGAGGGGGAGAGGGAGAGAGATACAAAGATTGGGGAGGAGAGGGAGGGGCGGAGAGAGTGAGAGGGGGAGAGGGAGAGAGAAATAGAAAGATTGGGGAGGTGAGGGAGGGGCGGAGAGAGTGAGAGGGGGAGAGGGAGAGAGATAGAAAGATTGGGGAGGGGAGGGAGGGACAAAGAGAGTGAGAGGGTGAGAGGGAGAGAGAGATAGAAAGATTGGGGAGGGGAGGGAGGGACGGAGAGAGTGAGAGGGGGAGAGGGAAAGAGATAGAAAGATTGGGGAGGGGAGGGAGGGACAGAGAGAGTGAGAGGGGGAGAGGGAGGGAGAGATAGAAAGATTGGGGAGGAGAGGGAGCGGCGGAGAGAGTGAGAGGGGGAGAGGGAGAGAGATAGAAAGATTGGGGAGGGGAGGGAGGGACGGAGAGAGTGAGAGGGGGAGAGGGGGAGAGAGATAAAAAGATTGGGGAGGGGAGGGACTGACGGAGAGAGTGAGAGGAGGAGAGGGAGAGAAATAGAAAGATTGGGGAGGAGAGGGACTGACGGAGAGAGTGAGAGGGGGAGAGGGAGAGAGAGATAGAAAGATTGGGGAGGGGAGGGAGGGACGAAGAGAGTGAGAGGGGGAGAGGGAAAGAGATAGAAAGATTGGGGAGGGGAGGGAGGGACGGAGAGAGTGAGAGGGGGAGAGGGAGAGAGATACAAAGATTGGGGAGGGGAGGGACTGACGGAGAGAGTGAGAGGGGGAGAGGGATAGAAATAGAAAGATTGGGGAGGGGAGGGAGGGACGGAGAGAGTGAGAGGGGGAGAGGGAGAGAGAGATAGAAAGATTGGGGAGGGGAGGGAGGGACGGAGAGAGTGAGAGGGGAAGAGGGAGAGAGATAGAAATATTGGGGAGGGGAGGGAGGGGCGGAGAGAGTGAGAGGGGGAGAGGGAGAGAGAGATAGAAAGATTGGGGTGGGGAGGGAGGGACGAAGAGAGTGAGAGGGGGAGAGGGAGAGAGATAGAAAGATTGGGGAGGGGAGGGAGGGATGGAGAGAGTGAGAGGGGGAGAGGGAGAGAGATAGAAAGATTGGGGAGGGGAGGGAGGGACGGAGAGAGTGAGAGGGGGAGAGGGAGAGAGAGATTTAAAGATTGGGGAGGGGAGGGACTGACGGAGAGAGTGAGAGGGGGAGAGGGAGAGAAATAGAAAAATTGGGGAGGGGAGGGACTGACGGAGAGAGTGAGAGGGGGAGAGGGAGAGAGAGATAGAAAGATTGGGGAGGGGAGGGAGGGACGGAGAGAGTGAGAGGGGGAGAGGGAGACAGATAGAAAGATTAGGGAGGGGAGGGACTGACGGAGAGAGTGAGAGGGGGAGAGGGAGAGAGAGATAGAAAGATTGGGGAGGGGAGAGAGGGACGGAGAGAGTGAGAGGGGGAGAGGGAGAGAGATAGAAAGATTGGTGAGGGGAGGGACTGACGGAGAGAGTGAGAGGGCGAGAGGGGGAGAGGGAGAGAGATACAATGATTGGGGAGGAGAGGGAGGGGCGGAGAGAGTGAGAGGGGGAGAGGGAGAGAGAAATAGAAAGATTGGGGAGGTGAGGGAGGGGCGGAGAGAGTGAGATGGGGAGAGGGAGAGAGATAGAAAGATTGGGGAGGGGAGGGAGGGACAGAGAGAGTGAGAGGGTGAGAGGGAGAGAGAGATAGAAAGATTGGGGAGGGGAGGGACGGACGGAGAGAGTGAGAGGGGGAGAGGGAAAGAGATAGAAAGATTGGGGAGGGGAGGGAGGGACAGAGAGAGTGAGAGGGGGAGAGGGAGGGAGAGATAGAAAGATTGGGGAGGAGAGGGAGCGGCGGAGAGAGTGAGAGGGGGAGAGGGAGAGAGATAGAAAGATTGGGGAGGGGAGGGAGGGACGGAGAGAGTGAGAAGGGGAGAGGGGGAGAGAGATAAAAAGATTGGGGAGGGGAGGGACTGACGGAGAGAGTGAGAGGAGGAGAGGGAGAGAAATAGAAAGATTGGGGAGGAGAGGGACTGACGGAGAGAGTGAGAGGGGGAGAGGGAGAGAGAGATAGAAAGATTGGGGAGGGGAGGGAGGGACGAAGAGAGTGAGAGGGGGAGAGGGAAAGAGATAGAAAGATTGGGGAGGGGAGGGAGGGACGGAGAGAGTGAGAGGGGGAGAGGGAGAGAGATAGAAAGATTGGGGAGGGGAGGGACTGACGGAGAGAGTGAGAGGGGGAGAGGGAGAGAAATAGAAAGATTGGGGAGGGGAGGGAGGGACGGAGAGAGTGAGAGGGGGAGAGGGAGAGAGAGATAGAAAGATTGGGGAGGGGAGGGAGGGACGAAGAGAGTGAGAGGGGGAGAGGGAGAGAGATAGAAAGATTGGGGAGGGGAGGGAGGGACGGAGAGAGTGAGAGGGGGAGAGGGAGAGAGATAGAAAGATTGGGGAGGGGAGGGAGGGACGGAGAGAGTGAGAGGGGGAGAGGGAGAGAGAGATTTAAAGATTGGGGAGGGGAGGGACTGACGGAGAGAGTGAGAGGGGGAGAGGGAGAGAAATAGAAAAATTGGGGAGGGGAGGGACTGACGGAGAGAGTGAGAGGGGGAGAGGGAGAGAGAGATAGAAAGATTGGGGAGGGGAGGGAGGGACGGAGAGAGTGAGAGGGGGAGAGGGAGAGAGAGATAGAAAGATTGGGGAGGGGAGGGAGGGACGGAGAGAGTGAGAGGGAGAGAGGGAGAGAGATAGAAAGATTAGGGGGGGGGACTGACGGAGAGAGTGAGAGGGGGAGAGGGAGAGAGAGATAGAAAGATTGGGGAGGGGCGGGACTGACGGAGAGAGTGAGAGGGGAAGAGGGAGAGAGATAGAAATATTGGGGAGGGGAGGGAGGGGCGGAGAGAGTGAGAGGGGGAGAGGGAGAGAGAGATAGAAAGATTGGGGAGGGGAGGGACTGACGGAGAGAGTGAGAGGGGGAGAGGGAGAGAGAGATAGAAAGATTGGGGAGGGGAGGGAGGGACGGAGAGAGTGAGAGGGGGAGAGAGAGAGAGATAGAAAGATTGGGGAGGGGAGGGAGGGACGGAGGGAGTGAGAGTGGGAGAGGGAGAGAGATAGAAAGATTGGGGAGGGGAGGGAGGGACGGAGGGAGTGAGAGGGGGAGAGGGAGAGAGATACAAAGATTGGGGAGGGGAGGGACTGACGGAGAGAGTGAGAGGGGGAGAGGGAGAGAGATAGAAAGGTTGGGGAGGGGAGGGAGGAGCGGAGAGAGTGAGAGGGGGAGAGGGAGAGAGATAGAAAGATTGGGGAGCTGAGGCAAGAACGGAGAGAGTGAGAGGGGGAGAGGGAGAGAGACAGAAAGATTAGGGGGGGGGGGACTGACGGAGAGAGTGAGAGGGGGATAGGGAGAGAGAGATAGAAAGATTGGGGAGGGGAGGGAGGGACGGAGAGAGTGAGAGGGGGAGAGGGAGAGAGATAGAAAGATTGGGGAGGGGAGGGAGGGACGGAGGGAGTGAGAGGGGGAGAGGGAGAGAGATAGAAAGATTGGGGAGGGGAGGGACTGACGGAGAAAGTGAGAGGGGGAGAGAGAGAGAGATAGAAAGGTTAGGGAGGGGAGGGAGGGGCGGAGAGAGTGAGAGGGGGAGAGGGAGAGAGAGATAGAAAGATTGGGGAGGGGAGGAACTGACGGAGAGAGTGAGAGGGGGAGAGGGAGAGAGAGATAGAAAGATTGGGGAGGGGAGGGAGTGACGGAGAGAGTGAGAGGGGGAGAGGGAGAGAGATAGAAAGATTTGGGAGGGGAGGGACTGACGGAGAGAGTGAGAGGGGGAGAGGGGGAGAGGGAGAGAGAGATAGAAAGATTGGGGAGGGGAGGGAGGGACGGAGAGAGTGAGAGGGGGAGAGGGAGAGAGATACAAAGATTGGGGAGGAGAGGGAGCGGCGGAGACAGTGAGAGGGGGAGAGGGAGAGAGAGATAGAAAGATTGGGGGGAGAGGGAGGGACGGAGAGAGTGAGAGGGGGAGAGGGATAGAGATAGAAAGGTTGGGGAGGGGAGGGAGGGGCGGAGAGAGTGAGAGGGGGAGAGGGAGAGAGATAGAAAGATTGGGGAGGAGAGGCAAGGACGGAGAGAATGAGAGGGGGAGAGAGAGAGAGATAGAATGATTAGGGGGGGGGACTGACGGAGAGAGTGAGAGGGGGAGAGGGAGAGAGAGATAGAAAGATTGGGGAGGGGAGGGAGGGACGGAGAGAGTGAGAGGGGGAGAGGGAGAGAGATAGAAAGATTGGGGAGGGGAGGGAGGGACGGAGGGAGTGAGAGGGGGAGAGGGAGAGAGATAGAAAGATTGGGGAGGGGAGGGACTGACGGAGAGAGTGAGAGGGGGAGAGGGAGAGAGATAGAAAGGTTGGGGAGGGGAGGGAGGGGCAGAGAGAGTGAGAGGGGGAGAGGGAGAGAGAGATAGAAAGATTGGGGAGGGGAGGGACTGACGGAGAGAGTGAGAGGGGGAGAGGGAGAGAGAGATAGAAAGATTGGGGAGGGGAGGGAGGGACGGAGAGAGTGAGAGGGGGAGAGGGAGAGAGATAGAAAGATTGGGGAGGAGAGAGAGCGGCGGAGACAGTGAGAGGGGGAGAGGGAGAGAGAGATAGAAAGATTGGGGAGGGGAGGGAGGGACGGAGAGAGTGAGAGGGGGAGAGGGAGAGAGAGATAGAAAGATTGGGGAGGGGAGGGAGGGACGGAGAGAGTGAGAGGGGGAGAGGGATAGAAATAGAAAGGTTGGGGAGGGGAGGGAGGGGCGGAGAGAGTGAGAGGGGGAGAGGGAGAGAGAGATAGAAAGATTGGGGAGGGGAGGGAGGGACGGAGAGAGTGAGAGGGGGAGAGGGATAGAGATAGAAAGGTTGGGGAGGGGAGTGAGGGACGGAGAGAGTGAGAGGGGGAGAGGGAGAGAGAGATAGAAAGATTGGGGAGGGGAGGGAGGGACGGAGAGAGTGAGAGGGGGAGAGGGATAGAAATAGAAAGGTTGGGGAGGGGAGGGAAGGGCGGAGAGAGTGAGAGGGGGAGAGGGAGAGAGAGATAGAAAGATTGGGGAGGAGAGGGAAGGACGGAGAGAGTGAGAGGGGGAGAGGGAGAGAGATAGAAAGATTGGGGAGGGGAGGGAGGGACGGAGAGAGTGAGAGGGGGAGAGGGATAGAAATAGAAAGGTTGGGGAGGGGAGGGAGGGGCGGAGAGAGTGAGAGGGGGAGAGGGAGAGAGAGATAGAAAGATTGGGGAGGAGAGGGAAGGGCGGAGAGAGTGAGAGGGGGAGAGGGAGAGAGAGATAGAAAGATTGGGGAGGGGAGGGAAGGGCGGAGAGAGTGAGAGGGGGAGAGGGAGAGAGAGATAGAAAGATTGGGGAGGGGAGGGAAGGGCGGAGAGAGTGAGAGGGGGAGAGGGAGAGAGAGATAGAAAGATTGGGGAGGAGAGGGAAGGACGGAGAGAGTGAGAGGGGGAGAGGGAGAGAGATAGAAAGATTGGGGAGGAGAGGGAAGGACGGAGAGAGTGAGAGGGGGAGAGGGAGAGAGATAGAAAGGTTGGGGAGGGGAGGGAGGGACGGAGAGAGTGAGAGGGGGAGAGGGAGAGAGAGATAGAAAGATTGGGGAGGAGAGGGAAGGACGGAGAGAGTGAGAGGGGGAGAGGGAGAGAGATAGAAAGATTGGGGAGGGGAGGGAAGGACGGAGAGAGTGAGAGGGGGAGAGGGAGAGAGAGATAGAAAGATTGGGGAGGGGAGGGAAGGGCGGAGAGAGTGAGAGGGGGAGAGGGAGAGAGAGATAGAAAGATTGGGGAGGAGAGGGAAGGACGGAGAGAGTGAGAGGGGGAGAGGGAGAGAGATAGAAAGATTGGGGAGGAGAGGGAAGGACGGAGAGAGTGAGAGGGGGAGAGGGAGAGAGATAGAAAGGTTGGGGAGGGGAGGGAGGGACGGAGAGAGTGAGAGGGGGAGAGGGATAGAAATAGAAAGGTTGGGGAGGGGAGGGAGGGGCGGAGAGAGTGAGAGGGGGAGAGGGAGAGAGAGATAGAAAGATTGGGGAGGGGAGGGAGGGACGGAGAGAGTGAGAGGGGGAGAGGGATAGAGATAGAAAGGTTGGGGAGGGGAGTGAGGGACGGAGAGAGTGAGAGGGGGAGAGGGAGAGAGAGATAGAAAGATTGGGGAGGGGAGGGAGGGACGGAGAGAGTGAGAGGGGGAGAGGGATAGAAATAGAAAGGTTGGGGAGGGGAGGGAGGGGCGGAGAGAGTGAGAGGGGGAGAGGGAGAGAGAGATAGAAAGACTGGGGAGGGGAGGGAGGGACGGAGGGAGTGAGAGGGGGAGAGGGAGAGAGATGGAAAGGTTGGGGAGGGGAGGGAGGGGCGGAGAGAGTGAGAGGGGGAGAGGGAGAGAGATGGAAAGGTTGGGGAGGGGAGGGAGGGACGGAGAGAGTGAGAGGGGGAGAGGGAGAGAGATGGAAAGGTTGGGGAGGGGAGGGAGGGGCGGAGAGAATGAGAGGGGGAGAGGGAGAGAGATGGAAAGGTTGGGGAGGGGAGGGAGGGGCGGAGAGAGTGAGAGGGGGAGAGGTAGAGAGATAGAAAGATTGGGGAGGGGAGGGAGGGGCGGAGAGAGTGAGAGGGGGAGAGGGAGAGAGATAGAAAGATTGGGGAGGGGAGGGAGGGGCGGAGAGAGTGAGAAGGGGAGAGGGAGAGAGATAGAAAGGTTGGGGAGGGGAGGGAGGGGCGGAGAGAGTGAGAGGGGGAGAGGGATAGAGATAGAAAGGTGTGGGAGGGGAGGGAGGGGCGGAGAGAGTGAGAGGGGGAGAGGGAGAGGGATAGAAAGGTTGGGGAGGGGAGGGAGGGCCGGAGAGAGTGAGAGGGGGAGAGAGAGAGGATAAGGGACAGATAGGAAGAGCGATAAAAAGAGATATATAAGTAGGAGACGTGAAACAGGATATGCCAGAGGCAGCAAGGTACCTGGGAGAGGGCTGAGAGGACACACGCCGCTCTGTCGGCAGTGTGTCCGGTTACACTCAATTATAGAAGGCAATATGTCGTCCGATACCCGCTATTTGACGGCGGAACTTGTACGTCACGTGATCCGCAGTTAAATATAGACACCCACAATACAGCAAACCAGTTATATGGGCGCTCAGGGATCGACGAAACTGTGGAACGTTCTCTATGGCAGCCGAGCGAGATGTCGCATTCATCCTGACAGTGAGCGATAAACCCCAGGTAAAATTGCAGTAGACTTTGGTCTACCTGTTGAATCATCAGAATGCATCATCGCCATTTATGTCAACCAGGAAAACAAGCAGGCAAATACGATGCAACATATAACAAAAAGGAGAAGATTATAATCCCTGGTCGAGGAGGCCACCATTGTGACATTATGAGTCGCTGGCAAGATGGCCACCTCAAAACAAGTCTAATAACGGAGAACAAGACCATAAAAAGACAAGTTGGGTGAACAATTGGCGAGAGACACCATTACAATCCGACAGTACAAATATGATATAATTATAACAATTTTGGGGACTAAATAAAACTAGATAAAAGAATGTCTTTTTATGAATTTGGCACACACAACAATTAAGTTTAAAACAGTCAACACAGTATCTATCTATGTCTATTGTCGATATATGTTGAGTATCCTGGTATTGTATGGACAGATATCTTCGTTAACATTTCTTTTGAAGCTCGGTTTATTAAATAAATAATAGCGGATGACATTTTCGGCAATTCTGTGCTTGGTTCCGGGTATAATTGTATTGGGCTTAATACACTTGGTGTCTCACTCTCTCCACCCCTCCCTCCCCTCCCTCCCCTCCTCAATCTTTCTCTCTCTATCCCTCTCTATCTCTCTTTCGCTAGCCGTCTATATATTTAACTGGACAGGGAGCAGCCGATCCTTACGTCTGAAACAGCTTAATATTCGTTCCATAGTCCTAGGACTTCAACTATCTTAGCTAGTTTAAAAGCAATTTTATCCCCGTGACTGAACCATTTCAGACTCTTGTATAGAGTCAGCCCAAGAAAATCAAATTTGTCAACTATCCTTAAAACATTCGTTGACTGGCGGTAAGAATGATCTCCTGGGATAATTCTATCCTGCACACGATAAGTGTGCGCAGACCAGCGGACATCAGATTGCTGGGGAGGCTGGCCTTCATTGGATTGGTATCTTGTTTTTTTAAGACAGGCATAACCTATTACACAATGGAAGACAGATAACTCTTCCTACTATAACTGGGTAGTACACGATTCGCTCCACACAACAGGTCCTGTAAATCAGTCTTTTTGTACTAATGACTACTTTTGAAATAACAATTCAGTAATCAGAACGCCCTGTTTACATATATAAAATATATTTGGGATAATTACTTTTCTCTTATCTAAATAGGTTGAAACGCTTTAAATCAAGTTTACAGCTGTCACATATTCTCTCAAGTTTTGATCTCTAACAGGTTTTTTAAAATATTTACTACGCATATTTTGATAGTGTCAACTATTTAAAGCTGGTCACACATCAATTTTCAACTTTCGTTATGGTATATAAGATACATGAGACACATTCTAGACACATTTTCTGAGTTTGCGAAAGAGGACTCCATAAAGTACACCAGAAAGTAGTGCGACCTATGGATGAATGTTCCTCTCGGGTCCAGATATATAACAATTGAATCGCGCTTATACCCCGATCTAGACCGGAAGTTGGATGCGAACGCGTTTTTTTTTCTCGGTCTCACTATGGGACTGCGGCATGGGTCGTCCACACTGACAGTCCTGACCCGGTAAACGGTCATCACCTAACCGACGCCACGGTTGGACAGCTTCTTCATTCAGAATGCACGTGGTGAATATATCGGATACACACGACGAAACGCTGACGGATGAGGGAAAGGATAGGGTTTGGTGGGTGGAGGGATAGGGTGCGGCTGGTGGCTTGATGAACAGAATATGGCAGGCGGGTCGAGGTAAAGAGTGTAAAGGTGAGAGCAGGATAGCGCTGATGTGACAGGATAGGGCTGATGGGACAGGATAGGGCTGGTGGGACAGGATAGGGCTGGTGGGACAGGATAGGGCTGGTGGGACAGGATAGGGCTGGTGGGACAGGATAGGGCTGGTGGGACAGGATAGGGCTGGTGGGACAGGATAGGGCTGGTGGGACAGGATAGGGCTGGTGGGACAGGATAGGGCTGGTGGCACAGGATAGGGCTGGTGGGACAGGATAGGGCTGATGGGACAGGATAGGGCTGATGGGACAAGATAGGGCTGGTGGGACAGGATAGGGCTGATGGGACAGGATAGGGCTGGTGGGACAGGATAGGGCTGGTGGGACAGGATAGGGCTGGTGGGACAGGATAGGGCTGATGGGACAGGATTGGGCTGATGGGACAGGATAGGGCTGGTGGGACAGGATAGGGCTGGTGGGACAGGATAGGGCTGATGGGACAGGATAGGGCTGATGGGACAGGATAGGGCTGGTGGGACAGGATAGGGCTGGTGGGACAGGATAGGGCTGGTGAATTGAGGAACGGGCTGGTGGGACAGGATAGGGCTGGTGAATTGAGGAACGGGCTGGTGGGACAGGATAGGGCTGGTGAATTGAGGAACGGGCTGGTGGGACAGGATAGGGCTGGTGAATTGAGGAACGGGCTGGTGGGACAGGATAGAGCTGGTGAATTGAGGAACGGGCTGGTGGGACAGGATAGGGCTGGTGAATTGAGGAACGGGCTGGTGGGACAGGATAGGGCTGGTGAATTGAGGAACGGGCTGGTGGGACAGGATAGGGCTGGTGAATTGAGGAACGGGCTGGTGGGACAGGATAGGACTGGTGAATTGAGGAACGGGCTGGTGGGACAGGATAGGGCTGGTGGGACAGGATAGGGTCGGTGAATTGAGGAACGGGCTGGTGGGACAGGATAGGGCTGGTTAATTGAGGAACGGGCTGGTGGGACAGCATAGGGCTGGTGACTTGAGGAACGGGCTGGTGGGACAGGATAGGGCTGGTGAATTGAGGAACGGGCTGGTGGGACAGGATAGGGCTGGTGAATTGAGGAACGGGCTGGTGGGACAGGATAGGACTGGTGAATTGAGGAACGGGCTGGTGGGACAGGATAGGGCTGGTGAATTGAGGAACGGGCTGGTGGGACAGGATAGGGCTGGTGAATTGAGAAACGGGCTGGTGGGACAGGATAGGGCTGGTGGGACAGGATAGGACTGGTGGGACAGGATAGGGCTGGTGAATTGAGGAACGGGCTGGTGGGACAGGATAGGGCTGGCGAAATGAGGAACGGGCTGGTGGGACAGGATAGGGCTGGTGGGATAGGATAGGACTGGTGAATTGAGGAACGGGCTGGTGGGACAGGATAGGGCTGGTGAATTGAGGAACGGGCTGGTGGGACAAGATAGGGCTGGTGAATTGAGGAACGGGCTGGTGGGATAGGATAGGGCTGGTGAATTGAGGAACGGGCTGGTGGGACAGGATAGGGTCGGTGAATTGAGGAACGGGCTGGTGGGACAGGATAGGGCTGGTGAATTAAGGAACGGGCTGGTGGGATAGGATATGGCTGGTGAATTGAGGAACGGGCTGGTGGGACAGGATAGGGCTGATGGGACAAGATAGGGTTGGTAGGACAGGATAGGGCTGATGGGACAGGATAGGGCTGGTGGGACAGGATAGGGCTGGTGGGACAGGATAGGGCTGGTGGGACAGGATAGGGCTGGTGGGACAGGATAGGGCTGGTGGGACAGGATAGGGCTGATGGGACAGGATAGGGATGGTGGGACAGGATAGGGCTGATGGGACAGGATAGGGCTGGTGGGACAGGATAGGGCTGGTGGGACAGGATAGGGCTGGTGGGACAGGATAGGGCTGGTGGGACAGGATAGGGCTGGTGAATTGAGGAACGGGCTGGTGGGACAGGATAGGGCTGGTGAATTGAGGAACGGGCTGGTGGGACAGGATAGGGCTGGTGAATTGAGGAACGGGCTGGTGGGACAGGATAGGGCTGGTGAATTGAGGAACGGGCTGGTGGGACAGGATAGGGCTGGTGAATTGAGGAACGGGCTGGTGGGACAGGATAGGGATGGTGAATTGAGGAACGGGCTGGTGGGACAGGATAGGGCTGGTGAATTGAGGAACGGGCTAGTGGGATCAGGATAGGGCTGGTGAATTGACGAACGGGCTAGTGGGACAGGATAGGGCTGGTGACTTGAGGAACGGGCTGGTGGGACAGGATAGGGCTGGTGAATTGAGGAACGGGCTGGTGAGACAGGATAGGGCTGGTGAATTGAGGAACGGGCTGGTGGGACAGGATAGGGCTGGTGAATTGAGGAACGGGCTGGTGGGACAGGATAGGACTGGTGAATTGAGGAACGGGCTGGTGGGACAGGATAGGGCTGGTGAATTGAGGAACGGGCTGGTGGGACAGGATAGGGCTGGTGAATTGAGGAACGGGCTGGTGGGACAGGATAGGGCTGGTGAATTGAGGAACGGGCTGGTGGGACAGGATAGGACTGGTGAATTGAGGAACGGGCTGGTGGGACAGGATAGGGCTGGTGAATTGAGGAACGGGCTGGTGGGACAGGATAGGGCTGGTGAATTGAGGAACGGGCTGGTGGGACAGGATAGGGCTGGTGAATTGAGGAACGGGCTGGTGGGACAGGATAGGGCTGGTGAATTGAGGAACGGGCTGGTGGGACAGGATAGGGCTGGTGAATTGAGGAACGGGCTGGTGGGACAGGATAGGGCTGGTGAATTGAGGAACGGGCTGGTGGGACAGGATAGGGCTGGTGAATTGAGGAACGGGCTGGTGGGACAGGATAGGACTGGTGAATTGAGGAACGGGCTGGTGGGACAGGATAGGGCTGGTGAATTGAGGAACGGGCTGGTGGGACAGGATAGGGCTGGTGAATTGAGGAACGGGCTGGTGGGACAGGATAGGACTGGTGAATTGAGGAACGGGCTGGTGGGACAGGATAGGGCTGGTGAGTTGAGGAACGGGCTGGTGGGACAGGATAGGGCTGGTGAATTGAGAAACGGGCTGGTGGGACAGGATAGGGCTGGTGGGACAGGATAGGGCTGATGGGACAGGACAGGGCTGATGGGACAGGATAGGGCTGATGGGACAGGATAGGGCTGGTGGGACAGGATAGGGCTGGTGGGACAGGATAGGGCTGGTGGGACAGGATAGGGCTGGTGGGACAGGATAGGGCTGATGGGACAGGATAGGGCTGGTGGGACAGGATAGGGCTGGTGGGACAAGATAGGGCTGGTGGGACAGGATAGGGCTGGTGGGACAGGATAGGGCTGATGGGACAGGATAGGGCTGGTGGAACAGGATAGGGCTGATGGGACAGGATAGGGCTGATGGGACAGGATAGGGCTGGTGGGACAGGATAGGGCTGGTGGGACAGGATAGGGCTGATGGGACAGGATAGGGCTGGTGGGACAGGATAGGGCTGTTGGGACAGGATAGGGCTGATGGGACAGGATAGGGCTGGTGGGACAGGATAGGGCTGATGGGACACGATAGGGCTGATGGGACAGGATAGGGCTGGTGAATTGAGGAACGGGCTGGTGGGACAGGATAGGGCTGGTGAATTGAGGAACGGGCTGGTGGGACAGGATAGGGCTGGTGGGACAGGATAGGACTGGTGGGACAGGATAGGGCTGGTGAATTGAGGAACGGGCTGGTGGGACAGGATAGGGCTGGTGAATTGAGGAACGGGCTGGTGGGACAGGATAGGGCTGGTGAATTGAGGAACGGGCTGGTGGGACAGGATAAGGCTGGTGGGACAGGATAGGACTGGTGGGACAGGATAGGGCTGGTGAATTGAGGAACGGGCTGGTGGGACAGGATAGGGCTGGCGAATTGAGGAACGGGCTGGTGGGACAGGATAGGGCTGGTGAATTGAGGAACGGGCTGGTGGGACAGGATAGGGCTGGTGAATTGAGGAACCGGCTGGTGGGACAGGATAGGGCTGGTGGGAGAGGATAGGGCTGGTGGGACAGGATAGGGCTGGTGGGACAGGATAGGGCTGATGGGACAAGATAGGGCTCGTGGGACAGCATAGGGCTGATGGGACAGGATAGGGCTGGTGGGACAGGATAGGGCTGATGGGACAGGATAGGGCTGATAGGACAGGATAGGGCTGGTGGGACAGGATAGGGCTGGTGGGACAGGATAGGGCTGGTGGGACAGGATAGGGCTGGTGGGACAGGATAGGGCTGGTGGCACAGGATAGGGCTGGTGGGACAGGATAGGGCTGATGGGACAGGATAGGGCTGATGGGACAAGATAGGGCTGGTGGGACAGGATAGGGCTGATGGGACAGGATAGGGCTGGTGGGACAGGATAGGGCTGGTGGGACAGGATAGGGCTGGTGGGACAGGATAGGGCTGGTGAATTGAGGAACGGGCTGGTGGGACAGGATAGGGCTGGTGAATTGAGGAACGGGCTGGTGGGACAGGATAGGGCTGGTGAATTGAGGAACGGGCTGGTGGGACAGGATAGGGCTGGTGAATTGAGGAACGGGCTGGTGGGACAGGATAGGACTGGTGAATTGAGGAACGGGCTGGTGGGACAGGATAGGGCTGGTGAATTGAGGAACGGGCTGGTGGGACAGGATAGGGCTGGTGAATTGAGGAACGGGCTGGTGGGACAGGATAGGACTGGTGAATTGAGGAACGGGCTGGTGGGACAGGATAGGGCTGGTGAGTTGAGGAACGGGCTGGTGGGACAGGATAGGGCTGGTGAATTGAGAAACGGGCTGGTGGGACAGGATAGGGCTGGTGGGACAGGATAGGGCTGATGGGACAGGACAGGGCTGATGGGACAGGATAGGGCTGATGGGACAGGATAGGGCTGGTGGGACAGGATAGGGCTGGTGGGACAGGATAGGGCTGGTGGGACAGGATAGGGCTGGTGGGACAGGATAGGGCTGATGGGACAGGATAGGGCTGGTGCGACAGGATAGGGCTGGTGGGACAAGATAGGGCTGGTGGGACAGGATAGGGCTGGTGGGACAGGATAGGGCTGATGGGACAGGATAGGGCTGGTGGAACAGGATAGGGCTGATGGGACAGGATAGGGCTGATGGGACAGAATAGGGCTGGTGGGACAGGATAGGGCTGGTGGGACAGGATAGGGCTGGTGGGACAGGATAGGGCTGGTGGGACAGGATAGGGCTGATGGGACAGGATAGGGCTGGTGGGACAGGATAGGGCTGATGGGACACGATAGGGCTGATGGGACAGGATAGGGCTGGTGAATTGAGGAACGGGCTGGTGGGACAGGATAGGGCTGGTGAATTGAGGAACGGGCTGGTGGGACAGGATAGGGCTGGTGGGACAGGATAGGACTGGTGGGACAGGATAGGGCTGGTGAATTGAGGAACGGGCTGGTGGGACAGGATAGGGCTGGTGAATTGAGGAACGGGCTGGTGGGACAGGATAGGGCTGGTGAATTGAGGAACGGGCTGGTGGGACAGGATAAGGCTGGTGGGACAGGATAGGACTGGTGGGACAGGATAGGGCTGGTGAATTGAGGAACGGGCTGGTGGGACAGGATAGGGCTGGCGAATTGAGGAACGGGCTGGTGGGACAGGATAGGGCTGGTGAATTGAGGAACGGGCTGGTGGGACAGGATAGGGCTGGTGAATTGAGGAACCGGCTGGTGGGACAGGATAGGGCTGGTGGGAGAGGATAGGGCTGGTGGGACAGGATAGGGCTGGTGGGACAGGATAGGGCTGATGGGACAAGATAGGGCTCGTGGGACAGCATAGGGCTGATGGGACAGGATAGGGCTGGTGGGACAGGATAGGGCTGATGGGACAGGATAGGGCTGATAGGACAGGATAGGGCTGGTGGGACAGGATAGGGCTGGTGGGACAGGATAGGGCTGGTGGGACAGGATAGGGCTGGTGGGACAGGATAGGGCTGGTGGCACAGGATAGGGCTGGTGGGACAGGATAGGGCTGATGGGACAGGATAGGGCTGATGGGACAAGATAGGGCTGGTGGGACAGGATAGGGCTGATGGGACAGGATAGGGCTGGTGGGACAGGATAGGGCTGGTGGGACAGGATAGGGCTGGTGGGACATGATAGGGCTGATGGGACAGGATAGGGCTGATGGGACAGGATAGGGCTGGTGGGACAGGATAGGGCTGGTGGGACAGGATAGGGCTGATGGGACAGGATAGGGCTGATGGGACAGGATAGGGCTGGTGGGACAGGATAGGGCTGGTGGGACAGGATAGGGCTGGTGAATTGAGGAACGGGCTGGTGGGACAGGATAGGGCTGGTGAATTGAGGAACGGGCTGGTGGGACAGGATAGGGCTGGTGAATTGAGGAACGGGCTGGTGGGACAGGATAGGGCTGGTGAATTGAGGAACGGGCTGGTGGGACAGGATAGAGCTGGTGAATTGAGGAACGGGCTGGTGGGACAGGATAGGGCTGGTGAATTGAGGAACGGGCTGGTGGGACAGGATAGGGCTGGTGAATTGAGGAACGGGCTGGTGGGACAGGATAGGGCTGGTGAATTGAGGAACGGGCTGGTGGGACAGGATAGGACTGGTGAATTGAGGAACGGGCTGGTGGGACAGGATAGGGCTGGTGGGACAGGATAGGGTCGGTGAATTGAGGAACGGGCTGGTGGGACAGGATAGGGCTGGTTAATTGAGGAACGGGCTGGTGGGACAGCATAGGGCTGGTGACTTGAGGAACGGGCTGGTGGGACAGGATAGGGCTGGTGAATTGAGGAACGGGCTGGTGGGACAGGATAGGGCTGGTGAATTGAGGAACGGGCTGGTGGGACAGGATAGGACTGGTGAATTGAGGAACGGGCTGGTGGGACAGGATAGGGCTGGTGAATTGAGGAACGGGCTGGTGGGACAGGATAGGGCTGGTGAATTGAGAAACGGGCTGGTGGGACAGGATAGGGCTGGTGGGACAGGATAGGACTGGTGGGACAGGATAGGGCTGGTGAATTGAGGAACGGGCTGGTGGGACAGGATAGGGCTGGCGAATTGAGGAACGGGCTGGTGGGACAGGATAGGGCTGGTGGGATAGGATAGGACTGGTGAATTGAGGAACGGGCTGGTGGGACAGGATAGGGCTGGTGAATTGAGGAACGGGCTGGTGGGACAAGATAGGGCTGGTGAATTGAGGAACGGGCTGGTGGGATAGGATAGGGCTGGTGAATTGAGGAACGGGCTGGTGGGACAGGATAGGGTCGGTGAATTGAGGAACGGGCTGGTGGGACAGGATAGGGCTGGTGAATTAAGGAACGGGCTGGTGGGATAGGATATGGCTGGTGAATTGAGGAACGGGCTGGTGGGACAGGATAGGGCTGATGGGACAAGATAGGGTTGGTAGGACAGGATAGGGCTGATGGGACAGGATAGGGCTGGTGGGACAGGATAGGGCTGGTGGGACAGGATAGGGATGGTGGGACAGGATAGGGCTGGTGGGACAGGATAGGGCTGGTGGGACAGGATAGGGCTGATGGGACAGGATAGGGATGGTGGGACAGGATAGGGCTGATGGGACAGGATAGGGCTGGTGGGACAGGATAGGGCTGGTGGGACAGGATAGGGCTGGTGGGACAGGATAGGGCTGGTGGGACAGGATAGGGCTGGTGAATTGAGGAACGGGCTGGTGGGACAGGATAGGGCTGGTGAATTGAGGAACGGGCTGGTGGGACAAGATAGGGCTGGTGAATTGAGGAACGGGCTGGTGGGACAGGATAGGGCTGGTGAATTGAGGAACGGGCTGGTGGGACAGGATAGGGCTGGTGAATTGAGGAACGGGCTGGTGGGACAGGATAGGGATGGTGAATTGAGGAACGGGCTGGTGGGACAGGATAGGGCTGGTGAATTGAGGAACGGGCTGGTGGGACAGGATAGGGCTGGTGAATTGAGGAACGGGCTGGTGGGACAGGATAGGGCTGGTGAATTGAGGAACGGGCTGGTGGGACAGGATAGGGCTGGTGAATTGAGGAACGGGCTGGTGGGACAGGATAGAGCTGGTGAATTGAGGAACGGGCTGGTGGGACAGGATAGGGCTGCTGAATTGAGGAACGGGCTGGTGGGACAGGATAGGGCTGGTGAATTGAGGAACGGGCTGGTGGGACAGGATAGGGCTGGTGGGACAGGATAGGGTCGGTGAATTGAGGAACGGGCTGGTGGGACAGGATAGGGCTGGTGAATTGAGGAACGGGCTGGTGGGACAGGATAGGGCTGGTGAATTGAGGAACGGGCTGGTGGGACAGGATAGGGCTGGTGAATTGAGGAACGGGCTGGTGGGACAGGATAGAGCTGGTGAATTGAGGAACGGGCTGGTGGGACAGGATAGGGCTGCTGAATTGAGGAACGGGCTGGTGGGACAGGATAGGACTGGTGAATTGAGGAACGGGCTGGTGGGACAGGATAGGGCTGGTGGGACAGGATAGGGTCGGTGAATTGAGGAACGGGCTGGTGGGACAGGATAGGGCTGGTTAATTGAGGAACGGGCTGGTGGGACAGCATAGGGCTGGTGACTTGAGGAACGGGCTGGTGGGACAGGATAGGGCTGGTGAATTGAGGAACGGGCTGGTGGGACAGGATAGGGCTGGTGAATTGAGGAACGGGCTGGTGGGACAGGATAGGACTGGTGAATTGAGGAACGGGCTGGTGGGACAGGATAGGGCTGGTGAATTGAGGAACGGGCTGGTGGGACAGGATAGGGCTGGTGAATTGAGAAACGGGCTGGTGGGACAGGATAGGGCTGGTGGGACAGGATAGGACTGGTGGGACAGGATAGGGCTGGTGAATTGAGGAACGGGCTGGTGGGACAGGATAGGGCTGGCGAATTGAGGAACGGGCTGGTGGGACAGGATAGGGCTGGTGGGATAGGATAGGACTGGTGAATTGAGGAACGGGCTGGTGGGACAGGATAGGGCTGGTGAATTGAGGAACGGGCTGGTGGGACAAGATAGGGCTGGTGAATTGAGGAACGGGCTGGTGGGATAGGATAGGGCTGGTGAATTGAGGAACGGGCTGGTGGGACAGGATAGGGTCGGTGAATTGAGGAACGGGCTGGTGGGACAGGATAGGGCTGGTGAATTAAGGAACGGGCTGGTGGGATAGGATATGGCTGGTGAATTGAGGAACGGGCTGGTGGGACAGGATAGGGCTGATGGGACAAGATAGGGTTGGTAGGACAGGATAGGGCTGATGGGACAGGATAGGGCTGGTGGGACAGGATAGGGCTGGTGGGACAGGATAGGGCTGGTGGGACAGGATAGGGCTGGTGGGACAGGATAGGGCTGGTGGGACAGGATAGGGCTGATGGGACAGGATAGGGATGGTGGGACAGGATAGGGCTGATGGGACAGGATAGGGCTGGTGGGACAGGATAGGGCTGGTGGGACAGGATAGGGCTGGTGGGACAGGATAGGGCTGGTGGGACAGGATAGGGCTGGTGAATTGAGGAACGGGCTGGTGGGACAGGATAGGGCTGGTGAATTGAGGAACGGGCTGGTGGGACAAGATAGGGCTGGTGAATTGAGGAACGGGCTGGTGGGACAGGATAGGGCTGGTGAATTGAGGAACGGGCTGGTGGGACAGGATAGGGCTGGTGAATTGAGGAACGGGCTGGTGGGACAGGATAGGGATGGTGAATTGAGGAACGGGCTGGTGGGACAGGATAGGGCTGGTGAATTGAGGAACGGGCTAGTGGGATCAGGATAGGGCTGGTGAATTGACGAACGGGCTAGTGGGACAGGATAGGGCTGGTGACTTGAGGAACGGGCTGGTGGGACAGGATAGGGCTGGTGAATTGAGGAACGGGCTGGTGGGACAGGATAGGGCTGGTGAATTGAGGAACGGGCTGGTGGGACAGGATAGGGCTGGTGAATTGAGGAACGGGCTGGTGGGACAGGATAGGACTGGTGAATTGAGGAACGGGCTGGTGGGACAGGATAGGGCTGGTGAATTGAGGAACGGGCTGGTGGGACAGGATAGGGCTGGTGAATTGAGGAACGGGCTGGTGGGACAGGATAGGGCTGGTGAATTGAGGAACGGGCTGGTGGGACAGGATAGGACTGGTGAATTGAGGAACGGGCTGGTGGGACAGGATAGGGCTGGTGAATTGAGGAACGGGCTGGTGGGACAGGATAGGGCTGGTGAATTGAGGAACGGGCTGGTGGGACAGGATAGGGCTGGTGAATTGAGGAACGGGCTGGTGGGACAGGATAGGGCTGGTGAATTGAGGAACGGGCTGGTGGGACAGGATAGGGCTGGTGAATTGAGGAACGGGCTGGTGGGATAGGATAGGGCTGGTGAATTGAGGAACGGGCTGGTGGGACAGGATAGGGCTGGTGAATTGAGGAACGGGCTGGTGGGACAGCATAGGGCTGGTGACTTAAGGAACGGGCTGGTGGGACAGGATAGGGCTGGTGAATTGAGGAACGGGCTGGTGGGACAGGATAGGGCTGGTGAATTGAGGAACGGGCTGGTGGGACAGGATAGGGCTGGTGAATTGAGGAACGGGCTGGTGGGACAGGATAGGGCTGGTGAATTGAGGAACGGGCTGGTGGGACAGGATAGGACTGGTGAATTGAGGAACGGGCTGGTGGGACAGGATAGGGCTGGTGAATTGAGGAACGGGCTGGTGGGACAGGATAGGGCTGGTGAATTGAGGAACGGGCTGGTGGGACAGGATAGGACTGGTGAATTGAGGAACGGGCTGGTGGGACAGGATAGGGCTGGTGAGTTGAGGAACGGGCTGGTGGGACAGGATAGGGCTGGTGAATTGAGAAACGGGCTGGTGGGACAGGATAGGGCTGGTGGGACAGGATAGGACTGGTGGGACAGGATAGGGCTGGTGAATTGAGGAACGGGCTGGTGGGACAGGATAGGGCTGATGGGACAGGATAGGGCTGGTGGGACAGGATAGGGCTGATGGGACAGGATAGGGCTGGTGGGACAGGATAGGGCTGGTGGGACAGGATAGGGCTGGTGAATTGAGGAACGGGCTGGTGGGACAGGATAGGGCTGGCGAATTGAGGAACGGGCTGATGGGACAGGATAGGGCTGGTGGGACAGGATAGGACTGGTGAATTGAGGAACGGGCTGGTGGGATAGGATATGGCTGGTGAATTGAGGAACGGGCTGGTGGGACAGGATAGGGCTGGTGAATTGAGGAACGGGCTGGTGGGACAGGATAGGGCTGGTGAATTGAGGAACGGGCTGGTGGGACAGGATAGGACTGGTGAATTGAGGAACGGGCTGGTGGGACAGGATAGGGCTGGTGGGACAGGATAGGGCTGGTGAATTGAGGAACGGGCTGGTGGGACAGGATAGGGCTGGTGAATTGAGGAACGGGCTGGTGGGACAGGATAGGGCTGGTGGGACAGGATAGGGCTGGTGAATTGAGGAACGGGCTGGTGGGACAGGATAGGGCTGGTGACTTGATGAACGGGCTGGTGGGACAGGATAGGGCTGGTGGGACAGGATAGGACTGGTGGGACAGGATAGGGCTGGTGAATTGAGGAACGGGCTGGTGGGACAGGATAGGGCTGGTGAATTGAGGAACGGGCTGGTGGGACAGGATAGGGCTGGTGAATTGAGGAACGGGCTGGTGGGACAGGATAGGGCTGGTGAATTGAGGAACGGGCTGGTGGGACAGGATAGGGCTGGTGAATTGAGGAACGGGCTGGTGGGACAAGATAGGGCTGGTGAATTGAGGAACGGGCTGGTGGGACAGGATAGGGCTGGTGAATTGAGGAACGGGCTGGTGGGACAGGATAGGGCTGGTGAATTGAGGATCGGGCTGGTGGGACAGGATAGGGATGGTGAATTGAGGAACGGGCTGGTGGGACAGGATAGGGCTGGTGAATTGAGGAACGGGCTGGTGGGACAGGATAGGGCTGGTGAATTGAGGAACGGGCTGGTGGGACAGGATAGGGCTGGTGAATTGAGGAACGGGCTGGTGGGACAGGATAGGGCTGGTGAATTGAGGAACGGGCTGGTGGGACAGGATAGAGCTGGTGAATTGAGGAACGGGCTGGTGGGACAGGATAGGGCTGGTGAATTGAGGAACGGGCTGGTGGGACAGGATAGTGCTGGTGAATTGAGGAACGGGCTGGTGGGACAGGATAGGGCTGGTGAATTGAGGAACGGGCTGGTGGGACAGGATAGGACTGGTGAATTGAGGAACGGGCTGGTGGGACAGGATAGGGCTGGTGGGACAGGATAGGGTCGGTGAATTGAGGAACGGGCTGGTGGGACAGGATAGGGCTGGTTAATTGAGGAACGGGCTGGTGGGACAGCATAGGGCTGGTGACTTGAGGAACGGGCTGGTGGGACAGGATAGGGCTGGTGAATTGAGGAACGGGCTGGTGGGACAGGATAGGGCTGGTGAATTGAGGAACGGGCTGGTGGGACAGGATAGGACTGGTGAATTGAGGAACGGGCTGGTGGGACAGGATAGGGCTGGTGAATTGAGGAACGGGCTGGTGGGACAGGATAGGGCTGGTGAATTGAGAAACGGGCTGGTGGGACAGGATAGGGCTGGTGGGACAGGTTAGGACTGGTGGGACAGGATAGGGCTGGTGAATTGAGGAACGGGCTGGTGGGACAGGATAGGGCTGGCGAATTGAGGAACGGGCTGGTGGGACAGGATAGGGCTGGTGGGATAGGATAGGACTGGTGAATTGAGGAACGGGCTGGTGGGACAGGATAGGGCTGGTGAATTGAGGAACGGGCTGGTGGGACAAGATAGGGCTGGTGAATTGAGGAACGGGCTGGTGGGATAGGATAGGGCTGGTGAATTGAGGAACGGGCTGGTGGGACAGGATAGGGTCGGTGAATTGAGGAACGGGCTGGTGGGACAGGATAGGGCTGGTGAATTAAGGAACGGGCTGGTGGGATAGGATATGGCTGGTGAATTGAGGAACGGGCTGGTGGGACAGGATAGGGCTGATGGGACAAGATAGGGTTGGTAGGACAGGATAGGGCTGATGGGACAGGATAGGGCTGGTGGGACAGGATAGGGCTGGTGGGACAGGATAGGGCTGGTGGGACAGGATAGGGCTGGTGGGACAGGATAGGGCTGGTGGGACAGGATAGGGCTGATGGGACAGGATAGGGATGGTGGGACAGGATAGGGCTGATGGGACAGGATAGGGCTGGTGGGACAGGATGGGCTGGTGGGACAGGATAGGGCTGGTGGGACAGGATAGGGCTGGTGGGACAGGATAGGGCTGGTGAATTGAGGAACGGGCTGGTGGGACAGGATAGGGCTGGTGAATTGAGGAACGGGCTGGTGGGACAAGATAGGGCTGGTGAATTGAGGAACGGGCTGGTGGGACAGGATAGGGCTGGTGAATTGAGGAAAGGGCTGGTGGGACAGGATAGGGCTGGTGAATTGAGGAACGGGCTGGTGGGATCAGGATAGGGCTGGTGAATTGACGAACGGGCTAGTGGGACAGGATAGGGCTGGTGACTTGAGGAACGGGCTGGTGGGACAGGATAGGGCTGGTGAATTGAGGAACGGGCTGGTGGGACAGGATAGGGCTGGTGAATTGAGGAACGGGCTGGTGGGACAGGATAGGGCTGGTGAATTGAGGAACGGGCTGGTGGGACAGGATAGGACTGGTGAATTGAGGAACGGGCTGGTGGGACAGGATAGGGCTGGTGAATTGAGGAACGGGCTGGTGGGACAGGATAGGGCTGGTGAATTGAGGAACGGGCTGGTGGGACAGGATAGGGCTGGTGAATTGAGGAACGGGCTGGTGGGACAGGATAGGACTGGTGAATTGAGGAACGGGCTGGTGGGACAGGATAGGGCTGGTGAATTGAGGAACGGGCTGGTGGGACAGGATAGGGCTGGTGAATTGAGGAACGGGCTGGTGGGACAGGATAGGGCTGGTGAATTGAGGAACGGGCTGGTGGGACAGGATAGGGCTGGTGAATTGAGGAACGGGCTGGTGGGACAGGATAGGGCTGGTGAATTGAGGAACGGGCTGGTGGGACAGGATAGGGCTGGTGAATTGAGGAACGGGCTGGTGGGACAGGATAGGGCTGGTGAATTGAGGAACGGGCTGGTGGGACAGCATAGGGCTGGTGACTTAAGGAACGGGCTGGTGGGACAGGATAGGGCTGGTGAATTGAGGAACGGGCTGGTGGGACAGGATAGGGCTGGTGAATTGAGGAACGGGCTGGTGGGACAGGATAGGACTGGTGAATTGAGGAACGGGCTGGTGGGACAGGATAGGGCTGGTGAATTGAGGAACGGGCTGGTGGGACAGGATAGGACTGGTGAATTGAGGAACGGGCTGGTGGGACAGGATAGGGCTGGTGAATTGAGGAACGGGCTGGTGGGACAGGATAGGGCTGGTGAATTGAGGAACGGGCTGGTGGGACAGGATAGGACTGGTGAATTGAGGAACGGGCTGGTGGGACAGGATAGGGCTGGTGAGTTGAGGAACGGGCTGGTGGGACAGGATAGGGCTGGTGAATTGAGAAACGGGCTGGTGGGACAGGATAGGGCTGGTGGGACAGGATAGGACTGGTGGGACAGGATAGGGCTGGTGAATTGAGGAACGGGCTGGTGGGACAGGATAGGGCTGATGGGACAGGATAGGGCTGGTGGGACAGGATAGGGCTGATGGGACAGGATAGGGCTGGTGGGACAGGATAGGGCTGGTGGGACAGGATAGGGCTGGTGAATTGAGGAACGGGCTGGTGGGACAGGATAGGGCTGGCGAATTGAGGAACGGGCTGATGGGACAGGATAGGGCTGGTGGGACAGGATAGGACTGGTGAATTGAGGAACGGGCTGGTGGGATAGGATATGGCTGGTGAATTGAGGAACGGGCTGGTGGGACAGGATAGGGCTGGTGAATTGAGGAACGGGCTGGTGGGACAGGATAGGGCTGGTGAATTGAGGAACGGGCTGGTGGGACAGGATAGGACTGGTGAATTGAGGAACGGGCTGGTGGGACAGGATAGGGCTGGTGGGACAGGATAGGGCTGGTGAATTGAGGAACGGGCTGGTGGGACAGGATAGGGCTGGTGAATTGAGGAACGGGCTGGTGGGACAGGATAGGGCTGGTGGGACAGGATAGGGCTGGTGAATTGAGGAACGGGCTGGTGGGACAGGATAGGGCTGGTGACTTGATGAACGGGCTGGTGGGACAGGATAGGGCTGGTGGGACAGGATAGGACTGGTGGGACAGGATAGGGCTGGTGAATTGAGGAACGGGCTGGTGGGACAGGATAGGGCTGGTGAATTGAGGAACGGGCTGGTGGGACAGGATAGGGCTGGTGAATTGAGGAACGGGCTGGTGGGACAGGATAGGGCTGGTGAATTGAGGAACGGGCTGGTGGGACAGGATAGGGCTGGTGAATTGAGGAACGGGCTGGTGGGACAGGATAGGGCTGGTGAATTGAGGAACGGGCTGGTGGGACAGGATAGGGCTGGTGAATTGAGGAACGGGCTGGTGGGATAGGATGTGGCTGGTGAATTGAGGAACGGGCTGGTGGGACAGGATAGGGCTGGTGAATTGAGGAACGGGCTGGTGGGACAGGATAGGGCTGGTGAATTGAGGAACGGGCTGGTGGGACAGGATAGGGCTGGTGAATTGAGGAACGGGCTGGTGGGACAGGATAGGGCTGGTGACTTGATGAACGGGCTGGTGGGACAGGATAGGGCTGGTGGGACAGGATAGGACTGGTGGGACAGGATAGGGCTGGTGAATTGAGGAACGGGCTGGTGGGACAGGATAGGGCTGGTGAATTGAGGAACGGGCTGATGTGACAGGATAGGGCTGGTGGGACAGGATAGGGCTGATGGGACAGGATAGGGCTGGTGGGACAGGATAGGGCTGGTGGGACAGGATAGGGCTGGTGAATTGAGGAACGGGCTGGTGGGACAGGATAGGGCTGGTGAATTGAGGAACGGGCTGGTGGGATAGGATATGGCTGGTGAATTGAGGAACGGGCTGGTGGGACAGGATAGGGTCGGTGAATTGAGGAACGGGCTGGTGGGACAGGATAGGACTGGTGGGGCAGGATAGGGCTGGTGAATTGAGGAACGGGCTGGTGGGATAGGATATGGCTGGTGAATTGAGGAACGGGCTGGTGGGACAGGATAGGGTCGGTGAATTGAGGAACGGGCTGGTGGGACAGGATAGGGCTGGTGAATTAAGGAACGGGCTGGTGGGATAGGATATGGCTGGTAAATTGAGGAACGGGCTGGTGGGACAGGATAGGGCTGGTGGGACAGGATAGGGTCGGTGAATGGGCGAACGGGCTGGTGGGACAGGATAGGGCTGGTAGGACAGGATAGGGCTGGTGAATTGAGGAACGGGCTGGTGGGACAGGATAGGGCTGGTAGGACAGGATAGGGCTGGTGGGACAGGATAGGGCTGGTGGGACAGGATAGGGCTGGTGAGACAGGATAGGGCTGGTGAATTGAGGAACGGGCTGGTGGGACAGGATAGGGCTGGTGAATTGAGGAACGGGCTGGTGGGACAGGATAGGGCTGGTGAATTGAGGAACGGGCTGGTGGGACAGGATAGGACTGGTGAATTGAGGAACGGGCTGGTGGGACAGGATAGGGCTGGTGAATTGAGGAACGGGCTGGTGGGACAGGATAGGGCTGGTGAATTGAGGAACGGGCTGGTGGGACAGGATAGGGCTGGTGGGACAGGATAGGGCTGGTGAATTGAGGAACGGGCTGGTGGGGCAGGATAGGGCTGGTGAATTGAGGAACGGGCTGGTGGGACAGGATAGGGCTGGTGAATTGAGGAACGGGCTGGTGGGACAGGATAGGGCTGGTGGGACAGGATAGGGCTGGTGAATTGAGGAACGGGCTGGTGGGACAGGATAGGGCTGGTGAATTGAGGAACGGGCTGGTGGGACAGGATAGGGCTGGTGAAATGAGGAACGGGCTGGTGGGACAGGATAGGGCTGGTGAATTGAGGAACGGGCTGGTGGGACAGGATAGGGCTGGTGAATTGAGGAACGGGCTGGTGGGACAGGATAGGGCTGGTGAATTGAGGAACGGGCTGGTGGGACAGGATAGGGCTGGTGAGCCGATGTCTGTTCTCTCTGTTTTTGAGTCCAAGAAACAAAAAAGTTGAGGCCAGTTCATCTTTATTTAAAAAAACCTTGAACTCACTAGGCCCTATTCTCTGCCGCATCTCACCCATCATGGCTACCAGCCCAGGCCTGCCGCCCTGGCAGTCTGCCCAGTGGGAGTCAGTAAGTAGCGTCGATCAATATGTAATTCAGATTGAAAGCTTATGGGTTAGTCTCTACATAATGATTAGGATACGCCTTATGCGCCCGAGATATAGAATTGGTTGATATATTTCTGTGAAGAAGTAGCCACGACACACAGATCACATTTATGTCACATATATTACCCAACCACCATAGATAACAGGCAGAATGTCATAATGTCAAAAAACAGCCGACAACAAGAATACATGTAATTGATCGTTTGGCGTGCCACAAGTCGCCCGAAGCACGCCGGGAAAGCTGATGTGAGATCCCACTTCGTGAACCCTATCGATCCTTATGTGTGGATGATAACCCAAGCCATCATCGGTACACGCCATTTCAACGATGCCCTTCATGGTGGTGATTGTGTTAGTCCTCTAATCACCAATGGCCAGGACCTGTCATCCCAACGCACACCCCTAGAAAATTCCCGAAAAAAAAAAATTTCAAGCAGCGGAAAATTAAGAGGCGACCTAAGGCATCGATACACCGTATTTTCCCAACCAGCTTTTAATTATTTTTTTACTGTACATCTGTTAAGTATTTGTTTCAGGTTGAACAGTGTTCCGGTAGTGGGCAAAATAGTTGTTACTATTGTGGTTGACAAAGTTTACCACATTAGTGGGATTTTTTTTTTTACATTTGTAGTTGACGTATAATATTGGAGCGAAATATGTTGTTAGATTTGAAGGCGGTTTTACAGTTGTGGGAAAAAAGTTACTACAGTTGAGGGTTTTTACATTAGAGGACCATTGTTACATTTGAGGGCTCAACATCATGACAACAAGCGATCGCTGACACGTGGGCGATGGCTAACAGCAGATCCATGGACTACTGACACAGATTACTTCTATCCATTCGCCTGCAACAGCTGTAGAGCATGACGCTCCCCGCAGGCCGGGCCGCGGCCATTGTGGATATATACAGCTGTAGAGCATGACGCTCCCCGCAGGCCGGGCCGCGGCCATTGTGGATATAATATATACACGAGATCTACGTCCATCGCATGGATCGAACACCCGTGGAGCACTAGACTCGTTCGTTCGCGGGGCATTACATGCACAATCGATTACTTCTTAAAGCCAACACGTATTTTACCACATATATAAATATATATGTTCTGGTCGTCTTAAACGTAGTTAGTGGCCCATGGCGCGTCTTATAGATATCATACCGTAATACAATTTCACCGAGAGGATTCAAATCGGCATGAATATCGTTTAGGTTCCATTTGGCGGGAAGTCCTGTCTTGCTTATCTTTCTGCGTTTAGTTGACCGGCTCATTACAAATGACGCGCTCGTACCTTACTTTACAGTGGTTTTCAATAGAAGGCTATTTATTACTTTCACATGTTGCCCATACTATGGGTAAATTTTCCTGTGGTGGAAATTCCCATAAATTATTATTGAAATATTCTGACGTGGCGAAATGCCGTCCTCGACCCAGAACTTTGCTGTTTGACGTCCACCCCCTCGCCACAGATTGGATACGAGCGATGCTGACACCCTATTTAATACAAAGCTGCTGCGTAAATAATTTAACTTGTTGACCGTACGTAACGAAATGTTTGACCTGGGAGTGGCCATTATGGCTATGTGGCCAGGTGGGTGTGGAGGAAGTAGGCTACAGGCTGGGTCAAATTGTAAGTGGTGTCGACCATGCGTGGATGATTTGAAAGAAAACAAGAACGTATCTGTCAACATGGGATAGCATGTGTCATAATTTAGTGGAAGGTACCATGACATACGTAACTTTATTGATTTATGTAATCATTGACAGATAGGAATCGGGAATCAGGGAAACCGCTACTGCTATACCGGTCACTAATAACGCGCACTCTGCCTTCATCGTTAAGCAATATAATGGACCAACTTCGATGACATCCACCCGCAGCTTGCCCCGGTAGCTATTTAGGGTTTGTTTTCTCCAAATTCCTGTGACGTCATATCCTGCTCGAGTTGCATAGTTTCTGTACAATCTCTACTGGATACCACCCGTCACCAGAGAATGACAGCTTTAACATGTGCAGTCTCATAGGGCATTTCCGTCCCTGGAACCGGAAGTAAGATATTTGCTTCATAATACGGACATACGGGGGCTTCTCTCGATACCATGTCACACCTCTCACACGTTCCATTTGGTTATCTAAATATGTACAATTTCCACAGATGTCATCCTCAATCATTTTTAGGAGTAGTTAGAGACCCATAGCGATAGCCTAACCCCAAACGAAACTGAAAAATACCTGAGTTCCATTGCTTTTCCCCGTCGGAAGACATTCAATACAACGCTTAAGCCGTTAAGTATCCCCTGTCGATAGCTAAATAAACTGGCATGCATTCGCGCACTCACACATTCGATATTAAGGAAATTCCCTTGGGCTTTGATGAGTAACTGCAAAACGTAAGAAAGGCGATTCATACACGGTAAACGTATCAATATAGGTCAGAAAACACGCGATGCTCCTTGGATTACGTTTAAGGGACACGTTCAATCGGAAACGTAGCGCAATAAGTTAACTCTGCAACGATGCATGCAGGTTATATTACCATGCGGGCGATTGTTTTCTTTTAAACATGCATTTGGTGTATATTGATTCTATGTAGCCCAGTAAACTTGACCCTTCTGACAACAAGCCGAAAGGCAGACCCATGGTCAAAGCTGAAAGGCAGACCCATGGTCAAAGCAGAAAGGCAGACCCATGGTCAAAGCAGAAAGGCAGACCCATGGTCAAAGCTGAAAGGCAGACCCATGTTCAAAGCAGAAAGGCAGACCCATGGTCAAAGCTGAAAGGCAGACCCATGGTCAAAGCAGAAAGGCAGACCCATGGTCAAAGCAGAAAGGCAGACCCATGGTCAAAGTTGAAAGGCAGACCCATGGTCAAAGCAGAAAGGCAGACCCATGGTCAAAGCTGAAAGGCAGACCCATGGTCAAAGCAGAAAGGCAGACCCATGGTCAGAGATTAGTATTACATTACCCGCCTGGCGGCGCCGCTTGTTGCGTCAAAAACGCACGCACGACTATAGACACGCAACGAGAATTAGTGGCGCCGCCATGCGGAAGATGTCGGTTGTATTGCCTGATGTCAGGCATACGAGCAGCGGCACCAGCCTAGAACAAATCGACGCGGCAGAGAGGGAAGCCGTAACGACCGACCAGTGTGTCAGATGGAAGGGGGTGATGTGGGGGGGGGGGGGGGGCGACAAGGGGTATTTCCGTTCCTCGCGAATGGGCTTTTTACTTGTGGCTGGGAATGAGGAACTGGGAATGAGGAAAACAATCCTCGGGAACTGGGAATGGGATATTAGCCGACCATCGGGATCAATTATTTTCATTAATCGTGAACTGAGAAATTTAACACTAAATATCCATAAATTGGGAAATCGCCAATTTATATGATGTATCCGCTCTTCCATTGTGTTCGGGGAGTTCTCCATTTAATTCATCGTGACCTGGGAATAAAGAAATTTATTCTTCGTGATGAGGGAACACGACCCCCCTTGCACCCCCCCCCCCCCACCCCTGGAAGTGTGGGTGTCGGATGTACGTGCGTGAGACAGTGGGGTCCCCTGTTAGGGTGAGGATGTTAGTGGCGGGGCTCAGATTCCGAGAGACAAGTGACTGGAGGCTGTGTGTGATCGGATTGCGTCCAGTTTCGCCATTATATTAAACATATAATGCTGACGCTCTTGTGACGTCGCTATATACTTCATTGCGCTTCGAGAAAGCGTGTATCGAGACCGCTAATTTTCTTCATAAAGTAAGTGTTGATTTGCGAAAGCGTTTGTTTTGAAGCCGTGGGATGGTAATGATTTTAAATGAGACTACACCGTCATCAAGACTAACAACCATCCATCCTACACACCCACCTCTCGTCTTTGGACGACACACCCACCTTGATATGAGTCGCTGTTGGCAAGATATTCCGAAGTCAGTATCTGTCGAGTCAAGGTCGTTTTGCCCACGCCATTAGTTCCTATAACGAGGACCTTGAAGACTTGAGCCTCGTCTTCATCGTCATCCTCTTCGTCCTCCGCCAGCCCCGTCTCCGTTCCTAGCCTCCCAAACTGAGGCCGGGTCATGGGGGAAGCCGCCTGCGCCAACCCGGAGGAGGCATTCCCCGGGTCACGCGACACCAATTGCGAGTCCGGGGTTGATATTGCCATAGCAATGTATTCCTGTGCGTTGCCCGAGGCTATGTCCAGATTGTGTTCGCAAGCCACCGCCCCCGTACCCAGACCCGCGGCCCCCTGGGGACTGTGCGCGGCCGGCACGTGCGAATAACCTTGGTAGACGACATCCTCTCCGCCGTCGTCATGGTAATCATCGTCTTCGGCGACGGTGCAGGGGACACGGTAATTTATGGACATCTCCCTAGATCCACGTCGCATTCTGGATTCGCCTGGATCACTGTCGGTCGGGGATCGGCAGTCGGGGGAGTCGGATGGGGAGGGGGCGGCCGAACGGCTGGATCGACGCGAGGATCCCGCGCGCCGCCGACTTTTGATCTTGAAGGAGTCTCCCCGGTTGATAATCCCGCCGGACGTGGTGGTGAAACTCCGCACGCGATAAATCTTGCACTCCCCCACTACGGCGCTGTCATCCTCCGTCGCCTCCGAGTCCAGGCTGCCGCCTCCAAAGTGGTACAGCGATGACGCACCTACTCCCGCGCGGGGGGGCTCGCCGGCGGTGTGGGTCTCCCCGAACCCCCGTGGACCAGCCCTGCCAGGGCTGTCCAAGTCCCCTTCGTCGTCCGTAGAACGGCTGGGCTGGGAGTGCTGGTGCCACGCGTTCCGCTGGGCTCGCTGGCGGTAGTAGTCGCCGTGGTCCGACCGCCGGGACGCTTCTCGTCCCTGGGACCCCCCGGGTCCCCCCCGGTCCCCCACACCGCCACCAGTGTTGTCGTCCTCATTGCACGCAACGGGGACAGGCGACACCGAAGTATCTATTGTTACACCGCTGTTTCCTAAAGCCGATTCTTGATTCCACATCGGGGCCTTATGGGGTAGAATCTTGGGTAAATCCTGTGGTTTTGCAGGAGACGGCCTCCTGCAGGATTGTGTCCGGCGGATGTGTCCCGCCCGTTGTAGATAGTCCGTCTCGGGCGTTCCCTCGCCCCCAGGTGGCGGGCTGGTAGTCACACGCGATGACTTAGGCCGAGCCCCGCCTGGGTCTCCCCCTCCACCGCCAGCCGACAGGGCCGAGGCCGAGAGGGATGGGTTCCGCGAGCCGCCGCTGGCCCCGCCTCCCGCCAGAGCTTGTGTCTGGCTATCCAGAAGATGATCCGGAGGCATCAACAGCGTGGCGTAGCCGGGGTCTGTACTAAACGGGCAGTATGCGTTCTGGTTGCTGAGGTCTCTGCTAGCAAGCCCAGTGCTACTGTAGGAGCCTCTGCTGCTGTTGGCGCCACGAGGCTGGTGGTAGGACCCGACGTTCGAGTAAATCACACCACTGTTCCCTTCCTTCTCCACGTCGCCCTCTGCCACCTGCTCGTCTGTATCCCAGCCACCCACCTGTGAGTGGTGGCCCCCATCCCTGTGGCCGCCATCGCCGGCGCCTCCCTCCGTCCTGGCAGCCTGGGTGACACCGGTCAAGCCCGCCCGCCGGTCCTCACAGCCGTGTGCCTCTCTTACACTGTCACGTGGCGCAACTATGGGCCCATTTACATCTGATGCAATGTCCCCGTCATCATCGACTTGGCCGTATTGGTTTTCGTCGAGAGCGGAATATCTCGGCGATGTCGTGGGAGAAGATGGAAGGCTCTTACACAGGCGGCGGACAGCCCCGCCGCCACTCAGCGAGCGAGCAATGAACAAGTCAAATTCGTCCACCATGTCTTGTTGCCCCTCTGCAGGCGCAGCCAATGTCTCCATTGTCCCCGCCACTGCTGATGGCCTGTGCTGCCTGTCGACCCACAGACCCAGTGTGCAGTGTGTGAGGTGGCGTCGCAGGCCACTCAGACAGTAACAGCGTTCTAGTTGTGGCTTCTGCTGCTGCTGCTGCTGCTGCTGCAGCTGCCGCAAGCCGGATCCCCGTCGGTCACATATATCTCTACAGCGTGTGTGCGGTGTGCGGCGGGTGGCTGAGGTGCCAGGTGCTGGCGGGTGGCCGAGGTGCGAGGTGGTGGCGGGTTGGGTTGCGGGGAGTGCTTGCTGACGCGCTGGCTGGCACAGCTGCTGTGGGTGGACTGGTTGGTTGTGGGTGGTCGCCGGGAGACAAACGAGGGAGTGACTTGTCATCATCAGCAAGGCGGGTAGAGAGGGAGAAAGAGAGAGAGAGGGGGGGGGGGGAACGAGAGACACTGAGGGAGATGGCAGCGAGATGAGAGAGGACTGCGGATGAGTCTGAGAAAAGGAAGGCTATGGTATCCCACTCTCCCAATGGCCTTTCCATGGTGATCGCCCCCAGCGTATTGCACCGGTGAGGCGACCGCCGATAGCTGTGGTCCCCTGCACTCCAAATCAATTCTTGCCACTGCCGCGTATGCACCATGCCGACATTGATCCACTTACACCCCCACCCGCCCCTCCATCTCCCCACTTAGTCAATGACACTGTTCGCGCCCACTGCCGCTCGCTTCCCCAGTCACTCTATGCCGTCCGTCCCGCATTCACCATTGGCAGTACACCCCCTCCCTCCCAGCACCCCAACCACCACGACCCCCATTATCCCCGTTGCTGCCTACCACCTCAATTATGTCCTTTATCTTCTAGCGTTGTTGTCAGTATGCCATTCACAACCCTCCCCCCACCCTTTACACGGAGGCCATTAGCGGACCCTGCGACATCTAAGCCAGCGTCGATGGACACGTCAGGACCATACATAATAATTTAAAGCAAAAAACCTGCCGCATGTGGGGATCAAATTCTGCCGCCATGGATAACACGTCCTGTACGAGGCACTGAATAGGGGCAGGTTTATGTTTTATTTAATCATGTAGGTTCGAAATCAACTTGTGGGCTTTTGTTTTGTTTTCGCAATTTCCGTTATGGTATTTAATTGATCGAGCAAAGCGCAAAAAGAACACGCCTTGAACGACGTAAAAATTCTTCACCAGCGTTTTCGCTTTTATTTGAATCAGACTAAAATCTCCAAACTATCATGCGCTATGTGTCATACATCGTGGAGCCTGTGCAACACGCGTTTCAACATACAACTGCGCGGACTAATTTCTCGTACGCAGATCACATTCTCGCGCACGGACGTCTTTGCGAATCGCGGTCGACATGGCACGGAATACCGAAAAGTACATTATCGCCCAGTTCGGATAACACCGAACAGGCACGAGGCAATCACACATAGGGAATAAACACCTTTGTGGTATGCGAAGCCGCGAGGAAAACAATTAGAGCTGGGAAAGTTGATGGAGCTCAGCGCCTGAAAATTAGATGGGAGCTAGCGGCGTATTTAAGAGCAGTCGAGGCCGTACCGACTAGATCCTACGTTACGAGCACCCGGTACACAACCATCTGTAAACTGTGCTTCGGGCTAACGGTGGGTGGCGAAACCTATTAAGTGGCGCCAAAACTATGCCTCTAGCGTCGGGAATTCACATTCAGGCTAAGTTCGTAGATGGGTGATGTAGGTCAAAGGCCAAGGCCACAGGAAGTTTCGGAAATTCTCCTAACCATTGAAAGATAGGACCAAAAATCGGGAAGTTCGCTATGACGTACCTTATATCACGTCTTGAAATTTTGCGCATCGCCCGTTTTTCTGCAAAAAAATTCCAAAGTTTAACATTAGACCCTACGAGAGCTTTTTGGCGCGAAGTGGCCTCCTCAATTAATCCATGAAGGGAGTCAGACAGACGACACCTTGCGTGAGACATCCGCTGTTTATTTAAGAATACTCTTCAGAGAGAGACGAAAACGTCTGAGAACAGGGATGAGGGCGTGACCAATCACACGTAGAAAGTCGGGATTTAGACGTATTTTCACTCGAAATTGCACTCTAAAATTCGCCCCCTATCTGGCAAAACAGCCCGGGTTGAACAACAGCCGTTAGAGGTGCAACTGCACATTTTCCGTGGCTTTCTGTTCTTGCTTATTAGTAGACAATAATACACTGTGCACAGTAGGAGGGACTTCCGTAGGGTCCGCTGCCGCTGGGGTACGCGTTCTGACCTTACGATAGTCTTTTTGTACGGCTCTGCTTGGTAAAAAATATATTACCCTCAATTGAGGATTTGAAATTTAGACATTTCTGCTTTTCTGGAATTGTTTAATACATCGTTAGTATGTATTTAGCTACCTTGTATTATTAATAAAGACGATTCAATCCACATGTCTGAGGGTTTACACTAATAAGGTGAAGACAATTCGTCGATGATTATGCATAGCAAATGAAAGTAAAACCTGCATTACACTAGATCTACACTTCGTGTCTGTGGCCTATAAGAGGACCTATATGTATATATGGATTTCTAATATATATATATAAGCTTATTACCATTACTTATTTATTGATTTTTATTTATTTAACTGCTTGCACTACACTGGACAGTCAGACGAAACAACATCTTCTACCAACAACTGCTTGGCGAAGAGTCCTGAATAAGGTGTACCTTCAGACTTAATACTGTGAAACATGGAAGCTTTTACGGACTTTGTTTCCGCTCGATCTAGTCGAACTGGTTCGTAGTTTGGTGATGACGACGGTCGACGACTCGGCACATCGGCATTCCTGCTGCGTCTTGTGTCCTTTTTTGGACTATTTTCCATCTGCCAAAATGTGTGATACTGGTTTACTTGGTCCTGGCTGCCAGTGGCTTGTGGATGTGACATTTCTGTGAGGGTAGCGCGGGCTGTGAGGGTAGCGTGGGCTGTGAGGGTATCGGGGGCCGTGAGGGTAGCGCGGGCTGTGAGGGTAGCGTGGGCTGTGAGGGTATCGGGGGCCGTGAGGGTAGCGGGGGCTGTGAGGGTAGCGGGGGCTGTGAGGGTAGCGGGGGCTGTGAGGGTAGCGGGGGTGTGATGTGGGGTAGCATGGGCTGTGAGGGTAGCGGGGGCTATGAAGGTAGCGGGGATGTGGTGTAGGGCAGCGTGGGCTGTGAGGGTAGCGCGGGCTGTGAGGGTAGCGTGGGCTGTGAGGGTATCGGGGGCCGTGAGGGTAGCGGGGGCTGTGAGGGTAGCGGGGGCTGTGAGGGTAGCGCGGGCTGTGAGGGTAGCGTGGGCTGTGAGGGTATCGGGGGCCGTGAGGGTAGCGGGGGCTGTGAGGGTAGCGGGGGCTGTGAGGGTAGCGGGGGCTGTGAGGGTAGCGGGGGTGTGATGTGGGGTAGCATGGGCTGTGAGGGTAGCGGGGGCTATGAAGGTAGCGGGGATGTGGTGTAGGGCAGCGTGGGCTGTGAGGGTAGCGGGGGCTATGAGGGTAGCGGGGGTGTGGTGTAGGGTAGCGTGGGCTGTGAGGGCAGCAGGGGCTATGAGGTTCGCGGGGGTGGTATGTGGGGTAGCTGGGGCTGTGAGGGTAGCGTGGGCTGTGAGGGTAGCGGAGGTGCGATGTGGGGTAGCGTGGGCTGTGAGGGTAGCGCTGGCTGTGAGGGTAGCGGGGGTGTGATGTGGGGTAGCGGGGGCTGTGAGGTTAGCGGGGGTGTGATGTGGGGTAGCGTGGGCTGTGAGGGTAGCGGGGGCTGTCTGGGTAGCGGGGGTGTGATGTGGGGGTAGGGGGGGATGTGAGGGTAGCGGGGGTTGTGAGGGTAGCGGGGATGTAATGTGGGGTAACGTGGGTTGTGAGGGTAGCGGGGGCTGTGAGGGTAGCGGGGACTGTGAAGGTAGCGCGGGCTGTGAGGGTATCAGGGGTGTGATGTGGGGTAGCGTGGGTGTGATGTAGGGTAGCGTGGGCTGTGAGGGTAGCGGGGGCTGTGAGGGTAGCGGGGGCTGTGATTGTAGCGTGAGCTGTGAGGGTAGCGGGGACTGTGAGTTTAGCGGGGGTGTGATGTGGGGTAGCGTGGCCTGTGGGTAGCGTGGGCTGTGAGGGTAGCTTGGGCTGTGAGGGTAGCGGGGATTGTGAGGGTAGCGTGGGCTGTGAGGGTAGCGGGGACTGTGAGGTTAGCGGGGGCTGTTAGGGTAGCGGGGGTTGTGAGGGTAGCGTGGGTGTTATGTAGGGTAGCGTGGGCTGTGAGGGTAGCGGAAGCTGTGACGGTAGCGGGGGTGTGATGTGGGGCAGCTGGGGCTGTGAGGGTAGCGTGGGCTGTGAGGGTAGCGGGGGTGTGATGTGGGGTAGCGTGGGCTGTGAGGGTAGCAGGGGCTGTGAGGGTATCAGGGGCTGTGAGGGTAGCGCGGGCTGTGAGTGTAGCGTGGGCTGTGAGGGCATCGGGGGCTGTGAGGGTAGCGGGGGTGTGATGTGGGGTAGCGTGGACTGTGAGGGTAGCGGGGGCTATGAATGTAGCGGGGATGTGGTGTAGGGCAGCGTGGGCTGTGAGGGTAGCGGGGGCTATGAGGGTAGCGGGGGTGTGGTGTAGGGTAGCGTGGGCTGTGAGGGCAGCAGGGGCTATGCGGTTCGCGGGGGTGGTATGTGGGGTAGCTGGGGCTGTGAGGGTAGCGTGGGCTGTGAGGGTAGCGGAGGTGCGATGTGGGGTAGCGTGGGCTGTGAGGGTAGCGCCGGCTGTGAGGGTAGCGGGGGTGTGATGTGGGGTAGCAGGGGCTGTGAGGTTAGCAGGGGTGTGATGTGGGGTAGCGTGAGCTGTGAGGGTAGCGGGGGCTGTCTGGGTAGCAGGGGTGTGATGTGGGGGTAGGGGGGGCTGTGAGGGTAGCGGGGGTTGTGAGGGTAGCGGGGATGTAATGTGGGGTAACGTGGGCTGCGAGGGTAGCGGGGGCAGTGAGGGTAGTGGGGGTGTGATGTGGGGTAGCGGGGTGTGATGTTGGGTAACGGGGGCTGTGAGAGAAGCGGGGGTGTGATGTGGGGTAGCGTGAGCTGTGAGGGTAGCGTGGGTTGTGAGGGTAGCGGGGGCTGTGAGGGTAGCGGGGGCTGTGAAGGTAGCGCGGGCTGTGAGGGTAGCGGGGGTGTGATGTGGGGTAGCGTGGGTGTGATGTGGAGTAGCGTGGGCTGTGAGGGTAGCGGGGGCTGTGAGGGTAGCGGGGGCTGTGATTGTAGCGTGGGCTGTGAGGGTAGCGTGGACTGTGAGGGTAGCGGGATTTGTGAGGGTAGCGTGGGCTGTGAGGGTAGCGGGGACTGTGAGGTTAGCGGGGGTGTGATGTGGGGTAGCGTGGCCTGTGGGTAGCGTGGGCTGTGAGAGTAGCTTGGGCTGTGAGGGTAGCGGGGATTGTGAGGGTAGCGTGGGCTGTGAGGGTAGCGGGAACTGTGAGGTTAGCGGGGGCTGTTAGGGTAGCGGGGGTTGTGACGGTAGCGGGGGTGTGATGTGGGGTAGCTGGGGATGTGAGGGTAGCGTGGGCTGTGAGGGTATCGGGGGCTGTGAGGGTAGCGCGGGCTGTGAGTGTAGCGTGGGCTGTGAGGGTATCGGGGGCTGTGAGGTTAGCGGTGTGTGATGTGGGGTAGCGTGGGCTGTGTGGGTAGCAGGGGCTGTAAGGGTATCGGGGGCTGTGAGGGTAGCGCGGGCTGTGAGTGTAGCGTGGGCTGTGAGGGTATCGGGGGCTGTGAGGGTAGCGGGGGTGTGATGTGGGGTAGCGTGGGCTGTGAGGGTAGCGGGGGCTATGAAGGTAGCGGGGGTGTGGTGTAGGGCAGCGTGGGCTGTGAGGGTAGCGCTGGCTGTGAGGGTAGCGGGGGTGTGATGTGGGGTGGCGGGGGCTGTGAGGGTAGCGGGGGTCTGATGTGGGGTAGCGTGGGCTGTGAGGGTAGCGGGGGCTGTATGGGTAGCGGGGGTGTGATGTGGGGGTAGGGGGGGTTGTGAGGGTAGCGGGGGTTGTGAGGGTAGCGGGGATGTAATGTGGGGTAACGTGGGCTGCGTGGGTAGCGGGGGCTGTGAGGGTAGTGGGGGTGTGATGTGGGGTAGCGGGGGTGTGAGGGTAGCGGGGTGTGATGTGGGGTAGCGTGGGCTGTGAGGGTAGCGGGGGCTGTGAGGGTAGCGGGGGCTGTGATTGTAGCGTGGGCTGTGATGGTAGCGGGGGCTGTGATTGTAGCGTGGGCTGTGAGGGTAGCGGGGTGTGATGTGGGGTAACGTGGGCTGTGATTGAAGCGTGGGCTGTGAGGGTAGCGGGGTGTGATGTGGGGTAACGTGGGCTGTGAGGGTAGCGTGGACTGTGAGGGTAGCGGGGGTGTGATGTGGGGTAGCGTGGGATGTGAGGGTAGCGGGGGCTGTGAGGGTAGCGGGGGCTGTGAAGGTAGCGCGGGCTGTGAGGGTATCAGGGGTGTGATGTGGGGTAGCGTGGGTGTGATGTAGGGTAGCGTGGGCTGTGAGGGTAGCGGGGGCTGTGAGGGTAGCGGGGGCTGTGATTGTAGCGTGAGCTGTGAGGGTAGCGGGGTGTGATGTGGGGTAACGTGGGCTGTGAGGGTTGCGTGGACTGTGAGGGTAGCGGGATTTGTGAGGGTAGCGTGGGCTGTGAGGGTAGCGGGGACTGTGAGGTTAGCGGGGGTGTGATGTGGGGTAGCGTGGCCTGTGGGTAGCGTGGGCTGTGAGGGTAGCTTGGGCTGTGAGGGTAGCGGGGATTGTGAGGGTAGCGTGGGCTGTGAGGGTAGCGGGGACTGTGAGGTTAGCGGGGGCTGTTAGGGTAGCGGGGGTTGTGAGGGTAGCGTGGGTGTTATGTGGGGTAGCGTGGGCTGTGAGGGTAGCGGGAGCTGTGACGGTAGCGGGGGTGTGATGTGGGGTAGCTGGGGCTGTGAGGGTAGCGTGAGCTGTGAGGGTAGCGGGGGTGTGATGTGGGGTAGCGTGGGCTGTGAGGGTAGCAGGGGCTGTGAGGGTATCAGGGGCTGTGAGGGTAGCGCGGGCTGTGAGTGTAGCGTGGGCTGTGAGGGTATCGGGGGCTGTGAGGGTAGCGGGGGTGTGATGTGGGGTAGCGTGGACTGTGAGGGTAGCGGGGGCTATGAAGGTAGCGGGGATGTGGTGTAGGGCAGCGTGGGCTGTGAGGGTAGCGGGGGCTATGAGGGTAGCGGGGGTGTGGTGTAGGGTAGCGTGGGCTGTGAGGGCAGCAGGGGCTATGCGGTTCGCGGGGGTGGTATGTGGGGTAGCTGGGGCTGTGAGGGTAGCGTGGGCTGTGAGGGTAGCGGAGGTGCGATGTGGGGTAGCGTGGGCTGTGAGGGTAGCGCCGGCTGTGAGGGTAGCGGGGGTGTGATGTGGGGTAGCAGGGGCTGTGAGGTTAGCAGGGGTGTGATGTGGGGTAGCGTGAGCTGTGAGGGTAGCGGGGGCTGTCTGGGTAGCGGGGGTGTGATGTGGGGGTAGGGGGGGCTGTGAGGGTAGCGGGGGTTGTGAGGGGAGCGGGGATGTAATGTGGGGTAACGTGGGCTGCGAGGGTAGCGGGGGCAGTGAGGGTAGTGGGGGTGTGATGTGGGGTAGCGGGGTGTGATGTTGGGTAACGGGGGCTGTGAGAGAAGCGGGGGTGTGATGTGGGGTAGCGTGAGCTGTGAGGGTAGCGAGGGTGTGATGTGGGGTAGCGTGGGTGTGATGTGGGGTAGCGTGGGCTGTGAGGGTAGCGGGGGCTGTGAGGGTAGCGGGGGCTGTGATTGTAGCGTGGGCTGTGAGGGTAGCGGGGTGTGATGTGGGGTAGCGTGGGCTGTGAGGGTAGCGTGGACTGTGAGGGTAGCGGGATTTGTGAGGGTACCGTGGGCTGTGAGGGTAGCGGGGACTGTGAGGTTAGCGGGGGTGTGATGTGGGGTAGCGTGGCCTGTGGGTAGCGTGGGCTGTGAGAGTAGCTTGGGCTGTGAGGGTAGCGGGGATTGTGAGGGTAGCGTGGGCTGTGAGGGTAGCGGGAACTGTGAGGTTAGCGGGGGCTGTTAGGGTAGCGGGGGTTGTGAGGGTAGCGTGGGTGTTATGTGGGGTAGCCTGGGCTGTGAGGGTAGCGGGGGCTGTGACGGTAGCGGGGGTGTGATGTGGGGTATCTGGGGCTGTGAGGGTAGCGTGGGCTGTGAGGGTAGCGGGGGTGTGATGTGGGGTAGCGTGGGCTGTGAGGGTAGCAGGGGCTGTGAGGGTATCGGGGGCTGTGAGGGTAGCGCGGGCTGTGAGTGTAGCGTGGGCTGTGAGGGTATCGGGGGCTGTGAGGGTAGCGGGGTGTGATGTGGGGTAGCGTGGGCTGTGTGGGTAGCAGGGGCTGTAAGGGTATCGGGGGCTGTGAGGGTAGCGCGGGCTGTGAGTGTAGCGTGGGCTGTGAGGGTATCGGGGGCTGTGAGGGTAGCGGGGGTGTGATGTGGGGTAGCGTGGGCTGTGAGGGTAGCGGGGGCTATGAAGGTAGCGGGGGTGTGGTGTTGGGTAGCGTGGGCTGTGAGGGCAGCAGGGGCTATGAGGTTCGCGGGGGTGGTATGTGGGGTAGCTGGGGCTGTGAGGGTAGCGTGGGCTGTGAGGGTAGCGGAGGTGCGATGTGGGGTAGCGTGGGCTGTGAGGGTAGCGCTGGCTGTGAGGGTAGCGGGGGTGTGATGTGGGGTAGCGGGGGCTGTGAGGGTAGCGGGGGTGTGATGTGGGGTAGCGTGGGCTGTGAGGGTAGCGGGGGCTGTGTGGGTAGCGGGGGTGTGATGTGGGGGTAGGGGGGGTTGTGAGGGTAGCGGGGATGTAATGTGGGGTATTTTATTATTATTATTTTATATAATTGTTTTGTGTCTCCATATCTATCATATTGTATTGAAGTATGGGGAGCTTCGTGTACTAGCTTTTTAACCCCTCTTATCGTGATCCAAAAAAAAGCAGTTCGCATATTGTCTGGAGTTAATAAATGGGCCCACTCAGCGCCGTTATTTGTAACGAATAAGATTCTCCCGCTCACATCATTATACGAGTATAGCGTTTTATTATTTATTATTTATGTTTAAGCAATACAATGGATTGCAACCTCTTATCATAAAAGATTTGTTTGTAAGAAATGCTGACATACATAAGTATAACACTAGAAGGTCGCAGCTATTACATGTTCCTAAGCACAAGTGTCAATTGACGAAAATATCTATGAGATATAATGGGATATATATTTTTAATAAATGGTTTGGTAAGGTAAACTTTCAATCATCGCTTCACCTTTTAAAGAGAAATACTAAGAATAGTTTGTTAAATATAATTGATACGAGTAATTTAACTAATGTTAATTTGATGTGTAACTAGCCATCACAATATAATCATATATGTTACTGAGTTAATAGAAAGAAAGAACTATTATAGTGCAACGATTGGGCCAAATCGATATTATCTAGATTGCTGTACTACCGTTCCATGTTCCTGTTTTTTGTTGTTGTTTTGAGTTTTTTTTTTTTTTTTTTTTTTTTTTTTTTTTTTTTTGGAGCGAATAAGCCTCGGCGTCTGCTCCTTGCCAACCAGTTCTGTATTATCTTGATTTGTGTACTCTTCATGGCAATAAAGATTATTATTATTATTATAACGTGGGCTGCGTGGGTAGCGGGGGCTGTGAGGGTAGTGGGGGCTGTGATTGTAGCGTGGGCTGTGAGGGTAGCGGGGGCTGTGATTGTAGCGTGGGCTGTGAGGGTAGCGGGGTGTGATGTGGGGTAACGTGGGCTGTGATTGTAGCGTGGGCTGTGAGGGTAGCGGGGTGTGATGTGGGGTAACGTGGGCTGTGAGGGTAGCGGGGGCTGTGATTGTAGCGTGGGCTGTGAGGGTAGCGGCGTGTGATGTGGGGTAGCGTGGGCTGTGATGGTAACGTGGGCGGTGAGGGTAACGGGGGTGAGATGTGGGGTAGCGGGGGCTGTGAGGGTTGCGGGCGTGTGATGTGGGGTAGCGTGGCCTGTGAGGGTAGCGGGCGTTGGCTGTGTGGGGTAGCGGGGGCTGTGTGGGTAGCGGGGGGTGTGATGTAGGGTAGCGCGAGCTGTGAGGTTAGCGGGGGGGGGGTGTGATGTAGGGTAGCGGGGGTTGTGAGGGTAGCGGGGGCTGTGAGGGTTGCGGGGGCTGTGAGGGTAGCGGGGGCTGTGATGTGGGGTAGCGGCTCTGGTTTATACCTCCTGCCAGCCCCGTGTGAGTCACTCACGAACATGACATACACAGAAACCCACCTCATAGCGGCGGAAGGAGCGATGTAGAAGAAGTAATAGACTGACTGATGTACTTCGCCGGCGACCGTTATTCATGGTGTTGACTGGTTTTTTCACCACTGCTATAATTTATGTCCATATATGATGTGTGCTGCGAAAACGGAGGTTTTCTGTTCCCCGGTCAGTTCATCAAGTGGAGGTTAGTGAGTAGGTCAGGTCAGCATAGTGAGTAGGTCAGGTCAGCATAGTGAGTAGGTCAGGTCAGCATAGTGAGTAGGTCAGGGCCTCGTTCGCAAGCGACCGCTAGTCGACTAATGGTTGACGATTTGGCTGCCGAACGGTGATTAGTCCAACCATCTAGTCGACTAGAACGAACCATGCCGCCACCCACTGTTCCTCTGGTCGATTGTCGTCCAAGATGGCGGAGGGAAATGAGCAGTATATAAGCGGTGTTCGCGTCATCTTTGTGGCGTATACTTGATCTGTAACTTCGTTTATATACATTTAAACGAATTAATATATATCATGGTTCATACGTAATTGCTTATTTTGCCAATTTGTCATGTTTTCGTGCTAAATGTTCACATGATCGAACTGTTTAGATTTTTTTTTTGGGGGGGGTCCCTTGCATTCCTGTGGTCACCAAGCCGATACAGTGAGGCTCTAGCTGAAGAACACAGGGTAAAATATCTTTGTAATACAATTCAGTGACGATCCAGGATTTTTCACAATAGGGTCAGGTAACACGGCGGTTAAAGGTGCTTGTTATTGTTGTTATTTCCGCCAGGAGACAGATTGTCAACCCTTTTCGACTATCCCGCGTTCGGCATTAGGCTGTAATGCGCAGCCGCAATGGCGAAATCTAGGTCAAGAAATAGTCGACTAGCTGTCGTTTGCGAACGAGGCCAAGGTCAGCATGGTGAGTAGGTCAGGTCAGCATAGTGAGTAGGTCAGGTCAGCATAGTGAGTAGGTCAGGTCAGCATAGTGAGTGGGTCAGGTCAGCATAGTGAGTAGGTCAGGTCAGCATAGTGCGTAGGTCAGGTTAGCATAGTGAGTAGGTCAGGTCAGTATAGTGAGTGGGTCAGGTCAGCATAGTGAGTAGGTCAGGTCAGCATAGTGAGTAGGTCAGGTCAGCATAGAGAGTAGGTCAGGTCACCATAGTGAGTAGGTCAGGTCAGCATAGTGAGTAGGTCAGGTCAGCATAGTGAGTAGGTCAGGTCAGCGTCGATCAGGATGTCATTCAGAATGATAGATTGCGTGTTAGTCTTGAAATAATGATTAAAATACGCCCCAAAAATATAAATGATTAATTTGTTTGCTGTCAAGAAGTATCCGCGACACACCCATGCCATTGATGTCATCTATTACCCAAACACTGTATAATAATGTTATTAAACCCATGAATGCAAGTAGACGACAAAGTACATAAGCCAGCCCATTTCAGCAACTTCCTTGCTCACATGGACGACTGTGCTATGTGACGTGGCACATATTGGCGTGCCTGGGAGAGATTGGTGCGCGAGGCGTCAACAGGGGTGAGTTCGGATATGCGATCGGAGTAATCGGCGCGGATATTTGGAGCATGCGGACTCACTCTTTCCGCTAATAGGCGGATCAATATTAACCGAACGCAAAATCCGCGGTCCGCGTGAATGTTGCACTTGCTGGACTGCACAAATTTTGAAGATCGTTAAATGGCGCGATAAAATAAATCAACGGATACGTATTGTGTTCATTATCTTATTCTCGTTGTTATAATATTATTTACAGATTTTTTGCAGGTTGCAATACCACTATATATATATTAAATGTATTGTGCGGCCTGGACGCCATGTTGGAAATCCTCGTGATCCTCGAGGGTGGGGAGTAAGGTCTGGGATTAAAATGTACCACGTGACCGCCCTATCGGACCACAATCTCCGCGTTCGGTTATGCACTCCGCGGAGTCCGACTACTCCGCTCGCATACCCGAATTCACCCCAGGGGTCGCCGGAACTCGTCATTCCAGCCGCCTTCGTTGGTTCGGACCAATCTGCGGAGACTTCGGATATAGCGGGCGTCTTTGATTGGAGTGTTCCAGAACAGGAACACTGAGACGTGCAGAGGGTCGTGTTTGGAGAACGGCGCGGCCAAGCCGGGAACCAGCCTGTCTGTGATTACACCCACACCAGGCCGGAAACCAGCCTGTCTGTGATTACACCCACACCAGGCCGGAAACCAGCCTGTCTGTGATTACACCAACACCAGGCCGGGTACCAGCCTGTCTATGATTACACCCACACCAGGCCGGGAACCAGCCTGCCTGTGACTACACCCACACCAGGCCGGGAACCAGCCTGTCTGTAATTACACCCACACCAGGCCGGGAACCAGCCTGCCTGTGATTACACCCACATCAGGCCGGGAACCAGCCTGTCTATGATTACACCAACACCAGGCCGGGAACCAGCCTGCCTGTGATTACACCCACACCAGGCCGGACACCAGCCTGCCAGTGATTACACCAACACCAGGCCGGGAACCACCCTGCCTGTGATTACACCAACACCAGGCCGGGAACCAGCCTGCCTGTGATTACACCCACACCAAGCCGGGAACCAGCCTGCCTGTGATTACACCCACACCAGGCCGGGAAACATCCTGTCTGTGATTACACTCACACCAGGCCGGGAATCAGCCTGCCTGTGATTACACCCACATCAGGCCGGGAACCAGCCTGTCTGTGATTACACCAACACCAGGCCGGGAACCAGCCTGTCTGTGATTACACCCACACCAGGCCGGGAACCAGCCTGCCTGTGATTACACCCACACCAGGCCGGGAACCAGCCTGTCTGTGATTACACCCACACCAGGCCGGGAACCAGCCTGCCTGTGATTACACCCACATCAGGCCGGGAACCAGCCTGTCTGTGATTACACCAACACCAGGCCGGGAACCGGCCTGCCTGTGATTACACCCACACCAGGCCGGAAACCAGCCTGCCAGTGATTACACCAACACCAGGCCGGGAACCACCCTGTCTGTGATTACACCAACACCAGGCCGGGAACCAGCCTGCCTGTGATTACACCCACACCAAGCCGGGAACCAGCCTGCCTGTGATTACACCCACACCAGGCCGGGAACCATCCTGTCTGTGATTACACTCACACCAGACCGGGAACCAGCCTGTCTGTGATTACACCCACACCAGGCGGGGAACCAGCCTGTCTGTGATCACACCCACACCAGGCCGGGAACCACCCTGTCTGTGATTACACCAACACCAGGCCGGGAACCAGCCTGCTTGTGATTACACCCACACCAAGCCGGGAACCAGCCTGCCTGTGATTACACCCACACCAGGCCGGGAACCAGCCTGTCTGTGATTACACTCACACTAGGCCGGGAATCAGCCTGTCTGCTATTACACTCACATCAGGCCGGGAACCAGCCTGTCTGTGATTACACTCACACCAGGCCGGGAACCAGCCTGTCTGTGATTACACCCACACAAGGCCGGGAACCAGCCTGTCTGTGATTACACCCACACCAGGCCGGGAACCAGCCTGTCTGTGATTACACCCACACCAAGCCGGGAACCAGCCTGTCTGTGATTACACCCACACCAGGCCGGGAACCAGCCTGCCTGTGATTACACCCACATCAGGCCGGGAACCAGCCTGTCTGTGATTACACCAACACCAGGCCGGGAACCAGCCTGCCTGTGATTACACCCACATCAGGCCGGGAACCAGCCTGTCTGTGATTACACTCACACCAGGCCGGGAACCAGCCTGCCTGTGATTACACCCACACCAGGCCGGGAACCAGCCTGTCTGTGATTACACCCACACCAGGCGGGGAACCAGCCTGTCTGTGATCACACCCACACCAGGCCGGGAACCACCCTGTCTGTGATTACACCAACACCAGGCCGGGAACCAGCCTGCTTGTGATTACACCCACACCAAGCCGGGAACCAGCCTGCCTGTGATTACACCCACACCAGGCCGGGAACCAGCCTGTCTGTGATTACACTCACACCAAGCCGGGAATCAGCCTGTCTGTGATTACACCCACATCAGGCCGGGAACCAGCCTGTCTGTGATTACACTCACACCAGGCCGGGAACCAGCCTGTCTGTGATTACACCCACACCAGGCCGGGAACCAGCCTGTCTGTGATTACACCCACACCAGGCCGGGAACCAGCCTGTCTGTGATTACACCCACACCAGGCCGGGAACCAGTCTGTCTGTGATTACACCCACACCAGGCCGGGAACCAGCCTGCCTGTGATTACACCCACACCAGGCCGGGAACCAGCCTGCCTGTGATTACACCAACACCAGGCCGGGAACCAGCCTGTCTGTGATTACACCCACACCAGGCCGGGAACCAGCCTGCCTGTGATTACACCCACACCAGGCCGGGAACCAGCCTGTCTGTGATTACACCCACACCAGGCCGGGAACCAGCCTGCCTGTGATTACACCCACACCAAGCCGGGAACCAGCCTGCCTGTGATTACACCCACACCAGGCCGGGAACCATCCTGTCTGTGATTACACTCACACCAGACCGGGAACCAGCCTGTCTGTGATTACACCCACACCAGGCGGGGAACCAGCCTGTCTGTGATCACACCCACACCAGGCCGGGAACCACCCTGTCTGTGATTACACCAACACCAGGCCGGGAACCAGCCTGCTTGTGATTACACCCACACCAAGCCGGGAACCAGCCTGCCTGTGATTACACCCACACCAGGCCGGGAACCAGCCTGTCTGTGATTACACTCACACTAGGCCGGGAATCAGCCTGTCTGCTATTACACTCACATCAGGCCGGGAACCAGCCTGTCTGTGATTACACTCACACCAGGCCGGGAACCAGCCTGTCTGTGATTACACCCACACAAGGCCGGGAACCAGCCTGTCTGTGATTACACCCACACCAGGCCGGGAACCAGCCTGTCTGTGATTACACCCACACCAAGCCGGGAACCAGCCTGTCTGTGATTACACCCACACCAGGCCGGGAACCAGCCTGCCTGTGATTACACCCACATCAGGCCGGGAACCAGCCTGTCTGTGATTACACCAACACCAGGCCGGGAACCAGCCTGCCTGTGATTACACCCACATCAGGCCGGGAACCAGCCTGTCTGTGATTACACTCACACCAGGCCGGGAACCAGCCTGCCTGTGATTACACCCACACCAGGCCGGGAACCAGCCTGTCTGTGATTACACCCACACCAGGCGGGGAACCAGCCTGTCTGTGATCACACCCACACCAGGCCGGGAACCACCCTGTCTGTGATTACACCAACACCAGGCCGGGAACCAGCCTGCTTGTGATTACACCCACACCAAGCCGGGAACCAGCCTGCCTGTGATTACACCCACACCAGGCCGGGAACCAGCCTGTCTGTGATTACACTCACACCAAGCCGGGAATCAGCCTGTCTGTGATTACACCCACATCAGGCCGGGAACCAGCCTGTCTGTGATTACACTCACACCAGGCCGGGAACCAGCCTGTCTGTGATTACACCCACACCAGGCCGGGAACCAGCCTGTCTGTGATTACACCCACACCAGGCCGGGAACCAGCCTGTCTGTGATTACACCCACACCAGGCCGGGAACCAGTCTGTCTGTGATTACACCCACACCAGGCCGGGAACCAGCCTGCCTGTGATTACACCCACACCAGGCCGGGAACCAGCCTGCCTGTGAATACACCCACACCAGGCCGGGAACCAGCCTGCTTGTGATTACACCCACACCAAGCCGGGAACCAGCCTGCCTGTGATTACACCCACACCAGGCCGGGAACCAGCCTGTCTGTGATTACACTCACACTAGGCCGGGAATCAGCCTGTCTGCTATTACACTCACATCAGGCCGGGAACCAGCCTGTCTGTGATTACACTCACACCAGGCCGGGAACCAGCCTGTCTGTGATTACACCCACACAAGGCCGGGAACCAGCCTGTCTGTGATTACACCCACACCAGGCCGGGAACCAGCCTGTCTGTGATTACACCCACACCAAGCCGGGAACCAGCCTGTCTGTGATTACACCCACACCAGGCCGGGAACCAGCCTGCCTGTGATTACACCCACATCATGCCGGGAACCAGCCTGTCTATGATTACACCAACACCAGGCCGGGAACCAGCCTGCCTGTGATTACACCCACATCAGGCCGGGAACCAGCCTGTCTGTGATTACACTCACACCAGGCCGGGAACCAGCCTGCCTGTGATTACACCCACACCAGGCCGGGAACCAGCCTGTCTGTGATTACACCCACACCAGGCGGGGAACCAGCCTGTCTGTGATCACACCCACACCAGGCCGGGAACCACCCTGTCTGTGATTACACCAACACCAGGCCGGGAACCAGCCTGCTTGTGATTACACCCACACCAAGCCGGGAACAAGCCTGCCTGTGATTACACCCACACCAGGCCGGGAACCAGCCTGTCTGTGATTACACCCACACCAGGCCGGGAACCAGCCTGTCTGTGATTACACCCACACCAGGCCGGGAACCAGTCTGTCTGTGATTACACCCACACCAGGCCGGGAACCAGCCTGCCTGTGATTACACCCACACCAGGCCGGGAACCAGCCTGTCTGTGATTACACTCACACCAGGCCGGGAACCACCCTGTCTGTGATTACACCAACACCAGGCCGGGAACCAGCCTGCCTGTGATTACACCCACACCAAGCCGGGAACCAGCCTGCCTGTGATTACACCCACACCAGACCGGGAACCAGCCTGTCTGTGATTACACTCACACCAGGCCGGGAACCACCCTGTCTGTGATTACACCCACACCAGGCCGGGAACCACCCTGTCTGTGATTACACCCACACCAGGCCGAGAACCAGTCTGTCTGTGATTACACCCACACCAGGCCGGGAACCAGCCTGTCTGTGATTACACCCTCACCAGCCAAGGATGGCCAGGGAAAAAATGCTCTTCAACTATATGCTCAGGAATTATACGCGAATTTTAAATCTGAATTTGATATGTACACCTCTAAAACTAACAAATGTAAACACACTTCGCACTTGTTGTTAACACATTTGGTCACTGTTTAGACACACAGTGATTGACGCTGAGGATTTATTTAGAGAAAAAACAATATAGCAGGCGTCCTACATCTGTTGAATTGCTTAACGTATTTTTGAACAGAACTAACAATATAGAAACAACACAATACAAAAATAATACAAAGTTGGCTAATTATACTTGGCCGAAACGTCCGCCCTCTCAATCTTTTTGGGAGGGCCGACGTTTCGGCCATGTATAATTTAAATGTAGGTATAACAAGTGTTAAGCCAATTTGAAGTGTTATATCTGTTCAAAAAGTAGGAACTGCTGGGCCTCCACATCCTGGGCCCTCATGGTCATGTAGGACGCTTTCTAATTAAATAACGCATCTTATTGTCCTTGACCAGGGCGACTTGAGGTCCGGACTCTCAGTCCCACACATCATGTTATCCACTCAAGATACGTCATGAATAGACTAACGGTACAATAGTGGAACGATGTCAGTCAGTCAAACTGGGTCTTCAGTCCACCAAGAAGATTAGGTAATTAAAAACTTGGTCGTCATGGAGATAATCGTCGCCACGTGCTGGTATGTTCTTATTTGTGGGGCGTGTTGTCACCACGTGCTGGTATGTTCTTATTTGTGGGACGTATTGTCACCACGTGCTGGTATGTTCTTATTTGTGGGGCGTGTTGTCACCACGTGCTGGTATGTTCTTATTTGTGGGGCGTGTTGTCACCACGTGCTGGTATGTTCTTATTTGTGGGACGTGTTGTCACCATGTGCTGGTATGTTCTTATTTGTGGGGCGTGTTGTCACCACGTGCTGGTATGTTCTTATTTGTGGGACGTGTTGTCACCACGTGCTGGTATGTTCTTATTTGTGGGACGTGTTGTCACCACGTGCTGGTATGTTCTTATTTGTGGGACGTATTGTCACCACGTGCTGGTATGTTCTTATTTGTGGGACGTGTTGTCACCACGTGCTAGTATGTTCTTATTTGTGGGACGTGTTGTCACCACGTGCTGGTATGTTCTTATTTGTTGGACGTGTTGTCACCACGTGCTGGTATGTTCTTATTTGTGGGACGTGTTGTCACCACGTGCTGGTATGTTCTTATTTGTGGGACGTGTTGTCACCACCTGCTGGTATGTTCTTATTTGTGGGACGTATTGTCACCACGTGCTGGTATGTTCTTATTTGTGGGGCGTGTTGTCACCACGTGCTGGTATGTTCTTATTTGTGGGACGTATTGTCACCACGTGCGGGTATGTTCTTATTTGTGGGACGTGTTGTCACCACGTGCTAGTATGTTCTTATTTGTGGGACGTGTTGTCACCACGTGCTGGTATGTTCTTATTTGTTGGACGTGTTGTCACCACGTGCTGGTATGTTCTTATTTGTGGGACGTGTTGTCACCACGTGCTGGTATGTTCTTATTTGTGGGACGTATTGTCACCACGTGCTGGTATGTTCTTATTTGTGGGACGTGTTGTCGCCACGTGCTGGTATGTTCTTATTTGTGGGACGTGTTGTCACAAGCATAAGTCCACATTTTCAAATGCTTGATTGTGTACTGAAGGTAATTAATGTGGGAGGATTTTTCGCCAAGAATTGCATTCGGGAAGTTATATAGAATACTGCAGGTCTGGATATACACTACGTTGACGGTATTTACAAACTGCCGCAAGCCAGACCATCAATGCCCACGTTATGATACATTTCGCGCTCGCGCTGAAATAGGATAACGTCAGTTTAATGTCTATTTCTTCCCCAATACTTACGTCAGGCTAACACTAGTGTTAATATCTACTTGACCAAATGCACAATACTCAATGTATTGTTATATGCATTGAACACCTGATAGTATCATTTATAACGAAGTGTCACAGTCATGTGGATCCGATGTTGTCTGTTTTGTGATGTGGTCATGAGAGACATCTGAGAGATAACCTCTTTTATGCATGTGATGTATTCTGAAAATGGGGGTCTTTCCGCGGCACATACCTGGTGAGACTGCCACACCGTTACACTCAACGACAACTTGGTGGTAGTGTTGTCCTTGGACAGACCTACCTGATATCAAATGTTGAGAGACCGTCGAGTTGTGAGCTATGCCAAAACCCTCGGTTATCATGTTGAGAGACCGTCGAGTTGTGAGTTGTGCCAAACCCTCGGTTATCGTGTTGAGAGACCGTCGAGTTGTGAGCTGTGCCAAACCCTCGGTTATCGTGTTGAGAGACCGTCGAGTTGTGAGCTGTGCCAAACCCTCGGTTATCGTCTTGAGAGACCGTCGAGTTGTGAGCTGTGCCAAACCCTCGGTTATCGTCTTGAGAGACCGTCGAGTTGTGAGCTGTGCCAAACCCTCGGTTATCGTGTTGAGAGACCGTCGAGTTGTGAGCTGTGCCAAACCCTCGGTTATCGTCTTGAGAGACCGTCGAGTTGTGAGCTGTGCCAACCCCTCGGTTATCGTCTTGAGAGACCGTCGAGTTGTGAGCTGTGCCAAACCCTCGGTTATCGTCTTGAGAGACCGTCGAGTTGTGAGCTGTGCCAAACCCTCGGTTATCGTCTTGAGAGACCGTCGAGTTGTGAGCTGTGCCAACCCCTCGGTTATCGTGTTGAGAGACCGTCGAGTTGTGAGCTGTGCCAAACCCTCGCGGTTATCATGTTGAGAGACCGTCGAGTTGTGAGCTGTGCCAAAGCCTCAGTTATCGTCTTGAGAGACCGTCGAGTTGTGAGCTGTGCCAAAGCCTCAGTTATCATGTTGAGAGACCATCGAGTTGTGAGCTGTGCCAAACCCTCGCGGTTATCATGTTGAGAGACCGTCGAGTTGTGAGCTGTGCCAAACCCTCGCGGTTATCATGTTGATAGACCGTCGAGTTGTGAGCTGTGCCAACCCCTCGGTTATCATGTTGAGAGACCGTCGAGTTGTGAGCTGTGCCATCCCCTCGGTTATCATGTTGAGAGACCGTCGAGTTGTGAGTTGAGCCAAACCCTCGCGGTTATCATGTTGAGAGACCGTCGAGTTGTGAGTTGTGCCAAACCCTCGGTTATCGTGTTGAGAGACCGTCGAGTTGTGAGCTGTGCCAAACCCTCGGTTATCGTCTTGAGAGACCGTCGAGTTGTGAGCTGTGCCAACCCCTCGGTTATCGTCTTGAGAGACCGTCGAGTTGTGAGCTGTGCCAAACCCTCGGTTATCGTCTTGAGAGACCGTCGAGTTGTGAGCTGTGCCAAACCCTCGGTTATCGTCTTGAGAGACCGTCGAGTTGTGAGCTGTGCCAACCCCTCGGTTATCGTGTTGAGAGACCGTCGAGTTGTGAGCTGTGCCAAACCCTCGCGGTTATCATGTTGAGAGACCGTCGAGTTGTGAGCTGTGCCAAAGCCTCAGTTATCGTCTTGAGAGACCGTCGAGTTGTGAGCTGTGCCAAAGCCTCAGTTATCATGTTGAGAGACCATCGAGTTGTGAGCTGTGCCAAACCCTCGCGGTTATCATGTTGAGAGACCGTCGAGTTGTGAGCTGTGCCAAACCCTCGCGGTTATCATGTTGATAGACCGTCGAGTTGTGAGCTGTGCCAACCCCTCGGTTATCATGTTGAGAGACCGTCGAGTTGTGAGCTGTGCCATCCCCTCGGTTATCATGTTGAGAGACCGTCGAGTTGTGAGTTGAGCCAAACCCTCGCGGTTATCATGTTGAGAGATAGTCGAGTTGTGAGCTATGCCAAAACCCTCGGTTATCATGTTGAGAGACCGTGGCGTTGTGAACTGTGCCAAAACCCTGGCGGTTATCATGTTGAGAGACCGTCGAGTTGTGAGCTATGCCAAAACCCTCGGTTATCATGTTGAGAGACCGTCGAGTTGTGAGTTGAGCCAAACCCTCGCGGTTATCATGTTGAGAGACCGTCGAGTTGTGAGCTATGCCAAAACCCTCGGTTATCATGTTGAGAGACCGTCGAGTTGTGAGCTGAGCCAAACCCTCGCGGTTATCATGTTGAGAGACCGTCGAGTTGTGAGCTGTGCCAAACCCTCGGTTATCATGTTGAGAGACCGTCGAGTTGTGAGCTATGCCAAAACCCTCGGTTATCATGTTGAGAGACCGTCGAGTTGTGAGCTGAGCCAAACCCTCGGTTATCGTGTTGAGAGACCGTCGAGTTGTGAGCTGAGCCAAACCCTCGCGATTAGCATGTTGAGAGACCGTCGAGTTGTGAGCTGTGCCAACCCCTCGGTTATCATGTTGAGAGACCGTCGAGTTGTGAGCTGAGCCAAACCCTCGGTTATCGTGTTGAGAGACCGTCGAGTTGTGAGCTGTGCCAAACCCTCGCGATTAGCATGTTGAGAGACCGTCGAGTTGTGAGTTGTGCCAAAGAACTCGCTTGTCATGTTGAGAGACCGTCGAGTTGTGAGCTGTGCCAAAACCCTGGCGGTTATCATGTTGAGAGACCGTCAAGATGTGAGCTGTCCACGGTTCTCGTGTTGAGAGGCCGTCGAGTTGTGAGCTGTGCCAAACCTTCGGTTATCATGTTGAGAGGCCGTCGAGTTGTGAGCTGTGCCAAACCCTCGGTTATCATGTTGAGAGACCGTCGAGTTGTGAGCTGTGCCAAAACCCTGGCGGTTATCATGTTGAGAGACCGTCGAGTTGTGAGCTGTGCCAACCCCTCGGTTATCATGTTGAGAGGCCGTCGAGTTGTGAGCTGTGCCAAACCCTCGGTTATCATGTTGAGAGACCGTCGAGTTGTGAGCTGTGCCAAAACCCTGGCGGTTATCCTGTTGAGAGACCGTCGAGTTGTGAGCTGAGCCAAACCCTCGGTTATCGTGTTGAGAGGCCGTCGAGTTGTGAGCTGTGCCAAACCCTCGGTTATCATGTTGAGAGACCGTCGAGTTGTGAGCTGTGCCAAAAGCTCGGTTATCATGTTGAGAGACCTTCGAGTTGTGATACACGTGGGAGTCAAACCCGTGACTCCTGTCTTAACGCCGAGCTAACATTGACACTGGTACACGTGGGAGTCAAACCCGTGACTCCTGTCTTAACGCTGTACTAACATTGACACTGGTACACGTTGGAGTCAAACCCGTGACTCCTGTCTTAACGCTGTACTAACATTGACACTGGTACACGTGGGAGTCAAACCCGTGACTCCTGTCTTAACGCTGTGCTAACATTGACACTGGTACACGTGGGAGTCAAACCCCTGACTCCTGTCTTAACGCTGTACTAACATTGACACTGGTACACGTGGGAGTCAAACCCGTGACTCCTGTCTTAACGCTGTACTAACATTGACACTGGTACACGTGGGAGTCAAACCCCTGACTCCTGTCTTAACGCTGTACTAACATTGACACTGGTACACGTGGGAGTCAAACCCGTGACTCCTGTCTTAACGCTGTGCTAACATTGACACTGGTACACGTTGGAGTCAAACCCGTGACTCCTGTCTTAACGCTGTGCTAACATTGACACTGGTACACGTGGGAGTCAAACCCGTGACTCCGGCCTTAACGCTGTGCTAACATTGACACTGGTACACGTGGGAGTCAAACCCGTGACTCCTGTCTTAACGCCGAGCTAACATTGACACTGGTACACGTGGGAGTCAAACCCGTGACTCCTGTCTTAACGCTGTGCTAACATTGACACTGGTACACGTGGGAGTCAAACCCGTGACTCCTGTCTTAACGCTGTGCTAACATTGACACTGGTACACGTGGGAGTCAAACCCGTGACTCCTGTCTTAACGCTGTGCTAACATTGACACTGGTACACGTGGGAGTCAAACCCGTGACTCCTGTCTTAACGCTGTGCTAACATTGACACTGGTACACGTGGGAGTCAAACCCCTGACTCCTGTCTTAACGCTGTGCTAACATTGACACTGGTACACGTTGGAGTCAAACCCGTGACTCCTGTCTTAACGCTGTACTAACATTGACACTGGTACACGTGGGAGTCAAACCCGTGACTCCTGTCTTAACGCTGTGCTAACATTGACACTGGTACACGTGGGAGTCAAACCCGTGACTCCTGTCTTAACGCTGTGCTAACATTGACACTGGTACACGTGGGAGTCAAACCCGTGACTCCGGCCTTAACGCTGTGCTAACATTGACACTGGTACACGTGGGATTCAAACCCGTGACTCCTGTCTTAACGCTGTACTAACATTGACACTGGTACACGTGGGATTCAAACCCGTGACTCCTGTCTTAACGCTGTGCTAACATTGACACTGGTACACGTGGGAGTCAAACCCGTGACTCCTGTCTTAACGCTGTGCTAACATTGACACTGGTACACGTGGGATTCAAACCCGTGACTCCTGTCTTAACGCTGTGCTAACATTGACACTGGTACACGTGGGAGTCAAACCCGTGACTCCTGTCTTAACGCTGTGCTAACATTGACACTGGTACACGTGGGAGTCAAACCCGTGACTCCTGTCTTAACGCTGTGCTAACATTGACACTGGTACACGTGGGAGTCAAACCCGTGACTCCTGTCTTAACGCTGTACTAACATTGACACTGGTACACGTGGGAGTCAAACCCGTGACTCCTGTCTTAACGCTGTACTGACATTGACACTGGTACACGTGGGAGTCAAACCCCTGACTCCTGTCTTAACGCTGTACTAACATTGACACTGGTACACGTGGGAGTCAAACCCCTGACTCCTGTCTTAACGCTGTACTAACATTGACACTGGTACACGTGGGAGTCAAACCCGTGACTCCTGTCTTAACGCTGTGCTAACATTGACACTGGTACACGTGGGAGTCAAACCCGTGACTCCTGTCTTAACGCTGTACTAACATTGACACTGGTACACGTGGGAGTCAAACCCCTGACTCCTGTCTTAACGCTGTGCTAACATTGACACTGGTACACGTGGGAGTCAAACCCGTGACTCCTGTCTTAACGCTGTACTAACATTGACACTGGTACACGTGGGAGTCAAACCCCTGACTCCTGTCTTAACGCTGTACTAACATTGACACTGGTACACGTTGGAGTCAAACCCGTGACTCCTGTCTTAACGCTGTGCTAACATTGACACTGGTACACGTTGGAGTCAAACCCGTGACTCCTGTCTTAACGCTGTACTAACATTGACACTGGTACACGTTGGAGTCAAACCCGTGACTCCTGTCTTAACGCTGTGCTAACATTGACACTGGTACACGTTGGAGTCAAACCCGTGACTCCTGTCTTAACGCTGTACTAACATTGACACTGGTACACGTTGGAGTCAAACCCGTGACTCCTGTCTTAACGCTGTGCTAACATTGACACTGGTACACGTTGGAGTCAAACCCGTGACCAGCATCAATATGAAATGACACCCAACAGAAACCCAGCAGATGGCTGCTGGTAACAGTTGGTATCGTTCAAGACTTAATAATCGTTGTGTGGCACTGCATGTCACGTCATGTGACAGTCGGTGTTCCCTGCGCGATGCTATAAGCATATTGCTAATGGCTTCACATGGCTTCGAAGCATCACAGTGCCCCCCGCCCCCACCCGGAAGCAGCGGGAGTCCCCCGGCGTTCCCGGACGCCACCTGGGGTCCATTGGGGAAGCCCACTGTGTGCCCCGCGTGCAGTCGTTAAAAATGAAAACAACGAGCTCAACTAGAAGGCCCGGCGGATAAAGCACCCGGTGCAGACAGCTTTTCTAGACACTCAAATGAAGGCAAGTATTTTTTGTCAGATGCCGTGTTTTGTCAGATGTCGACTTGCATCCAGTGCTGGAGGGTAATGTAATCTACACATCGCTGACTTGCACCCAGTATTGGAGGGTAATGTAATCTACACATCGCTGACTTGCACCCTGTGCTGGAGGGTAGTGTAATCTACACATCGCTGACTTGCATCCAGTGCTGGAGGGTAATGTAATCTACACATCGCTGACTTGCACCCAGTATTGGAGGGTAGTGTAATCTACACATCGCCGGAATGCACCCAGTATTGGAGGGTAGTGTAATCTACACATCGCTGACTTGCACCCAGTATTGGAGGGTAGTGTAATCTACACATCGCTGACTTGCACCCAGTATTGGAGGGTAGTGTAATCTACACATCGCTGACTTGCACCCAGTATTGGAGGGTAGTGTAATCTACACATCGCTGACTTGCACCCAGTATTGGAGGGTAGTGTAATCTACACATCGCTGACTTGCACCCAGTATTGGAGGGTAGTGTAATCTACACATCGCCGGAATGCACCCAGTATTGGAGGGTAGTGTAATCTACACATCGCTGACTTGCACCCAGTATTGGAGGGTAGTGTAATCTACACATCGCTGACTTGCACCCAGTATTGGAGGGTAGTGTAATCTACACATCGCTGACTTGCACCCTGTGCTGGAGGGTAGTGTAATCTACACATCGCTGACTTGCATCCAGTGCTGGAGGGTAATGTAATCTACACATCGCTGACTTGCACCCAGTATTGGAGGGTAGTGTAATCTACACATCGCCGGAATGCACCCAGTATTGGAGGGTAGTGTAATCTACACATCGCTGACTTGCACCCAGTATTGGAGGGTAGTGTAATCTACACATCGCTGACTTGCACCCAGTATTGGAGGGTAGTGTAATCTACACATCGCTGACTTGCACCCAGTATTGGAGGGTAGTGTAATCTACACATCGCTGACTTGCACCCAGTATTGGAGGGTAGTGTAATCTACACATCGCTGACTTGCACCCAGTATTGGAGGGTAGTGTAATCTACACATCGCTGACTTGCACCCAGTATTGGAGGGTAGTGTAATCTACACATCGCTGACTTGCACCCAGTATTGGAGGGTAGTGTAATCTACACATCGCTGACTTGCACCCAGTATTGGAGGGTAGTGTAATCTACACATCGCTGACTTGCACCCAGTATTGGAGGGTAGTGTAATCTACACATCGCCGGAATGCACCTTGTGCCGCTCAATCCGAGTGTCCGTCGTGGGTGTTTAATTGCTAGTCTTGTTTCAGTGACCGCGTCCATAACATGTGACAATGCGCGTTGCTACTCTTGTCCGAGCCGCGGAGGGACTACCTCTACAGCTACCTCTATCCCCAAGGGCATTATAACGACATATTAACGACCTCCCGACTCTCGACCTTTGACCACCAACACTCCTTCCTGCTGGGAGACGGCCTCATGCTGAAGTCTCGTCCTCCGCGAGGTTACAGGTGCACGCGAGGGTGCCGGGTATCTGGTGAGATTGACATGACAACGTATAGAGGCATATAGTACCGGATATAATGGAGGCCGTAGAATAACTAATGACGTTTCCTTCGGTCTGCCCTCGTTAAGGTGTGAAGACCAATGTAATTACCAGCGTCTGTGGTACAATATGCCATCGGCCGCACACACTGAAGTCATCATTGACGGTTCATAGTAACGCGGTTCAGTCCCAGATGAGGGAAGCTGGCCATGTCAACCCCAGATAGCATGCTAACGTTAAGTTAAAGTTAGATTGGGGTTCGCATGGTTGATAGATGGTTGCCGGTTAACTGACAACGTTCCCGGTACGTTTGCATGATGACGAAATATCAACGTTAAGTTAATGTTAGATTGTGGTTTGCATAGATGATATAAAACAAAACGTTTACAAAACCTAAGCTCGCAGCCGAAACGTGATCGATATTTTAAAAATATCGAAAAATAATGGGCCAATAAATGCAGTTTGCCTTATTATTTACGCCCCCTCCCCCCGGTAAAGGGTAAGCCACCCTCTGGTGGAGGGTAACCCACCCACTGGTGGAGGGTAAGCCACCTACCGGTGGAGGGTACGCCATCCACTGGTGGAGGGTAAGCCACCCACTGGTGGAGGGTAAGCCATCCACTGGTGGAGGGTAAACCACCTACTGGTGGAGGGTAAGCCACCCACTGGTGGAGGGTAAGACACCTACTGGTGGAGTGGACGGTAAGCCACCTACTGGTGGAGGGTAAGCCACCTACTGGTGGAGGGTAAGCCACCTACTGGTGGAGTGGAGGGTAAGCCACCTACTGGTGAAGCGTAAGCCACCTACTGGTGGAGGGTAAGCCACCCACTGGTGGAGTGTAAGCCACCCACTGGTGGAGGGTAAGCCACTTACTGGTGGAGGGTAAGCCATCCACTGGTGGAGGGTAAGCCATCCACTGGTGGAGGGTAAGCCACCCACTGGTGGAGGGTAAGCCATCCACTGGTGGAGTGGAGGGATAAGCCACCCACTGGTGGAGGGTAAGCCATCCACTGGTTGAGGGTAAGCCACCCACTGGTGGAGGCTAAGCCATCCACTGGTGGAGTGGATGGTAAACCATCCACTGGTGCAGGGTAAGCCACCCACTGGTGGAGGGTACGCCACCCACTGGTGGAGGGTAAGCCACCAACTGGTGGAGGGTAAGCCACCCACTGGTGGAGGGTAAGCCACCCACTGGTGGAGGGTAAGCCATCCACTGGTGGAGGGTAAGCCACCCACTGGTGGAGGGTAAGCCACCCACTGGTGGAGGGTAAGCCACCCACTGGTGGAGGGTAAGCCACCTACTGGTGGAGGGTAAGCCATCCACTGGTGGAGTGGAGGGCAAGCCATCCACTGGTGGAGGGTAAGCCATCCACTGGTGCAGGGTAAGCCACCCACTGGTGGAGGGTAAGCCACCCACTGGCGGAGGGTAAGCCACCCACTGGTGGAGGGTAAGCCACCCACTGGTGGAGGGTAAGCCATCCACTGGTGGAGTGGAGGGCAAGCCATCCACTGGTGGAGGATAAGCCATCCACTGGTGGAGGGTAAGCCACCCACTGGTAGAGGCTAAGCCATCCACTGGTGGAGGGTAAGCCATCCCCTGGTGGAAGGTAAGCCACCCACTGGTGGAGGGTAAGCCATCCACTGGTAGAGGGTAATTCCCCCGCTGGAAGCGTCTCTGATCACTAGAGTCAAGGACTACTTAGTTTAAACATATTTTATTGGCAATTGGAAAACAGACACACTGCCTATGTGAATTCCTCTTGCTGAACTTGTATCAATTGCTCATACATACATATATACATAACAGTTGCGTACACCACAATGTAGTAGAAATTTGATAATTAATACATTCAGGCATAACATTAAGATACGTGATATTTAAGGAAAACGTTTGGAGGCTACAATGAAGTCGTGAACTGCTTGAAATATACAACGGTTATCGTCCATTGATAGAGACGGATTACCAAAAAGAATGATGCCAATTGACACTGAGGATAGAACATGGATTTTGCGACATAAAATATCTCTAAAGTTCGTATAGAGTGGGCACCCGAGGAAAAAATGAACGCAGTCCTCGTTCTCGGCTCCGCAGCGACAACTCGGGCTGTCTACAAGATTCATGTTAAACAAGTGAGAGTTCAGTGCGCTACAGTTCATGCGAATACGCGCGTGCAATACATTGACTCTTCTGTTTGCGGTTATCAGTTACATTCCCGGACACCGTTTTATGAATATTTAAAATTGCTACTTTAAACGCTTTTGGGTCGTGCAAGCTGCGTAAAGAGACTGGTAATTCGTTCCACATTCGTATTGCGCTAGGTAGAAATGATTTGTAAAATGTTGACAACCTTGTATTTATTTGCGTAAGGGTAAGCCATCCACTGGTGGAGGGTAAGCCACCCACTGGTGGAGGGTAAGCCACCCACTGGTGGAGGGTAAGCCACCTACTGGTGGAGGGTAAGCCATCCACTGGTGGAGGGTAAGCCACCCACTGGTGGAGTAGAGGGTAAGCCACCTACTGCTGGAGGGTAAGCCACCCACTGGTGGAGTGGAGGGTAAGCCACCTACTGGTGGAGGGTAAGCCACCCACTGGTGGAGAGTAAGCCACCTACTGGTGGAGTGGAGGGTAAGCTATCCGCTGGTGGAGGGTAAGCCACCCACTGGTGGAGGGTAAGCCATCCACTGGTGGAGTGGATGGTAAGCCATCCGCTGGTGGAGGGTAACCCACCCACTGGTGGAGGGTAAGCCACCTACTGGTGGAGTGGATGGTAAGCCATCCGCTGGTAGAGGCTAAGCCATCCACTGGTGGAGGGTAAGCCATCCCCTGGTGGAAGGTAAGCCACCCACTGGTGGAGGGTAAGCCATCCACTGGTAGAGGGTAATTCCCCCGCTGGAAGCGTCTCTGATCACTAGAGTCAAGGACTACTTAGTTTAAACATATTTTATTGGCAATTGGAAAACAGACACACTGCCTATGTGAATTCCTCTTGCTGAACTTGAATCAATTGCTCATACATACATATATACATAACAGTTGCGTACACCACAATGTAGTAGAAATTTGATAATTAATACATTCAGGCATAACATTAAGATACGTGATATTTAAGGAAAACGTTTGGAGGCTACAATGAAGTCGTGAACTGCTTGAAATATACAACGGTTATCGTCCATTGATAGAGACGGATTACCAAAAAGAATGATGCCAATTGACACTGAGGATAGAACATGGATTTTGCGACATAAAATATCTCTAAAGTTCGTATAGAGTGGGCACCCGAGGAAAAAATGAACGCAGTCCTCGTTCTCGGCTCCGCAGCGACAACTCGGGCTGTCTACAAGATTCATGTTAAACAAGTGAGAGTTCAGTGCGCTACAGTTCATGCGAATACGCGCGTGCAATACATTGAATCTTCTGTTTGCGGTTATCAGTTACATTCCCGGACACCGTTTTATGAATATTTAAAATTGCTACTTTAAACGCTTTTGGGTCGTGCAAGCTGCGTAAAGAGACTGGTAATTCGTTCCACATTCGTATTGCGCTAGGTAGAAATGATTTGTAAAATGTTGACAACCTTGTATTTATTTGCGTAATATTAAGTGGGCTAGCACTACGTAAACCATATTGAGTGCGGTCGGGCACGGACATAGGAAGTAAGCTACACACATAGGAAGGTGCCTGGTTATAAAAAAAATTGTGAAACAGAATGAGTTTAAATCTGTCCCTCCTTTGTGACAAGGTTTCCCAACCCAACTCTTTGTACACCTGAGTGCGGCTTGCGCATTTGATTGCACCACTTACAATGCGTCCAGCCCTTATCTGTACCGATTCTAGTTTGTCAGACTCATACTGAGAACACCCGGCCCACACAACACATGCATATGCGAGTACAGGTCTGATGAAAGAAAAATACATTGTTTCAAGTGTTCCACGACTAAGTCTGAAACTGAGTCTAGACAGAATATCAACTCTTCTCATAGATTTGCTGTATATTTCATTGATATGCGGGGACCAAGAAAGCTTGGAGTCAATATTAAGACCCAAGTGTTTGTGCTCTGATACGTTTGCAAGACTATTTCCACCCATACTGAGTTGCGTAGGATCGAGGTTGAGCTTATTCGTAATGTTCATGACATTAGTCTTAGTTGCATTAAAATCTAAAAACCACTTTTTGGCCCACGCTTCAATTTTTGATAAGTCTCGCATTAACATACCGTGTGCCTCACATAAATCATCTGTGGCAACAAATATAGTGGTATCATCAGCGAAAAGTCTAATATTACATTCAAGATCGTTGGCTAAGTCATTAATGTAGACTAGAAACAGAAGAGGTCCCAATACCGAACCTTGGGATACCCCTGCAGTAATTGAGCCCCACTGAGTATGCTGCATCAACAACAACTCTCTGCTGCCTATCACACATGTAATTACTAAACCAGTTATATAGTTGACCATCGATTCCGATACTACTCAGTTTACTCAGGAGACCGTCGTGCCATACCGTGTCGAAAGCCTTCGAAATGTCACAGAAAACTACCTTTACCGTTTTTTTCTTGTCTAAGGCTTCACAAAATAAATGGTATATCTCAACAAGCTGGTGAACGGTACTGTGCCCCGGGGTGAAACCCTACTGGAATCTATTCAGGATGTTATTATCACGTAGGTAATTAAAAGTGTGCTTGAAAATCACACGTTCTAGCATTTTCCCTACGCAACTTAAGAGAGAAACTGGCCGATAGTTGTTGACCTGGGAACGCAGACCTTTTTTATGTATTGGCACTACGTTAGCCATTTTCCAAAGTCGAGGCATCGTGCATTGATCGAGACACAAGGCAAAGAGTTTTGATAAGGGTTCAGCTATGGCGTTACCAGCTTCTTTTAGCATTCTCGGACTAATTCCATCATACCCCGCAGCTTTATTTGAGTCCAAGTTATGAATTAGGTCCCGAACATCGTCTTTAGTTACGGCTACCTGGCAAAGACCTGGATGGAGATTGCATTGGGTCTGCTCGGGGCTATCTGATATCGACCCCACACGTGATGATAGGCTGAGAAAATAATCGTTAAGCAGTTGGGCCTTGCCTGTGTTATCGGACATACTATTGCCATCTGGATCTAACAATGCCGGATAACCGGTACTTTCTTTTACCTTTAGCAGTTTTTTACTCAGTTTCCACCATTGTTTTTGAGTTATTTTGGAACTATTATTAAGCGATTCATCCAGACCCATGTCATACACAGACTTTGCCGCGCGAACATTTGATACATATTGATTTCTTTGATTGCGGTAGGTTGCCCAGTCTGATTCGTGGTTAGTTTTCTTAGCACTTCTGTGTGAACGATCTAATTTCCGTTTTTCCCTTCGCATGTTGTTATTGTAGAATGGTTTGTCATCCGGGCGAATTGTAACAAAACGGTTGGGTATATATGTCCTACAGATTTCTAAAAACTCTGAAGTCCATATTTCGCAAGCTGAATCGGGATCGTTAGTGGCGACACATTGGTCCCAGTCGTGTGAAGCTAGAGCTGATCTAAACCCGGTAAAATTTGCTTTGTTATAGTTCCACACTAGCCGTTTATATGTTCCGTTTCTGGTAACTTTGAAATTGAGGCTACAACAAACAGCACAATGGTCACTAGTAGTTATGGGCGTAAGCACCTCAACATCTGAAACTAGATCTGGTCGGCTACTTAATATTTGGTCCAAAATAGACTTGCAAGTAGGAGTAATTCTTGTTGGGGTATCCACATGAATCGTGAGCCTACGACTATTTGCCAAGCTCTGCATGTGTAAGTGATTATACGGGTCGGTCTAAAGGACAACTTACTAATAGGTAAGGGGGATCTCGAGTGCAGTGTTTAGCGTACTTAACGTCTGATCAGGTCCTGGGTTCGGTCTAAAGGACTACTTACTAATAGGTAAGGGGGATCTCGGGTGCAGTGTTTAGCGTACTTAACGTCTGATCAGGTCCTGGGTTCGAGTCCGGCTCCGGACACCATAGCTGGGGCATGCTTCAGCTATTTATCATTCATCGTCCCGTCAGTTGCCAAAGCTGCCTAAAATACAAATTCCTTTCTGCAATAAAGAAGCACTTTGTGATATAATGTTGACCAGTGGCCGCCACCATGGTTGTGGACATGTGCCATGGCGGCTGGCCACCCCCGGGCGGGACATCACGTCGGCGATCATACCTAGTTGTCAATAATGTCGGCCGTGTGGCGCTCCCTTTGGCGCTGTGAACCCTCAACCTTTTCTGCCTCAATTATTGTAACTATAGATCACACGTCGCAGCGAATTGATGCAACATAAACCATGACTAAACACGTCTCGCAAATATAGTCAGGTCACAAACACATATCTCCGACTGGAGGGTGATCACAGGTAGTGGAGGGTGACCACAGAGAGTGGAGGGGGACCACAGAGAGTGGAGGGGGATCACAGAAAGTGGAGGGTGACCACAGACAGTGGAGGGTGATCACAGATAGTGGAGGGTGATCACACAGAGTGGAGGGGGACCACAGAGTGAAGGGTGATCACAGAAAGTGGAGGGTGACCACAGACAGTGGAGGGTGATCACAGAGATTGGAGGGGGAGCACAGATAGTGGAGGGTGACCACAGACAGTGGAGGGTGACCACAGAGAGTGGAGGGTGATTACAGAGTGGAGGGTGACCACAGAGAGTGGAGGGTGATCACAGAGAGTGGAAGGTGATTATAGAGTGGAGGGTGACCACAGAGAGTGGAGGGTGATTACAGAGTGGAGGGTGACCACAGAGAGTGGAGGGTGATCACAGAGAGTGGAGGGTGATTACAGAGTGGAGGGTGACCACAGAGAGTGGAAGGTGATTATAGAGTGGAGGGTGACCACAGAGAGTGGAGGGTGATTACAGAGTGGAGGGTGACCACAGAGAGTAGAGGGTGATCACAGAGAGTGGAGGGTGATTACAGAGTGGAGGGTGACCACAGAGAGTGGAGGGTGATTACAGAGTGGAGGGTGATTACAGAGTGGAGGGTGATCACAGAGAGTGCAGGGTGATCACAGAGAGTGGAGGGTGATTACAGAGTGGAGGGTGACCACAGAGAGGGGAGGGTGATCACAGAGAGTAGAGGGTGATTACAGAGTGGAGGGTGACCACAGAGAGTTGAGGGTGATTACAGAGTGGAGGGTGATTACAGAGTGGAGGGTGATCACAGAGAGTGGAGGGTGATCACAGAGAGTGGAGGGTGATCACAGAGAGTGGAGGGTGATCACAGAGTGGAGGGTGATCAGAGTGGAGGGTGATCACAGAGTGTAGGGTGATCACAGAAAGTGGAGGGTGATTCCAGAGAGTTGAGGGCGATCACAGAGAGTGGAGGGTGACCACAGAGAGTGAAGCGTGATCACAGACAGTCGAGGTGGACCACAGAGTCAAGGGTGATCACAGACAGTGGAGGGTGATCACAGAGAGTGGCGGGTGACCACAGAGAGTGGAGGGTGATTACAGATAGTGGAGGGTGACCACAGAGAGTGGAGGGTGATTACAGAGAGTGGAGGGTGATCACAGAAAGTGGAGGGTGATCACAGAGAGAGGAGGGTGATCACAGAAAGTGGAGGGTGGTCACAGAGAGTGGAGAGGGGTCACAGAGTGGAGAGTGATCACAGAGAGTGGAGAGTGATCGCAGAGAGTGGAGGGTGATCACAGAAAGTGTAGGGTGATCACAGAGAGTGGAGGGTGATCACAGAAAGTGGAGGGTGATCACAGAGAGTGGAGGGTGATCACAGAGAGTGGAGGGTGATTACAGAGTGGAGGGTGATCACAGACAGTCGAGGGTGACCACAGACAGTAGAGAGTGATCGCAGAGAGTGGAGGGTGATCACAGAGAGTGGAGGGTGATCACAGAGAGTGGAAGGTGAACACAGAGAGTGGAGGGTGACCACAGAGAGTGGAGGGTGACCACAGAAAGTGGAGGGTGATCACAGATAGTGGAGGGTGATCACAGAGAGTGGAGAGGGGTCACAGAGTGGAGAGTGATCACAGAGAGTGGAGAGTGATCGCAGAGAGTGGAGGGTGATCACAGAGAGTGGAGGGTGATCACAGAGAGTGGAAGGTGACCACAGAGAGTGGAGGGTGACCACAGAGAGTGGAGGGTGATCACAGAGGGTGGAGGGTGATCACAGAAAGTGGAGGGTGATCACAGAGAGTGGAAGGTGACCACAGAGAGTGGAGGGTGACCACAGAGAGTGGAGGGTGACCACAGAGAGTATAGGGTGATCACAGATAGTGGAGGGTGATCACAGAGTGGAGGGTGATCACAGAGTGTGGATGGTGACCACAGAGAGTGGAGGGTGACCACAGAGTGTGGATGGTGATCACAGAGAGTGGAGGGTGATCACAGAAAGTGGAGGGGCATAACAGAGTGGAGATAGATCACAGAGAGTGGGGAGTGGTCACAGAGAGTGGAGGGTGATCACAGAGAGTGGAGAGTGATCACAGAGTATGAAGGGTGATCACAGAGAGTGGAGGGTGATCACAGAGGGTGGAGAGTGATCACAGAGTATGAAGGGTGATCACAGAGAGTGGAGGGTGATCACAGAGGGTGGAGAGTGATCACAGAGTATGAAGGGTGATCACAGAGAGTGGAGGGTCATCACAGAGAGTGGCGGGTGATCACAGAGAGGGAAGGGTGGTCACTGAGAGTGGAGGGTGATCACAGAGAGTGAAGGGTGGTCACAGAGAGTGGAGGGTGACCACAGAGGGAGGAGGGTGACCACAGAGAGTGGCGGATGACCACAGAGAGTGAAGGGTGACCAAAGAGTGTGGAGGGTGATCACAGAGAGTGGAGGTTACCACAGAGAGTGGGGGGTGACCACAGAGAGTGGAGGGGGATCACAGAGAGTGGAGGGGGATCACAGAGAGTGGAGGGTGATCACAGAGTGGAGAGTGATCACAGAGAGTGGAGGGTGATCACAGAGAGTGGAGGGGGGTTACAGAGAGTGGAGGGGGATCACAGAGTGGATAGCGGTGCAAAAAAGTGGAGGGTGATCACAGAGAGTGGAGGGTGATCACAGAGAGTGGAGGGTGATCACAGAGAGTCGAGGGTGATCACAGAAAGTGGAGGGTGATCACAGAGAGTGGAGAGTGGCCACAGAGAGTGGAGGGTGACCACAGAGAGTGGAGGACCACAGAGAGTGGAGAGTGATCACAGAGAGTGGAGGGTGATCACAGAGTGGAGGGTGATCACAGAGAGTGAAGGTGACCACAGAGAGTGGAGGGTGATCACAGAAAGTGGAGGGTGATCACAGAGAGTGGAGGGTGATCACAGAGAGTGGAGGGTGATTACAGAGTGGAGGGTGATCACAGACAGTCGAGGGTGACCACAGACAGTGGAGAGTGATCGCAGAGAGTGGAGGGTGATCACAGAGAGTGGAGGGTGATCACAGAGAGTGGAAGGTGAACACAGAGAGTGGAGGGTGACCACAGAGAGTGGAGGGTGACCACAGAGAGTGGAGGGTGATCACAGATAGTGGAGGGTGATCACAGAGAGTGGAGAGGGGTCACAGAGTGGAGAGTGATCACAGAGAGTGGAGAGTGGCCACAGAGAGTGGAGGGTGACCACAGAGAGTGGAGGACCACAGAGAGTGGAGAGTGATCACAGAGAGTGGAGGGTGATCACAGAGTGGAGGGTGATCACAGAGAGTGAAGGTGACCACAGAGAGTGGAGGGTGATCACAGAAAGTGGAGGGTGATCACAGAGAGTGGAGGGTGATCACAGAGAGTGGAGGGTGATTACAGAGTGGAGGGTGATCACAGACAGTCGAGGGTGACCACAGACAGTGGAGAGTGATCGCAGAGAGTGGAGGGTGATCACAGAGAGTGGAGGGTGATCACAGAGAGTGGAAGGTGAACACAGAGAGTGGAGGGTGACCACAGAGAGTGGAGGGTGACCACAGAGAGTGGAGGGTGATCACAGATAGTGGAGGGTGATCACAGAGAGTGGAGAGGGGTCACAGAGTGGAGAGTGATCACAGAGAGTGGAGAGTGATCGCAGAGAGTGGAGGGTGATCACAGAGAGTGGAGGGTGATCACAGAGAGTGGAAGTTGACCACAGAGAGTGGAGGGTGACCACAGAGAGTGGAGGGTGATCACAGAGAGTGGAGGGTGATCACAGAAAGTGGAGGGTGATCACAGAGAGTGGAAGGTGACCACAGAGAGTGGAGGGTGACCACAGAGATTGGAGGGTGACCACAGAGAGTATAGGGTGATCACAGATAGTGGAGGGTGATCACAGAGTGGAGGGTGATCACAGAGAGTGAAGGTGACCACAGAGAGTGGAGGGTGACCACAAAGTGTGGATGGTGATCACAGAGAGTGGAGGGTGATCACAGAAAGTGGAGGGGCATAACAGAGTGGAGATAGATCACAGAGAGTGGGGAGTGATCACAGAGAGTGGAGGGTGATCACAGAGAGTGGAGAGTGATCACAGAGGGTGGAGAGTGATCACAGAGTATGAAGGGTGATCACAGAGAGTGGAGGGTGATCACAGAGGGTGGAGAGTGATCACAGAGTATGAAGGGTGATCACAGAGAGTGGAGGGTGATCACAGAGGGTGGAGAGTGATCACAGAGTATGAAGGGTGATCACAGAGAGTGGAGGGTCATCACAGAGAGTGGCGGGTGATCACAGAGAGTGAAGGGTGGTCACTGAGAGTGGAGGGTGATCACAGAGAGTGAAGGGTGGTCACAGAGAGTGGAGGGTGACCACAGAGGGTGGAGGGTGACCACAGAGAGTGGCGGATGACCACAGAGAGTGAAGGGTGACCAAAGAGTGTGGAGGGTTATCACAGAGAGTGGAGGTTACCACAGAGAGTGGAGAGTGATCACAGAGAGTGAAGGTGACCACAGAGAGTGGAGGGTGATCACAGAAAGTGGAGGGTGATCACAGAGAGTGGAGGGTGATCACAGAGTGGAGATTGATCACAGAGAGTGGAGGCTGATCACAGAGAGTGGAGGGGGGTTACAGAGAGTGGAGGGGGATCACAGAGTGGATAGCGGTGCAAAAAAGTGGAGGGTGATCACAGAGAGTGGAGGGTGATCACAGAGAGTGGAGGGTGATCACAGAGAGTCGAGGGTGATCACAGAAAGTGGAGGGTGATCACAGAGAGTGGAGAGTGGCCACAGAGAGTGGAGGGTTATCACAGAGAGTGGAGGACCACAGAGAGTGGAGAGTGATCACAGAGAGTGGAGGGTGATCACAGAGTGGAGGGTGATCACAGAGAGTGAAGGTGACCACAGAGAGTGGAGGGTGACCACAGAGTGTGGAGGGTGACCACAGAGAGTGGAGGGTAATCACAGAAAGTGGAGGGACATAACAGAGTGGAGATAGATCACAGAGAGTGGAGAGTGATCACAGAGCGCGGAGGGTGATCACAGAGCGTGGAAGGTGATTACAGAGAGTGGAGGGGGATCACAGAGTGGATAGTGGTGAAAAAAAGTGGAAGGTGATCACAGAGAGTGGAGGGTGATCACAGACAGTGGAGGGTGATCACAGAGAGTGGAGGGTGATCACAGAAAGTGGAAGGTGATCACAGACAGTGGAGGGTGGCCACACAGAGTGGAGGGTGACCACAGAAAGTGGAGGGTGACCACAGAGAGTGGAGGGTGATCACAGAGAGTGGAGGGTGATCACAGAGTGGAGGGTGATCACAGAGAGTGAAGGTGACCACAGAGAGTGGAGGGTGACCACAGAGTGTGGATGGTTATCGCAGAGAGTGGAGGGTGATCACAGAAAGTGGAGGGACATAACAGAGTGGAGATAGATCACAGAGAGTGGGGAGTGATCACAGAGAGTGGAGGGTGATCACAGAGAGTGGAGGGTGATCACAGAGAGTGAAGGATCACAGAGAGTGGAGGGTGATCACTGAGAGTGGAGGGTGATCACAGAGAGTGAAGGGTGGTCACAGATAGTGGAGGATGACCACAGAGAGTGAAGGGTGACCACAGAGTGTGGAGGGTGATCACAGAGGGTGAAGGCGACCACAGAGAGTGGAGGGTGACCACAGACAGTGGAGGGTGATCACAGAGAGTGGAGGGGATCACAGAGAGTGGAGGGTGATCACAGAGTGGAGGGTGACCTCAGAGTGTGGAGGGCGATCCCCGGGTGGAGGGTGATCACACAGAGTAGAGGGTGATCACAGAGAGTGAAGGTGACCACAGAGAGTTGAGGGTGACCACAGACAGTGGAGGGTGATCACAGAGAGTGGAGGGTGATCACAGAGTGGAGGGTGATCACAGAGTGGAGGGTGACCACAGACAGTGGAGGGTGATCACAGACATTGGAGGGCGATCACGAAGTGGAGGGTGACCACAGAGTGGAGGGTGATCACAGAGTGGAGGGTGATCACAGAGAGTGGAGGGTGATCACAAAGTGGAGAGTGACTACAGACAGTGGAGGGCGATCACAGAGTGGAGGGTGATCACAGAGAGTGGAGTGTGATCACAGAAAGTGGAGGGTGATCACAGAGAGTGAAGGTGACCACAGAGAGTGGAGGGTGAACACAGAGAGTGGAGTGTGATCACAGAAAGTGGAGGGTGATCACAGAGAGTGAAGGTGACCACAGAGAGTGGAGGGTGGTCACAGAGAGTGGAGGATGATCACAGAGTGGAGGATGATCACAGAGTGGAGGGTGATCACAGAGTGGAGGGTGATCACAGAGAGTGGAGGGTGATCACAAAGTGGAAGGTGATTACAGAGAGTGGAGGGGGATCACAGAGTGGATAGTGGTGAAAAAAAGTGGAGGGTGATCACAGAGAGTGGAGGGTGATCACAGAAAGTGGTAGGTGATCACAGAGAGTGGAGGGTGACCACAGATAGTGGAGGGTGACCACAGCGAGTGGAGGGTGACCACAGAGAGTGGAGGGTGATCACAGAGAGTGGATGGTGATCACAGAGTGGAGGGTGATCACAGAGAGTGAAGGGGACCACAGAGAGTGGAGGGTGACCACAGAGTGTGGATAGTGATCACAGAGAGTGGAGGGTGATCACAGAAAGTGGAGGGGCATAACAGAGTGGAGAGTGATCACAGAGAGTGGAGAGTGATCACAGAGAGTGGAGGGTGATCACAGAGAGTGGAGGGTGATCACAGAGAGTGAAGGGTGATCACAGACAGTGGAGGGTGATCACAGAGAGTGGAGGGTGATCACAGAGAGTGAAGGGTGATCACAGACAGTGGAGGGTGATCACAGAGAGTGAAGGGTGACCACCGAGTGTGGAGGTTGATCCCAGAGAGTGGAGGTTACCACAGAGAGTGGAGGGTGACCACAGAGTGTGGAGGGTGATCGCAGAGAGTTGAGGGTGATCACAGAGAGTGAAGGTGACCACAGAGAGTGGAGGGTGACCACAGACAGTGGAGGGTGATCACAGAGAGTGGAGGGTGATCACAGAGAGTGGAGGGTGATCACAGAGTGGAGGGTGACCACAGAGAGTGGAGGGTGATCACAGAGTGGAGGGTGACCACAGAGAGTGGAGGGTGATCACAGAGTGGAGGGTGACCACAGAGAGTGGAGGGTGACCACAGAAAGTGGAGGGTGATCACAGAGAGTGAAGGGTGATCACAGAAAGTGGAGGGTGATCACAGAGAGTGAAGGTGACCACAGAGAGTGTAGGGTGACCACAGACAGTGGAGGGTGATCACAGAGAGTGGAGGGGATCACAGAGAGTGGAGGGTGATCACAGAGTGGAGGGTGACCACAGAGAGTGGAGGGCGATCCCCGGGTGGAGGGTGATCACAGAGAGTGAAGGTGACCACAGAGAGTTGAGGGTGACCACAGACAGTGGAGGGTGATCACAGAGAGTGGAGGGTGATCACAGAGTGGAGGGTGATCACAGAGTGGAGGGTGACCACAGACAGTGGAGGGTGATCACAGACAGTGGAGGGCGATCACAAAGTGGAGGGTGACCACAGAGTGGAGGGTGATCACAGAGTGGAGGGTGATCACAGAGAGTGGAGGGTGATCACAAAGTGGAGAGTGACTACAGACAGTGGAGGGCGATCACAGAGTGGAGGGTGATCACAGAGAGTGGAGTGTGATCACAGAAAGTGGAGGGTGATCACAGAGAGTGAAGGTGACCACAGAGAGTGGAGGGTGAACACAGAGAGTGGAGTGTGATCACAGAAAGTGGAGGGTGATCACAGAGAGTGAAGGTGACCACAGAGAGTGGAGGGTGATCACAGAGAGTGGAGGATGATCACAGAGTGGAGGATGATCACAGAGTGGAGGGTGATCACAGAGTGGAGGGTGATCACAGACAGTGGAGGGTGATCACAAAGTGGAAGGTGATTACAGAGAGTGGAGGGGGATCACAGAGTGGATAGTGGTGAAAAAAAGTGGAGGGTGATCACAGAGAGTGGAGGGTGATCACAGAAAGTGGTAGGTGATCACAGAGAGTGGAGGGTGACCACAGATAGTGGAGGGTGACCACAGCGAGTGGAGGGTGACCACAGAGAGTGGAGGGTGATCACAGAGAGTGGAGGGTGATCACAGAGTGGAGGGTGATCACAGAGAGTGAAGGGGACCACAGAGAGTGGAGGGTGACCACAGAGTGTGGATAGTGATCACAGAGAGTGGAGGGTGATCACAGAAAGTGGAGGGGCATAACAGAGTGGAGAGTGATCACAGAGAGTGGAGAGTGATCACAGAGAGTGGAGGGTGGTCACAGAGAGTGGAGGGTGATCACAGAGAGTGACGGGTGATCACAGACAGTGGAGGGTGATCACAGAGTGGAGGGTGATCAAAGAGAGTGGAGGGTGATCCCAAAGTGGAGGGTGACCACACACAGTGGAGGGCGATCACAGAGTGGCGGGTGATCACAGAGAGTGGAGGGTGATCACAGAAAGTGGAAGGTGATCACAGAGAGTGAAAGTGACCCCAGAGAGTGGAGGGTGATCACAGAGAGTGAAGGTGACCACAGAGAGTGGAGGGTGACCCCAGACAGTGGAGGGTGATCACAGAGAGTGGAGGGTGATCACAGAGAGTGGAGGGTGATCACAGAGTGGAGGGTGACCACAGAGAGTGGAGGGCGATCACAGAGAGTGGAGGGTGATCACAGAGAGTGGAGGGTGATCACAGAAAGTGGAGGGTGATCACAGAGAGTGAAGGGTGATCACAGGAAGGGGAGAGTGATCACAGAGAGTGAAGGTGACCACAGAGAGTGGAGGGTGACCACAGACAGTGGAGGGTGATCACAGAGAGTGGAGGGGATCACAGAGAGTGGAGGGTGATCACAGAGTGGAGGGTGACCACAGAGAGTGGAGGGTGATCACAGAGTGGAGGGTGACCACAGAGAGTGGAGGGTGATCACAGAGAGTGGAGGGTGATCACAGAGAGTGGAGGGTGATCACAGAGAGTGAAGGTGACCACAGAGAGTGAAGGGTGATCACAGGAAGGGGAGAGTGATCACAGAGAGTGAAGGTGACCACAGAGAGTGGAGGGTGACCACAGACAGTGGAGGGTGATCACAGAGAGTGGAGGGGATCACAGAGAGTGGAGGGTGATCACAGAGTGGAGGGTGACCACAGAGAGTGGAGGGTGATCACAGAGTGGAGGGTGACCACAGAGAGTGGAGGGTGATCACAGAGAGTGGAGGGTGATCACAGAGAGTGGAGGGTGATCACAGAGTGGAGGGTGACCACAGAGAGTGGAGGGCGATCACAGAGTGGAGGATGATCACAGAGAGTGGAGGGTGATCACAGAGAGTGGAGGGTGATCACAGAGAGTGAAGGGTGACCACAGAGAGTGGAGGGTGATCACAGAGAGTGGAGGGTGATCACAGAGTGGAGGGTGACCACAGAGAGTGGAGGGCGATCACAGAGAGTGGAGGGGATCACAGAGAGTGAAGGGTGACCACAGAGAGTGGAGGGTGACCACAGACAGTGGAGGGTGATCACAGAGAGTGGAGGGGATCACAGAGAGTGGAGGATGATCACAGAGAGTGGAGGGTGATCACAGAGAGTGGCGGGTGATCACAGAGAGTGAAGGGTGACCACAGAGAGTGGAGGGTGATCACAGAGAGTGGAGGGTGATCACAGAGTGGAGGGTGACCACAGACAGTGGAGGGTGATCACAGAGAGTGGAGGGGATCACAGAGAGTGAAGGGTGACCACAGAGAGTGGAGGGTGACCACAGACAGTGGAGGGTGATCACAGAGAGTGGAGGGGATCACAGAGAGTGGAGGGTGATCACAGAGTGGAGGATGATCACAGAGAGTGAAGGGTGATCACAGGAAGGGGAGAGTGATCACAGAGAGTGAAGGTGACCACAGAGAGTGGAGGGTGATCACAGAGAGTGGAGGGGATCACAGAGAGTGGAGGGTGATCACAGAGTGGAGGGTGACCACAGAGAGTGGAGGGCGATCCCCGGGTGGAGGGTGATCACAAAGAGTGGAGGGTGACCACAGAGAGTGGAGGGTGATCACAGAGAGTGGAGGGGATCACAGAGAGTGGAGGGTGATCACAGAGTGGAGGGTGACCACAGAGAGTGGAGGGCGATCCCCGGGTGGAGGGTGATCACAGAGAGTGGAGGGTGACCACAGAGAGTTGAGGGTGACCACAGACAGTGGAGGGTGATCACAGAGAGTGGAGGGTGATCACAGAGTGGAGGGTGATCACAGAGTGGAGGGTGACCACAGACAGTGGAGGGTGATCACAGACAGTGGAGGGCGATCACAAAGTGGAGGGTGACCACAGAGTGGAGGGTGATCACAGAGAGTGGAGGGTGATCACAAAGTGGAGAGTGACTACAGACAGTGGAGGGCGATCACAGACAGTGGAGGGCGATCACGAAGTGGAGGGTGACCACAGAGAGTGGAGGGCGATCCCCGGGTGGAGGGTGATCACAGAGAGTAGAGGGTGATCACAGAGAGTGAAGGTGACCACAGAGAGTTGAGGGTGACCACAGACAGTGGAGGGTGATCACAGAGAGTGGAGGGTGATCACAGAGTGGAGGGTGATCACAGAGTGGAGGGTGACCACAGAGAGTGGAGGGTGATCACAGAAAGTGGAAGGCGATCACGAAGTGGAGGGTGACCACAGAGTGGAGGGTGATCACAGAGTGGAGGGTGATCACAGAGAGTGGAGGGTGATCACAAAGTGGAGAGTGACTACAGACAGTGGAGTGTGATCACAGAAAGTGGAGGGTGATCACAGAGAGTGAAGGTGACCACAGAGAGTGGAGGGTGATCACAGAAAGTGGAGGGTGATCACAGAGAGTGGAGGATGATCACAGAGTGGAGGATGATCACAGAGTGGAGGGTGATCACAGAGTGGAGGGTGATCACAGACAGTGGAGGGTGATCACAAAGTGGAAAGTGATTACAGAGAGTGGAGGGGGATCACAGAGTGGATAGTGGTGAAAAAAAGTGGAGGGTGATCACAGAGAGTGGAGGGTGATCACAGAAAGTGGTAGGTGATCACAGAGAGTGGAGGGTGACCACAGATAGTGGAGGGTGACCACAGGGAGTGGAGGGTGACCACAGAGAGTGGAGGGTGATCACAGAGAATGGAGGGTGATCACAAAGTGGAGGGTGACCACAGACAGTGGAGGGTGATCACAGAGTGGAGGGTGATCACAGAGAGTGGAGGGTGATCACAAAGTGGAGGGTGACCACAGAGAGTGGAAGGTGATCTCAGAGAGGAGGGTGATCACAGAGAGTGGAGGGGGATCACAGAAAGTGGAGTGTGATCACAGAGAGTGAAGGTGACCCCAGAGAGTGGAGGGTGATCACAGAGGGTGGAGGGTGATCACAGAGTGGAGGGTGATCACAGAGTGGAGGGTGATCACAGAGTGGAGGGTGATCACAGAGAGTGGAGGGTGATCCCAAAGTGGAGGGTGACCACACACAGTGGAGGGCGATCACAGAGTGGAGGGTGATCACAGAGAGTGGAGGGTGATCACAGAAAGTGGAAGGTGATCACAGAGAGTGAATGTGACCCCAGAGAGTGGAGGGTGATCACAGAGAGTGAAGGGTGATCACAGAGTGGAGGGTGATCTCAGAGTGGAGGGTGATCACAGAGTGGAGGGTGATCACAGAGAGTGGGGGGTGATCCCAAAATGGAGGGTGACCACAGACAGTGGAGGGCGATCACAGGGTGGAGGTTGATCACAGAGAGTGGAGGGTGATCACAGAAAGTGGAGGGTGATCACAGAGAGTGAAGGTGACCACGGAGAGTGGAGGGTGACCACAGAGAGTGGAGGGTGATCACAGAGAGTGGAGGGTGGTCACAGAGTGGAGGGTGATCAAAGAGTGGAGGGTGATCACAGAGTGGAGGGTGATCACAAAGTGGAGGGTGATCACAGAGAGTGGAGGGTGACCACAGAGAGTGGAGGGTGATCACAGAAAGTGGAGGGTGATCACACAGTGGTGGGTGATCACAGAGAGTGGAGGGGGACCACAGAGTGGAGGGTGATCACAGAGTGGAGGGTGATCACAGAGTGGAGGGTGATCACAGAGTGGAGGGTGACCACAGACAGTGGAGGGGGATCACAGAGTGGAGGGTGATCACAGAGTGGAGGGTGATCATAGAGAGTGGAGGGTGATCACAGAGAGTGGAGGGTGATCACAAAGACTGCAGTGAAGTCGGCAGTGATAATTAAAGCAGGGTGTAGTTTGGGAGCCTGAGGTGTTGCACCCCCCCCCTCCCCTCCGTTCCCTTGATGTCACAAGTGTGCACCGGCGCACCATGGGCTTCCTGCCGCGATGAATCCCGCTTTGCTCAGTACCAGTGTCCGGACTGCCATACGTCATTTCCGGTTGATGGGAGTGCTCGCATTGGTGTTGGGTTGACAACATGACCGCTGAACGCACCTCGCGTCCGGTTCACGACGTGATCTTTGTCTCTGACATGGGAAGCCACTCGCTGAGGACTAGGGCGCCATCAACCGGTTCAGTTACTTCAGGTCATGCAAGTGCTGAATCTCAAAAACTGTAGGGCGTGTAATTGTGGAAGCCGCATTAGCTTACAGACGTACGGTTTACCAGGACTTGATGACATTACCGTTGATGACCGTGGGATGCTGTAGTGTTACAAAAAGACATGTCGGCAACCTGAGGACAACACACATAGCTGTCGCAAGAGTCGTTAAGAGTCGTTACACAACTTGATTAAAAGCGGATACCGTACGGCACACGCCCTACTTTTACATGTCAAGATACGTTGTTCCGCACAGGAGTCCGTAAACACGTCTCGGAGCACCGCTCGGCCTGACCCCTGTGTTACCTGGGGCCTGCGGGGAGCACGTCTCGGAGCACCGCTCGGCCTGACCCCTGTGTTACCTGGGGCCTGCGGGGAGCACGTCTCGGAGCACTGCTCGGCCTGACCCCTGTGTTACCTGGGGCCTGCGGGGAGCACGTCTCGGAGCACTGCTTAGCCTGACCCCTGTGTTACCTGGGGCCGGCCCGGAACACGTCTCGGAGCACTGCTTAGCCTGACCCTTGTGTTACCTGGGGCCTGCGGGGAGCACGTCTCGGAGCACTGCTCGGCCTGACCTCTGTGTTACCTGGGGCCGGCCCGTAACACGTCTCGGAGCACTGCATAGCCTGACCCTTGTGTTACCTGCGGCCTGCGGGGAGCACGTCTCGGAGAACTGATCGGCCTGACCCCTGTGTTACCTGGGGCCTGCGGGGAGCACGTCTCTGAGCACTGCTCAGCCTGACCCCTATGTTACATGGGGCCTGCGATGAGCACGTCTCGGAGCACTGCTCGGCCTGACCCCTGTGTTACCTGGGGCCGGCCCGTAACACGTCTCGGAGCACTGCTTAGCCTGACCCTTGTGTTACCTGGGGCCTGCGGGGAGCACGTCTCGGAGAACTGATCGGCCTGACCCCTGTGTTACCTGGGGCATGCGGGGAGCACGTCTCGGAGCACTGCTCGGCCTGACCCATGTGTTACCTTGGGCCTGCGGGGAGCACGTCTCGGAACACTGCTCGGCCTGACCCCTGTGTTACCTGGGGCCTGCGGGGAACACGTCTCGGAGCACTGCTCGGCCTGACCCCTGTGTTACCTAGGGCCTCCGGGGAACACGTCTCGCAGCACTGCTCGGCCTGACCCCTGTGTTACCTGGGGCCTGCGGGGAACACGTCTCGGAGCACTGCTCGGCCTGACCCCTGTGTTACCTGGGGCCTGCGGGGAACACGTCTCGGAGCACTGCTCGGCCTGACCCCTGCGTTACCTGGGGCCTGCGGGGAACACGTCTCGGAGCACTCGTCTCGGAGGACTGCTCGGCCTGACCCCTCTGTTACCTGGGGCCTGCGGGGAACACGTCTCGGAGCACTGCTCGGCCTGACCCCTGTGTTACCTGGGCCTGAGGGGAGCACGTCTCGGAGCACTGCTCGGCCTAACCCCTGTGTTACCTGGGGCCTGCGGGGAACACGTCTCGGAGCACTGCTCGGCCTGACCCCTGTGTTACCTGGGGCCTGCGGGGAACACGTCTCGGAGCACTGCTCGGCCTGACGCCTGTGTTACCTAGGGCCGGCGGGGAACACGTCTCGGAGCACTGCTCGGCCTGACCCCTGTGTTACCTGGGGCCTGCGGGGAACACGTCTCGGAGCACTGCTCGGCCTGACCCCTGTGTTACCTGGGGCCTGCGGGGAACACGTCTCGGAGCACTGCTCGGCCTAACCCCTGTGTTACCTGGGGCCTGTGGGGAACACGTCTCCGAGCACTGCTCGGCCTGACCCCTGTGTTACCTGGGCCCTGCGGGGAACACGTCTCGGAGCACTGCTCGGCCTGACCCCTGTGTTACCTGGGGCTTGTAGGGAACACGTCTCGGAGCACTGCTCGGCCTGACCCCTGTGTTACCTGGGGCCTGTGGGGAACACGTCTCGGAGCACTGCTCGGCCTGACCCCTGTGTTATCTAGGGCCTGCGGGGAACACGTCTCGGAGCACTGCTCGGCCTGACCCCTGTGTTACCTGGGGCCTGTGGGGAACACGTCTCGGAGCACTGCTCGGCCTGACCCCTGTGTTATCTAGGGCCTGCGGGGAACACGTCTCGGAGCACTGCTCGGCCTGACCCCTGTGTTACCTAGGGCTTGCGGGGAACACGTCTCGGAGCACTGCTCGGCCTGACCCCTGTGTTACCTAGGGCTTGCGGGGAACACGTCTCGGAGCACCGCTCGGCCTGACCCCTGTGTTACCTGGGGCCTGCGGGGAACACGTCTCGGAGCACTGCTCGGCCAGACCCCTGTGTTACCTGGGGCCTGTGGGGAACACGTCTCGGAGCACTGCTCGGCCTGACCCCTGTGTTATCTAGGGCTTGCGGGGAACACGTCTCGGAGCACTGCTCGGCCTGACCCCTGTGTTACCTGGGGCTTGCGGGGAACACGTCTCGGAGCACTGCTCGGCCTGACCCCTGTGTTATCTAGGGCTTGCGGGGAACACGTCTCGGAGCACTGCTCGGCCTGACCCCTGTGTTGCCTGGGGCCTGCGGGGAACACGTCTCGGAGCACTGCTCGGCCTGACCCCTGTGTTACCTGGGGCTTGCGGGGAACACGTCTCGGAGCACTGCTCGGCCTGACCCCTGTGTTACCTGGGGCCTGTGGGGAACACGTCTCCGAGCATTGCTCGGCCTGACCCCTGTGTTACCTGGGCCTTGCGGGGAACACGTCTCGGAGCACTGCTCGGCCTGACCCCTGTGTTACCTGGGGCTTGTGGGGAACACGTCTCGGAGCACTGCTCGGCCTGACCCCTGTGTTACCTGGGGCCTGTGGGGAACGTCTCGGAGCACTGCTCGGCCTGACCCCTGTGTTATCTAGGGCCTGCGGGGAACACGTCTCGAAGCACTGCTCGGCCTGACCCCTCTGTTACCGGGGGCCTGTGGGGAACACGTCTCGGAGCACTGCTCGGCCTAGCCCCTGCGTTATCTAGGGCCTGCGGGGAACACGTCTCGGAGCACTGCTCGGCCTGACCCCTGTGTTACCTGGGGCCTGCGGGGAACACGTCTCGGAGCACTGCTCGGCCTGACCCCTGTGTTACCTGGGGCCTGCGGGGAACACGTCTCGGAGCACTGCTCGACCTGACCCCTGTGTTACCTGGGGCCTGCGGGGAACACGTCTCGGAGCACTGCTCGGCCTGACCCCTGTGTTACCTGGGGCCTGTGGGGAACACGTCTCGGAGCACTGCTCGGCCTGACCCCTGTGTTATCTAGGGCTTGCGGGGAACACGTCTCGGAGCACTGCTCGGCCTGACCCCTGTGTTACCTGGGGCCTGTGGGGAACACGTCTCGGAGCACTGCTCGGCCTGACCCCTGTGTTATCTAGGGCCTGCGGGGAACACGTCTCGGAGCACTGCTCGGCCTGACCCCTGTGTTACCTAGGGCTTGCGGGGAACACGTCTCGGAGCACTGCTCGGCCTGACCCCTGTGTTACCTGGGGCCTGCGGGGAACACGTCTCGGAGCACTGCTCGGCCTGACCCCTGTGTTACCTGGGGCCTGCGGGGAACACGTCTCGGAGCACTGCTCGGCCTGACCCCTGTGTTACCTGGGGCCTGCGGGGAACACGTCTCGGAGCACTGCTCGGCCTGACCCCTGTGTTACCTTGGGCCTGCGGGGAGCACGTCTCGGAGCACTGCTCGGCCTGACCCCTGTGTTACCTTGGGCCTTTGGGGAACACGTCTCGGAGCACTGCTCGGCCTGACCCCTGTGTTACCTAGGGCCTGCGGGGAACACGTCTCGGAGCACTGCTCGGCCTGACCCCTGTGTTACCTGGGGCCTGCGGGGAACACGTCTCGGAGCACTGCTCGGCCTGACCCCTGTGTTATCTAGGGCTTGCGGGGAACACGTCTCGGAGCACTGCTCGGCCTGACCCCTGTGTTACCTGGGGCCTGTGGGGAACACGTCTCGGAGCACTGCTCGGCCTGACCCCTGTGTTATCTAGGGCCTGCGGGGAACACGTCTCGGAGCACTGCTCGGCCTGACCCCTGTGTTACCTAGGGCTTGCGGGGAACACGTCTCGGAGCACTGCTCAGCCTGACCCCTGTGTTACCTGGGGCCTGCGGGGAACACGTCTCGGAGCACTGCTCGGCCTGACCCCTGTGTTACCTGGGGCCTGCGGGGAACACGTCTCGGAGCACTGCTCGGCCTGACCCCTGTGTTACCTGGGGCCTGCGGGGAACACGTCTCGGAGCACTGCTCGGCCTGACCCCTGTGTTACCTTGGGCCTGCGGGGAGCACGTCTCGGAGCACTGCTCGGCCTGACCCCTGTGTTACCTGGGGCCTGCGGGGAACACGTCTCGGAGCACTGCTCGGCCTGACCCCTGTGTTACCTTGGGCCTTTGGGGAACACGTCTCGGAGCACTGCTCGGCCTGACCCCTGTGTTACCTAGGGCCTGCGGGGAACACGTCTCGGAGCACTGCTCGGCCTGACCCCTGTGTTACCTGGGGCCTGCGGGGAACACGTCTCGGAGGACTGCTCGGCCTGACCCCTCTGTTACCTAGGGCCTGTGGGGAACACGTCTCGGAGCACTGCTCGGCCTGACCCCTGTGTTACCTAGGGCCTGCGAGGAACACGTTTCGGAGCACTGCTCGGCCTGACCCCTGTGTTACCTAGGGCCTGCGGGGAACACGTCTCGGAGCACGGCTCAGCCTGACCCCTCTATTACCTGGGGCCTGCGGGGAACACGTCTCGGAGCACTGCTCGGCCTGACCCCTCTGTTACCTAGGGCCTGTGGGGAACACATCTCGGAGCACTGCTCGGCCTGACCCCTGTGTTACCTAGGGCCTGCGAGGAACACGTCTCGGAGAACTGATCGGCCTGACCCCTGTGTTACCTGGGGCCTGCGGGGAGCACGTCTCTGAGCACTGCTCAGCCTGACCCCTATGTTACATGGGGCCTGCGATGAGCACGTCTCGGAGCACTGCTCGGCCTGACCCCTGTGTTATTTGGGGCCGGCCCGTAACACGTCTCGGAGCACTGCTTAGCCTGACCCTTGTGTTACCTGGGGCCTGCGGGGAGCACGTCTCGGAGAACTGATCGGCCTGACCCCTGTGTTACCTGGGGCATGCGGGGAGCACGTCTCTGAGCACTGCTTAGCCTGACCCCTATGTTACCTGGGGCCTGCGGGGAGCACGTCTCGGAGCACTGCTTCGCCTGACTCCGGTGTTACCTGGGCCTGAGGGGAGCACGTGTTACCTGGGGCCTGCGGGGAACACGTCTCGGAGCACTGCGCGGCCTGACCCCTGTGTTACCTGGGGCCTGCGGGGAACACGTCTCGGAGCACTGCTCGGCCTGACCCATGTGTTACCTTGGGCCTGCGGGGAGCACGTCTCGGAACACTGCTCGGCCTGACCCCTGTGTTACCTGGGGCCTGCGGGGAACACGTCTCGGAGCACTGCTCGGCCTGACCCCTGTGTTACCTAGGGCCTCCGGGGAACACGTCTCGCAGCACTGCTCGGCCTGACCCCTGTGTTACCTGGGGCCTGCGGGGAACACGTCTCGGAGCACTGCTCGGCCTGACCCCTGTGTTACCTGGGGCCTGCGGGGAACACGTCTCGGAGCACTGCTCGGCCTGACCCCTGCGTTACCTGGGGCCTGCGGGGAACACGTCTCGGAGCACTCGTCTCGGAGGACTGCTCGGCCTGACCCCTCTGTTACCTGGGGCCTGCGGGGAACACGTCTCGGAGCACTGCTCGGCCTGACCCCTGTGTTACCTGGGCCTGAGGGGAGCACGTCTCGGAGCACTGCTCGGCCTAACCCCTGTGTTACCTGGGGCCTGCGGGGAACACGTCTCGGAGCACTGCTCGGCCTGACCCCTGTGTTACCTGGGGCCTGCGGGGAACACGTCTCGGAGCACTGCTCGGCCTGACCCCTGTGTTACCTGGGGCCTGCAGGGAACACGTCTCGGAGCACTGCTCGGCCTGACCCCTGTGTTACCTTGGGCCTTTGGGGAACACGTCTCGGAGCACTGCTCGGCCTGACCCCTGTGTTACCTAGGGCCTGCGGGGAACACGTCTCGGAGCACTGCTCGGCCTGACCCCTGTGTTACCTGGGGCCTGCGGGGAACACGTCTCGGAGCACTGCTCGGCCTGACCCCTGTGTTATCTAGGGCTTGCGGGGAACACGTCTCGGAGCACTGCTCGGCCTGACCCCTGTGTTACCTGGGGCCTGTGGGGAACACGTCTCGGAGCACTGCTCGGCCTGACCCCTGTGTTATCTAGGGCCTGCGGGGAACACGTCTCGGAGCACTGCTCGGCCTGACCCCTGTGTTACCTAGGGCTTGCGGGGAACACGTCTCGGAGCACTGCTCGGCCTGACCCCTGTGTTACCTGGGGCCTGCGGGGAACACGTCTCGGAGCACTGCTCGGCCTGACCCCTGTGTTACCTGGGGCCTGCGGGGAACACGTCTCGGAGCACTGCTCGGCCTGACCCCTGTGTTACCTGGGGCCTGCGGGGAACACGTCTCGGAGCACTGCTCGGCCTGACCCCTGTGTTACCTTGGGCCTGCGGGGAGCACGTCTCGGAGCACTGCTCGGCCTGACCCCTGTGTTACCTGGGGCCTGCGGGGAACACGTCTCGGAGCACTGCTCGGCCTGACCCCTGTGTTACCTTGGGCCTTTGGGGAACACGTCTCGGAGCACTGCTCGGCCTGACCCCTGTGTTACCTAGGGCCTGCGGGGAACACGTCTCGGAGCACTGCTCGGCCTGACCCCTGTGTTACCTGGGGCCTGCGGGGAACACGTCTCGGAGGACTGCTCGGCCTGACCCCTCTGTTACCTAGGGCCTGTGGGGAACACGTCTCGGAGCACTGCTCGGCCTGACCCCTGTGTTACCTAGGGCCTGCGAGGAACACGTTTCGGAGCACTGCTCGGCCTGACCCCTGTGTTACCTAGGGCCTGCGGGGAACACGTCTCGGAGCACGGCTCAGCCTGACCCCTCTATTACCTGGGGCCTGCGGGGAACACGTCTCGGAGCACTGCTCGGCCTGACCCCTCTGTTACCTAGGGCCTGTGGGGAACACATCTCGGAGCACTGCTCGGCCTGACCCCTGTGTTACCTAGGGCCTGCGAGGAACACGTCTCGGAGAACTGATCGGCCTGACCCCTGTGTTACCTGGGGCCTGCGGGGAGCACGTCTCTGAGCACTGCTCAGCCTGACCCCTATGTTACATGGGGCCTGCGATGAGCACGTCTCGGAGCACTGCTCGGCCTGACCCCTGTGTTATTTGGGGCCGGCCCGTAACACGTCTCGGAGCACTGCTTAGCCTGACCCTTGTGTTACCTGGGGCCTGCGGGGAGCACGTCTCGGAGAACTGATCGGCCTGACCCCTGTGTTACCTGGGGCATGCGGGGAGCACGTCTCTGAGCACTGCTTAGCCTGACCCCTATGTTACCTGGGGCCTGCGGGGAGCACGTCTCGGAGCACTGCTTCGCCTGACTCCGGTGTTACCTGGGCCTGAGGGGAGCACGTGTTACCTGGGGCCTGCGGGGAACACGTCTCGGAGCACTGCGCGGCCTGACCCCTGTGTTACCTGGGGCCTGCGGGGAACACGTCTCGGAGCACTGCTCGGCCTGACCCATGTGTTACCTTGGGCCTGCGGGGAGCACGTCTCGGAACACTGCTCGGCCTGACCCCTGTGTTACCTGGGGCCTGCGGGGAACACGTCTCGGAGCACTGCTCGGCCTGACCCCTGTGTTACCTAGGGCCTCCGGGGAACACGTCTCGCAGCACTGCTCGGCCTGACCCCTGTGTTACCTGGGGCCTGCGGGGAACACGTCTCGGAGCACTGCTCGGCCTGACCCCTGTGTTACCTGGGGCCTGCGGGGAACACGTCTCGGAGCACTGCTCGGCCTGACCCCTGCGTTACCTGGGGCCTGCGGGGAACACGTCTCGGAGCACTCGTCTCGGAGGACTGCTCGGCCTGACCCCTCTGTTACCTGGGGCCTGCGGGGAACACGTCTCGGAGCACTGCTCGGCCTGACCCCTGTGTTACCTGGGCCTGAGGGGAGCACGTCTCGGAGCACTGCTCGGCCTAACCCCTGTGTTACCTGGGGCCTGCGGGGAACACGTCTCGGAGCACTGCTCGGCCTGACCCCTGTGTTACCTGGGGCCTGCGGGGAACACGTCTCGGAGCACTGCTCGGCCTGACGCCTGTGTTACCTGGGGCCGGCGGGGAACACGTCTCGGAGCACTGCTCGGCCTGACCCCTGTGTTACCTGGGGCCTGCGGGGAACACGTCTCGGAGCACTGCTCGGCCTGACCCCTGTGTTACCTGGGGCCTGCGGGGAACACGTCTCGGAGCACTGCTCGGCCTAACCCCTGTGTTACCTGGGGCCTGTGGGGAACACGTCTCCGAGCACTGCTCGGCCTGACCCCTGTGTTACCTGGGCCCTGCGGGGAACACGTCTCGGAGCACTGCTCGGCCTGACCCCTGTGTTACCTGGGGCTTGTAGGGAACACGTCTCGGAGCACTGCTCGGCCTGACCCCTGTGTTACCTGGGGCCTGTGGGGAACACGTCTCGGAGCACTGCTCGGCCTGACCCCTGTGTTATCTAGGGCCTGCGGGGAACACGTCTCGGAGCACTGCTCGGCCTGACCCCTGTGTTACCTGGGGCCTGTGGGGAACACGTCTCGGAGCACTGCTCGGCCTGACCCCTGTGTTATCTAGGGCCTGCGGGGAACACGTCTCGGAGCACTGCTCGGCCTGACCCCTGTGTTACCTAGGGCTTGCGGGGAACACGTCTCGGAGCACTGCTCGGCCTGACCCCTGTGTTACCTAGGGCTTGCGGGGAACACGTCTCGGAGCACCGCTCGGCCTGACCCCTGTGTTACCTGGGGCCTGCGGGGAACACGTCTCGGAGCACTGCTCGGCCTGACCCCTGTGTTACCTGGGGCCTGTGGGGAACACGTCTCGGAGCACTGCTCGGCCTGACCCCTGTGTTATCTAGGGCTTGCGGGGAACACGTCTCGGAGCACTGCTCGGCCTGACCCCTGTGTTACCTGGGGCCTGCGGGGAACACGTCTCGTAGCACTGCTCGGCCTGACCCCTGTGTTACCTGGGGCCTGCGGGGAACACGTCTCGGAGCACTGCTCGGCCTGACCCCTGTGTTACCTGGAGCTTGCGGGGAACACGTCTCGGAGCACTGCTCGGCCTGACCCCTGTGTTACCTGGGCCTTGCGGGGAACACGTCTCGGAGCACTGCTCGGCCTGACCCCTGTGTTACCTGGGGCTTGTGGGGAACACGTCTCGGAGCACTGCTCGGCCTGACCCCTGTGTTACCTGGGGCCTGTGGGGAACGTCTCGGAGCACTGCTCGGCCTGACCCCTGTGTTATCTAGGGCCTGCGGGGAACACGTCTCGGAGCACTGCTCGGCCTGACCCCTCTGTTACCGGGGGCCTGTGGGGAACACGTCTCGGAGCACTGCTCGGCCTGACCCCTGCGTTATCTAGGGCCTGCAGGGAACACGTCTCGGAGCACTGCTCGGCCTGACCCCTGTGTTACCTGGGGCCTGCGGGGAACACGTCTCGGAGCACTGCTCGGCCTGACCCCTGTGTTACCTGGGGCCTGCGGGGAACACGTCTCGGAGCACTGCTCGCCCTGACCCCTGTGTTACCTGGGGCCTGCGGGGAACACGTCTCGGAGCACTGCTCGGCCTGACCCCTGTGTTACCTGGGGCCTGTGGGGAACACGTCTCGGAGCACTGCTCGGCCTGACCCCTGTGTTATCTAGGGCTTGCGGGGAACACGTCTCGGAGCACTGCTCGGCCTGACCCCTGTGTTACCTGGGGCCTGTGGGGAACACGTCTCGGAGCACTGCTCGGCCTGACCCCTGTGTTATCTAGGGCCTGCGGGGAACACGTCTCGGAGCACTGCTCGGCCTGACCCCTGTGTTACCTAGGGCTTGCGGGGAACACGTCTCGGAGCACTGCTCGGCCTGACCCTTGTGTTACCTGGGGCCTGCGGGGAACACGTCTCGGAGCACTGCTCGGCCTGACCCCTGTGTTACCTGGGGCCTGTGGGGAACACGTCTCGGAGCACTGCTCGGCCTGACCCCTGTGTTACCTGGGGCCTGCGGGGAACACGTCTCGGAGCACTGCTCGGTCTGACCCCTGTGTTACCTTGGGCCTTTGGGGAACACGTCTCGGAGCACTGCTCGGCCTGACCCCTGTGTTACCTGGGGCCTTTGGGGAACACGTCTCGGAGCACTGCTCGGCCTGACCCCTGTGTTACCTGGGGCCTGCGGGGAACACGTCTCGGAGCACTGCTCGGCCTGACCCCTCTGTTACCTAGGGCCTGTGGGGAACACGTCTCGGAGCACTGCTCGGCCTGACCCCTGTGTTACGTAGGGCCTGCGAGGAACACGTTTCGGAGCACTGCTCGGCCTGACCCCTGTGTTACCTAGGGCCTGCGGGGAACACGTCTCGGAGCACGGCTCAGCCTGACCCCTCTATTACCTGGGGCCTGCGGGGAACACGTCTCGGAGAACTGCTCGGCCTGACCCCTCTGTTACCTAGGGCCTGTGGGGAACACATCTCGGAGCACTGCTCGGCCTGACCCCTGTGTTACCTAGGGCCTGCGAGGAACACGTTTCGGAGCACTGCTCGGCCTGACCCCTGTGTTACCTAGGGCCTGCGGGGAACACGTCTCGGAGCACTGCTCGGCCTGACCCCTGTGTTACCTGAGGCCGGCGGGGAACACGTCTCGGAGCACTGCTCGGCCTGACCCCTGTGTTTCCTGGGGCCTGCGGGGAACACGTCTCGGAGCACTGCTCGGCCTGACCCCTGTGTTACCTGGGGCCTGCGGGGAACACGTCTCGGAGCACTGCTCGGCCAGACAGCTGTGTTACCTAGGGCCTGTGGGGAACACGTCTCGAAGCACTGCTCGGCCTGACCCCTCTGTTACCTGGGGCTTGTGGGGAACACGTCTCGGAGCACTGCTCGGCCTGACCCCTGTGTTACCTGGGGACTGCCAGGAACACGTCTCGGAGCCCTGCTCGTCCTGACCCCTGTGTTACCTAGGGCCTGCGGGGAACACGTCTCGAAGCACTGCTCGGCCTGACCCCTGTGTTACCTGGGGCCTGCGGGGAACACGTCTCGGAGCACTGCTCGACCTGACCCCTGTGTTACCTGGGGCCTGCGGGGAACACGTCTCGGAGCACTGCTCGGCCTGACCCCTGTGTTACCTGGGGCCTGTGGGGAACACGTCTCGGAGCACTGCTCGGCCTGACCCCTGTGTTATCTAGGGCTTGCGGGGAACACGTCTCGGAGCACTGCTCGGCCTGACCCCTGTGTTACCTGGGGCCTGTGGGGAACACGTCTCGGAGCACTGCTCGGCCTGACCCCTGTGTTATCTAGGGCCTGCGGGGAACACGTCTCGGAGCACTGCTCGGCCTGACCCCTGTGTTACCTAGGGCTTGCGGGGAACACGTCTCGGAGCACTGCTCGGCCTGACCCCTGTGTTACCTGGGGCCTGCAGGGAACACGTCTCGGAGCACTGCTCGGCCTGACCCCTGTGTTACCTGGGGCATGCGGGGAACACGTCTCGGAGCACTGCTCGGCCTGACCCCTGTGTTACCTGGGGCCTGCGGGGAACACGTCTCGGAGCACTGCTCGGCCTGACCCATGTGTTACCTTGGGCCTGCGGGGAGCACGTCTCGGAGCACTGCTCGGCCTGACCCCTGTGTTACCTGTGGCCTGCGGGGAACACGTCTCGGAGCACTGCTCGGCCTGACCCATGTGTTACCTTGGGCCTTTGGGGAACACGTCTCGGAGCACTGCTCGGCCTGACCCCTGTGTTACCTAGGGCCTGCGGGGAACACGTCTCGGAGCACTGCTCGGCCTGACCCCTGTGTTACCTGGGGCCTGCGGGGAACACGCCTCGGAGCACTGCTCGGCCTGACCCCTCTGTTACCTAGGGCCTGTGGGGAACACGTCTCGGAGAACTGCTCGGCCTGACCCCTGTGTTACCTAGGGCCTGCGAGGAACACGTTTCGGAGCACTGCTCGGCCGGACCCCTGTGTTACCTAGGGCCTGCGGGGAACACGTCTCGGAGCACGGCTCGGCCTGACCCCTCTATTACCTGGGGCCTGCGGGGAACACGTCTCGGAGCACTGCTCGGCCTGACCCGTCTGTTACCTAGGGCCTGTGGGGAACACATCTCGGAGCACTGCTCGGCCTGACCCCTGTGTTACCTAGGGCCTGCGAGGAACACGTTTCGGAGCACTGCTCGGCCTGACCCCTGTGTTACCTAGGGCCTGCGGGGAACACGTCTCGGAGCACTGCTCGGCCTGACCCCTGTGTTACCTGAGGCCTGCGGGGAACACGTCTCGGAGCAATGCTCGGCCTGACCCCTGTGTTTCCTGGGGCCTGCGGGGAACACGTCTCGGAGCACTGCTCGGCCTGACCCCTGTGTTACCTGGGGCCTGCGGGGAACACGTCTCGGAGCACTGCTCGGCCAGACATCTGTGTTACCTAGGGCCTGTGGGGAACACGTCTCGGAGCACTGCTCGGCCTGACCCCTCTGTTACCTGGGGCTTGTGGGGAACACGTCTCGGAGCACTGCTCGGCCTGACCCCTGTGTTACCGGGGGCTTGTGGGGAACACGTCTCGGAGCACTGCTCGGCCTGACCCCTGTGTTACCTGGGGCTTGTGGGGAACACGTCTCGGATCACTGCTCGGCCTGACCCCTGTGTTACCTGGGGCCTGCGGGGAACACGTCTCGGAGCACTGCTCGGCCTGACCCCTGTGTTACCTAGGACCTGCGGGGAACACGTCTCGGAGCACTACTCGGCCTGACCCCTGTGTTTAGTGGGGCCTGCGGGGAACACGTCTCGGAGCACTGCTCGGCCTGAAACCTGTGTTACCTGGGGCTTGTGGCGAACACGTCTCGGAGCACTGCTCGGCCTGACCTCTGTGTTACCTGGGGCTTGTGGGGAACACGTCTCGGAGCACTGCTCGGCCTGACCCCTGTGTTACCTGGGGCCTGTGGGGAACACGTCTCGGACCACTGCTCGGCCTGACCCCTGTGTCATCTAGGGCCTGCGGGGAACACGTCTCGGAGCACTGCTCGGCCTGACCCCTGTGTTAGCTGGGGCCTGCGGGGAGCACGTCTCGGAGCACTGCTCGGCCTGACCCCTGTGTTACCTGGGGCCTGCGGGGAACTCGTCTCGGAGCACTGCCACGCCTGACCCCTGTGTTACCTAGGGCCTGCGGGGAACACGTCTCGGAGCACTGCTCGGCCTGACCCCTGTGTTTCCTAGGGCCTGCGGGGAACACGTCTCGGAGCACTGCTCGGCCTCACCCCTGTGTTACCTGGGGCCTGTGGGGAACACGTCTCGGAGCACTGCTCGGCCTGACCCCTGTGTTATCTAGGGCCTGCGGGGAACACGTCTCGGAGCACTGCTCGGCCTGACCCCTGTGTTACCTGGGGCCTGCGGGGAACACGTCTCGGAGCCCTGCTCGGCCTGACCCCTGTGTTACCTGGCGCCTGCGGGGAACACGTCTCGGAGCACTGCTCGGCCTGACCCCTGTGTTACCTAGGGCCTGCGGGGAACACGTCTCGGAGCACTGCTCGGCTTGACCCCTGTGTTAACTAGGACCTGCTAGGAGCACGTCTCGGAGCACTGCTCGGCCTGACCCCTGTGTTACCTGGGGCCTGCCGGGAACACGTCTCGGAGCACTGCTCGGCCTGACCCCTGTGTTACCTGGGGCTTGTGGCGAACACCTCTCAGAGCACTGCTCGGCCTGACCCATGTGTTACCTGGAGCCTGCGGGGAACACGTCTCGCAGCACTGCTCGGCCTGACCCCTGTGTTACCTGGGGCTTGTGGGGAAGACGTCTCGGAGCACTGCTCGGCCTGTTACCTAGGGCCTGCGGGGAACACGTCTCGGAGCACTGCTCGGCCTGACCCCTGTGTTACCTGGAGCCTGCGGCGAACACGTCTCGGAGCACTGCTCGGCCTGACCCCTGTGTTACCTGAGGCCTGCGGGGAACACGTCTCGGAGCACTGCGCGGCGTGACCCCTGTGTTACCTAGGGCCTGCGGGGAACACGTCTCGGAGCACTGCTCGGCCTGACCCCTGTGTTACCTAGGACCTGCGGGGAACACGTCTCGGACCACTGCTCGGCCTGACCCCTGTGTTGCCTAGGGCCTGCGGGGAACACGTCTCGGAGCACTGCTCGGCCTGACCCCTGTGTTACCTAGGGCCTGCCGGGAACACGTCTCGGAGCACTGCTCGGCCTGACCCCTGTGTTACCTAGGGCCTGCGGGGAACACGTCTCGGAGCACTGCTCGGCCTAACCCCTGTGTTACCTGGGACCTGCGGGGAACACGTCTCGGAGCACTGCTCGGCCTGACCCCTGTGTTACCTGGGGCCTGCGGGGAACACGTCTCGGAGCACTGCTCGGCCTGACCCCTGTGTTACCTGGGGCCTGTGGGGAACACGTCTCGGAGCACTGCTCGGCCTAACCCCTGTGTTACCTGGGGCCTGCGGGGAACACGTCTCGGAGCACTGCTCGGCCTGACCCCTGTGTTACCTGGGGCCTGCGAGGAACACGTCTCGGAGCACTGCTCGGCCTGACCCCTGTGTTACCTGGGGCCTGCGGGGAACACGTCTCGGAGCACTGCTCGGCTTGACCCCTGTGTTACCTGGGGGCCTGCGAGGAGCACGTCTCGGAGCACTGCTCGGCCTGACCCCTGGGTTACCTGGGGCCTGCGGGGAACACGTCTCGGAGCACTGATCGGCCTAACCCCTGTGCTACCTGGGGCCGGCGGGGAACACGTCTCAGAGCGCTGCTCGGCCTGAACCCGGTGTTACCTGGGGCCTGCGGGGAGCACGTCTCGGAGCACTGCTCGGCCTGACCCCTGTGTTACCTGGGCCCTGCGGGGAACACGTCTCGGAGCACTGCTCGGCCTAACCCCTATGTTACCTGGGGCCTGCGGGGAACGCGTCTCGGAGCACTGCTCGGCCTGACCCCTGTGTTACCTGGGGCCTGCGGGGAGCACGTCTCGGAGCACTGCTCGGCCTGACCCCTGTGTTACCTGGGGCCTGCGGGGAAAACGTCTCGGAGCACTGCTCGGCCTAACCCCTGTGTTACCTGGGGCCTGCGGGGAACACGTCTCGGAGCACTGCTCGGCCTGACCCCTGTGTTACCTGGGGCCTGTGGGGAGCACGTCTCGGAGCACTGCTCGGCCTAACCCCTGTGTTACCTGGGGCCTGCGGGGAACACGTCTCGGAGCACTGCTCGGCCTGGCCCCTGTGTTACCTGGGGCCTGCGGGAAGCACGTCTCGGAGCACTGCTCGGCCTGACCCCTGTGTTACCTGGGGCGTGCGGGGAACACGTCTCGGAGCACTGCTCGGCCTGACCCCTGTGTTACCTGGGGCCTGCGGGGAGCACGTCTCGGAGCACTGCTCGGCCTGACCCCTGTGTTACCTGAGGCCTGCGGGGAACACGTCTCGGAGCACGGCTCGGCCTGACCCCTGTGTTGCCTAGGGCCTGCGGGGAACACGTCTAGGAGCACTGCTCGACCTGACCCCTGTGTTACCTGGGGCCTGCAGGGAACACGTCTCGGAGCACTGCTCGGCCTGACCCCTGTCTTACCGGGGGCCTGCGGGGAACACGTCACGGAGCACTGCTCGGCCTGACCCCTGTGTTACCTGGGGGCTGCGGGGAGCACGTCTCGGAGCACTGCTCGGTCTGACCCCTGTGTTATCTGGGGCCTGCGGGGAACACGTCTCGGAGCACTGCTCGGCCTGACCCCTATGTTACCTGGGGGCCTGCGGGGAGCACGTCTCGGAGCACTGCTCGGCCTGACCCCTGTGTTACCTGGGGCCTGCGGGGAGCACGTCTCGGAGCACTGCTCGGCCTGACCCCTGTGTTACCTGAGGCCTGCGGGGAACACGTCTCGGAGCACGGCTCGGCCTGACCCCTGTGTTGCCTAGGGCCTGCGGGGAACACGTCTAGGAGCACTGCTCGACCTGACCCCTGTGTTACCTGGGGCCTGCAGGGAACACGTCTCGGAGCACTGCTCGGCCTGACCCCTGTGTTACCTGGGGCCTGCGGGGAACACGTCTCGGAGCACTGCTCGCCCTGACCCATGTGTTATCTAGGGCCGGTGGGGAACACGTCTCGGAGCACTGCTCGGCCTGACCCCTGTGTTACCTGGGGCATGCGGATAACACGTCTCGGAGCACTGCTCGGCCTAACCCCTGTCTTACCGGGGGCCTGCGGGGAACACGTCACGGAGCACTGCTCGGCCTGACCCCTGTGTTACCTGGGGGCTGCGGGGAGCACGTCTCGGAGCACTGCTCGGTCTGACCCTTGTGTTATCTGGGGCCTGCGGGGAACACGTCTCGGAGCACTGCTCGGCCTGACCCCTATGTTACCTGGGGGCCTGCGGGGAGCACGTCTCGGAGCACTGCTCGGCCTGACCCCTGTGTTACCTGGGGCCTGCGGGGAACACGTCTCGGAGCACTGATCGGCCTAACCCCTGTGTTACCTGGGGCCTGCGGGGAACACGTCTCGGAGCACTGCTCGGCCTGACCCCTGTGTTACCTGGGGCCTGCGGGGAACACGTCTCGGAGCACTGCTCGGCCTGACCCCTGGTGTCACCTGGGGCCTGCGGGGAACACGTCTCGGAGCACTGCTCGGCCTGACCCCTGTGTTACCTAGGGCCTGCGGGGAACACGTCTCGGAGCACTGCTCGGCCTAACCCCTGTGTTACCTGGGGCCTGCGGGGAACACGTCTCGGAGCACGGCTCGGCCTGACCCCTGTGTTACCTGGGGCCTGCGGGGAGCGCGTCTCGGAGCACTGCTCGGCCTGACCCCTGTGTTGCCTGGGGCCTGCGGGGAACACGTCTCGGAGCACTGCTCGGCCTGACCCCTGTGTTACGTGGGGCCTGCGGGGAACACGTCTCGGGGCACTGCTCGGCCTAACCCCTGTGTTACATGGGGCCTGCGGGGAACACGTCTCGGAGCACTGCTCGGCCTAACAACTGTGTTACCTGGCGCCTGCGGGGAACACGTCTCGGAGCACTGCTCGGCCTGACCCCTGTGTTACCTGGGGCCTGCGGGGAGCACGTCTCGGAGCACTGCTCGGCCTGACCCCTGTGTTACCTGGGGCCTGCGGGGAAAACGTCTCGGAGCACTGCTCGGCCTAACCCCTGTGTTACGTGGGGCCTGCGGGGAACACGTCTCGGAGCACTGCTCGGCCTGACCCCTGTGTTACCTGGGGCCTGCGGGGAGCACGTCTCGGAGCACTGCTCGGCCTAACCCCTGTGTTACCTGGGGCCTGCGGGGAACACGTCTCGGAGCACTGCTCGGCCTGGCCCCTGTGTTACCTGGGGCCTGCGGGAAGCACGTCTCGGAGCACTGCTCGGCCTGACCCATGTGTTACCTAGGGCCTGTGCGGAACACGTCTCGGAGCACTGCTCGGCCTGACCCCTGTGTTACCTGGGGCCTGTGGGGAACACGTCTCGGAGCACTGCTCGGCCTGACCCCTGTGTTACCTGGGGCCTGCGGGGAAAACGTCTCGGAGGACTGCTCGGCCTAACCCCTGTGTTACGTGGGGCCTGCGGGGAACACGTCTCGGAGCACTGCTCGGTTTGACCCCTATGTTACCTGGGGGCCTGCGGGGAGCACGTCTCGGAGCACTGCTCGGCCTGACCCCTGTGTTACCTGGGGCCTGCGAGGAACACGTCTCGGAGCACTGATCGGCCTAACCCCTGTGTTACCTGGGGCCTGCGGGGAACACGTCTCGGAGCACTGCTCGGCCTGACCCCTGTGTTACCTGGGGCCTGCGGGGAACACGTCTCGGAGCACTGCTCGGCCTGACCCCTGGTGTTACCTGGGGCCTGCGGGGAACACGTCTCGGAGCACTGCTCGGCCTGACCCCTGTGTTACCTAGGGCCTGCGGGGAACACGTCTCGGAGCACTGCTCGGCCTAACCCCTGTGTTACCTGGGGCCTGCGGGGAGTACGTCTCGGAGCACTGCTCGGCCTGACCCATGTATTACCTAGGGCCTGTGGGGAACACGTCTCGGAGCACTGCTCGGCCTGACCCCTGTGTTACCTGGGGCCTGTGGGGAACACGTCTCGGAGCACTGCTCGGCCTGACCCCTGTCTTACCTGGGGCCTGCGGGGAAAACGTCTCGGAGCACTGCTCGGCCTAACCCCTGTGTTACGTGGGGCCTGCGGGGAACACGTCTCGGAGCACTGCTCGGCCTGACCCATGTGTTACCTAGGGCCTGTGGGGAACACGTCTCGGAGCACTGCTCGGCCTGACCCCTGTGTTACCTGGGGCCTGTGGGGAACACGTCTCGGAGCACTGCTCGGCCTGACCCCTGTGTTACCTTGGGCCTGCGGGGAAAACGTCTCGGAGCACTGCTCGGCCTAACCCCTGTGTTACGTGGGGCCTGCGGGGAACACGTCTCGGAGCACTGCTCGGCCTGACCCCTGTGTTACCTGGGGCCTGCGGGGAGCACGTCTCGGAGCACTGCTTGGCCTAACCCCTGTGTTACATGGGGCCTGCGGGGAACACGTCTCGGAGCACTGCTCGGCCTGGCCCCTGTGTTACCTGGGGCCTGCGGGAAGCACGTCTCGGAGCACTGCTCGGCCTAACCCCTGTGTTACCTGGGGCCTGCAGGGGACACGTCTCGGAGCACTGCTCGGCCTGACCCCTGTGTTACCTGGGGCCTGCGGGGAACACGTCTCGGAGCACTGCTCGGCCTGACCCATGTGTTACCTAGGGCCTGTGGGGAACACGTCTCGGAGCACTGCTCGGCCTGACCCCTGTGTTACCTGGGGCCTGTGGGGAACACGTCTCGGAGCACTGCTCGGCCTAACCCCTGTGTTACGTGGGGCCTGCGGGGAACACGTCTCGGAGCACTGCTCGGCCTGACCCCTGTGTTACCTGGGGCCTGCGGGGAGCACGTCTCGGAGCACTGCTCGGCCTAACCCCTGTGTTACCTGGGGCCTGCGGGGAACACGTCTCGGAGCACTGCTCGGCCTGACCCCTGTGTTACGTGGGGCCTGCGGGGAACACGTCTCGGGGCACTGCTCGGCCTGACCCCTGTGTTACCTGGGGCCTGCGGGGAGCACGTCTGGGAGCACTGCTCGGCCTAACCCCTGTGTTACCTAGCGCCTTTGGGGAACACGTCTCGGAGCACTGCTCGGCCTGACCCCTGTGTTACCTGGGGCCTGCGGGGAGCACGTCTCGGAGCACTGCTCGGCCTAACCCCTGTGTTACCTGGGGCCTGCGGGGAAAACGTCTCGGAGCACTGCTCGGCCTAACCCCTGTGTTACGTGGGGCATGCGGGGAACACGTCTCGGAGCACTGCTCGGCCTAACCCCTGTGTTACCTGGGGCCTGCGGGGAACACGTCTCGGAGCACTGCTCGGCCTGGCCCCTGTGTTACCTGGGGCCTGCGGGAAGCACGTCTCGGAGCACTGCTCGGCCTGACCCCTGTGTTACCTGGGGCCTGCGGGGAACACGTCTCGGAGCACTGCTCGGCCTAACCCCTGTGTTACCTGCTGCCTGCGGGGAACACGTCTCGGAGCACTGCTCGGCCTAACCCCTGTGTTAGTTGGGGCCTGCAGGGAACACGTCTCGGAGCACTGCTCGGCCTGACCCCTGTGTTACCTGGGGCCTGCGAGGAACACGTCTCGGAGCACTGCTCGGCCTAACCCTTGTGTTACCTGGGGTCTGCGGGGAACACGTCTCGGAGCACTGCTCGGCCTGACCCCTGTGTTACCTGGGGCCTGCGGGGAACACGTCTCGGAGCACTGCTCGGCCTAACCCCTGTGTTACCTGGGGCCTGTGGGGAATACGTCTCGGAGCACTGCTCGGCCTGACCCCTGTGTTACCTGGGGCCTGCGGGGAACACGTCTCGGAGCACTGCTCGGCCTGACCCCTGTGTTACCTGAGGCCTGCGGGGAACACGGCTTGGAGCACTGCTCGGCCTGACCCCTGTGTTACCTGGGGCCTGCGGGGAACACGTCTCGGAGCACTGCTCGGCCTGACCCCTGTGTTACCTGAGGCCTGCGGGGAACACGTCTCGGAGCACTGCTCGGCCTGACCCCTGTGTTACCTGGGGCCTGCGGGGAGCACGTCTTGGAGCACTGCTCGGCCTGACCCCTGGTGTTACCTGGGGCCTGCGGGGAACACGTCTCGGAGCACTGCTCGGCCTGACCCCTGTGTTACCTAGGGCTTGTCAGGAACACGTCTCGGAGCACTGCTCGGCCTGACCCGTGTGTTACCTGGGGGCCTGCGGAGAGCACGTCTCGGAGCACTGCTAGGCCTGACCCCTGTGTTACCTGGGGCCTGCGGGGAACACGTCTCGGAGCACTGCTCGGTTTGACCGCTGTGTTACCTGGGGAACACGTCTCGGAGCACTGATCGGCCTAATCCCTGTGTTACCTGGGGCCCGCGGGGAACACGTCTCGGAGCACTGCTCGGCCTGACCCCTGTGTTACCTGGGGCCTGCGGGGAGCACGTCTCGGAGCACTGCTCGTCCTGACCCCTGTGTTACCTGGGGCCTGCGGGGAACACGTCTCGGAGCAATGCTCGGCCTAACCCATGTGTTACCTTAGGCCTGCGGGGAACACGTCTCGGAGCACTGCTCGGCCTGAACCCTGTGTTACCTGGGGCCTGCGGGGAGCACGTCTCGGAGCACTGCTCGGCCTGAACCCTGTGTTACCTGGGGCCTGCGGGGAACACGTCTCGGAGCATTGCTCGGCCTGACCCCTGTGTTACGTGGGGCCTGCGGGGAGCACGTCTCGGAGCACTGCTCCGCCTAACCCCTGGGTTACCTGGGGCCTGCTTGGAACACGTCTCGGAGCACTGCTCGGCCTGGCCCCTGTGTTACCTGGGGCCTGCGGGGAGCACGTCTCGGAGCACTGCTCGGCCTGACCCCTGTGTTACCTGGGGCCTGCGGGGAACACGTCTCGGAGCACTGATCGGCCTAACCCCTGTGTTACCTGGGGCCTGCGGGGAACACGTCTCGGAGCACTGCTCGGCCTGACCCCTGTGTTACCTGGGGCCTGCGGGGAACACGTCTCGGAGCACTGCTCGGCCTGACCCCTGGTGTCACCTGGGGCCTGCGGGGAACACGTCTCGGAGCACTGCTCGGCCTGACCCCTGTGTTACCTAGGGCCTGCGGGGAACACGTCTCGGAGCACTGCTCGGCCTAACCCCTGTGTTACCTGGGGCCTGCGGGGAACACGTCTCGGAGCACGGCTCGGCCTGACCCCTGTGTTACCTGGGGCCTGCGGGGAGCGCGTCTCGGAGCACTGCTCGGCCTGACCCCTGTGTTGCCTGGGGCCTGCGGGGAACACGTCTCGGAGCACTGCTCGGCCTGACCCCTGTGTTACGTGGGGCCTGCGGGGAACACGTCTCGGGGCACTGCTCGGCCTAACCCCTGTGTTACATGGGGCCTGCGGGGAACACGTCTCGGAGCACTGCTCGGCCTAACAACTGTGTTACCTGGCGCCTGCGGGGAACACGTCTCGGAGCACTGCTCGGCCTGACCCCTGTGTTACCTGGGGCCTGCGGGGAGCACGTCTCGGAGCACTGCTCGGCCTGACCCCTGTGTTACCTGGGGCCTGCGGGGAAAACGTCTCGGAGCACTGCTCGGCCTAACCCCTGTGTTACGTGGGGCCTGCGGGGAACACGTCTCGGAGCACTGCTCGGCCTGACCCCTGTGTTACCTGGGGCCTGCGGGGAGCACGTCTCGGAGCACTGCTCGGCCTAACCCCTGTGTTACCTGGGGCCTGCGGGGAACACGTCTCGGAGCACTGCTCGGCCTGGCCCCTGTGTTACCTGGGGCCTGCGGGAAGCACGTCTCGGAGCACTGCTCGGCCTGACCCATGTGTTACCTAGGGCCTGTGCGGAACACGTCTCGGAGCACTGCTCGGCCTGACCCCTGTGTTACCTGGGGCCTGCGGGGAAAACGTCTCGGAGCACTGCTCGGCCTAACCCCTGTGTTACGTGGGGCCTGCGGGGAACACGTCTCGGAGCACTGCTCGGTTTGACCCCTATGTTACCTGGGGGCCTGCGGGGAGCACGTCTCGGAGCACTGCTCGGCCTGACCCCTGTGTTACCTGGGGCCTGCGGGGAACACGTCTCGGAGCACTGATCGGCCTAACCCCTGTGTTACCTGGGGCCTGCGGGGAACACGTCTCGGAGCACTGCTCGGCCTGACCCCTGTGTTACCTGGGGCCTGCGGGGAACACGTCTCGGAGCACTGCTCGGCCTGACCCCTGTGTTACCTGGGGCCTGCGGGGAAAACGTCTCGGAGCACTGCTCGGCCTAACCCCTGTGTTACGTGGGGCCTGCGGGGAACACGTCTCGGAGCACTGCTCGGTTTGACCCCTATGTTACCTGGGGGCCTGCGGGGAGCACGTCTCGGAGCACTGCTCGGCCTGACCCCTGTGTTACCTGGGGCCTGCGGGGAACACGTCTCGGAGCACTGATCGGCCTAACCCCTGTGTTACCTGGGGCCTGCGGGGAACACGTCTCGGAGCACTGCTCGGCCTGACCCCTGTGTTACCTGGGGCCTGCGGGGAACACGTCTCGGAGCACTGCTCGGCCTGACCCCTGGTGTTACCTGGGGCCTGCGGGGAACACGTCTCGGAGCACTGCTCGGCCTGACCCCTGTGTTACCTAGGGCCTGCGGGGAACACGTCTCGGAGCACTGCTCGGCCTAACCCCTGTGTTACCTGGGGCCTGCGGGGAGTACGTCTCGGAGCACTGCTCGGCCTGACCCATGTATTACCTAGGGCCTGTGGGGAACACGTCTCGGAGCACTGCTCGGCCTGACCCCTGTGTTACCTGGGGCCTGTGGGGAACACGTCTCGGAGCACTGCTCGGCCTGACCCCTGTCTTACCTGGGGCCTGCGGGGAAAACGTCTCGGAGCACTGCTCGGCCTAACCCCTGTGTTACGTGGGGCCTGCGGGGAACACGTCTCGGAGCACTGCTCGGCCTGACTCCTGTGTTACCTGGGGCCCGCGGGGAACACGTCTCGGAGCACTGATCGGCCTAACCCCTGTGTCACCTGGGGCCTGCGGGGAACACGTCTCGGAGCACTGCTCGGCCTGACCCCTGTGTTACCTGGGGCCTGCGGGGAACACGTCTCGGAGCACTGCTCGGCCTGACCCCTGGTGTTACCTGGGGCCTGCGGGGAACACGTCTCGGAGCACTGCTCGGCCTGACCCCTGTGTTACCTAGGGCCTGCGGGGAACACGTCTCGGAGAACTGCTCGGCCTAACCCCTGTGTTACCTGGGGCCTGCGGGGAACACGTCTCGGAGCACTGCTCGGCCTGACCCCTGTGTTACCTGGGACCTGCGGGGAGCACGTCTCGGAGCACTGCTCGGCCTGACCCCTGTGTTGCCTGGGGACTGCGGGGAACACGTCTCGGAGCACTGCTCGGCCTGACCCCTCCTGTTACGTGGGGCCTGCGGGGAACACGTCTCGGGGCACTGCTCGGCCTGACCCCTGTGTTACCTGGGGCCTGCGGGGAGCACGTCTCGGAGCACTGCTCGGCCTGACCCCTGTGTTAACTGGGGCCTGGGGGAAAACGTCTCGGAGCACTGCTCGGCCTAACCCCTGTGTTACGTGGGGCCTGTGGGGAACACGTCTCGGAGCACTGCTCGGCCTGACCCCTGTGTTACCTGGGGCCTGCGGGGAGCACGTCTCGGAGCACTGCTCGGCCTAACCCCTGTGTTACCTGGGGTCTGCGGGAAGCACGTCTCGGAGCACTGCTCGGCCTGACCCATGTGTTACCTAGGGCCTGTGGGGAACACGTCTCGGAGCACTGCTCGGCCTGACCCCTGTGTTACCTGGGGCCTGTGGGGAACACGTCTCGGAGCACTGCTCGGCCTGACCCCTGTGTTACCTTGGGCCTGCGGGGAAAACGTCTCGGAGCACTGCTCGGCCTAACCCCTGTGTTACGTGGGGCCTGCGGGGAACACGTCTCGGAGCACTGCTCGGCCTGACCCCTGTGTTACCTGGGGCCTGCGGGGAGCACGTCTCGGAGCACTGCTTGGCCTAACCCCTGTGTTACATGGGGCCTGCGGGGAACACGTCTCGGAGCACTGCTCGGCCTGGCCCCTGTGTTACCTGGGGCCTGCGGGAAGCACGTCTCGGAGCACTGCTCGGCCTAACCCCTGTGTTACCTGGGGCCTGCAGGGAACACGTCTCGGAGCACTGCTCGGCCTGACCCCTGTGTTACCTGGGGCCTGCGGGGAACACGTCTCGGAGCACTGCTCGGCCTGACCCATGTGTTACCTAGGGCCTGTGGGGAACACGTCTCGGAGCACTGCTCGGCCTGACCCCTGTGTTACCTGGGGCCTGTGGGGAACACGTCTCGGAGCACTGCTCGGCCTAACCCCTGTGTTACGTGGGGCCTGCGGGGAACACGTCTCGGAGCACTGCTCGGCCTGACCCCTGTGTTACCTGGGGCCTGCGGGGAGCACGTCTCGGAGCACTGCTCGGCCTAACCCCTGTGTTACCTGGGGCCTGCGGGGAACACGTCTCGGAGCACTGCTCGGCCTGACCCCTGTGTTACGTGGGGCCTGCGGGGAACACGTCTCGGGGCACTGCTCGGCCTGACCCCTGTGTTACCTGGGGCCTGCGGGGAGCACGTCTGGGAGCACTGCTCGGCCTAACCCCTGTGTTACCTAGCGCCTGCGGGGAACACGTCTCGGAGCACTGCTCGGCCTGACCCCTGTGTTACCTGGGGCCTGCGGGGAGCACGTCTCGGAGCACTGCTCGGCCTAACCCCTGTGTTACCTGGGGCCTGCGGGGAAAACGTCTCGGAGCACTGCTCGGCCTAACCCCTGTGTTACGTGGGGCATGCGGGGAACACGTCTCGGAGCACTGCTCGGCCTGACCCCTGTGTTACCTGGGGCCTGCGGGGAACACGTCTCGGAGCACTGCTCGGCCTGACCCCTGGTGTTACCTGGGGCCTGCGGGGAACACGTCTCGGAGCACTGCTCGGCCTGACCCCTGTGTTACCTAGGGCCTGCGGGGAACACGTCTCGGAGCACTGCTCGGCCTAACCCCTGTGTTACCTGGGGCCTGCGGGGAGTACGTCTCGGAGCACTGCTCGGCCTGACCCATGTATTACCTAGGGCCTGTGGGGAACACGTCTCGGAGCACTGCTCGGCCTGACCCCTGTGTTACCTGGGGCCTGTGGGGAACACGTCTCGGAGCACTGCTCGGCCTGACCCCTGTCTTACCTGGGGCCTGCGGGGAAAACGTCTCGGAGCACTGCTCGGCCTAACCCCTGTGTTACGTGGGGCCTGCGGGGAACACGTCTCGGAGCACTGCTCGGTTTGACCCCTATGTTACCTGGGGGCCTGCGGGGAGCACGTCTCGGAGCACTGCTCGGCCTGACTCCTGTGTTACCTGGGGCCCGCGGGGAACACGTCTCGGAGCACTGATCGGCCTAACCCCTGTGTCACCTGGGGCCTGCGGGGAACACGTCTCGGAGCACTGCTCGGCCTGACCCCTGTGTTACCTGGGGCCTGCGGGGAACACGTCTCGGAGCACTGCTCGGCCTGACCCCTGGTGTTACCTGGGGCCTGCGGGGAACACGTCTCGGAGCACTGCTCGGCCTGACCCCTGTGTTACCTAGGGCCTGCGGGGAACACGTCTCGGAGAACTGCTCGGCCTAACCCCTGTGTTACCTGGGGCCTGCGGGGAACACGTCTCGGAGCACTGCTCGGCCTGACCCCTGTGTTACCTGGGACCTGCGGGGAGCACGTCTCGGAGCACTGCTCGGCCTGACCCCTGTGTTGCCTGGGGACTGCGGGGAACACGTCTCGGAGCACTGCTCGGCCTGACCCCTCCTGTTACGTGGGGCCTGCGGGGAACACGTCTCGGGGCACTGCTCGGCCTGACCCCTGTGTTACCTGGGGCCTGCGGGGAGCACGTCTCGGAGCACTGCTCGGCCTGACCCCTGTGTTAACTGGGGCCTGGGGGAAAACGTCTCGGAGCACTGCTCGGCCTAACCCCTGTGTTACGTGGGGCCTGTGGGGAACACGTCTCGGAGCACTGCTCGGCCTGACCCCTGTGTTACCTGGGGCCTGCGGGGAGCACGTCTCGGAGCACTGCTCGGCCTAACCCCTGTGTTACCTGGGGTCTGCGGGAAGCACGTCTCGGAGCACTGCTCGGCCTGACCCATGTGTTACCTAGGGCCTGTGGGGAACACGTCTCGGAGCACTGCTCGGCCTGACCCCTGTGTTACCTGGGGCCTGTGGGGAACACGTCTCGGAGCACTGCTCGGCCTGACCCCTGTGTTACCTTGGGCCTGCGGGGAAAACGTCTCGGAGCACTGCTCGGCCTAACCCCTGTGTTACGTGGGGCCTGCGGGGAACACGTCTCGGAGCACTGCTCGGCCTGACCCCTGTGTTACCTGGGGCCTGCGGGGAGCACGTCTCGGAGCACTGCTTGGCCTAACCCCTGTGTTACATGGGGCCTGCGGGGAACACGTCTCGGAGCACTGCTCGGCCTGGCCCCTGTGTTACCTGGGGCCTGCGGGAAGCACGTCTCGGAGCACTGCTCGGCCTAACCCCTGTGTTACCTGGGGCCTGCAGGGAACACGTCTCGGAGCACTGCTCGGCCTGACCCCTGTGTTACCTGGGGCCTGCGGGGAACACGTCTCGGAGCACTGCTCGGCCTGACCCATGTGTTACCTAGGGCCTGTGGGGAACACGTCTCGGAGCACTGCTCGGCCTGACCCCTGTGTTACCTGGGGCCTGTGGGGAACACGTCTCGGAGCACTGCTCGGCCTAACCCCTGTGTTACGTGGGGCCTGCGGGGAACACGTCTCGGAGCACTGCTCGGCCTGACCCCTGTGTTACCTGGGGCCTGCGGGGAGCACGTCTCGGAGCACTGCTCGGCCTAACCCCTGTGTTACCTGGGGCCTGCGGGGAACACGTCTCGGAGCACTGCTCGGCCTGACCCCTGTGTTACGTGGGGCCTGCGGGGAACACGTCTCGGGGCACTGCTCGGCCTGACCCCTGTGTTACCTGGGGCCTGCGGGGAGCACGTCTGGGAGCACTGCTCGGCCTAACCCCTGTGTTACCTAGCGCCTGCGGGGAACACGTCTCGGAGCACTGCTCGGCCTGACCCCTGTGTTACCTGGGGCCTGCGGGGAGCACGTCTCGGAGCACTGCTCGGCCTAACCCCTGTGTTACCTGGGGCCTGCGGGGAAAACGTCTCGGAGCACTGCTCGGCCTAACCCCTGTGTTACGTGGGGCATGCGGGGAACACGTCTCGGAGCACTGCTCGGCCTAACCCCTGTGTTACCTGGGGCCTGCGGGGAACACGTCTCGGAGCACTGCTCGGCCTGGCCCCTGTGTTACCTGGGGCCTGCGGGAAGCACGTCTCGGAGCACTGCTCGGCCTGACCCCTGTGTTACCTGGGGCCTGCGGGGAACACGTCTCGGAGCACTGCTCGGCCTAACCCCTGTGTTACCTGCTGCCTGCGGGGAACACGTCTCGGAGCACTGCTCGGCCTAACCCCTGTGTTAGTTGGGGCCTGCAGGGAACACGTCTCGGAGCACTGCTCGGCCTGACCCCTGTGTTACCTGGGGCCTGCGAGGAACACGTCTCGGAGCACTGCTCGGCCTAACCCTTGTGTTACCTGGGGTCTGCGGGGAACACGTCTCGGAGCACTGCTCGGCCTGACCCCTGTGTTACCTGGGGCCTGCGGGGAACACGTCTCGGAGCACTGCTCGGCCTAACCCCTGTGTTACCTGGGGCCTGTGGGGAATACGTCTCGGAGCACTGCTCGGCCTGACCCCTGTGTTACCTGGGGCCTGCGGGGAACACGTCTCGGAGCACTGCTCGGCCTGACCCCTGTGTTACCTGAGGCCTGCGGGGAACACGGCTTGGAGCACTGCTCGGCCTGACCCCTGTGTTACCTGGGGCCTGCGGGGAACACGTCTCGGAGCACTGCTCGGCCTGACCCCTGTGTTACCTGAGGCCTGCGGGGAACACGTCTCGGAGCACTGCTCGGCCTGACCCCTGTGTTACCTGGGGCCTGCGGGGAGCACGTCTTGGAGCACTGCTCGGCCTGACCCCTGGTGTTACCTGGGGCCTGCGGGGAACACGTCTCGGAGCACTGCTCGGCCTGACCCCTGTGTTACCTAGGGCTTGTCAGGAACACGTCTCGGAGCACTGCTCGGCCTGACCCGTGTGTTACCTGGGGGCCTGCGGAGAGCACGTCTCGGAGCACTGCTAGGCCTGACCCCTGTGTTACCTGGGGCCTGCGGGGAACACGTCTCGGAGCACTGCTCGGTTTGACCGCTGTGTTACCTGGGGAACACGTCTCGGAGCACTGATCGGCCTAATCCCTGTGTTACCTGGGGCCCGCGGGGAACACGTCTCGGAGCACTGCTCGGCCTGACCCCTGTGTTACCTGGGGCCTGCGGGGAGCACGTCTCGGAGCACTGCTCGTCCTGACCCCTGTGTTACCTGGGGCCTGCGGGGAACACGTCTCGGAGCAATGCTCGGCCTAACCCATGTGTTACCTGGGGCCTGCGGGGAACACGTCTCGGAGCACTGCTCGGCCTGAACCCTGTGTTACCTGGGGCCTGCGGGGAGCACGTCTCGGAGCACTGCTCGGCCTGAACCCTGTGTTACCTGGGGCCTGCGGGGAACACGTCTCGGAGCATTGCTCGGCCTGACCCCTGTGTTACGTGGGGCCTGCGGGGAGCACGTCTCGGAGCACTGCTCCGCCTAACCCCTGGGTTACCTGGGGCCTGCTTGGAACACGTCTCGGAGCACTGCTCGGCCTGGCCCCTGTGTTACCTGGGGCCTGCGGGGAGCACGTCTCGGAGCACTGCTCGGCCTGACCCCTGTGTTACCTGGGGCCTGCGGGGAACACGTCTCGGGGCACTGCTCGGCCTAACCCCTGTGTTACCTGGGGCCTGCGGGGAACACGTCTCGGAGCACTGCTCGGCCTAACCCCTGTGTTACCTGGGGCCTGTGGGGAACACGTCTCGGAGCACTGCTCGGCCTGACCCCTGTGTTACCTGGGGCCTGCGGGGAACACGTCTCGGAGCACTGCTCGGCCTGACCCCTGTGTTACCTGAGGCCTGCGGGGAACACGTCTCGGAGCACTGCTCGGCCTAACCCCTGTGTTACCTGGGGCCTGCGGGGAGCGCGTCTTGGAGCACTGCTCGGCCTGACCCCTGTGTTACCTGGGGCCTGCGGGGAACACGTCTCAGAGCACTGCTCGGCCTGACCCCTGTGTTACCTGGGGCCTGCGGGGAGCGCGTCTTGGAGCACTGCTCGGCCTGACCCCTGTGTTACCTAGGGCCTGCGGGGAACACCTCTCGGAGCACTGCTCGGCCTAACCCCTGTGTTACCTAGGGCCTCCGGGGAACACGTCTCGGAGCACTGCTCGGCCTGACTCCTGTGTTACCTAGGGCCTGCAGGGAACACGTCTGGGAGCACTGCTCGGCCTGGCCCCTGTGTTACCTGGGGCCTGCGGGAAGCACGTCTCGGAGCACTGCTCGGCCTGACCCCTGTGTTACCTGGGGCCTGCGGGGAGCACGTCTGGGAGCACTGCTCGGCCTAACCCCTGTGTTACGTGGGGCCTGCGGGGAACACGTCTCGGAGCACTGCTCGGCCTGACCCCTGTGTTACCTGGGGCCCGCGGGGAGCACGTCTCGGAGCACTGCTCGGCCTAACCCCTGTGTTACCTGGGGCCTGCGGGGAAAACGTCTCGGAGCACTGCTCGGCCTAACCCCTGTGTTACGTGGGGCATGCGGGGAACACGTCTCGGAGCACTGCTCGGCCTAACCCCTGTGTTACCTGGGGCCTGCGGGGAACACGTCTTGGAGCACTGCTCGGCCTGGCCCCTGTGTTACCTGGGGCCTGCGGGGAACACGTCTCGGAGCACTGCTCGGCCTAACCCCTGTGTTACCTGCTGCCTGCGGGGAACACGTCTCGGAGCACTGCTCGGTCTAACCCCTGTGTTGGTTGGGGCCTGCAGGGAACACGTCTCGGAGCACTGCTCGGCCTGACCCCTGTGTTACCTGGGGCCTGCGAGGAACACGTCTCGGAGAACTGCTCGGCCTAACCCCTGTGTTACCTGGGGTCTGCGGGGAACACGTCTCGGAGCACTGCTCGGCCTGACCCCTGTGTTACCTGGGGCCTGCGGGGAACACGTCTCGGAGCACTGCTCGGCCTAACCCCTGTGTTACCTGGGGCCTGTGGGGAATACGTCTCGGAGCACTGCTCGGCCTGACCCCTGTGTTACCTGGGGCCTGCGGGGAACACGTCTCGGAGCACTGCTCGGCCTGACCCCTGTGTTACCTGGGGCCTGCGGGGAACACGTCTCAGAGCACTGCTCGGCCTGACCCCTGTGTTACCTGGGGCCTGCGGGGAGCGCGTCTTGGAGCACTGCTCGGCCTGACCCCTGTGTTACCTAGGGCCTGCGGGGAACACCTCTCGGAGCACTGCTCGGCCTAACCCCTGTGTTACCTAGGGCCTCCGGGGAACACGTCTCGGAGCACTGCTCGGCCTGACTCCTGTGTTACCTAGGGCCTGCAGGGAACACGTCTGGGAGCACTGCTCGGCCTGACTCCTGTGTTACCTAGGGCCTGCGGGGAACACGTCTCGGAGCACTGCTCGGTCTGACTCCTGTGTTACCTAGGGGTGGCAGGGAACACGTCTCGGAGCACTGCTCGGCCTGACTCCTGTGTACCTAGGGCCTGCGGGGAACACGTCTCGGAGCACTGCTCGGCCTGACCAATGTGTTACCTGGGGCCTGCGGGGAACACGTCTCGGAGCACTGCTCGGCCTGACCCTTGTGTTACCTGGGGCCTGTGGGGAACACGTCTCGGAGCACTGCTCGGCCTGACCCATGTGTTACCTGGGTCCTGTGGGGAACACGTCTCGGAGCACTGCTCGTCCTGACCCCTGTGTTACCTGGGGCCTGCGAGGAACACATCTCGGAGCACTGCTCGGCCTAACCCCTGTGTTACCTGGGGTCTGCGGGGAACACGTCTCGGAGCACTGCTCGGCCTGACCCCTGTGTTACCTGGGGTCTGCGGGGAACACGTCTCGGAGCACTGCTCGGCCTGACCCCTGTGTTACCTGAGGCCTGCGGGGAACACGTCTTGGAGCACTGCTCGGCCTGACCCCTGTGTTAAATGGGGCCTGCGGGGAACACGTCTCGGAGCACTGCTCGGCCTGACCCCTGTGTTACCTGAGGCCTGCGGGGAACACGTCTCGGAGCATTGCTCGGCCTAACCCCTGTGTTACCTGGGGCCTGCGGGGAGCACGTCTTGGAGCACTGCTCGGCCTGACCCCTGTGTTACCTGGGGAACACGTCTCGGAGCACTGATCGGCCTAATCCCTGTGTTACCTGGGGCCCGCGGGGAAAACGTCTCGGAGCACTGCTCGGCCTGACCCCTGTGTTACCTGGGGCCTGCGGGGAGCACGTCTCGGAGCACTGCTCGTCCTGACCCCTGTGTTACCTGGGGCCTGCGGGGAACACGTCTCGGAGCAATGCTCGGCCTCACCCCTGTGTTACCTGGGGCCTGCGGGGAACACGTCTCGGAGCACTGCTCGGCCTGAACCCTGTGTTACCTGGGGCCTGCGGGGAACACGTCTCGGAGCATAGCTCGGCCTGACCCCTGTGTTACCTGAGGCCTGCGGGGAACACGTCTCGGAGCACTGCTCGGCCTAACCCCTGTGTTACCTGGGGCCTGCGGGGAGCGCGTCTTGGAGCACTGCTCGGCCTGACCCCTGTGTTACCTGGGGCCTGCGGGGAACACATCTCGGAGCACTGCTCGGCCTAACCCCTGTGTTACCTGGGGCCTGCTTGGAACACGTCTCGGAGCACTGCTCGGCCTGGCCCGTGTGTTACCTGGGGCCTGCGGGGAACACGTCTCGGGCCACTGCTCGGCCTAACCCCTGTGTTACCTGGGGCCTGCGGGGAATACGTCTCGGAGCACTGCTCGGCCTAACCCCTGTGTTACCTGGGGCCTGTGGGGAACACGTCTCGGAGCACTGCTCGGCCTGACCCCTGTGTTACCAGGGGCCTGCGGGGAACACGTCTCGGAGCACTGCTCGGCCTGACTCCTGTGTTACCTAGGGCCTGCAGGGAACACGTCTCGGAGCACTGCTCGGCCTGACTCCTGTGTTACCTAGGGCCTGCGGGGAACACGTCTCGGAGCACTGCTCGGTTTGACCCCTGTGTTACCTGGGGAACACGTCTCGGAGCACTGATCGGCCTAATCCCTGTGTTACCTGGGGCCCGCGGGGAACACGTCTCGGAGCACTGCTCGGCCTGACCCCTGTGTTACCTGGGGCCTGCGGGGAACACGTCTCGGAGCACTGCTCGGCCTAACCCCTGTGTTACCTGGGGCCTGCAGGGAGCGCGTCTTGGAGCACTGCTCGGCCTGACCCCTGTGTTACCTTGGGCCTGCGGGGAACACGTCTCAGAGCACTGCTCGGCCTGACCCCTGTGTTACCTGGGGCCTGCGGGGAGCGCGTCTTGGAGCACTGCTCGGCCTGACCCCTGTGTTACCTAGGGCCTGCGGGGAACACGTCTCGGAGCCCTGCTCGGCCTAACCCCTGTGTTACCTAGGGCCTCCGGGGAACACGTCTCGGAGCACTGCTCGGCCTGACTCCTGTGTTACCTAGGGCCTGCAGGGAACACGTCTGGGAGCACTGCTCGGCCTGACTCCTGTGTTACCTAGGGCCTGCGGGGAACACGTCTCGGAGCACTGCTCGGCCTGACTCCTGTGTTACCTAGGGCCTGCATGGAACACGTCTCGGAGCACTGCTCGGCCTGACTCCTGTGTTACCTAGGGCCTGCGGGGAACACGTCTCGGAGCACTGCTCGGCCTGACCCATGTGTTACCTGGGGCCTGCGGGGAACACGTCTCGGAGCACTGCTCGGCCTGACCCTTGTGTTACCTGGGGCCTGTGGGGAACACGTCTCGGAGCACTGCTCGGCCTGACCCATGTGTTACCTGGGGCCTGTGGGGAACACGTCTCGGAGCACTGCTCGTCCTGACCCCTGTGTTACCTGGGGCCTGCGAGGAACACATCTCGGAGCACTGCTCGGGCTAACCCCTGTGTTACGTGGGGTCTGCGGGGAACACGTCTCGGAGCACTGCTCGGCCTGACCCCTGTGTTACCTGGGGTCTGCGGGGAACACGTCTCGGAGCACTGCTCGGCCTGACCCCTGTGTTACCTGAGGCCTGCGGGGAACACGTCTTGGAGCACTGCTCGGCCTGACCCCTGTGTTAAATGGGGCCTGCGGGGAACACGTCTCGGAGCACTGCTCGGCCTGACCCCTGTGTTACCTGAGGCCTGCGGGGAACACGTCTCGGAGCACTGCTCGGCCTAACCCCTGTGTTACCTGGGGCCTGCGGGGAGCACGTCTTGGAGCACTGCTCGGCCTGACCCCTGTGTTACCTGGGGCCTGCGGGGAACACGTCTCGGAGCACTGCTCGGCCTGACCCCTGTGTTACCTGGGGGCCTGCGGGGAGCACGTCTCGGAGCACTGCTAGGCCTGACCCCTGTGTTACCTGGGGCCTGCGGGGAACACGTCTCGGAGCACTGCTCGGTTTGACCCCTGTGTTACCTGGGGAACACGTCTCGGAGCACTGATCGGCCTAATCCCTGTGTTACCTGGGGCCCGCGGGGAACACGTCTCGGAGCACTGCTCGGCCTGACCCCTGTGTTACCTGGGGCCTGCGGGGAGCACGTCTCGGAGCACTGCTCGTCCTGACCCCTGTGTTACCTGGGGCCTGCGGGGAACACGTCTCGGAGCAATGCTCGGCCTAACCCCTGTGTTACCTGGGGAACACGTCTCGGAGCACTGATCGGCCTAATCCCTGTGTTACCTGGGGCCCGCTCGGAACACGTCTCGGAGCACTGCTCGGCCTGACCCCTGTGTTACCTGGGGCCTGCGGGGAACACGTCTCGGAGCACTGCTCGGCCTGACCCCTGTGTTACCTGAGGCCTGCGGGGAACACGTCTCGGAGCACTGCTCGGCCTAACCCCTGTGTTACCTGGGGCCTGCAGGGAGCGCGTCTTGGAGCACTGCTCGGCCTGACCCCTGTGTTACCTGGGGCCTGCGGGGAACACGTCTCAGAGCACTGCTCGGCCTGACCCCTGTGTTACCTGGGGCCTGCGGGGAGCGCGTCTTGGAGCACTGCTCGGCCTGACCCCTGTGTTACCTAGGGCCTGCGGGGAACACCTCTCGGAGCACTGCTCGGCCTAACCCCTGTGTTACCTAGGGCCTCCGGGGAACACGTCTCGGAGCACTGCTCGGCCTGACTCCTGTGTTACCTAGGGCCTGCAGGGAACACGTCTGGGAGCACTGCTCGGCCTGACTCCTGTGTTACCTAGGGCCTGCGGGGAACACGTCTCGGAGCACTGCTCGGCCTGACTCCTGTGTTACCTAGGGCCTGCAGGGAACACGTCTCGGAGCACTGCTCGGCCTGACTCCTGTGTTACCTAGGGCCTGCGGGGAACACGTCTCGGAGCACTGCTCGGCCTGACCCATGTGTTACCTGGGGCCTGCGGGGAACACGTCTCGGAGCACTGCTCGGCCTGACCCTTGTGTTACCTGGGGCCTGTGGGGAACACGTCTCGGAGCACTGCTCGGCCTGACCCATGTGTTACCTGGGGCCTGTGGGGAACACGTCTCGGAGCACTGCTCGTCCTGACCCCTGTGTTACCTGGGGCCTGCGAGGAACACATCTCGGAGCACTGCTCGGCCTAACCCCTGTGTTACCTGGGGTCTGCGGGGAACACGTCTCGGAGCACTGCTCGGCCTGACCCCTGTGTTACCTGAGGCCTGCGGGGAACACGTCTTGGAGCACTGCTCGGCCTGACCCCTGTGTTAAATGGGGCCTGCGGGGAACACGTCTCGGAGCACTGCTCGGCCTGACCCCTGTGTTACCTGCGGCCTGCGGGGAGCACGTCTTGGAGCACTGCTCGGCCTGACCCCTGTGTTACCTGGGGCCTGCGGGGAACACGTCTCGGAGCACTGCTCGGCCTGACCCCTGTGTTACCTGGGGGCCTGCGGGGAGCACGTCTCGGAGCACTGCTAGGCCTGACCCCTGTGTTACCTGGGGCCTGCGGGGAACACGTCTCGGAGCACTGCTCGGTTTGACCCCTGTGTTACCTGGGGAACACGTCTCGGAGCACTGATCGGCCTAATCCCTGTGTTACCTGGGGCCCGCGGGGAACACGTCTCGGAGCACTGCTCGGCCTGACCCCTGTGTTACCTGGGGCCTGCGGGGAGCACGTCTCGGAGCACTGCTCGTCCTGACCCCTGTGTTACCTGGGGCCTGCGGGGAACACGTCTCGGAGCAATGCTCGGCCTAACCCCTGTGTTACCTGGGGCCTGCGGGGAACACGTCTCGGAGCACTGCTCGGCCTGAACCCTGTGTTACCTGGGGCCTGCGGGGAACACGTCTCGGAGCATAGCTCGGCCTGACCCCTGTGTTACCTGAGGCCTGCGGGGAACACGTCTCGGAGCACTGCTCGGCCTAACCCCTGTGTTACCTGGGGCCTGCGGGGAGCGCGTCTTGGAGCACTGCTCGGCCTGACCCCTGTGTTACCTGGGGCCTGCGGGGAACACGTCTCGGAGCACTGCTCGGCCTAACCCCTGTGTTACCTGGGGCCTGCTTGGAACACGTCTCGGAGCACTGCTCGGCCTGGCCCGTGTGTTACCTGGGGCCTGCGGGGAACACGTCTCGGGGCACTGCTCGGCCTAACCCCTGTGTTACCTGGGGCCTGCGGGGAATACGTCTCGGAGCACTGCTCGGCCTAACCCCTGTGTTACCTGGGGCCTGTGGGGAACACGTCTCGGAGCACTGCTCGGCCTGACCCCTGTGTTACCTGGGGCCTGCGGGGAACACGTCTCGGAGCACTGCTCGGCCTGACTCCTGTGTTACCTAGGGCCTGCAGGGAACACGTCTCGGAGCACTGCTCGGCCTGACTCCTGTGTTACCTAGGGCCTGCGGGGAACACGTCTCGGAGCACTGCTCGGCCTGACCCATGTGTTACCTGGGGCCTGCGGGGAACACGTCTCGGAGCACTGCTCGGCCTGACCCTTGTGTTACCTGGGGCCTGTGGGGAACACGTCTCGGAGCACTGCTCGGCCTGACCCATGTGTTACCTGGGGCCTGTGGGGAACACGTCTCGGAGCACTGCTCGGCCTGACCCCTGTGTTACCTGGGGCCTGCGAGGAACACATCTCGGAGCACTGCTCGGTCTAACCCCTGTGTTACCTGGGGTCTGCGGGGAACACGTCTCGGAGCACTGCTCGGCCTGACCCCTGTGTTACCTGGGGCCTGCGGGGAACACGTCTCGGAGCACTGCTCGGCCTGACCCCTGTGTTACCTGAGGCCTGCGGGGAACACGTCTTGGAGCACTGCTCGGCCTGACCCCTGTGTTAAATGGGGCCTGCGGGGAACACGTCTCGGAGGACTGCTCGGCCTGACCCCTGTGTTACCTGGGGCCTGCGGGGAGCACGTCTCGGAGCACTGCTCGGCCTGACCCCTGTGTTACCTGGGGCCTGCGGGGAGCACGTCTTGGAGCACTGCTCGGCCTGAACCCTGTGTTACCTGGGGCCTGCGGGGAATACGTCTCGGAGCACTGCTCGACCTGACCCCTGTGTTACCTGGGGGCCTGCGGGGAGCACCTCTCGGAGCACTGCTAGGCCTGACCCCTGTGTTACCTGGGGCCTGCGGGGAACACGTCTCGGAGCACTGCTCGGTTTGACCCCTGTGTTACCTGGGGAACACGTCTCGGAGCACTGATCGGCCTAATCCCTGTGTTACCTGGGGCCCGCGGGGAACACGTCTCGGAGCACTGCTCGGCCTGACCCCTGTGTTACCTGGGGCCTGCGGGGAGCACGTCTCGGAGCACTGCTCGTCCTGACCCCTGTGTTACCTGGGGCCTGCGGGGAACACGTCTCGGAGCACTGCTCGGCCTAACCCCTGTGTTACCTGGGGCCTGCGGGGAACACGTCTCGGAGCACTGCTCGGCCTAACCCCTGTGTTACCTGGGGCCTGTGGGGAACACGTCTCGGAGCACTGCTCGGCCTGACCCCTGTGTTACCTGGGGCCTGCGGGGAACACGTCTCGGAGCACTGCTCGGCCTGACCCCTGTGTTACCTGAGGCCTGCGGGGAACACGTCTCGGAGCACTGCTCGGCCTAACCCCTGTGTTACCTGGGGCCTGCGGGGAGCGCGTCTTGGAGCACTGCTCGGCCTGACCCCTGTGTTACCTGGGGCCTGCGGGGAATACGTCTCAGAGCACTGCTCGGCCTGACCCCTGTGTTACCTGGGGCCTGCGGGGAACACGTCTCGGAGCACTGCTCGGCCTAACCTCTGTGTCACCTAGGGCCTCCGGGGAACACGTCTCGGAGCACTGCTCGGCCTGACTCCTGTGTTACCTAGGGCCTGCAGGAAACACGTCTCGGAGCACTGCTCGGCCTGACCCATGTGTTACCTGGGGCCTGCGGGGAACACGGCTCGTGGCACTGCTCGGCCTGACCCTTGTGTTACCTGAGGCCTGCGGGGAACACGTCTCGGAGCACTGCTCGGCCTGAACCCTGTGTTACCTAGGGCCTGCGGGGAACACGTCTCGGAGCACTGCTCGGCCTGACCCGTGTGTTACCTGGGGCCTGCGGGGAACACGTCTCGGAGCCCTGCTCGGTTTGACCCCTGTGTTACCTGGGGGCCTGCGGGGAGCACGTCTCGGAGCACTGCTAGGCCTGACCCCTGTGTTACCTGGGGCCTGCGGGGAACACGTCTCGGAGCACTGCTCGGTTTGACCGCTGTTTTACCTGGGGAACACGTCTCGGAGCACTGCTCGGCCTGACCCATGTGTTACCTGGGGCCTGTGGGGAACACGTCTCGGAGCACTGCTCGGCCTGACCCCTGTGTTACCTGGGGCCTGCGAGGAACACATCTCAGAGCACTGCTCGGTCTAACCCCTGTGTTACCTGGGGTCTGCGGGGAACACGTCTCGGAGCACTGCTCTGCCTGACCCCTGTGTTACCTGGGGCCTGCGGGGAACACGTCTCGGAGCACTGCTCGGCCTGACCCCTGTGTTACCTGAGGCCTGCGGGGAACACGTCTTGGAGCACTGCTCGGCCTGACCCCTGTGTTAAATGGGGCCTGCGGGGAACACGTCTCGGAGCACTGCTCGGCCTGACCCCTGTGTTACCTGAGGCCTGCGGGGAACACGTCTCGGAGCACTGCTCGGCCTGACCCCTGTGTTACCTGGGGCCTGCGGGGAGCACGTCTTGGAGCACTGCTCGGCCTGACCCCTGTGTTACCTGGGGCCTGCGGGGAACACGTCTCGGAGCACTGCTCGACCTGACCCCTGTGTTACCTGGGGGCCTGCGGGGAGCACGTCTCGGAGCACTGCTAGGCCTGACCCCTGTGTTACCTGGGGCCTGCGGGGAACACGTCTCGGAGCACTGCTCGGTTTGACCCCTGTGTTACCTGGGGAACACGTCTCGGAGCACTGATCGGCCTAATCCCTGTGTTACCTGGGGCCCGCGGGGAACACGTCTTGGAGCACTGCTCGGCCTGACCCCTGTGTTACCTGGGGCCTGCGTTGAGCACGTCTCGGAGCACTGCTCGTCCTGACCCCTGTGTTACCTGGGGCCTGCGGGGAACACGTCTCGGAGCAATGCTCGGCCTAACCCCTGTGTTACCTGGGGCCTGCGGGGAACACGTCTCGGAGCACTGCTCGGCCTGACCCCTGTGTTACCTGGGGCCTGCGGGGAGCACGTCTCGGAGCACTGCTCGGCCTGAACCTTGTGTTACCTGGGGCCTGCGGGGAACACGTCTCGGAGCATAGCTCGGCCTGACCCCTGTGTTACCTGAGGCCTGCGGGGAACACGTCTCGGAGCACTGCTCGGCCTAACCCCTGTGTTACCTGGGGCCTGCGGGGAGCGCGTCTTGGAGCACTGCTCGGCCTGACCCCTGTGTTACCTGGGGCCTGCGGGGAACACGTCTCGGAGCACTGCTCGGCCTAACCCCTGTGTTACCTGGGGCCTGCTTGGAACACGTCTCGGAGCACTGCTCGGCCTGGCCCCTGTGTTACCTGGGGCCTGCGGGGAACACGTCTCGGGGCACTGCTCGGCCTAACCCCTGTGTTACCTGGGGCCTGCGGGGAACACGTCTCGGAGCACTGCTCGGCCAAACCCCTGTGTTACCTGGGGCCTGTGGGGAACACGTCTCGGAGCACTGCTCGGCCTGACCCCTGTGTTACCTGGGGCCTGCGGGGAACACGTCTCGGAGCACTGCTCGGCCTGACCCCTGTGTTACCTGAGGCCTGCGGGGAAAACGTCTCGGAGCACTGCTCGGCCTAACCCCTGTGTTACCTGGGGCCTGCGGGGAGCGCGTCTTGGAGCACTGCTCGGCCTGACCCCTGTGTTACCTGGGGCCTGCGGGGAATACGTCTCAGAGCACTGCTCGGCCTGACTCCTGTGTTACCTGGGGCCTGCGGGGAACACGTCTCGGAGCACTGCTCGGCCTAACCTCTGTGTTACCTAGGGCCTCCGGGGAACACGTCTCGGAGCACTGCTCGGCCTGACTCCTGTGTTACCTAGGGCCTGCAGGGAACACGTCTCGGAGCACTGCTCGGCCTGACCCATATGTTACCTGGGGCCTGCGGGGAACACGTCTCGGAGCACTGCTCGGCCTGACCCTTGTGTTACCTGGGGCCTGTGGGGAACACGTCTCGGAGCACTGCTCGGCCTGACCCATGTGTTAGCTGGGGCCTGCGGGGAACACGTCTCGGAGCACTGCTCGGCCTGACCCCTGTGTTACCTGAGGCCTGCGGGGAACACGTCTCAGAGCGCTGCTCGGCCTGACCCATGTGTTAGCTGGGGCCTGCGGGGAACACGTCTCGGAGCACTGCTAGGCCTGACCCCTGTGTTACGTGAGGCCTGCGGGGAACACGTCTCGGAGCACTGCTCGGCCTGACCCCTGTGTTACCTGGGGCCTGCGGGCAACACGTCTCGGAGCACTGCTCGGCCTGACCCCTGTGTTACCTGAGGCCTGCGGGGAACACGTCTCGGAGCACTGCTCGGCCTAAACCCTGTGTTACCTGGGGTCTGCGGGGAACACGTCTCGGAGCACTGCTCGGCCTGACCCCTGTGTTACCTGGGGCCTGCGGGAAACACGTCTCGGAGCACTGCTCGGCCTAACCCCTGTGTTACCTGGGGCCTGTGGGGAACACGTCTCGGAGCACTGCTCGGCCTGACCCCTGTGTTACCTGGGGCCTGCGCGGAACACGTCTCGGAGCACTGCTCGGCCTGACCCCTGTGTTACCTGAGGCCTGCGGGGAACACGTCTCGGAGCACTGCTCGGCCTGACCCCTGTGTTACCTGGGGCCTGCGGGGAACACGTCTCGGAGCACCGCTCGGCCTGACCCCTGTGTTACCTGAGGCCTGCGGGGAACACGTCTCGGAGCACTGCTCGGCCTGACCCCTGTGTTACCTGGGGCCTGCGGGGAGCACGTCTTGGAGCACTGATCGGCCTGAACCCTGTGTTACCTAGGGCTTGCGGGGAACACGTCTCGGAGCACTGCTCGGCCTGACCCCTGTGTTACCTAGGGCTTGTGGGCAACACGTCTCGGAGCACTGATCGGCCTGAACCCTGTGTTACCTAGGGCCTGCGGGGAACACGTCTCGGAGCACTGCTAGGCCTGACCCCTGTGTTACCTGGGGCCTGCGGGGAACACGTCTCGGAGCACTGCTCGGTTTGACCGCTGTGTTACCTGCCGAACACGTCTCGGAGCACTGCTCGGCCTGACCCCTGTGTTACCTGGGGCCCGCGGGGAACACGTCTCGGAGCACTGCTCGGCCTGACCCCTGTGTTACCTGGGGCCTGCGGGGAGCACGTCTCGGAGCACTGCTCGTCCTGCCCCCTGTGTTACCTGGGGCCTGCGGGGAACACGTCTCGGAGCAATGCTCGGCCTAACCCCTGTGTTACCTGGGGCCTGCGGGGAACACGTCTCGGAGCACTGCTCGGCCTGACCCCTGTGTTACCTTGGGCCTGCGGGGAGCACGTCTCGGAGCACTGCTCGGCCTAACCCCTGTGTTACCTGGGGTCTGCGGGGAACACGTCTCGGAGCACTGCTCGGCCTGACCCCTGTGTTACCTGGGGCCTGCGGGGAACACGTCTCGGAACACTGCTCGGCCTAACCCCTGTGTTACCTGGGGCCTGTGGGGAACACGTCTCGGAGCACTGCTCGGCCTGACCCCTGTGTTACCTGGGGCCTGCGGGGAACACGTCTCGGAGCACTGCTCGGCCTGACCCCTGTGTTACCTGAGGCCTGCGGGGAACACGTCTCGGAGCACTGCTCGGCCTGACCCCTGTGTTACCTGGGGCCTGCGGGGAACACGTCTCGGAGCACTGCTCGGCCTGACCCCTGTGTTAACTGAGGCCTGCGGGGAACACGTCTCGGAGCACTGCTCGGCCTTACCCCTGTGTTACCTGGGGCCTGCGGGGAACACGTTTCGGAGCACTGCTCGGCCTGACCCATGTGTTAGCTGGGGCCTGCGGGGAACACGTCTCGGAGCACTGCTCGGCCTGACCCCTGTGTTACCTGAGGCCTGCGGGGAACACGTCTCAGAGCACTGCTCGGCCTGACCCATGTGTTAGCTGGGGCCTGCGGGGAACACGTCTCGGAGCACTGCTAGGCCTGACCCCTGTGTTACGTGAGGCCTGCGGGGAACACGTCTCGGAGCACTGCTCGGCCTGACCCCTGTGTTACCTGGGGCCTGCGGGCAACACGTCTCGGAGCACTGCTCGGCCTGACCCCTGTGTTACCTGAGGCCTGCGGGGAACACGTCTCGGAGCACTGCTCGGCCTAAACCCTGTGTTACCTGGGGTCTGCGGGGAACACGTCTCGGAGCACTGCTCGGCCTGACCCCTGTGTTACCTGGGGCCTGCGGGAAACACGTCTCGGAGCACTGCTCGGCCTAACCCCTGTGTTACCTGGGGCCTGTGGGGAACACGTCTCGGAGCACTGCTCGGCCTGACCCCTGTGTTACCTGGGGCCTGCGCGGAACACGTCTCGGAGCACTGCTCGGCCTGACCCCTGTGTTACCTGAGGCCTGCGGGGAACACGTCTCGGAGCACTGCTCGGCCTGACCCCTGTGTTACCTGGGGCCTGCGGGGAACACGTCTCGGAGCACCGCTCGGCCTGACCCCTGTGTTACCTGAGGCCTGCGGGGAACACGTCTCGGAGCACTGCTCGGCCTGACCCCTGTGTTACCTGGGGCCTGCGGGGAGCACGTCTTGGAGCACTGATCGGCCTGAACCCTGTGTTACCTAGGGCCTGCGGGGAACACGTCTCGGAGCACTGCTCGGCCTGACCCCTGTGTTACCTAGGGCTCGTGGGCAACACGTCTCGGAGCACTGATCGGCCTGAACCCTGTGTTACCTAGGGCCTGCGGGGAACACGTCTCGGAGCACTGCTAGGCCTGACCCCTGTGTTACCTGGGGCCTGCGGGGAACACGTCTCGGAGCACTGCTCGGTTTGACCGCTGTGTTACCTGCCGAACACGTCTCGGAGCACTGCTCGGCCTGACCCCTGTGTTACCTGGGGCCCGCGGGGAACACGTCTCGGAGCACTGCTCGGCCTGACCCCTGTGTTACCTGGGGACTGCGGGGAGCACGTCTCGGAGCACTGCTCGTCCTGCCCCCTGTGTTACCTGGGGCCTGCGGGGAACACGTCTCGGAGCAATGCTCGGCCTAACCCCTGTGTTACCTGGGGCCTGCGGGGAACACGTCTCGGAGCACTACTCGGCCTGACCCCTGTGTTACCTTGGGCCTGCGGGGAGCACGTCTCGGAGCACTGCTCGGCCTAACCCCTGTGTTACCTGGGGTCTGCGGGGAACACGTCTCGGAGCACTGCTCGGCCTGACCCCTGTGTTACCTGGGGCCTGCGGGGAACACGTCTCGGAGCACTGCTCGGCCTAACCCCTGTGTTACCTGGGGCCTGTGGGGAACACGTCTCGGAGCACTGCTCGGCCTGACCCCTGTGTTACCTGGGGCCTGCGGGGAACACGTCTCGGAGCACTGCTCGGCCTGACCCCTGTGTTACCTGAGGCCTGCGGGGAACACGTCTCGGAGCACTGCTCGGCCTGACCCCTGTGTTACCTGGGGCCTGCGGGGAACACGTCTCGGAGCACTGCTCGGCCTGACCCCTGTGTTAACTGAGGCCTGCGGGGAACACGTCTCGGAGCACTGCTCGGCCTTACCCCTGTGTTACCTGGGGCCTGCGGGGAGCACGTCTTGGAGCACTGCTCGGCCTGACCCCTGTGTTACCTGGGGCCTGCGGGGAACACGTCTCGGAGCACTGCTCGGCCTGACCCCTGTGTTACCTAGGGCTTGTGGGGAACACGTCTCGGAGCACTGATCGGCCTGAACCCTGTGTTACCTAGGGCCTGCGGGGAACACGTCTCGGAGCACTGCTCGGCCTGACCCCTGTGTTACCTGGGCCTGCGGGGAACACGTCTCGGAGCACTGCTCGGTTTGACCCCTGTGTTACCTGGGGGCCTGCGGGGAGCACGTCTCGGAGCACTGCTAGGCCTGACCCCTGTGTTACCTGGGGCCTGCGGGGAACACGTCTCGGAGCACTGCTCGGCCTGACCCCTGTGTTACGTGGGGCCTGCGGGGAGCACGTCTCGGAGCACTGCTCGGCCTAACCCCTGTGTTACCTGGGGCCTGCTTGGAACACGTCTCGGAGCACTGCTCGGCCTGGCCCCTGTGTTACATGGGGCCTGCGGGGAGCACGTCTCGGAGCACTGCTCGGCCTGACCCCTGTGTTACCTGGGGCCTGCGGGGAACACGTCTCGGGGCACTGCTCGGCCTAACCCCTGTGTTACCTGGGGCCTGCGGGGAACACGTCTCGGAGCACTGCTCGGCCTAACCCCTGTGTTACCTGGGGCCTGTGGGGAACACGTCTCGGAGCACTGCTCGGCCTGACCCCTGTGTTACCTGGGGCCTGCGGGGAACACGTCTCGGAGCACTGCTCGGCCTGACCCCTGTGTTACCTGAGGCCTGCGGGGAACACGTCTCGGAGCACTGCTCGGCCTAACCCCTGTGTTACCTGGGGCCTGCGGGGAGCGCGTCTTGGAGCACTGCTCGGCCTGACCCCTGTGTTACCTGGGGCCTGCGGGGAACACGTCTCAGAGCACTGCTCGGCCTGACCCCTGTGTTACCTGGGGCCTGCGGGGAGCGCGTCTTGGAGCACTGCTCGGCCTGACCCCTGTGTTACCTAGGGCCTGCGGGGAACACGTCTCGGAGCACTGCTCGGCCTGACTCCTGTGTTACCTAGGGCCTGCAGGGAACACGTCTGGGAGCACTGCTCGGCCTGACCCCTGTGTTACCTGGGGCCTGCGGGGAGCACGTCTCGGAGCACTGCTCGTCCTGCCCCCTGTGTTACCTGGGGCCTGCGGGGAACACGTCTCGGAGCAATGCTCGGCCTAACCCCTGTGTTACCTGGGGCCTGCGGGGAACACGTCTCGGAGCACTACTCGGCCTGACCCCTGTGTTACCTTGGGCCTGCGGGGAGCACGTCTCGGAGCACTGCTCGGCCTAACCCCTGTGTTACCTGGGGTCTGCGGGGAACACGTCTCGGAGCACTGCTCGGCCTGACCCCTGTGTTACCTGGGGCCTGCGGGGAACACGTCTCGGAGCACTGCTCGGCCTAACCCCTGTGTTACCTGGGGCCTGTGGGGAACACGTCTCGGAGCACTGCTCGGCCTGACCCCTGTGTTACCTGGGGCCTGCGGGGAACACGTCTCGGAGCACTGCTCGGCCTGACCCCTGTGTTACCTGAGGCCTGCGGGGAACACGTCTCGGAGCACTGCTCGGCCTGACCCCTGTGTTACCTGGGGCCTGCGGGGAACACGTCTCGGAGCACTGCTCGGCCTGACCCCTGTGTTAACTGAGGCCTGCGGGGAACACGTCTCGGAGCACTGCTCGGCCTTACCCCTGTGTTACCTGGGGCCTGCGGGGAGCACGTCTTGGAGCACTGCTCGGCCTGACCCCTGTGTTACCTGGGGCCTGCGGGGAACACGTCTCGGAGCACTGCTCGGCCTGACCCCTGTGTTACCTAGGGCTTGTGGGGAACACGTCTCGGAGCACTGATCGGCCTGAACCCTGTGTTACCTAGGGCCTGCGGGGAACACGTCTCGGAGCACTGCTCGGCCTGACCCCTGTGTTACCTGGGCCTGCGGGGAACACGTCTCGGAGCACTGCTCGGTTTGACCCCTGTGTTACCTGGGGGCCTGCGGGGAGCACGTCTCGGAGCACTGCTAGGCCTGACCCCTGTGTTACCTGGGGCCTGCGGGGAACACGTCTCGGAGCACTGCTCGGCCTGACCCCTGTGTTACGTGGGGCCTGCGGGGAGCACGTCTCGGAGCACTGCTCGGCCTAACCCCTGTGTTACCTGGGGCCTGCTTGGAACACGTCTCGGAGCACTGCTCGGCCTGGCCCCTGTGTTACATGGGGCCTGCGGGGAGCACGTCTCGGAGCACTGCTCGGCCTGACCCCTGTGTTACCTGGGGCCTGCGGGGAACACGTCTCGGGGCACTGCTCGGCCTAACCCCTGTGTTACCTGGGGCCTGCGGGGAACACGTCTCGGAGCACTGCTCGGCCTAACCCCTGTGTTACCTGGGGCCTGTGGGGAACACGTCTCGGAGCACTGCTCGGCCTGACCCCTGTGTTACCTGGGGCCTGCGGGGAACACGTCTCGGAGCACTGCTCGGCCTGACCCCTGTGTTACCTGAGGCCTGCGGGGAACACGTCTCGGAGCACTGCTCGGCCTAACCCCTGTGTTACCTGGGGCCTGCGGGGAGCGCGTCTTGGAGCACTGCTCGGCCTGACCCCTGTGTTACCTGGGGCCTGCGGGGAACACGTCTCAGAGCACTGCTCGGCCTGACCCCTGTGTTACCTGGGGCCTGCGGGGAGCGCGTCTTGGAGCACTGCTCGGCCTGACCCCTGTGTTACCTAGGGCCTGCGGGGAACACGTCTCGGAGCACTGCTCGGCCTGACTCCTGTGTTACCTAGGGCCTGCAGGGAACACGTCTGGGAGCACTGCTCGGCCTGACTCATGTGTTACCTAGGGCCTGCGGGGAACACGTCTCGGAGCACTGCTCGGCCTGACCCTTGTGTTACCTGGGGCCTGTGGGGAACACGTCTCGGAGCACTGCTCGGCCTGACCCATGTGTTACCTGGGGCCTGCGGGGAACACGTCTCGGAGCACTGCTCGGCCTGACCCTTTTGTTACCTGGGGCCTGTGGGGAACACGTCTCGGAGCACTGCTCGGCCTGACCCATGTGTTACCTGGGGCCTGTGGGGAACACGTCTCGGAGCACTGCTCGTCCTGACCCCTGTGTTACCTGGGGCCTGCGAGGAACACATCTCGGAGCACTGCTCGGCCTAACCCCTGCGTTACCTGGGGTCTGCGGGGAACACGTCTCGGAGCACTGCTCGGCTTGACCCCTGTGTTACCTGGGGTCTGCGGGGAACACGTCTCGGAGCACTGCTCGGCCTGACCCCTGTGTTACCTGAGGCCTGCGGGGAACACGTCTTGGAGCACTGCTCGGCCTGACCCCTGTGTTAAATGGGGCCTGCGGGGAACACGTCTCGGAGCACTGCTCGGCCTGACCCCTGTGTTACCTGAGGCCTGCGGGGAACACGTCTCGGAGCACTGCTCGGCCTGACCCCTGTGTTACCTGGGGCCTGCGGGGAGCACGTCTTGGAGCACTGCTCGGCCTGACCCCTGTGTTACCTGGGGCCTGCGGGGAACACGTCTCGGAGCACTGCTCGGCCTGACCCCTGTGTTACCTGGGGGCCTGCGGGGAGCACGTCTCGGAGCACTGCTAGGCCTGACCCCTCTGTTACCTGGGGCCTGCGGGGAACACGTCTCGGAGCACTGCTCGGTTTGACCCCTGTGTTACCTGGGGAACACGTCTCGGAGCACTGATCGGCCTAATCCCTGTGTTACCTGGGGCCCGCGGGGAACACGTCTCGGAGCACTGCTCGGCCTGACCCCTGTGTTACCTGGGGCCTGCGGGGAGCACGTCTCGGAGCACTGCTCGTCCTGACCCCTGTGTTACCTGGGGCCTGCGGGGAACACGTCTCGGAGCAATGCTCGGCCTAACCCCTGTGTTACCTGGGGCCTGCGGGGAACACGTCTCGGAGCACTGCTCGGCCTGACCCCTGTGTTACCTGGGGCCTGCGGGGAGCACGTCTCGGAGCACTGCTCGGCCTGAACCCTGTGTTACCTGGGGCCTGCGGGGAACACGTCTCGGAGCATTGCTCGGCCTGACCCCTGTGTTACCTGAGGCCTGCGGGGAAGACGTCTCGGAGCACTGCTCGGCCTAACCCCTGTGTTACCTGGGGCCTGCGGGGAGCGCGTCTTGGAGCACTGCTCGGCCTGACCCCTGTGTTACCTGGGGCCTGCGGGGAACACGTCTCGGAGCACTGCTCGGCCTAACCCCTGTTTTACCTGGGGCCTGCTTGGAACACGTCTCGGAGCACTGCTCGGCCTGGCCCGTGTGTTACCTGGGGCCTGCGGGGAACACGTCTCGGAGCACTGCTCGGCCTAACCCCTGTGTTACCTGGGGCCTGCGGGGAACACGTCTCGGAGCACTGCTCGGCCTAACCCCTGTGTTACCTGGGGCCTGTGGGGAACACGTCTCGGAGCACTGCTCGGCCTGACTCCTGTGTTACCTAGGGCCTGCGGGGAACACGTCTCGGAGCACTGCTCGGCCTGACCCATGTGTTACCTGGGGTCTGCGGGGAACACGTCTCGGAGCACTGCTCGGCCTGACCCTTGTGTTACCTGGGGCCTGTGGGGAACACGTCTCGGAGCACTGCTCGGCCTGACCCATGTGTTACCTGGGGCCTGTGGGGAACACGTCTCGGAGCACTCCTCGGCCTGACCCCTGTGTTACCTGGGGCCTTTGAGGAACACATCTCGGAGCACTGCTCGGCCTAACCCCTGTGTTACCTGGGGTCTGCGGGGAACACGTCTCGGAGCACTGCTCGGCCTGACCCCTGTGTTACCTGGGGCCTGCGGGGAACACGTCTCGGAGCACTGCTCGGCCTGACCCCTGTGTTACCTGAGGCCTGCGGGGAACACGTCTTGGAGCACTGCTCGGCCTGACCCCTGTGTTAAATGGGGCCTGCGGGGAACACGTCTCGGAGCCCTGCTCGGCCTGACCCCTGTGTTACCTGAGGCCTGCGGGGAACACGTCTCGGAGCACTGCTCGGCCTGTCCCCTGTGTTACCTGGGGCCTGCGGGGAGCACGTCTTGGAGCACTGCTCGGCCTGACCCCTGTGTTACCTGGGGCCTGCGGGGAACACGTCTCGGAGCACTGCTCGGCCTGACCCCTGTGTTACCTGGGGGCCTGCGGGGAGCACGTCTCGGAGCACTGCTAGGCCTGACCCCTGTGTTACCTGGGGCCTGCGGGGAACACGTCTCGGAGCACTGCTCGGTTTGACCCCTGTGTTACCTGGGGAACACGTCTCGGAGCACTGATCGGCCTAATCCCTGTGTTACCTGGGGCCCGCGGGGAACACGTCTCGGAGCACTGCTCGGCCTAACCCCTGTGTTACCTGGGGCCTGCGGGGAGCACGTCTCGGAGCACTGCTCGTCCTGACCCCTGTGTTACCTGGGGCCTGCGGGGAACACGTCTCGGAGCAATGCTCGGCCTAACCCCTGTGTTACCTGGGGCCTGCGGGGAACACGTCTCGGAGCACTGCTCGGCCTGACCCCTGTGTTACCTGGGGCCTGCGGGGAGCACGTCTCGGAGCACTGCTCGGCCTGAACCCTGTGTTACCTGGGGCCTGCGGGGAACACGTCTCGGAGCATTGCTTGGCCTGACCCCTGTGTTACCTGAGGCCTGCGGGGAACACGTCTCGGAGCACTGCTCGGCCTAACCCCTGTGTTACCTGGGGCCTGCGGGGAGCGCGTCTTGGAGCACTGCTCGGCCTGACCCCTGTGTTACCTGGGGCCTGCGGGGAACACGTCTCGGAGCACTGCTCGGCCTAACCCCTGTGTTACCTGGGGCCTGCTTGGAACACGTCTCGGAGCACTGCTCGGCCTGGCCCGTGTGTTACCTGGGGCCTGCGGGGAACACGTCTCGGGGCACTGCTCGGCCTAACCCCTATGTTACCTGGGGCCTGCGGGGAACACGTCTCGGAGCACTGCTCGGCCTAACCCCTGTGTTACCTGGGGCCTGTGGGGAACACGTCTCGGAGCACTGCTCGGCCTGACCCCTGTGTTACCTGGGGCCTGCGGGGAACACGTCTCGGAGCACTGCTCGGCCTGACTCCTGTGTTACCTAGGGCCTGCGGGGAACACGTCTCGGAGCACTGCTCGGCCTGACCCATGTGTTACCTGGGGCCTGCGGGGATCACGTCTCGGAGCACTGCTCGTCCTGACCACTGTGTTACCTGGGGCCTGCGGGGAACACGTCTCGGAGCAATGCTCGGCCTAGCCCCTGTGTTACCTGGGGCCTGCGGGGAACACGTCTCGGAGCACTGCTCGGCCTGACCCCTGTGTTACCTGGGGCCTGCGGGGAGCACGTCTCGGAGCACTGCTCGGCCTGAACCCTGTGTTACCTGGGGCCTGCGGGGAACACGTCTCGGAGCATTGCTCGGCCTGACCCCTGTGTTACCTGAGGCCTGCGGGGAACACGTCTCGGAGCACTGCTCGGCCTAACCCCTGTGTTACCTGGGGAACACGTCTCGGAGCACTGATCGGCCTAATCCCTGTGTTACCTGGGGCCCGCGGGGAACACGTCTCGGAGCACTGCTCGGCCTGACCCCTGTGTTACCTGGGGCCTGCGGGGAGCACGTCTCGGAGCACTGCTCGTCCTGACCCCTGTGTTACCTGGGGCCTGCGGGGAACACGTCTCGGAGCAATGCTCGGCCTAACCCCTGTGTTACCTGGGGAACACGTCTCGGAGCACTGATCGGCCTAATCCCTGTGTTACCTGGGGCCCGCTCGGAACACGTCTCGGAGCACTGCTCGGCCTGACCCCTGTGTTACCTGGGGCCTGCGGGGAACACGTCTCGGAGCACTGCTCGGCCTGACCCCTGTGTTACCTGAGGCCTGCGGGGAACACGTCTCGGAGCACTGCTCGGCCTAACCCCTGTGTTACCTGGGGCCTGCAGGGAGCGCGTCTTGGAGCACTGCTCGGCCTGACCCCTGTGTTACCTGGGGCCTGCGGGGAACACGTCTCAGAGCACTGCTCGGCCTGACCCCTGTGTTACCTGGGGCCTGCGGGGAGCGCGTCTTGGAGCACTGCTCGGCCTGACCCCTGTGTTACCTAGGGCCTGCGGGGAACACCTCTCGGAGCACTGCTCGGCCTAACCCCTGTGTTACCTAGGGCCTCCGGGGAACACGTCTCGGAGCACTGCTCGGCCTGACTCCTGTGTTACCTAGGGCCTGCAGGGAACACGTCTGGGAGCACTGCTCGGCCTGACTCCTGTGTTACCTAGGGCCTGCGGGGAACACGTCTCGGAGCACTGCTCGGCCTGACTCCTGTGTTACCTAGGGCCTGCAGGGAACACGTCTCGGAGCACTGCTCGGCCTGACTCCTGTGTTACCTAGGGCCTGCGGGGAACACGTCTCGGAGCACTGCTCGGCCTGACCCATGTGTTACCTGGGGCCTGCGGGGAACACGTCTCGGAGCACTGCTCGGCCTGACCCTTGTGTTACCTGGGGCCTGTGGGGAACACGTCTCGGAGCACTGCTCGGCCTGACCCATGTGTTACCTGGGGCCTGTGGGGAACACGTCTCGGAGCACTGCTCGTCCTGACCCCTGTGTTACCTGGGGCCTGCGAGGAACACATCTCGGAGCACTGCTCGGCCTAACCCCTGTGTTACCTGGGGTCTGCGGGGAACACGTCTCGGAGCACTGCTCGGCCTGACCCCTGTGTTACCTGAGGCCTGCGGGGAACACGTCTTGGAGCACTGCTCGGCCTGACCCCTGTGTTAAATGGGGCCTGCGGGGAACACGTCTCGGAGCACTGCTCGGCCTGACCCCTGTGTTACCTGGGGCCTGCGGGGAGCACGTCTTGGAGCACTGCTCGGCCTGACCCCTGTGTTACCTGGGGCCTGCGGGGAACACGTCTCGGAGCACTGCTCGGCCTGACCCCTGTGTTACCTGGGGGCCTGCGGGGAGCACGTCTCGGAGCACTGCTAGGCCTGACCCCTGTGTTACCTGGGGCCTGCGGGGAACACGTCTCGGAGCACTGCTCGGTTTGACCCCTGTGTTACCTGGGGAACACGTCTCGGAGCACTGATCGGCCTAATCCCTGTGTTACCTGGGGCCCGCGGGGAACACGTCTCGGAGCACTGCTCGGCCTGACCCCTGTGTTACCTGGGGCCTGCGGGGAGCACGTCTCGGAGCACTGCTCGTCCTGACCCCTGTGTTACCTGGGGCCTGCGGGGAACACGTCTCGGAGCAATGCTCGGCCTGACCCCTGTGTTACCTGAGGCCTGCGGGGAACACGTCTCGGAGCACTGCTCGGCCTAACCCCTGTGTTACCTGGGGCCTGCGGGGAGCGCGTCTTGGAGCACTGCTCGGCCTGACCCCTGTGTTACCTGGGGCCTGCGGGGAACACGTCTCGGAGCACTGCTCGGCCTAACCCCTGTGTTACCTGGGGCCTGCTTGGAACACGTCTCGGAGCACTGCTCGGCCTGGCCCGTGTGTTACCTGGGGCCTGCGGGGAACACGTCTCGGGGCACTGCTCGGCCTAACCCCTGTGTTACCTGGGGCCTGCGGGGAATACGTCTCGGAGCACTGCTCGGCCTAACCCCTGTGTTACCTGGGGCCTGTGGGGAACACGTCTCGGAGCACTGCTCGGCCTGACCCCTGTGTTACCTGGGGCCTGCGGGGAACACGTCTCGGAGCACTGCTCGGCCTGACTCCTGTGTTACCTAGGGCCTGCAGGGAACACGTCTCGGAGCACTGCTCGGCCTGACTCCTGTGTTACCTAGGGCCTGCGGGGAACACGTCTCGGAGCACTGCTCGGCCTGACCCATGTGTTACCTGGGGCCTGCGGGGAACACGTCTCGGAGCACTGCTCGGCCTGACCCTTGTGTTACCTGGGGCCTGTGGGGAACACGTCTCGGAGCACTGCTCGGCCTGACCCATGTGTTACCTGGGGCCTGTGGGGAACACGTCTCGGAGCACTGCTCGGCCTGACCCCTGTGTTACCTGGGGCCTGCGAGGAACACATCTCGGAGCACTGCTCGGTCTAACCCCTGTGTTACCTGGGGTCTGCGGGGAACACGTCTCGGAGCACTGCTCGGCCTGACCCCTGTGTTACCTGGGGCCTGCGGGGAACACGTCTCGGAGCACTGCTCGGCCTGACCCCTGTGTTACCTGAGGCCTGCGGGGAACACGTCTTGGAGCACTGCTCGGCCTGACCCCTGTGTTAAATGGGGCCTGCGGGGAACACGTCTCGGAGCACTGCTCGGCCTGACCCCTGTGTTACCTGGGGCCTGCGGGGAGCACGTCTCGGAGCACTGCTCGGCCTGACCCCTGTGTTACCTGGGGCCTGCGGGGAGCACGTCTTGGAGCACTGCTCGGCCTGAACCCTGTGTTACCTGGGGCCTGCGGGGAATACGTCTCGGAGCACTGCTCGACCTGACCCCTGTGTTACCTGGGGGCCTGCGGGGAGCACCTCTCGGAGCACTGCTAGGCCTGACCCCTGTGTTACCTGGGGCCTGCGGGGAACACGTCTCGGAGCACTGCTCGGTTTGACCCCTGTGTTACCTGGGGAACACGTCTCGGAGCACTGATCGGCCTAATCCCTGTGTTACCTGGGGCCCGCGGGGAACACGTCTCGGAGCACTGCTCGGCCTGACCCCTGTGTTACCTGGGGCCTGCGGGGAGCACGTCTCGGAGCACTGCTCGTCCTGACCCCTGTGTTACCTGGGGCCTGCGGGGAACACGTCTCGGAGCAATGCTCGGCCTAACCCCTGTGTTACCTGGGGCCTGCGGGGAACACGTCTCGGAGCACTGCTCGGCCTGACCCCTGTGTTACCTGGGGCCTGCGGGGAGCACGTCTCGGAGCACTGCTCGGCCTGAACCCTGTGTTACCTGGGGCCTGCGGGGAACACGTCTCGGAGCATAGCTCGGCCTGACCCCTGTGTTACCTGGGGCCTGCGGGGAACACGTCTCGGAGCACTGCTCGGCCTAACCCCTGTGTTACCTGGGGCCTGCGGGGAGCGCGTCTTGGAGCACTGCTCGGCCTGACCCCTGTGTTACCTGGGGCCTGCGGGGAACACGTCTCGGAGCACTGCTCGGCCTAACCCCTGTCTTACCTGGGGCCTGCTTGGAACACGTCTCGGAGCACTGCTCGGCCTGGCCCCTGTGTTACCTGGGGCCTGCGGGGAACACGTCTCGGAGCACTGCTCGGCCTAACCCCTGTGTTACCTGGGGCCTGCGGGGAACACGTCTCGGAGCACTGCTCGGCCTAACCCCTGTGTTACCTGGGGCCTGTGGGGAACACGTCTCGGAGCACTGCTCGGCCTGACCCCTGTGTTACCTGGGGCCTGCGGGGAACACGTCTCGGAGCACTGCTCGGCCTGACCCCTGTGTTACCTGAGGCCTGCGGGGAACACGTCTCGGAGCACTGCTCGGCCTAACCCCTGTGTTACCTGGGGCCTGCGGGGAGCGCGTCTTGGAGCACTGCTCGGCCTGACCCCTGTGTTACCTGGGGCCTGCGGGGAATACGTCTCAGAGCACTGCTCGGCCTGACCCCTGTGTTACCTGGGGCCTGCGGGGAACACGTCTCGGAGCACTGCTCGGCCTAACCTCTGTGTCACCTAGGGCCTCCGGGGAACACGTCTCGGAGCACTGCTCGGCCTGACTCCTGTGTTACCTAGGGCCTGCAGGAAACACGTCTCGGAGCACTGCTCGGCCTGACCCATGTGTTACCTGGGGCCTGCGGGGAACACGGCTCGTGGCACTGCTCGGCCTGACCCTTGTGTTACCTGAGGCCTGCGGGGAACACGTCTCGGAGCACTGCTCGGCCTGAACCCTGTGTTACCTAGGGCCTGCGGGGAACACGTCTCGGAGCACTGCTCGGCCTGACCCGTGTGTTACCTGGGGCCTGCGGGGAACACGTCTCGGAGCCCTGCTCGGTTTGACCCCTGTGTTACCTGGGGGCCTGCGGGGAGCACGTCTCGGAGCACTGCTAGGCCTGACCCCTGTGTTACCTGGGGCCTGCGGGGAACACGTCTCGGAGCACTGCTCGGTTTGACCGCTGTTTTACCTGGGGAACACGTCTCGGAGCACTGCTCGGCCTGACCCATGTGTTACCTGGGGCCTGTGGGGAACACGTCTCGGAGCACTGCTCGGCCTGACCCCTGTGTTACCTGGGGCCTGCGAGGAACACATCTCAGAGCACTGCTCGGTCTAACCCCTGTGTTACCTGGGGTCTGCGGGGAACACGTCTCGGAGCACTGCTCGGCCTGACCCCTGTGTTACCTGGGGCCTGCGGGGAACACGTCTCGGAGCAATGCTCGGCCTGACCCCTGTGTTACCTGAGGCCTGCGGGGAACACGTCTTGGAGCACTGCTCGGCCTGACCCCTGTGTTAAATGGGGCCTGCGGGGAACACGTCTCAGAGCACTGCTCGGCCTGACCCCTGTGTTACCTGAGGAATGCGGGGAACACGTCTCGGAGCACTGCTCGGCCTGACCCCTGTGTTACCTGGGGCCTGCGGGGAGCACGTCTTGGAGCACTGCTCGGCCTGACCCCTGTGTTACCTGGGGCCTGCGGGGAACACGTCTCGGAGCACTGCTCGACCTGACCCCTGTGTTACCTGGGGGCCTGCGGGGAGCACGTCTCGGAGCACTGCTAGGCCTGACCCCTGTGTTACCTGGGGCCTGCGGGGAACACGTCTCGGAGCACTGCTCGGTTTGACCCCTGTGTTACCTGGGGAACACGTCTCGGAGCACTGATCGGCCTAATCCCTGTGTTACCTGGGGCCCGCGGGGAACACGTCTCGGAGCACTGCTCGGCCTGACCCCTGTGTTACCTGGGGCCTGCGTTGAGCACGTCTCGGAGCACTGCTCGTCCTGACCCCTGTGTTACCTGGGGCCTGCGGGGAACACGTCTCGGAGCAATGCTCGGCCTAACCCCTGTGTTACCTGGGGCCTGCGGGGAACACGTCTCGGAGCACTGCTCGGCCTGACCCCTGTGTTACCTGGGGCCTGCGGGGAGCACGTCTCGGAGCACTGCTCGGCCTGAACCTTGTGTTACCTGGGGCCTGCGGGGAACACGTCTCGGAGCATAGCTCGGCCTGACCCCTGTGTTACCTGAGGCCTGCGGGGAACACGTCTCGGAGCACTGCTCGGCCTAACCCCTGTGTTACCTGGGGCCTGCGGGGAGCGCGTCTTGGAGCACTGCTCGGCCTGACCCCTGTGTTACCTGGGGCCTGCGGGGAACACGTCTCGGAGCACTGCTCGGCTTAACCCCTGTGTTACCTGGGGCCTGCTTGGAACACGTCTCGGAGCACTGCTCGGCCTGGCCCCTGTGTTACCTGGGGCCTGCGGGGAACACGTCTCGGGGCACTGCTCGGCCTAACCCCTGTGTTACCTGGGGCCTGCGGGGAACACGTCTCGGAGCACTGCTCGGCCAAACCCCTGTGTTACCTGGGGCCTGTGGGGAACACGTCTCGGAGCACTGCTCGGCCTGACCCCTGTGTTACCTGGGGCCTGCGGGGAACACGTCTCGGAGCACTGCTCGGCCTGACCCCTGTGTTACCTGAGGCCTGCGGGGAAAACGTCTCGGAGCACTGCTCGGCCTAACCCCTGTGTTACCTGGGGCCTGCGGGGAGCGCGTCTTGGAGCACTGCTCGGCCTGACCCCTGTGTTACCTGGGGCCTGCGGGGAATACGTCTCAGAGCACTGCTCGGCCTGACTCCTGTGTTACCTGGGGCCTGCGGGGAACACGTCTCGGAGCACTGCTCGGCCTAACCTCTGTGTTACCTAGGGCCTCCGGGGAACACGTCTCGGAGCACTGCTCGGCCTGACTCCTGTGTTACCTAGGGCCTGCAGGGAACACGTCTCGGAGCACTGCTCGGCCTGACCCTTATGTTACCTGGGGCCTGCGGGGAACACGTCTCGGAGCACTGCTCGGCCTGACCCTTGTGTTACCTGGGGCCTGTGGGGAACACGTCTCGGAGCACTGCTCGGCCTGACCCATGTGTTAGCTGGGGCCTGCGGGGAACACGTCTCGGAGCACTGCTCGGCCTGACCCCTGTGTTACCTGAGGCCTGCGGGGAACACGTCTCAGAGCACTGCTCGGCCTGACCCATGTGTTAGCTGGGGCCTGCGGGGAACACGTCTCGGAGCACTGCTAGGCCTGACCCCTGTGTTACGTGAGGCCTGCGGGGAACACGTCTCGGAGCACTGCTCGGCCTGACCCCTGTGTTACCTGGGGCGTGCGGGCAACACGTCTCGGAGCACTGCTCGGCCTGACCCCTGTGTTACCTGAGGCCTGCGGGGAACACGTCTCGGAGCACTGCTCGGCCTAAACCCTGTGTTACCTGGGGTCTGCGGGGAACACGTCTCGGAGCACTGCTCGGCCTGACCCCTGTGTTACCTGGGGCCTGCGGGAAACACGTCTCGGAGCACTGCTCGGCCTAACCCCTGTGTTACCTGGGGCCTGTGGGGAACACGTCTCGGAGCACTGCTCGGCCTGACCCCTGTGTTACCTGGGGCCTGCGCGGAACACGACTCGGAGCACTGCTCGGCCTGACCCCTGTGTTACCTGAGGCCTGCGGGGAACACGTCTCGGAGCACTGCTCGGCCTGACCCCTGTGTTACCTGGGGCCTGCGGGGAACACGTCTCGGAGCACCGCTCGGCCTGACCCCTGTGTTACCTGAGGCCTGCGGGGAACACGTCTCGGAGCACTGCTCGGCCTGACCCCTGTGTTACCTGGGGCCTGCGGGGAGCACGTCTTGGAGCACTGATCGGCCTGAACCCTGTGTTACCTAGGGCCTGCGGGGAACACGTCTCGGAGCACTGCTCGGCCTGACCCCTGTGTTACCTAGGGCTTGTGGGCAACACGTCTCGGAGCACTGATCGGCCTGAACCCTGTGTTACCTAGGGCCTGCGGGGAACACGTCTCGGAGCACTGCTAGGCCTGACCCCTGTGTTACCTGGGGCCTGCGGGGAACACGTCTCGGAGCACTGCTCGGTTTGACCGCTGTGTTACCTGCCGAACACGTCTCGGAGCACTGCTCGGCCTGACCCCTGTGTTACCTGGGGCCCGCGGGGAACACGTCTCGGAGCACTGCTCGGCCTGACCCCTGTGTTACCTGGGGCCTGCGGGGAGCACGTCTCGGAGCACTGCTCGTCCTGCCCCCTGTGTTACCTGGGGCCTGCGGGGAACACGTCTCGGAGCAATGCTCGGCCTAACCCCTGTGTTACCTGGGGCCTGCGGGGAACACGTCTCGGAGCACTGCTCGGCCTGACCCCTGTGTTACCTTGGGCCTGCGGGGAGCACGTCTCGGAGCACTGCTCGGCCTAACCCCTGTGTTACCTGGGGTCTGCGGGGAACACGTCTCGGAGCACTGCTCGGCCTGACCCCTGTGTTACCTGGGGCCTGCGGGGAACACGTCTCGGAGCACTGCTCGGCCTAACCCCTGTGTTACCTGGGGCCTGTGGGGAACACGTCTCGGAGCACTGCTCGGCCTGACCCCTGTGTTACCTGGGGCCTGCGGGGAACACGTCTCGGAGCACTGCTCGGCCTGACCCCTGTGTTACCTGAGGCCTGCGGGGAACACGTCTCGGAGCACTGCTCGGCCTGACCCCTGTGTTACCTGGGGCCTGCGGGGAACACGTCTCGGAGCACTGCTCGGCCTGACCCCTGTGTTAACTGAGGCCTGCGGGGAACACGTCTCGGAGCACTGCTCGGCCTTACCCCTGTGTTACCTGGGGCCTGCGGGGAACACGTCTCGGAGCACTGCTCGGCCTGACCCATGTGTTAGCTGGGGCCTGCGGGGAACACGTCTCGGAGCACTGCTCGGCCTGACCCCTGTGTTACCTGAGGCCTGCGGGGAACACGTCTCAGAGCACTGCTCGGCCTGACCCATGTGTTAGCTGGGGCCTGCGGGGAACACGTCTCGGAGCACTGCTAGGCCTGACCCCTGTGTTACGTGAGGCCTGCGGGGAACACGTCTCGGAGCACTGCTCGGCCTGACCCCTGTGTTACCTGGGGCCTGCGGGCAACACGTCTCGGAGCACTGCTCGGCCTGACCCCTGTGTTACCTGAGGCCTGCGGGGAACACGTCTCGGAGCACTGCTCGGCCTAAACCCTGTGTTACCTGGGGTCTGCGGGGAACACGTCTCGGAGCACTGCTCGGCCTGACCCCTGTGTTACCTGGGGCCTGCGGGAAACACGTCTCGGAGCACTGCTCGGCCTAACCCCTGTGTTACCTGGGGCCTGTGGGGAACACGTCTCGGAGCACTGCTCGGCCTGACCCCTGTGTTACCTGGGGCCTGCGCGGAACACGTCTCGGAGCACTGCTCGGCCTGACCCCTGTGTTACCTGAGGCCTGCGGGGAACACGTCTCGGAGCACTGCTCGGCCTGACCCCTGTGTTACCTGGGGCCTGCGGGGAACACGTCTCGGAGCACCGCTCGGCCTGACCCCTGTGTTACCTGAGGCCTGCGGGGAACACGTCTCGGAGCACTGCTCGGCCTGACCCCTGTGTTACCTGGGGCCTGCGGGGAGCACGTCTTGGAGCACTGATCGGCCTGAACCCTGTGTTACCTAGGGCCTGCGGGGAACACGTCTCGGAGCACTGCTCGGCCTGACCCCTGTGTTACCTAGGGCTTGTGGGCAACACGTCTCGGAGCACTGATCGGCCTGAACCCTGTGTTACCTAGGGCCTGCGGGGAACACGTCTCGGAGCACTGCTAGGCCTGACCCCTGTGTTACCTGGGGCCTGCGGGGAACACGTCTCGGAGCACTGCTCGGTTTGACCGCTGTGTTACCTGCCGAACACGTCTCGGAGCACTGCTCGGCCTGACCCCTGTGTTACCTGGGGCCCGCGGGGAACACGTCTCGGAGCACTGCTCGGCCTGACCCCTGTGTTACCTGGGGCCTGCGGGGAGCACGTCTCGGAGCACTGCTCGTCCTGCCCCCTGTGTTACCTGGGGCCTGCGGGGAACACGTCTCGGAGCAATGCTCGGCCTAACCCCTGTGTTACCTGGGGCCTGCGGGGAACACGTCTCGGAGCACTACTCGGCCTGACCCCTGTGTTACCTTGGGCCTGCGGGGAGCACGTCTCGGAGCACTGCTCGGCCTAACCCCTGTGTTACCTGGGGTCTGCGGGGAACACGTCTCGGAGCACTGCTCGGCCTGACCCCTGTGTTACCTGGGGCCTGCGGGGAACACGTCTCGGAGCACTACTCGGCCTAACCCCTGTGTTACCTGGGGCCTGTGGGGAACACGTCTCGGAGCACTGCTCGGCCTGACCCCTGTGTTACCTGGGGCCTGCGGGGAACACGTCTCGGAGCACTGCTCGGCCTGACCCCTGTGTTACCTGAGGCCTGCGGGGAACACGTCTCGGAGCACTGCTCGGCCTGACCCCTGTGTTACCTGGGGCCTGCGGGGAACACGTCTCGGAGCACTGCTCGGCCTGACCCCTGTGTTAACTGAGGCCTGCGGGGAACACGTCTCGGAGCACTGCTCGGCCTTACCCCTGTGTTACCTGGGGCCTGCGGGGAGCACGTCTTGGAGCACTGCTCGGCCTGACCCCTGTGTTACCTGGGGCCTGCGGGGAACACGTCTCGGAGCACTGCTCGGCCTGACCCCTGTGTTACCTAGGGCTTGTGGGGAACACGTCTCGGAGCACTGATCGGCCTGAACCCTGTGTTACCTAGGGCCTGCGGGGAACACGTCTCGGAGCACTGCTCGGCCTGACCCCTGTGTTACCTGGGCCTGCGGGGAACACGTCTCGGAGCACTGCTCGGTTTGACCCCTGTGTTACCTGGGGGCCTGCGGGGAGCACGTCTCGGAGCACTGCTAGGCCTGACCCCTGTGTTACCTGGGGCCTGCGGGGAACACGTCTCGGAGCACTGCTCGGCCTGACCCCTGTGTTACGTGGGGCCTGCGGGGAGCACGTCTCGGAGCACTGCTCGGCCTAACCCCTGTGTTACCTGGGGCCTGCTTGGAACACGTCTCGGAGCACTGCTCGGCCTGGCCCCTGTGTTACATGGGGCCTGCGGGGAGCACGTCTCGGAGCACTGCTCGGCCTGACCCCTGTGTTACCTGGGGCCTGCGGGGAACACGTCTCGGGGCACTGCTCGGCCTAACCCCTGTGTTACCTGGGGCCTGCGGGGAACACGTCTCGGAGCACTGCTCGGCCTAACCCCTGTGTTACCTGGGGCCTGTGGGGAACACGTCTCGGAGCACTGCTCGGCCTGACCCCTGTGTTACCTGGGGCCTGCGGGGAACACGTCTCGGAGCACTGCTCGGCCTGACCCCTGTGTTACCTGAGGCCTGCGGGGAACACGTCTCGGAGCACTGCTCGGCCTAACCCCTGTGTTACCTGGGGCCTGCGGGGAACACGTCTCAGAGCACTGCTCGGCCTGACCCCTGTGTTACCTGGGGCCTGCGGGGAGCGCGTCTTGGAGCACTGCTCGGCCTGACCCCTGTGTTACCTAGGGCCTGCGGGGAACACGTCTCGGAGCACTGCTCGGCCTGACTCCTGTGTTACCTAGGGCCTGCAGGGAACACGTCTGGGAGCACTGCTCGGCCTGACTCATGTGTTACCTAGGGCCTGCGGGGAACACGTCTCGGAGCACTGCTCGGCCTGACCCTTGTGTTACCTGGGGCCTGTGGGGAACACGTCTCGGAGCACTGCTCGGCCTGACCCATGTGTTACCTGGGGCCTGCGGGGAACACGTCTCGGAGCACTGCTCGGCCTGACCCTTTTGTTACCTGGGGCCTGTGGGGAACACGTCTCGGAGCACTGCTCGGCCTGACCCATGTGTTACCTGGGGCCTGTGGGGAACACGTCTCGGAGCACTGCTCGTCCTGACCCCTGTGTTACCTGGGGCCTGCGAGGAACACATCTCGGAGCACTGCTCGGCCTAACCCCTGCGTTACCTGGGGTCTGCGGGGAACACGTCTCGGAGCACTGCTCGGCTTGACCCCTGTGTTACCTGGGGTCTGCGGGGAACACGTCTCGGAGCACTGCTCGGCCTGACCCCTGTGTTACCTGAGGCCTGCGGGGAACACGTCTTGGAGCACTGCTCGGCCTGACCCCTGTGTTAAATGGGGCCTGCGGGGAACACGTCTCGGAGCACTGCTCGGCCTGACCCCTGTGTTACCTGAGGCCTGCGGGGAACACGTCTCGGAGCACTGCTCGGCCTGACCCCTGTGTTACCTGGGGCCTGCGGGGAGCACGTCTTGGAGCACTGCTCGGCCTGACCCCTGTGTTACCTGGGGCCTGCGGGGAACACGTCTCGGAGCACTGCTCGGCCTGACCCCTGTGTTACCTGGGGGCCTGCGGGGAGCACGTCTCGGAGCACTGCTAGGCCTGACCCCTCTGTTACCTGGGGCCTGCGGGGAACACGTCTCGGAGCACTGCTCGGTTTGACCCCTGTGTTACCTGGGGAACACGTCTCGGAGCACTGATCGGCCTAATCCCTGTGTTACCTGGGGCCCGCGGGGAACACGTCTCGGAGCACTGCTCGTCCTGACCCCTGTGTTACCTGGGGCCTGCGGGGAACACGTCTCGGAGCAATGCTCGGCCTAACCCCTGTGTTACCTGGGGCCTGCGGGGAACACGTCTCGGAGCACTGCTCGGCCTGACCCCTGTGTTACCTGGGGCCTGCGGGGAGCACGTCTCGGAGCACTGCTCGGCCTGACCCCTGTGTTACCTGGGGCCTGCGGGGAACACGTCTCGGAGCACTGCTCGGCCTGACCCCTGTGTTACCTGAGGCCTGCGGGGAACACGTCTCGGAGCACTGCTCGGCCTGACCCCTGTGTTACCTGGGGCCTGCGGGGAACACGTCTCGGAGCACTGCTCGGCCTGACCCCTGTGTTAACTGAGGCCTGCGGGGAACACGTCTCGGAGCACTGCTCGGCCTTACCCCTGTGTTACCTGGGGCCTGCGGGGAACACGTCTCGGAGCACTGCTCGGCCTGACCCATGTGTTAGCTGGGGCCTGCGGGGAACACGTCTCGGAGCACTGCTCGGCCTGACCCCTGTGTTACCTGAGGCCTGCGGGGAACACGTCTCAGAGCACTGCTCGGCCTGACCCATGTGTTAGCTGGGGCCTGCGGGGAACACGTCTCGGAGCACTGCTAGGCCTGACCCCTGTGTTACGTGAGGCCTGCGGGGAACACGTCTCGGAGCACTGCTCGGCCTGACCCCTGTGTTACCTGGGGCCTGCGGGCAACACGTCTCGGAGCACTGCTCGGCCTGACCCCTGTGTTACCTGAGGCCTGCGGGGAACACGTCTCGGAGCACTGCTCGGCCTAAACCCTGTGTTACCTGGGGTCTGCGGGGAACACGTCTCGGAGCACTGCTCGGCCTGACCCCTGTGTTACCTGGGGCCTGCGGGAAACACGTCTCGGAGCACTGCTCGGCCTAACCCCTGTGTTACCTGGGGCCTGTGGGGAACACGTCTCGGAGCACTGCTCGGCCTGACCCCTGTGTTACCTGGGGCCTGCGCGGAACACGTCTCGGAGCACTGCTCGGCCTGACCCCTGTGTTACCTGAGGCCTGCGGGGAACACGTCTCGGAGCACTGCTCGGCCTGACCCCTGTGTTACCTGGGGCCTGCGGGGAACACGTCTCGGAGCACCGCTCGGCCTGACCCCTGTGTTACCTGAGGCCTGCGGGGAACACGTCTCGGAGCACTGCTCGGCCTGACCCCTGTGTTACCTGGGGCCTGCGGGGAGCACGTCTTGGAGCACTGATCGGCCTGAACCCTGTGTTACCTAGGGCCTGCGGGGAACACGTCTCGGAGCACTGCTCGGCCTGACCCCTGTGTTACCTAGGGCTTGTGGGCAACACGTCTCGGAGCACTGATCGGCCTGAACCCTGTGTTACCTAGGGCCTGCGGGGAACACGTCTCGGAGCACTGCTAGGCCTGACCCCTGTGTTACCTGGGGCCTGCGGGGAACACGTCTCGGAGCACTGCTCGGTTTGACCGCTGTGTTACCTGCCGAACACGTCTCGGAGCACTGCTCGGCCTGACCCCTGTGTTACCTGGGGCCCGCGGGGAACACGTCTCGGAGCACTGCTCGGCCTGACCCCTGTGTTACCTGGGGCCTGCGGGGAGCACGTCTCGGAGCACTGCTCGTCCTGCCCCCTGTGTTACCTGGGGCCTGCGGGGAACACGTCTCGGAGCAATGCTCGGCCTAACCCCTGTGTTACCTGGGGCCTGCGGGGAACACGTCTCGGAGCACTACTCGGCCTGACCCCTGTGTTACCTTGGGCCTGCGGGGAGCACGTCTCGGAGCACTGCTCGGCCTAACCCCTGTGTTACCTGGGGTCTGCGGGGAACACGTCTCGGAGCACTGCTCGGCCTGACCCCTGTGTTACCTGGGGCCTGCGGGGAACACGTCTCGGAGCACTACTCGGCCTAACCCCTGTGTTACCTGGGGCCTGTGGGGAACACGTCTCGGAGCACTGCTCGGCCTGACCCCTGTGTTACCTGGGGCCTGCGGGGAACACGTCTCGGAGCACTGCTCGGCCTGACCCCTGTGTTACCTGAGGCCTGCGGGGAACACGTCTCGGAGCACTGCTCGGCCTGACCCCTGTGTTACCTGGGGCCTGCGGGGAACACGTCTCGGAGCACTGCTCGGCCTGACCCCTGTGTTAACTGAGGCCTGCGGGGAACACGTCTCGGAGCACTGCTCGGCCTTACCCCTGTGTTACCTGGGGCCTGCGGGGAGCACGTCTTGGAGCACTGCTCGGCCTGACCCCTGTGTTACCTGGGGCCTGCGGGGAACACGTCTCGGAGCACTGCTCGGCCTGACCCCTGTGTTACCTAGGGCTTGTGGGGAACACGTCTCGGAGCACTGATCGGCCTGAACCCTGTGTTACCTAGGGCCTGCGGGGAACACGTCTCGGAGCACTGCTCGGCCTGACCCCTGTGTTACCTGGGCCTGCGGGGAACACGTCTCGGAGCACTGCTCGGTTTGACCCCTGTGTTACCTGGGGGCCTGCGGGGAGCACGTCTCGGAGCACTGCTAGGCCTGACCCCTGTGTTACCTGGGGCCTGCGGGGAACACGTCTCGGAGCACTGCTCGGCCTGACCCCTGTGTTACGTGGGGCCTGCGGGGAGCACGTCTCGGAGCACTGCTCGGCCTAACCCCTGTGTTACCTGGGGCCTGCTTGGAACACGTCTCGGAGCACTGCTCGGCCTGGCCCCTGTGTTACATGGGGCCTGCGGGGAGCACGTCTCGGAGCACTGCTCGGCCTGACCCCTGTGTTACCTGGGGCCTGCGGGGAACACGTCTCGGGGCACTGCTCGGCCTAACCCCTGTGTTACCTGGGGCCTGCGGGGAACACGTCTCGGAGCACTGCTCGGCCTAACCCCTGTGTTACCTGGGGCCTGTGGGGAACACGTCTCGGAGCACTGCTCGGCCTGACCCCTGTGTTACCTGGGGCCTGCGGGGAACACGTCTCGGAGCACTGCTCGGCCTGACCCCTGTGTTACCTGAGGCCTGCGGGGAACACGTCTCGGAGCACTGCTCGGCCTAACCCCTGTGTTACCTGGGGCCTGCGGGGAACACGTCTCAGAGCACTGCTCGGCCTGACCCCTGTGTTACCTGGGGCCTGCGGGGAGCGCGTCTTGGAGCACTGCTCGGCCTGACCCCTGTGTTACCTAGGGCCTGCGGGGAACACGTCTCGGAGCACTGCTCGGCCTGACTCCTGTGTTACCTAGGGCCTGCAGGGAACACGTCTGGGAGCACTGCTCGGCCTGACTCATGTGTTACCTAGGGCCTGCGGGGAACACGTCTCGGAGCACTGCTCGGCCTGACCCTTGTGTTACCTGGGGCCTGTGGGGAACACGTCTCGGAGCACTGCTCGGCCTGACCCATGTGTTACCTGGGGCCTGCGGGGAACACGTCTCGGAGCACTGCTCGGCCTGACCCTTTTGTTACCTGGGGCCTGTGGGGAACACGTCTCGGAGCACTGCTCGGCCTGACCCATGTGTTACCTGGGGCCTGTGGGGAACACGTCTCGGAGCACTGCTCGTCCTGACCCCTGTGTTACCTGGGGCCTGCGAGGAACACATCTCGGAGCACTGCTCGGCCTAACCCCTGCGTTACCTGGGGTCTGCGGGGAACACGTCTCGGAGCACTGCTCGGCTTGACCCCTGTGTTACCTGGGGTCTGCGGGGAACACGTCTCGGAGCACTGCTCGGCCTGACCCCTGTGTTACCTGAGGCCTGCGGGGAACACGTCTTGGAGCACTGCTCGGCCTGACCCCTGTGTTAAATGGGGCCTGCGGGGAACACGTCTCGGAGCACTGCTCGGCCTGACCCCTGTGTTACCTGAGGCCTGCGGGGAACACGTCTCGGAGCACTGCTCGGCCTGACCCCTGTGTTACCTGGGGCCTGCGGGGAGCACGTCTTGGAGCACTGCTCGGCCTGACCCCTGTGTTACCTGGGGCCTGCGGGGAACACGTCTCGGAGCACTGCTCGGCCTGACCCCTGTGTTACCTGGGGGCCTGCGGGGAGCACGTCTCGGAGCACTGCTAGGCCTGACCCCTCTGTTACCTGGGGCCTGCGGGGAACACGTCTCGGAGCACTGCTCGGTTTGACCCCTGTGTTACCTGGGGAACACGTCTCGGAGCACTGATCGGCCTAATCCCTGTGTTACCTGGGGCCCGCGGGGAACACGTCTCGGAGCACTGCTCGTCCTGACCCCTGTGTTACCTGGGGCCTGCGGGGAACACGTCTCGGAGCAATGCTCGGCCTAACCCCTGTGTTACCTGGGGCCTGCGGGGAACACGTCTCGGAGCACTGCTCGGCCTGACCCCTGTGTTACCTGGGGCCTGCGGGGAGCACGTCTCGGAGCACTGCTCGGCCTGAACCCTGTGTTACCTGGGGCCTGCGGGGAACACGTCTCGGAGCATTGCTCGGCCTGACCCCTGTGTTACCTGAGGCCTGCGGGGAAGACGTCTCGGAGCACTGCTCGGCCTAACCCCTGTGTTACCTGGGGCCTGCGGGGAGCGCGTCTTGGAGCACTGCTCGGCCTGACCCCTGTGTTACCTGGGGCCTGCGGGGAACACGTCTCGGAGCACTGCTCGGCCTAACCCCTGTTTTACCTGGGGCCTGTGGGGAACACGTCTCGGAGCACTGCTCGGCCTGACCCCTGTGTTACCTGGGGCCTGCGGGGAAAACGTCTCGGAGCACTGCTCGGCCTAACCCCTGTGTTACGTGGGGCCTGCGGGGAACACGTCTCGGAGCACTGCTCGGTTTGACCCCTATGTTACCTGGGGGCCTGCGGGGAGCACGTCTCGGAGCACTGCTCGGCCTGACCCCTGTGTTACCTGGGGCCTGCGGGGAACACGTCTCGGAGCACTGATCGGCCTAACCCCTGTGTTACCTGGGGCCTGCGGGGAACACGTCTCGGAGCACTGCTCGGCCTGACCCCTGTGTTACCTGGGGCCTGCGGGGAACACGTCTCGGAGCACTGCCCGGCCTGACCCCTGGTGTTACCTGGGGCCTGCGGGGAACACGTCTCGGAGCACTGCTCGGCCTGACCCCTGTGTTACCTAGGGCCTGCGGGGAACACGTCTCGGAGCACTGCTCGGCCTAACCCCTGTGTTACCTGGGGCCTGCGGGGAGTACGTCTCGGAGCACTGCTCGGCCTGACCCATGTATTACCTAGGGCCTGTGGGGAACACGTCTCGGAGCACTGCTCGGCCTGACCCCTGTGTTACCTGGGGCCTGTGGGGAACACGTCTCGGAGCACTGCTCGGCCTGACCCCTGTCTTACCTGGGGCCTGCGGGGAAAACGTCTCGGAGCACTGCTCGGCCTAACCCCTGTGTTACGTGGGGCCTGCGGGGAACACGTCTCGGAGCACTGCTCGGTTTGACCCCTATGTTACCTGGGGGCCTGCGGGGAGCACGTCTCGGAGCACTGCTCGGCCTGACTCCTGTGTTACCTGGGGCCCGCGGGGAACACGTCTCGGAGCACTGATCGGCCTAACCCCTGTGTCACCTGGGGCCTGCGGGGAACACGTCTCGGAGCACTGCTCGGCCTGACCCCTGTGTTACCTGGGGCCTGCGGGGAACACGTCTCGGAGCACTGCTCGGCCTGACCCCTGGTGTTACCTGGGGCCTGCGGGGAACACGTCTCGGAGAACTGCTCGGCCTGACCCCTGTGTTACCTAGGGCCTGCGGGGAACACGTCTCGGAGAACTGCTCGGCCTAACCCCTGTGTTACCTGGAGCCTGCGGGGAACACGTCTCGGAGCACTGCTCGGCCTGACCCCTGTGTTACCTGGGACCTGCGGGGAGCACGTCTCGGAGCACTGCTCGGCCTGACCCCTGTGTTGCCTGGGGACTGCGGGGAACACGTCTCGGAGCACTGCTCGGCCTGACCCCTCCTGTTACGTGGGGCCTGCGGGGAACACGTCTCGGGGCACTGCTCGGCCTGACCCCTGTGTTACCTGGGGCCTGCGGGGAGCACGTCTCGGAGCACTGCTCGGCCTGACCCCTGTGTTAACTGGGGCCTGGGGGAAAACGTCTCGGAGCACTGCTCGGCCTAACCCCTGTGTTACGTGGGGCCTGTGGGGAACACGTCTCGGAGCACTGCTCGGCCTGACCCCTGTGTTACCTGGGGCCTGCGGGGAGCACGTCTCGGAGCACTGCTCGGCCTAACCCCTGTGTTACCTGGGGTCTGCGGGAAGCACGTCTCGGAGCACTGCTCGGCCTGACCCATGTGTTACCTAGGGCCTGTGGGGAACACGTCTCGGAGCACTGCTCGGCCTGACCCCTGTGTTACCTGGGGCCTGTGGGGAACACGTCTCGGAGCACTGCTCGGCCTGACCCCTGTGTTACCTTGGGCCTGCGGGGAAAACGTCTCGGAGCACTGCTCGGCCTAACCCCTGTGTTACGTGGGGCCTGCGGGGAACACGTCTCGGAGCACTGCTCGGCCTGACCCCTGTGTTACCTGGGGCCTGCGGGGAGCACGTCTCGGAGCACTGCTTGGCCTAACCCCTGTGTTACATGGGGCCTGCGGGGAACACGTCTCGGAGCACTGCTCGGCCTGGCCCCTGTGTTACCTGGGGCCTGCGGGAAGCACGTCTCGGAGCACTGCTCGGCCTAACCCCTGTGTTACCTGGGGCCTGCAGGGAACACGTCTCGGAGCACTGCTCGGCCTGACCCCTGTGTTACCTGGGGCCTGCGGGGAACACGTCTCGGAGCACTGCTCGGCCTGACCCATGTGTTACCTAGGGCCTGTGGGGAACACGTCTCGGAGCACTGCTCGGCCTGACCCCTGTGTTACCTGGGGCCTGTGGGGAACACGTCTCGGAGCACTGCTCGGCCTAACCCCTGTGTTACGTGGGGCCTGCGGGGAACACGTCTCGGAGCACTGCTCGGCCTGACCCCTGTGTTACCTGGGGCCTGCGGGGAGCACGTCTCGGAGCACTGCTCGGCCTAACCCCTGTGTTACCTGGGGCCTGCGGGGAACACGTCTCGGAGCACTGCTCGGCCTGACCCCTGTGTTACGTGGGGCCTGCGGGGAACACGTCTCGGGGCACTGCTCGGCCTGACCCCTGTGTTACCTGGGGCCTGCGGGGAGCACGTCTGGGAGCACTGCTCGGCCTAACCCCTGTGTTACCTAGCGCCTGCGGGGAACACGTCTCGGAGCACTGCTCGGCCTGACCCCTGTGTTACCTGGGGCCTGCGGGGAGCACGTCTCGGAGCACTGCTCGGCCTAACCCCTGTGTTACCTGGGGCCTGCGGGGAAAACGTCTCGGAGCACTGCTCGGCCTAACCCCTGTGTTACGTGGGGCATGCGGGGAACACGTCTCGGAGCACTGCTCGGCCTAACCCCTGTGTTACCTGGGGCCTGCGGGGAACACGTCTCGGAGCACTGCTCGGCCTGGCCCCTGTGTTACCTGGGGCCTGCGGGAAGCACGTCTCGGAGCACTGCTCGGCCTGACCCCTGTGTTACCTGGGGCCTGCGGGGAACACGTCTCGGAGCACTGCTCGGCCTAACCCCTGTGTTACCTGCTGCCTGCGGGGAACACGTCTCGGAGCACTGCTCGGCCTAACCCCTGTGTTAGTTGGGGCCTGCAGGGAACACGTCTCGGAGCACTGCTCGGCCTGACCCCTGTGTTACCTGGGGCCTGCGAGGAACACGTCTCGGAGCACTGCTCGGCCTAACCCTTGTGTTACCTGGGGTCTGCGGGGAACACGTCTCGGAGCACTGCTCGGCCTGACCCCTGTGTTACCTGGGGCCTGCGGGGAACACGTCTCGGAGCACTGCTCGGCCTAACCCCTGTGTTACCTGGGGCCTGTGGGGAATACGTCTCGGAGCACTGCTCGGCCTGACCCCTGTGTTACCTGGGGCCTGCGGGGAACACGTCTCGGAGCACTGCTCGGCCTGACCCCTGTGTTACCTGAGGCCTGCGGGGAACACGGCTTGGAGCACTGCTCGGCCTGACCCCTGTGTTACCTGGGGCCTGCGGGGAACACGTCTCGGAGCACTGCTCGGCCTGACCCCTGTGTTACCTGAGGCCTGCGGGGAACACGTCTCGGAGCACTGCTCGGCCTGACCCCTGTGTTACCTGGGGCCTGCGGGGAGCACGTCTTGGAGCACTGCTCGGCCTGACCCCTGGTGTTACCTGGGGCCTGCGGGGAACACGTCTCGGAGCACTGCTCGGCCTGACCCCTGTGTTACCTAGGGCTTGTCAGGAACACGTCTCGGAGCACTGCTCGGCCTGACCCGTGTGTTACCTGGGGGCCTGCGGAGAGCACGTCTCGGAGCACTGCTAGGCCTGACCCCTGTGTTACCTGGGGCCTGCGGGGAACACGTCTCGGAGCACTGCTCGGTTTGACCGCTGTGTTACCTGGGGAACACGTCTCGGAGCACTGATCGGCCTAATCCCTGTGTTACCTGGGGCCCGCGGGGAACACGTCTCGGAGCACTGCTCGGCCTGACCCCTGTGTTACCTGGGGCCTGCGGGGAGCACGTCTCGGAGCACTGCTCGTCCTGACCCCTGTGTTACCTGGGGCCTGCGGGGAACACGTCTCGGAGCAATGCTCGGCCTAACCCATGTGTTACCTGGGGCCTGCGGGGAACACGTCTCGGAGCACTGCTCGGCCTGAACCCTGTGTTACCTGGGGCCTGCGGGGAGCACGTCTCGGAGCACTGCTCGGCCTGAACCCTGTGTTACCTGGGGCCTGCGGGGAACACGTCTCGGAGCATTGCTCGGCCTGACCCCTGTGTTACGTGGGGCCTGCGGGGAGCACGTCTCGGAGCACTGCTCCGCCTAACCCCTGGGTTACCTGGGGCCTGCTTGGAACACGTCTCGGAGCACTGCTCGGCCTGGCCCCTGTGTTACCTGGGGCCTGCGGGGAGCACGTCTCGGAGCACTGCTCGGCCTGACCCCTGTGTTACCTGGGGCCTGCGGGGAACACGTCTCGGGGCACTGCTCGGCCTAACCCCTGTGTTACCTGGGGCCTGCGGGGAACACGTCTCGGAGCACTGCTCGGCCTAACCCCTGTGTTACCTGGGGCCTGTGGGGAACACGTCTCGGAGCACTGCTCGGCCTGACCCCTGTGTTACCTGGGGCCTGCGGGGAACACGTCTCGGAGCACTGCTCGGCCTGACCCCTGTGTTACCTGAGGCCTGCGGGGAACACGTCTCGGAGCACTGCTCGGCCTAACCCCTGTGTTACCTGGGGCCTGCGGGGAGCGCGTCTTGGAGCACTGCTCGGCCTGACCCCTGTGTTACCTGGGGCCTGCGGGGAACACGTCTCAGAGCACTGCTCGGCCTGACCCCTGTGTTACCTGGGGCCTGCGGGGAGCGCGTCTTGGAGCACTGCTCGGCCTGACCCCTGTGTTACCTAGGGCCTGCGGGGAACACCTCTCGGAGCACTGCTCGGCCTAACCCCTGTGTTACCTAGGGCCTCCGGGGAACACGTCTCGGAGCACTGCTCGGCCTGACTCCTGTGTTACCTAGGGCCTGCAGGGAACACGTCTGGGAGCACTGCTCGGCCTGGCCCCTGTGTTACCTGGGGCCTGCGGGAAGCACGTCTCGGAGCACTGCTCGGCCTGACCCCTGTGTTACCTGGGGCCTGCGGGGAGCACGTCTGGGAGCACTGCTCGGCCTAACCCCTGTGTTACGTGGGGCCTGCGGGGAACACGTCTCGGAGCACTGCTCGGCCTGACCCCTGTGTTACCTGGGGCCCGCGGGGAGCACGTCTCGGAGCACTGCTCGGCCTAACCCCTGTGTTACCTGGGGCCTGCGGGGAAAACGTCTCGGAGCACTGCTCGGCCTAACCCCTGTGTTACGTGGGGCATGCGGGGAACACGTCTCGGAGCACTGCTCGGCCTAACCCCTGTGTTACCTGGGGCCTGCGGGGAACACGTCTTGGAGCACTGCTCGGCCTGGCCCCTGTGTTACCTGGGGCCTGCGGGGAACACGTCTCGGAGTACTGCTCGGCCTAACCCCTGTGTTACCTGCTGCCTGCGGGGAACACGTCTCGGAGCACTGCTCGGTCTAACCCCTGTGTTGGTTGGGGCCTGCAGGGAACACGTCTCGGAGCACTGCTCGGCCTGACCCCTGTGTTACCTGGGGCCTGCGAGGAACACGTCTCGGAGAACTGCTCGGCCTAACCCCTGTGTTACCTGGGGTCTGCGGGGAACACGTCTCGGAGCACTGCTCGGCCTGACCCCTGTGTTACCTGGGGCCTGCGGGGAACACGTCTCGGAGCACTGCTCGGCCTAACCCCTGTGTTACCTGGGGCCTGTGGGGAATACGTCTCGGAGCACTGCTCGGCCTGACCCCTGTGTTACCTGGGGCCTGCGGGGAACACGTCTCGGAGCACTGCTCGGCCTGACCCCTGTGTTACCTGGGGCCTGCGGGGAACACGTCTCAGAGCACTGCTCGGCCTGACCCCTGTGTTACCTGGGGCCTGCGGGGAGCGCGTCTTGGAGCACTGCTCGGCCTGACCCCTGTGTTACCTAGGGCCTGCGGGGAACACCTCTCGGAGCACTGCTCGGCCTAACCCCTGTGTTACCTAGGGCCTCCGGGGAACACGTCTCGGAGCACTGCTCGGCCTGACTCCTGTGTTACCTAGGGCCTGCAGGGAACACGTCTGGGAGCACTGCTCGGCCTGACTCCTGTGTTACCTAGGGCCTGCGGGGAACACGTCTCGGAGCACTGCTCGGCCTGACTCCTGTGTTACCTAGGGGTGGCAGGGAACACGTCTCGGAGCACTGCTCGGCCTGACTCCTGTGTACCTAGGGCCTGCGGGGAACACGTCTCGGAGCACTGCTCGGCCTGACCAATGTGTTACCTGGGGCCTGCGGGGAACACGTCTCGGAGCACTGCTCGGCCTGACCCTTGTGTTACCTGGGGCCTGTGGGGAACACGTCTCGGAGCACTGCTCGGCCTGACCCATGTGTTACCTGGGTCCTGTGGGGAACACGTCTCGGAGCACTGCTCGTCCTGACCCCTGTGTTACCTGGGGCCTGCGAGGAACACATCTCGGAGCACTGCTCGGCCTAACCCCTGTGTTACCTGGGGTCTGCGGGGAACACGTCTCGGAGCACTGCTCGGCCTGACCCCTGTGTTACCTGGGGTCTGCGGGGAACACGTCTCGGAGCACTGCTCGGCCTGACCCCTGTGTTACCTGAGGCCTGCGGGGAACACGTCTTGGAGCACTGCTCGGCCTGACCCCTGTGTTAAATGGGGCCTGCGGGGAACACGTCTCGGAGCACTGCTCGGCCTGACCCCTGTGTTACCTGAGGCCTGCGGGGAACACGTCTCGGAGCATTGCTCGGCCTAACCCCTGTGTTACCTGGGGCCTGCGGGGAGCACGTCTTGGAGCACTGCTCGGCCTGACCCCTGTGTTACCTGGGGAACACGTCTCGGAGCACTGATCGGCCTAATCCCTGTGTTACCTGGGGCCCGCGGGGAAAACGTCTCGGAGCACTGCTCGGCCTGACCCCTGTGTTACCTGGGGCCTGCGGGGAGCACGTCTCGGAGCACTGCTCGTCCTGACCCCTGTGTTACCTGGGGCCTGCGGGGAACACGTCTCGGAGCAATGCTCGGCCTCACCCCTGTGTTACCTGGGGCCTGCGGGGAACACGTCTCGGAGCACTGCTCGGCCTGAACCCTGTGTTACCTGGGGCCTGCGGGGAACACGTCTCGGAGCATAGCTCGGCCTGACCCCTGTGTTACCTGAGGCCTGCGGGGAACACGTCTCGGAGCACTGCTCGGCCTAACCCCTGTGTTACCTGGGGCCTGCGGGGAGCGCGTCTTGGAGCACTGCTCGGCCTGACCCCTGTGTTACCTGGGGCCTGCGGGGAACACATCTCGCAGCACTGCTCGGCCTAACCCCTGTGTTACCTGGGGCCTGCTTGGAACACGTCTCGGAGCACTGCTCGGCCTGGCCCGTGTGTTACCTGGGGCCTGCGGGGAACACGTCTCGGGCCACTGCTCGGCCTAACCCCTGTGTTACCTGGGGCCTGCGGGGAATACGTCTCGGAGCACTGCTCGGCCTAACCCCTGTGTTACCTGGGGCCTGTGGGGAACACGTCTCGGAGCACTGCTCGGCCTGACCCCTGTGTTACCAGGGGCCTGCGGGGAACACGTCTCGGAGCACTGCTCGGCCTGACTCCTGTGTTACCTAGGGCCTGCAGGGAACACGTCTCGGAGCACTGCTCGGCCTGACTCCTGTGTTACCTAGGGCCTGCGGGGAACACGTCTCGGAGCACTGCTCGGTTTGACCCCTGTGTTACCTGGGGAACACGTCTCGGAGCACTGATCGGCCTAATCCCTGTGTTACCTGGGGCCCGCGGGGAACACGTCTCGGAGCACTGCTCGGCCTGACCCCTGTGTTACCTGGGGCCTGCGGGGAACACGTCTCGGAGCACTGCTCGGCCTGACCCCTGTGTTACCTGAGGCCTGCGGGGAACACGTCTCGGAGCACTGCTCGGCCTAACCCCTGTGTTACCTGGGGCCTGCAGGGAGCGCGTCTTGGAGCACTGCTCGGCCTGACCCCTGTGTTACCTTGGGCCTGCGGGGAACACGTCTCAGAGCACTGCTCGGCCTGACCCCTGTGTTACCTGGGGCCTGCGGGGAGCGCGTCTTGGAGCACTGCTCGGCCTGACCCCTGTGTTACCTAGGGCCTGCGGGGAACACCTCTCGGAGCACTGCTCGGCCTAACCCCTGTGTTACCTAGGGCCTCCGGGGAACACGTCTCGGAGCACTGCTCGGCCTGACTCCTGTGTTACCTAGGGCCTGCAGGGAACACGTCTGGGAGCACTGCTCGGCCTGACTCCTGTGTTACCTAGGGCCTGCGGGGAACACGTCTCGGAGCACTGCTCGGCCTGACTCCTGTGTTACCTAGGGCCTGCATGGAACACGTCTCGGAGCACTGCTCGGCCTGACTCCTGTGTTACCTAGGGCCTGCGGGGAACACGTCTCGGAGCACTGCTCGGCCTGACCCATGTGTTACCTGGGGCCTGCGGGGAACACGTCTCGGAGCACTGCTCGGCCTGACCCTTGTGTTACCTGGGGCCTGTGGGGAACACGTCTCGGAGCACTGCTCGGCCTGACCCATGTGTTACCTGGGGCCTGTGGGGAACACGTCTCGGAGCACTGCTCGTCCTGACCCCTGTGTTACCTGGGGCCTGCGAGGAACACATCTCGGAGCACTGCTCGGGCTAACCCCTGTGTTACGTGGGGTCTGCGGGGAACACGTCTCGGAGCACTGCTCGGCCTGACCCCTGTGTTACCTGGGGTCTGCGGGGAACACGTCTCGGAGCACTGCTCGGCCTGACCCCTGTGTTACCTGAGGCCTGCGGGGAACACGTCTTGGAGCACTGCTCGGCCTGACCCCTGTGTTAAATGGGGCCTGCGGGGAACACGTCTCGGAGCACTGCTCGGCCTGACCCCTGTGTTACCTGAGGCCTGCGGGGAACACGTCTCGGAGCACTGCTCGGCCTAACCCCTGTGTTACCTGGGGCCTGCGGGGAGCACGTCTTGGAGCACTGCTCGGCCTGACCCCTGTGTTACCTGGGGCCTGCGGGGAACACGTCTCGGAGCACTGCTCGGCCTGACCCCTGTGTTACCTGGGGGCCTGCGGGGAGCACGTCTCGGAGCACTGCTAGGCCTGACCCCTGTGTTACCTGGGGCCTGCGGGGAACACGTCTCGGAGCACTGCTCGGTTTGACCCCTGTGTTACCTGGGGAACACGTCTCGGAGCACTGATCGGCCTAATCCCTGTGTTACCTGGGGCCCGCGGGGAACACGTCTCGGAGCACTGCTCGGCCTGACCCCTGTGTTACCTGGGGCCTGCGGGGAGCACGTCTCGGAGCACTGCTCGTCCTGACCCCTGTGTTACCTGGGGCCTGCGGGGAACACGTCTCGGAGCAATGCTCGGCCTAACCCCTGTGTTACCTGGGGAACACGTCTCGGAGCACTGATCGGCCTAATCCCTGTGTTACCTGGGGCCCGCTCGGAACACGTCTCGGAGCACTGCTCGGCCTGACCCCTGTGTTACCTGGGGCCTGCGGGGAACACGTCTCGGAGCACTGCTCGGCCTGACCCCTGTGTTACCTGAGGCCTGCAGGGAACACGTCTCGGAGCACTGCTCGGCCTAACCCCTGTGTTACCTGGGGCCTGCAGGGAGCGCGTCTTGGAGCACTGCTCGGCCTGACCCCTGTGTTACCTGGGGCCTGCGGGGAACACGTCTCAGAGCACTGCTCGGCCTGACCCCTGTGTTACCTGGGGCCTGCGGGGAGCGCGTCTTGGAGCACTGCTCGGCCTGACCCCTGTGTTACCTAGGGCCTGCGGGGAACACCTCTCGGAGCACTGCTCGGCCTAACCCCTGTGTTACCTAGGGCCTCCGGGGAACACGTCTCGGAGCACTGCTCGGCCTGACTCCTGTGTTACCTAGGGCCTGCAGGGAACACGTCTGGGAGCACTGCTCGGCCTGACTCCTGTGTTACCTAGGGCCTGCGGGGAACACGTCTCGGAGCACTGCTCGGCCTGACTCCTGTGTTACCTAGGGCCTGCAGGGAACACGTCTCGGAGCACTGCTCGGCCTGACTCCTGTGTTACCTAGGGCCTGCGGGGAACACGTCTCGGAGCACTGCTCGGCCTGACCCATGTGTTACCTGGGGCCTGCGGGGAACACGTCTCGGAGCACTGCTCGGCCTGACCCTTGTGTTACCTGGGGCCTGTGGGGAACACGTCTCGGAGCACTGCTCGGCCTGACCCATGTGTTACCTGGGGCCTGTGGGGAACACGTCTCGGAGCACTGCTCGTCCTGACCCCTGTGTTACCTGGGGCCTGCGAGGAACACATCTCGGAGCACTGCTCGGCCTAACCCCTGTGTTACCTGGGGTCTGCGGGGAACACGTCTCGGAGCACTGCTCGGCCTGACCCCTGTGTTACCTGAGGCCTGCGGGGAACACGTCTTGGAGCACTGCTCGGCCTGACCCCTGTGTTAAATGGGGCCTGCGGGGAACACGTCTCGGAGCACTGCTCGGCCTGACCCCTGTGTTACCTGGGGCCTGCGGGGAGCACGTCTTGGAGCACTGCTCGGCCTGACCCCTGTGTTACCTGGGGCCTGCGGGGAACACGTCTCGGAGCACTGCTCGGCCTGACCCCTGTGTTACCTGGGGGCCTGCGGGGAGCACGTCTCGGAGCACTGCTAGGCCTGACCCCTGTGTTACCTGGGGCCTGCGGGGAACACGTCTCGGAGCACTGCTCGGTTTGACCCCTGTGTTACCTGGGGAACACGTCTCGGAGCACTGATCGGCCTAATCCCTGTGTTACCTGGGGCCCGCGGGGAACACGTCTCGGAGCACTGCTCGGCCTGACCCCTGTGCTACCTGGGGCCTGCGGGGAGCACGTCTCGGAGCACTGCTCGTCCTGACCCCTGTGTTACCTGGGGCCTGCGGGGAACACGTCTCGGAGCAATGCTCGGCCTAACCCCTGTGTTACCTGGGGCCTGCGGGGAACACGTCTCGGAGCACTGCTCGGCCTGAACCCTGTGTTACCTGGGGCCTGCGGGGAACACGTCTCGGAGCATAGCTCGGCCTGACCCCTGTGTTACCTGAGGCCTGCGGGGAACACGTCTCGGAGCACTGCTCGGCCTAACCCCTGTGTTACCTGGGGCCTGCGGGGAGCGCGTCTTGGAGCACTGCTCGGCCTGACCCCTGTGTTACCTGGGGCCTGCGGGGAACACGTCTCGGAGCACTGCTCGGCCTAACCCCTGTGTTACCTGGGGCCTGCGGGGAATACGTCTCGGAGCACTGCTCGGCCTAACCCCTGTGTTACCTGGGGCCTGCGGGGAACACGTCTCGGAGCACTGCTCGGCCTGACTCCTGTGTTACCTAGGGCCTGCGGGGAACACGTCTCGGAGCACTGCTCGGCCTGACTCCTGTGTTACCTAGGGCCTGCGGGGAACACGTCTCGGAGCACTGCTCGGCCTGACCCATGTGTTACCTGGGGCCTGCGGGGAACACGTCTCGGAGCACTGCTCGGCCTGACCCTTGTGTTACCTGGGGCCTGTGGGGAACACGTCTCGGAGCACTGCTCGGCCTGACCCATGTGTTACCTGGGGCCTGTGGGGAACACGTCTCGGAGCACTGCTCGGCCTGACCCCTGTGTTACCTGGGGCCTGCGAGGAACACATCTCGGAGCACTGCTCGGTCTAACCCCTGTGTTACCTGGGGTCTGCGGGGAACACGTCTCGGAGCACTGCTCGGCCTGACCCCTGTGTTACCTGGGGCCTGCGGGGAACACGTCTCGGAGCACTGCTCGGCCTGACCCCTGTGTTACCTGAGGCCTGCGGGGAACACGTCTTGGAGCACTGCTCGGCCTGACCCCTGTGTTAAATGGGGCCTGCGGGGAACACGTCTCGGAGCACTGCTCGGCCTGACCCCTGTGTTACCTGGGGCCTGCGGGGAGCACGTCTCGGAGCACTGTTCGGCCTGACCCCTGTGTTACCTGGGGCCTGCGGGGAGCACGTCTTGGAGCACTGCTCGGCCTGAACCCTGTGTTACCTGGGGCCTGCGGGGAATACGTCTCGGAGCACTGCTCGACCTGACCCCTGTGTTACCTGGGGGCCTGCGGGGAGCACCTCTCGGAGCACTGCTAGGCCTGACCCCTGTGTTACCTGGGGCCTGCGGGGAACACGTCTCGGAGCACTGCTCGGTTTGACCCCTGTGTTACCTGGGGAACACGTCTCGGAGCACTGATCGGCCTAATCCCTGTGTTACCTGGGGCCCGCGGGGAACACGTCTCGGAGCACTGCTCGGCCTGACCCCTGTGTTACCTGGGGCCTGCGGGGAGCACGTCTCGGAGCACTGCTCGTCCTGACCCCTGTGTTACCTGGGGCCTGCGGGGAACACGTCTCGGAGCAATGCTCGGCCTAACCCCTGTGTTACCTGGGGCCTGCGGGGAACACGTCTCGGAGCACTGCTCGGCCTGACCCCTGTGTTACCTGGGGCCTGCGGGGAGCACGTCTCGGAGCACTGCTCGGCCTGAACCCTGTGTTACCTGGGGCCTGCGGGGAACACGTCTCGGAGCATAGCTCGGCCTGACCCCTGTGTTACCTGGGGCCTGCGGGGAACACGTCTCGGAGCACTGCTCGGCCTAACCCCTGTGTTACCTGGGGCCTGCGGCGAGCGCGTCTTGGAGCACTGCTCGGCCTGACCCCTGTGTTACCTGGGGCCTGCGGGGAACACGTCTCGGAGCACTGCTCGGCCTAACCCCTGTCTTACCTGGGGCCTGCTTGGAACACGTCTCGGAGCACTGCTCGGCCTGGCCCCTGTGTTACCTGGGGCCTGCGGGGAACACGTCTCGGAGCACTGCTCGGCCTAACCCCTGTGTTACCTGGGGCCTGCGGGGAACACGTCTCGGAGCACTGCTCGGCCTAACCCCTGTGTTACCTGGGGCCTGTGGGGAACACGTCTCGGAGCACTGCTCGGCCTGACCCCTGTGTTACCTGGGGCCTGCGGGGAACACGTCTCGGAGCACTGCTCGGCCTGACCCCTGTGTTACCTGAGGCCTGCGGGGAACACGTCTCGGAGCACTGCTCGGCCTAACCCCTGTGTTACCTGGGGCCTGCGGGGAGCGCGTCTTGGAGCACTGCTCGGCCTGACCCCTGTGTTACCTGGGGCCTGCGGGGAATACGTCTCAGAGCACTGCTCGGCCTGACCCCTGTGTTACCTGGGGCCTGCGGGGAACACGTCTCGGAGCACTGCTCGGCCTAACCTCTGTGTCACCTAGGGCCTCCGGGCAACACGTCTCGGAGCACTGCTCGGCCTGACTCCTGTGTTACCTAGGGCCTGCAGGAAACACGTCTCGGAGCACTGCTCGGCCTGACACATGTGTTACCTGGGGCCTGCGGGGAACACGGCTCGTGGCACTGCTCGGCCTGACCCTTGTGTTACCTGAGGCCTGCGGGGAACACGTCTCGGAGCACTGCTCGGCCTGAACCCTGTGTTACCTAGGGCCTGCGGGGAACACGTCTCGGAGCACTGCTCGGCCTGACCCGTGTGTTACCTGGGGCCTGCGGGGAACACGTCTCGGAGCCCTGCTCGGTTTGACCCCTGTGTTACCTGGGGGCCTGCGGGGAGCACGTCTCGGAGCACTGCTAGGCCTGACCCCTGTGTTACCTGGGGCCTGCGGGGAACACGTCTCGGAGCACTGCTCGGTTTGACCGCTGTTTTACCTGGGGAACACGTCTCGGAGCACTGCTCGGCCTGACCCATGTGTTACCTGGGGCCTGTGGGGAACACGTCTCGGAGCACTGCTCGGCCTGACCCCTGTGTTACCTGGGGCCTGCGAGGAACACATCTCAGAGCACTGCTCGGTCTAACCCCTGTGTTACCTGGGGCCTGCGGGGAACACGTCTCGGAGCACTGCTCGGTTTGACCCCTGTGTTACCTGGGGAACACGTCTCGGAGCACTGATCGGCCTAATCCCTGTGTTACCTGGGGCCCGCGGGGAACACGTCTCGGAGCACTGCTCGGCCTGACCCCTGTGCTACCTGGGGCCTGCGGGGAGCACGTCTCGGAGCACTGCTCGTCCTGACCCCTGTGTTACCTGGGGCCTGCGGGGAACACGTCTCGGAGCAATGCTCGGCCTAACCCCTGTGTTACCTGGGGCCTGCGGGGAACACGTCTCGGAGCACTGCTCGGCCTGAACCCTGTGTTACCTGGGGCCTGCGGGGAACACGTCTCGGAGCATAGCTCGGCCTGACCCCTGTGTTACCTGAGGCCTGCGGGGAACACGTCTCGGAGCACTGCTCGGCCTAACCCCTGTGTTACCTGGGGCCTGCGGGGAGCGCGTCTTGGAGCACTGCTCGGCCTGACCCCTGTGTTACCTGGGGCCTGCGGGGAACACGTCTCGGAGCACTGCTCGGCCTAACCCCTGTGTTACCTGGGGCCTGCGGGGAATACGTCTCGGAGCACTGCTCGGCCTAACCCCTGTGTTACCTGGGGCCTGCGGGGAACACGTCTCGGAGCACTGCTCGGCCTGACTCCTGTGTTACCTAGGGCCTGCGGGGAACACGTCTCGGAGCACTGCTCGGCCTGACTCCTGTGTTACCTAGGGCCTGCGGGGAACACGTCTCGGAGCACTGCTCGGCCTGACCCATGTGTTACCTGGGGCCTGCGGGGAACACGTCTCGGAGCACTGCTCGGCCTGACCCTTGTGTTACCTGGGGCCTGTGGGGAACACGTCTCGGAGCACTGCTCGGCCTGACCCATGTGTTACCTGGGGCCTGTGGGGAACACGTCTCGGAGCACTGCTCGGCCTGACCCCTGTGTTACCTGGGGCCTGCGAGGAACACATCTCGGAGCACTGCTCGGTCTAACCCCTGTGTTACCTGGGGTCTGCGGGGAACACGTCTCGGAGCACTGCTCGGCCTGACCCCTGTGTTACCTGGGGCCTGCGGGGAACACGTCTCGGAGCACTGCTCGGCCTGACCCCTGTGTTACCTGAGGCCTGCGGGGAACACGTCTTGGAGCACTGCTCGGCCTGACCCCTGTGTTAAATGGGGCCTGCGGGGAACACGTCTCGGAGCACTGCTCGGCCTGACCCCTGTGTTACCTGGGGCCTGCGGGGAGCACGTCTCGGAGCACTGTTCGGCCTGACCCCTGTGTTACCTGGGGCCTGCGGGGAGCACGTCTTGGAGCACTGCTCGGCCTGAACCCTGTGTTACCTGGGGCCTGCGGGGAATACGTCTCGGAGCACTGCTCGACCTGACCCCTGTGTTACCTGGGGGCCTGCGGGGAGCACCTCTCGGAGCACTGCTAGGCCTGACCCCTGTGTTACCTGGGGCCTGCGGGGAACACGTCTCGGAGCACTGCTCGGTTTGACCCCTGTGTTACCTGGGGAACACGTCTCGGAGCACTGATCGGCCTAATCCCTGTGTTACCTGGGGCCCGCGGGGAACACGTCTCGGAGCACTGCTCGGCCTGACCCCTGTGTTACCTGGGGCCTGCGGGGAGCACGTCTCGGAGCACTGCTCGTCCTGACCCCTGTGTTACCTGGGGCCTGCGGGGAACACGTCTCGGAGCAATGCTCGGCCTAACCCCTGTGTTACCTGGGGCCTGCGGGGAACACGTCTCGGAGCACTGCTCGGCCTGACCCCTGTGTTACCTGGGGCCTGCGGGGAGCACGTCTCGGAGCACTGCTCGGCCTGAACCCTGTGTTACCTGGGGCCTGCGGGGAACACGTCTCGGAGCATAGCTCGGCCTGACCCCTGTGTTACCTGGGGCCTGCGGGGAACACGTCTCGGAGCACTGCTCGGCCTAACCCCTGTGTTACCTGGGGCCTGCGGCGAGCGCGTCTTGGAGCACTGCTCGGCCTGACCCCTGTGTTACCTGGGGCCTGCGGGGAACACGTCTCGGAGCACTGCTCGGCCTAACCCCTGTCTTACCTGGGGCCTGCTTGGAACACGTCTCGGAGCACTGCTCGGCCTGGCCCCTGTGTTACCTGGGGCCTGCGGGGAACACGTCTCGGAGCACTGCTCGGCCTAACCCCTGTGTTACCTGGGGCCTGCGGGGAACACGTCTCGGAGCACTGCTCGGCCTAACCCCTGTGTTACCTGGGGCCTGTGGGGAACACGTCTCGGAGCACTGCTCGGCCTGACCCCTGTGTTACCTGGGGCCTGCGGGGAACACGTCTCGGAGCACTGCTCGGCCTGACCCCTGTGTTACCTGAGGCCTGCGGGGAACACGTCTCGGAGCACTGCTCGGCCTAACCCCTGTGTTACCTGGGGCCTGCGGGGAGCGCGTCTTGGAGCACTGCTCGGCCTGACCCCTGTGTTACCTGGGGCCTGCGGGGAATACGTCTCAGAGCACTGCTCGGCCTGACCCCTGTGTTACCTGGGGCCTGCGGGGAACACGTCTCGGAGCACTGCTCGGCCTAACCTCTGTGTCACCTAGGGCCTCCGGGCAACACGTCTCGGAGCACTGCTCGGCCTGACTCCTGTGTTACCTAGGGCCTGCAGGAAACACGTCTCGGAGCACTGCTCGGCCTGACACATGTGTTACCTGGGGCCTGCGGGGAACACGGCTCGTGGCACTGCTCGGCCTGACCCTTGTGTTACCTGAGGCCTGCGGGGAACACGTCTCGGAGCACTGCTCGGCCTGAACCCTGTGTTACCTAGGGCCTGCGGGGAACACGTCTCGGAGCACTGCTCGGCCTGACCCGTGTGTTACCTGGGGCCTGCGGGGAACACGTCTCGGAGCCCTGCTCGGTTTGACCCCTGTGTTACCTGGGGGCCTGCGGGGAGCACGTCTCGGAGCACTGCTAGGCCTGACCCCTGTGTTACCTGGGGCCTGCGGGGAACACGTCTCGGAGCACTGCTCGGTTTGACCGCTGTTTTACCTGGGGAACACGTCTCGGAGCACTGCTCGGCCTGACCCATGTGTTACCTGGGGCCTGTGGGGAACACGTCTCGGAGCACTGCTCGGCCTGACCCCTGTGTTACCTGGGGCCTGCGAGGAACACATCTCAGAGCACTGCTCGGTCTAACCCCTGTGTTACCTGGGGTCTGCGGGGAACACGTCTCGGAGCACTGCTCTGCCTGACCCCTGTGTTACCTGGGGCCTGCGGGGAACACGTCTCGGAGCACTGCTCGGCCTGACCCCTGTGTTACCTGAGGCCTGCGGGGAACACGTCTTGGAGCACTGCTCGGCCTGACCCCTGTGTTAAATGGGGCCTGCGGGGAACACGTCTCGGAGCACTGCTCGGCCTGACCCCTGTGTTACCTGAGGCCTGCGGGGAACACGTCTCGGAGCACTGCTCGGCCTGACCCCTGTGTTACCTGGGGCCTGCGGGGAGCACGTCTTGGAGCACTGCTCGGCCTGACCCCTGTGTTACCTGGGGCCTGCGGGGAACACGTCTCGGAGCACTGCTCGACCTGACCCCTGTGTTACCTGGGGGCCTGCGGGGAGCACGTCTCGGAGCACTGCTAGGCCTGACCCCTGTGTTACCTGGGGCCTGCGGGGAACACGTCTCGGAGCACTGCTCGGTTTGACCCCTGTGTTACCTGGGGAACACGTCTCGGAGCACTGATCGGCCTAATCCCTGTGTTACCTGGGGCCCGCGGGGAACACGTCTTGGAGCACTGCTCGGCCTGACCCCTGTGTTACCTGGGGCCTGCGTTGAGCACGTCTCGGAGCACTGCTCGTCCTGACCCCTGTGTTACCTGGGGCCTGCGGGGAACACGTCTCGGAGCAATGCTCGGCCTAACCCCTGTGTTACCTGGGGCCTGCGGGGAACACGTCTCGGAGCACTGCTCGGCCTGACCCCTGTGTTACCTGGGGCCTGCGGGGAGCACGTCTCGGAGCACTGCTCGGCCTGAACCTTGTGTTACCTGGGGCCTGCGGGGAACACGTCTCGGAGCATAACTCGGCCTGACCCCTGTGTTACCTGAGGCCTGCGGGGAACACGTCTCGGAGCACTGCTCGGCCTAACCCCTGTGTTACCTGGGGCCTGCGGGGAGCGCGTCTTGGAGCACTGCTCGGCCTGACCCCTGTGTTACCTGGGGCCTGCGGGGAACACGTCTCGGAGCACTGCTCGGCCTAACCCCTGTGTTACCTGGGGCCTGCTTGGAACACGTCTCGGAGCACTGCTCGGCCTGGCCCCTGTGTTACCTGGGGCCTGCGGGGAACACGTCTCGGGGCACTGCTCGGCCTAACCCCTGTGTTACCTGGGGCCTGCGGGGAACACGTCTCGGAGCACTGCTCGGCCAAACCCCTGTGTTACCTGGGGCCTGTGGGGAACACGTCTCGGAGCACTGCTCGGCCTGACCCCTGTGTTACCTGGGGCCTGCGGGGAACACGTCTCGGAGCACTGCTCGGCCTGACCCCTGTGTTACCTGAGGCCTGCGGGGAAAACGTCTCGGAGCACTGCTCGGCCTAACCCCTGTGTTACCTGGGGCCTGCGGGGAGCGCGTCTTGGAGCACTGCTCGGCCTGACCCCTGTGTTACCTGGGGCCTGCGGGGAATACGTCTCAGAGCACTGCTCGGCCTGACTCCTGTGTTACCTGGGGCCTGCGGGGAACACGTCTCGGCGCACTGCTCGGCCTAACCTCTGTGTTACCTAGGGCCTCCGGGGAACACGTCTCGGAGCACTGCTCGGCCTGACTCCTGTGTTACCTAGGGCCTGCAGGGAACACGTCTCGGAGCACTGCTCGGCCTGACCCATATGTTACCTGGGGCCTGCGGGGAACACGTCTCGGAGCACTGCTCGGCCTGACCCTTGTGTTACCTGGGGCCTGTGGGGAACACGTCTCGGAGCACTGCTCGGCCTGACCCATGTGTTAGCTGGGGCCTGCGGGGAACACGTCTCGGAGCACTGCTCGGCCTGACCCCTGTGTTACCTGAGGCCTGCGGGGAACACGTCTCAGAGCGCTGCTCGGCCTGACCCATGTGTTAGCTGGGGCCTGCGGGGAACACGTCTCGGAGCACTGCTAGGCCTGATCCCTGTGTTACGTGAGGCCTGCGGGGAACACGTCTCGGAGCACTGCTCGGCCTGACCCCTGTGTTACCTGGGGCCTGCGGGCAACACGTCTCGGAGCACTGCTCGGCCTGACCCCTGTGTTACCTGAGGCCTGCGGGGAACACGTCTCGGAGCACTGCTCGGCCTAAACCCTGTGTTACCTGGGGTCTGCGGGGAACACGTCTCGGAGCACTGCTCGGCCTGACCCCTGTGTTACCTGGGGCCTGCGGGAAACACGTCTCGGAGCACTGCTCGGCCTAACCCCTGTGTTACCTGGGGCCTGTGGGGAACACGTCTCGGAGCACTGCTCGGCCTGACCCCTGTGTTACCTGGGGCCTGCGCGGAACACGTCTCGGAGCACTGCTCGGCCTGACCCCTGTGTTACCTGAGGCCTGCGGGGAACACGTCTCGGAGCACTGCTCGGCCTGACCCCTGTGTTACCTGGGGCCTGCGGGGAACACGTCTCGGAGCACCGCTCGGCCTGACCCCTGTGTTACCTGAGGCCTGCGGGGAACACGTCTCGGAGCACTGCTCGGCCTGACCCCTGTGTTACCTGGGGCCTGCGGGGAGCACGTCTTGGAGCACTGATCGGCCTGAACCCTGTGTTACCTAGGGCTTGCGGGGAACACGTCTCGGAGCACTGCTCGGCCTGACCCCTGTGTTACCTAGGGCTTGTGGGCAACACGTCTCGGAGCACTGATCGGCCTGAACCCTGTGTTACCTAGGGCCTGCGGGGAACACGTCTCGGAGCACTGCTAGGCCTGACCCCTGTGTTACCTGGGGCCTGCGGGGAACACGTCTCGGAGCACTGCTCGGTTTGACCGCTGTGTTACCTGCCGAACACGTCTCGGAGCACTGCTCGGCCTGACCCCTGTGTTACCTGGGGCCCGCGGGGAACACGTCTCGGAGCACTGCTCGGCCTGACCCCTGTGTTACCTGGGGCCTGCGGGGAGCACGTCTCGGAGCACTGCTCGTCCTGCCCCCTGTGTTACCTGGGGCCTGCGGGGAACACGTCTCGGAGCAATGCTCGGCCTAACCCCTGTGTTACCTGGGGCCTGCGGGGAACACGTCTCGGAGCACTGCTCGGCCTGACCCCTGTGTTACCTTGGGCCTGCGGGGAGCACGTCTCGGAGCACTGCTCGGCCTAACCCCTGTGTTACCTGGGGTCTGCGGGGAACACGTCTCGGAGCACTGCTCGGCCTGACCCCTGTGTTACCTGGGGCCTGCGGGGAACACGTCTCGGAGCACTGCTCGGCCTAACCCCTGTGTTACCTGGGGCCTGTGGGGAACACGTCTCGGAGCACTGCTCGGCCTGACCCCTGTGTTACCTGGGGCCTGCGGGGAACACGTCTCGGAGCACTGCTCGGCCTGACCCCTGTGTTACCTGAGGCCTGCGGGGAACACGTCTCGGAGCACTGCTCGGCCTGACCCCTGTGTTACCTGGGGCCTGCGGGGAACACGTCTCGGAGCACTGCTCGGCCTGACCCCTGTGTTAACTGAGGCCTGCGGGGAACACGTCTCGGAGCACTGCTCGGCCTTACCCCTGTGTTACCTGGGGCCTGCGGGGAACACGTTTCGGAGCACTGCTCGGCCTGACCCATGTGTTAGCTGGGGCCTGCGGGGAACACGTCTCGGAGCACTGCTCGGCCTGACCCCTGTGTTACCTGAGGCCTGCGGGGAACACGTCTCAGAGCACTGCTCGGCCTGACCCATGTGTTAGCTGGGGCCTGCGGGGAACACGTCTCGGAGCACTGCTAGGCCTGACCCCTGTGTTACGTGAGGCCTGCGGGGAACACGTCTCGGAGCACTGCTCGGCCTGACCCCTGTGTTACCTGGGGCCTGCGGGCAACACGTCTCGGAGCACTGCTCGGCCTGACCCCTGTGTTACCTGAGGCCTGCGGGGAACACGTCTCGGAGCACTGCTCGGCCTAAACCCTGTGTTACCTGGGGTCTGCGGGGAACACGTCTCGGAGCACTGCTCGGCCTGACCCCTGTGTTACCTGGGGCCTGCGGGAAACACGTCTCGGAGCACTGCTCGGCCTAACCCCTGTGTTACCTGGGGCCTGTGGGGAACACGTCTCGGAGCACTGCTCGGCCTGACCCCTGTGTTACCTGGGGCCTGCGCGGAACACGTCTCGGAGCACTCCTCGGCCTGACCCCTGTGTTACCTGAGGCCTGCGGGGAACACGTCTCGGAGCACTGCTCGGCCTGACCCCTGTGTTACCTGGGGCCTGCGGGGAACACGTCTCGGAGCACCGCTCGGCCTGACCCCTGTGTTACCTGAGGCCTGCGGGGAACACGTCTCGGAGCACTGCTCGGCCTGACCCCTGTGTTACCTGGGGCCTGCGGGGAGCACGTCTTGGAGCACTGATCGGCCTGAACCCTGTGTTACCTAGGGCCTGCGGGGAACACGTCTCGGAGCACTGCTCGGCCTGACCCCTGTGTTACCTAGGGCTCGTGGGCAACACGGCTCGGAGCACTGATCGGCCTGAACCCTGTGTTACCTAGGGCCTGCGGGGAACACGTCTCGGAGCACTGCTAGGCCTGACCCCTGTGTTACCTGGGGCCTGCGGGGAACACGTCTCGGAGCACTGCTCGGTTTGACCGCTGTGTTACCTGCCGAACACGTCTCGGAGCACTGCTCGGCCTGACCCCTGTGTTACCTGGGGCCCGCGGGGAACACGTCTCGGAGCACTGCTCGGCCTGACCCCTGTGTTACCTGGGGCCTGCGGGGAGCACGTCTCGGAGCACTGCTCGTCCTGCCCCCTGTGTTACCTGGGGCCTGCGGGGAACACGTCTCGGAGCAATGCTCGGCCTAACCCCTGTGTTACCTGGGGCCTGCGGGGAACACGTCTCGGAGCACTACTCGGCCTGACCCCTGTGTTACCTTGGGCCTGCGGGGAGCACGTCTCGGAGCACTGCTCGGCCTAACCCCTGTGTTACCTGGGGTCTGCGGGGAACACGTCTCGGAGCACTGCTCGGCCTGACCCCTGTGTTACCTGGGGCCTGCGGGGAACACGTCTCGGAGCACTGCTCGGCCTAACCCCTGTGTTACCTGGGGCCTGTGGGGAACACGTCTCGGAGCACTGCTCGGCCTGACCCCTGTGTTACCTGGGGCCTGCGGGGAACACGTCTCGGAGCACTGCTCGGCCTGACCCCTGTGTTACCTGAGGCCTGCGGGGAACACGTCTCGGAGCACTGCTCGGCCTGACCCCTGTGTTACCTGGGGCCTGCGGGGAACACGTCTCGGAGCACTGCTCGGCCTGACCCCTGTGTTAACTGAGGCCTGCGGGGAACACGTCTCGGAGCACTGCTCGGCCTTACCCCTGTGTTACCTGGGGCCTGCGGGGAGCACGTCTTGGAGCACTGCTCGGCCTGACCCCTGTGTTACCTGGGGCCTGCGGGGAACACGTCTCGGAGCACTGCTCGGCCTGACCCCTGTGTTACCTAGGGCTTGTGGGGAACACGTCTCGGAGCACTGATCGGCCTGAACCCTGTGTTACCTAGGGCCTGCGGGGAACACGTCTCGGAGCACTGCTCGGCCTGACCCCTGTGTTACCTGGGCCTGCGGGGAACACGTCTCGGAGCACTGCTCGGTTTGACCCCTGTGTTACCTGGGGGCCTGCGGGGAGCACGTCTCGGAGCACTGCTAGGCCTGACCCCTGTGTTACCTGGGGCCTGCGGGGAACACGTCTCGGAGCACTGCTCGGCCTGACCCCTGTGTTACGTGGGGCCTGCGGGGAGCACGTCTCGGAGCACTGCTCGGCCTAACCCCTGTGTTACCTGGGGCCTGCTTGGAACACGTCTCGGAGCACTGCTCGGCCTGGCCCCTGTGTTACATGGGGCCTGCGGGGAGCACGTCTCGGAGCACTGCTCGGCCTGACCCCTGTGTTACCTGGGGCCTGCGGGGAACACGTCTCGGGGCACTGCTCGGCCTAACCCCTGTGTTACCTGGGGCCTGCGGGGAACACGTCTCGGAGCACTGCTCGGCCTAACCCCTGTGTTACCTGGGGCCTGTGGGGAACACGTCTCGGAGCACTGCTCGGCCTGACCCCTGTGTTACCTGGGGCCTGCGGGGAACACGTCTCGGAGCACTGCTCGGCCTGACCCCTGTGTTACCTGAGGCCTGCGGGGAACACGTCTCGGAGCACTGCTCGGCCTAACCCCTGTGTTACCTGGGGCCTGCGGGGAGCGCGTCTTGGAGCACTGCTCGGCCTGACCCCTGTGTTACCTGGGGCCTGCGGGGAACACGTCTCAGAGCACTGCTCGGCCTGACCCCTGTGTTACCTGGGGCCTGCGGGGAGCGCGTCTTGGAGCACTGCTCGGCCTGACCCCTGTGTTACCTAGGGCCTGCGGGGAACACGTCTCGGAGCACTGCTCGGCCTGACTCCTGTGTTACCTAGGGCCTGCAGGGAACACGTCTGGGAGCACTGCTCGGCCTGACCCCTGTGTTACCTGGGGCCTGCGGGGAGCACGTCTCGGAGCACTGCTCGTCCTGCCCCCTGTGTTACCTGGGGCCTGCGGGGAACACGTCTCGGAGCAATGCTCGGCCTAACCCCTGTGTTACCTGGGGCCTGCGGGGAACACGTCTCGGAGCACTACTCGGCCTGACCCCTGTGTTACCTTGGGCCTGCGGGGAGCACGTCTCGGAGCACTGCTCGGCCTAACCCCTGTGTTACCTGGGGTCTGCGGGGAACACGTCTCGGAGCACTGCTCGGCCTGACCCCTGTGTTACCTGGGGCCTGCGGGGAACACGTCTCGGAGCACTGCTCGGCCTAACCCCTGTGTTACCTGGGGCCTGTGGGGAACACGTCTCGGAGCACTGCTCGGCCTGACCCCTGTGTTACCTGGGGCCTGCGGGGAACACGTCTCGGAGCACTGCTCGGCCTGACCCCTGTGTTACCTGAGGCCTGCGGGGAACACGTCTCGGAGCACTGCTCGGCCTGACCCCTGTGTTACCTGGGGCCTGCGGGGAACACGTCTCGGAGCACTGCTCGGCCTGACCCCTGTGTTAACTGAGGCCTGCGGGGAACACGTCTCGGAGCACTGCTCGGCCTTACCCCTGTGTTACCTGGGGCCTGCGGGGAGCACGTCTTGGAGCACTGCTCGGCCTGACCCCTGTGTTACCTGGGGCCTGCGGGGAACACGTCTCGGAGCACTGCTCGGCCTGACCCCTGTGTTACCTAGGGCTTGTGGGGAACACGTCTCGGAGCACTGATCGGCCTGAACCCTGTGTTACCTAGGGCCTGCGGGGAACACGTCTCGGAGCACTGCTCGGCCTGACCCCTGTGTTACCTGGGCCTGCGGGGAACACGTCTCGGAGCACTGCTCGGTTTGACCCCTGTGTTACCTGGGGGCCTGCGGGGAGCACGTCTCGGAGCACTGCTAGGCCTGACCCCTGTGTTACCTGGGGCCTGCGGGGAACACGTCTCGGAGCACTGCTCGGCCTGACCCCTGTGTTACGTGGGGCCTGCGGGGAGCACGTCTCGGAGCACTGCTCGGCCTAACCCCTGTGTTACCTGGGGCCTGCTTGGAACACGTCTCGGAGCACTGCTCGGCCTGGCCCCTGTGTTACATGGGGCCTGCGGGGAGCACGTCTCGGAGCACTGCTCGGCCTGACCCCTGTGTTACCTGGGGCCTGCGGGGAACACGTCTCGGGGCACTGCTCGGCCTAACCCCTGTGTTACCTGGGGCCTGCGGGGAACACGTCTCGGAGCACTGCTCGGCCTAACCCCTGTGTTACCTGGGGCCTGTGGGGAACACGTCTCGGAGCACTGCTCGGCCTGACCCCTGTGTTACCTGGGGCCTGCGGGGAACACGTCTCGGAGCACTGCTCGGCCTGACCCCTGTGTTACCTGAGGCCTGCGGGGAACACGTCTCGGAGCACTGCTCGGCCTAACCCCTGTGTTACCTGGGGCCTGCGGGGAGCGCGTCTTGGAGCACTGCTCGGCCTGACCCCTGTGTTACCTGGGGCCTGCGGGGAACACGTCTCAGAGCACTGCTCGGCCTGACCCCTGTGTTACCTGGGGCCTGCGGGGAGCGCGTCTTGGAGCACTGCTCGGCCTGACCCCTGTGTTACCTAGGGCCTGCGGGGAACACGTCTCGGAGCACTGCTCGGCCTGACTCCTGTGTTACCTAGGGCCTGCAGGGAACACGTCTGGGAGCACTGCTCGGCCTGACTCATGTGTTACCTAGGGCCTGCGGGGAACACGTCTCGGAGCACTGCTCGGCCTGACCCTTGTGTTACCTGGGGCCTGTGGGGAACACGTCTCGGAGCACTGCTCGGCCTGACCCATGTGTTACCTGGGGCCTGCGGGGAACACGTCTCGGAGCACTGCTCGGCCTGACCCTTTTGTTACCTGGGGCCTGTGGGGAACACGTCTCGGAGCACTGCTCGGCCTGACCCATGTGTTACCTGGGGCCTGTGGGGAACACGTCTCGGAGCACTGCTCGTCCTGACCCCTGTGTTACCTGGGGCCTGCGAGGAACACATCTCGGAGCACTGCTCGGCCTAACCCCTGCGTTACCTGGGGTCTGCGGGGAACACGTCTCGGAGCACTGCTCGGCTTGACCCCTGTGTTACCTGGGGTCTGCGGGGAACACGTCTCGGAGCACTGCTCGGCCTGACCCCTGTGTTACCTGAGGCCTGCGGGGAACACGTCTTGGAGCACTGCTCGGCCTGACCCCTGTGTTAAATGGGGCCTGCGGGGAACACGTCTCGGAGCACTGCTCGGCCTGACCCCTGTGTTACCTGAGGCCTGCGGGGAACACGTCTCGGAGCACTGCTCGGCCTGACCCCTGTGTTACCTGGGGCCTGCGGGGAGCACGTCTTGGAGCACTGCTCGGCCTGACCCCTGTGTTACCTGGGGCCTGCGGGGAACACGTCTCGGAGCACTGCTCGGCCTGACCCCTGTGTTACCTGGGGGCCTGCGGGGAGCACGTCTCGGAGCACTGCTAGGCCTGACCCCTCTGTTACCTGGGGCCTGCGGGGAACACGTCTCGGAGCACTGCTCGGTTTGACCCCTGTGTTACCTGGGGAACACGTCTCGGAGCACTGATCGGCCTAATCCCTGTGTTACCTGGGGCCCGCGGGGAACACGTCTCGGAGCACTGCTCGGCCTGACCCCTGTGTTACCTGGGGCCTGCGGGGAGCACGTCTCGGAGCACTGCTCGTCCTGACCCCTGTGTTACCTGGGGCCTGCGGGGAACACGTCTCGGAGCAATGCTCGGCCTAACCCCTGCCTTACCTGGGGCCTGCGGGGAACACGTCTCGGAGCACTGCTCGGCCTGACCCCTGTGTTACCTGGGGCCTGCGGGGAGCACGTCTCGGAGCACTGCTCGGCCTGAACCCTGTGTTAACTGGGGCCTGCGGGGAACACGTCTCGGAGCATTGCTCGGCCTGACCCCTGTGTTACCTGAGGCCTGCGGGGAAGACGTCTCGGAGCACTGCTCGGCCTAACCCCTGTGTTACCTGGGGCCTGCGGGGAGCGCGTCTTGGAGCACTGCTCGGCCTGACCCCTGTGTTACCTGGGGCCTGCGGGGAACACGTCTCGGAGCACTGCTCGGCCTAACCCCTGTTTTACCTGGGGCCTGCTTGGAACACGTCTCGGAGCACTGCTCGGCCTGGCCCGTGTGTTACCTGGGGCCTGCGGGGAACACGTCTCGGAGCACTGCTCGGCCTAACCCCTGTGTTACCTGGGGCCTGCGGGGAACAAGTCTCGGAGCACTGCTCGGCCTAACCCCTGTGTTACCTGGGGCCTGTGGGGAACACGTCTCGGAGCACTGCTCGGCCTGACTCCTGTGTTACCTAGGGCCTGCGGGGAACACGTCTCGGAGCACTGCTCGGCCTGACCCATGTGTTACCTGGGGTCTGCGGGGAACACGTCTCGGAGCACTGCTCGGCCTGACCCTTGTGTTACCTGGGGCCTGTGGGGAACACGTCTCGGAGCACTGCTCGGCCTGACCCATGTGTTACCTGGGGCCTGTGGGGAACACGTCTCGGAGCACTCCTCGGCCTGACCCCTGTGTTACCTGGGGCCTTTGAGGAACACATCTCGGAGCACTGCTCGGCCTAACCCCTGTGTTACCTGGGGTCTGCGGGGAACACGTCTCGGAGCACTGCTCGGCCTGACCCCTGTGTTACCTGGGGCCTGCGGGGAACACGTCTCGGAGCACTGCTCGGCCTGACCCCTGTGTTACCTGAGGCCTGCGGGGAACACGTCTTGGAGCACTGCTCGGCCTGACCCCTGTGTTAAATGGGGCCTGCGGGGAACACGTCTCGGAGCCCTGCTCGGCCTGACCCCTGTGTTACCTGAGGCCTGCGGGGAACACGTCTCGGAGCACTGCTCGGCCTGTCCCCTGTGTTACCTGGGGCCTGCGGGGAGCACGTCTTGGAGCACTGCTCGGCCTGACCCCTGTGTTACCTGGGGCCTGCGGGGAACACGTCTCGGAGCACTGCTCGGCCTGACCCCTGTGTTACCTGGGGGCCTGCGGGGAGCACGTCTCGGAGCACTGCTAGGCCTGACCCCTGTGTTACCTGGGGCCTGCGGGGAACACGTCTCGGAGCACTGCTCGGTTTGACCCCTGTGTTACCTGGGGAACACGTCTCGGAGCACTGATCGGCCTAATCCCTGTGTTACCTGGGGCCCGCGGGGAACACGTCTCGGAGCACTGCTCGGCCTAACCCCTGTGTTACCTGGGGCCTGCGGGGAGCACGTCTCGGAGCACTGCTCGTCCTGACCCCTGTGTTACCTGGGGCCTGCGGGGAACACGTCTCGGAGCAATGCTCGGCCTAACCCCTGTGTTACCTGGGGCCTGCGGGGAACACGTCTCGGAGCACTGCTCGGCCTGACCCCTGTGTTACCTGGGGCCTGCGGGGAGCACGTCTCGGAGCACTGCTCGGCCTGAACCCTGTGTTACCTGGGGCCTGCGGGGAACACGTCTCGGAGCATTGCTTGGCCTGACCCCTGTGTTACCTGAGGCCTGCGGGGAACACGTCTCGGAGCACTGCTCGGCCTAACCCCTGTGTTACCTGGGGCCTGCGGGGAGCGCGTCTTGGAGCACTGCTCGGCCTGACCCCTGTGTTACCTGGGGCCTGCGGGGAACACGTCTCGGAGCACTGCTCGGCCTAACCCCTGTGTTACCTGGGGCCTGCTTGGAACACGTCTCGGAGCACTGCTCGGCCTGGCCCGTGTGTTACCTGGGGCCTGCGGGGAACACGTCTCGGGGCACTGCTCGGCCTAACCCCTATGTTACCTGGGGCCTGCGGGGAACACGTCTCGGAGCACTGCTCGGCCTAACCCCTGTGTTACCTGGGGCCTGTGGGGAACACGTCTCGGAGCACTGCTCGGCCTGACCCCTGTGTTACCTGGGGCCTGCGGGGAACACGTCTCGGAGCACTGCTCGGCCTGACTCCTGTGTTACCTAGGGCCTGCGGGGAACACGTCTCGGAGCACTGCTCGGCCTGACCCATGTGTTACCTGGGGCCTGCGGGGATCACGTCTCGGAGCACTGCTCGTCCTGACCACTGTGTTACCTGGGGCCTGCGGGGAACACGTCTCGGAGCAATGCTCGGCCTAGCCCCTGTGTTACCTGGGGCCTGCGGGGAACACGTCTCGGAGCACTGCTCGGCCTGACCCCTGTGTTACCTGGGGCCTGCGGGGAGCACGTCTCGGAGCACTGCTCGGCCTGAACCCTGTGTTACCTGGGGCCTGCGGGGAACACGTCTCGGAGCATTGCTCGGCCTGACCCCTGTGTTACCTGAGGCCTGCGGGGAACACGTCTCGGAGCACTGCTCGGCCTAACCCCTGTGTTACCTGGGGAACACGTCTCGGAGCACTGATCGGCCTAATCCCTGTGTTACCTGGGGCCCGCGGGGAACACGTCTCGGAGCACTGCTCGGCCTGACCCCTGTGTTACCTGGGGCCTGCGGGGAGCACGTCTCGGAGCACTGCTCGTCCTGACCCCTGTGTTACCTGGGGCCTGCGGGGAACACGTCTCGGAGCAATGCTCGGCCTAACCCCTGTGTTACCTGGGGAACACGTCTCGGAGCACTGATCGGCCTAATCCCTGTGTTACCTGGGGCCCGCTCGGAACACGTCTCGGAGCACTGCTCGGCCTGACCCCTGTGTTACCTGGGGCCTGCGGGGAACACGTCTCGGAGCACTGCTCGGCCTGACCCCTGTGTTACCTGAGGCCTGCGGGGAACACGTCTCGGAGCACTGCTCGGCCTAACCCCTGTGTTACCTGGGGCCTGCAGGGAGCGCGTCTTGGAGCACTGCTCGGCCTGACCCCTGTGTTACCTGGGGCCTGCGGGGAACACGTCTCAGAGCACTGCTCGGCCTGACCCCTGTGTTACCTGGGGCCTGCGGGGAGCGCGTCTTGGAGCACTGCTCGGCCTGACCCCTGTGTTACCTAGGGCCTGCGGGGAACACCTCTCGGAGCACTGCTCGGCCTAACCCCTGTGTTACCTAGGGCCTCCGGGGAACACGTCTCGGAGCACTGCTCGGCCTGACTCCTGTGTTACCTAGGGCCTGCAGGGAACACGTCTGGGAGCACTGCTCGGCCTGACTCCTGTGTTACCTAGGGCCTGCGGGGAACACGTCTCGGAGCACTGCTCGGCCTGACTCCTGTGTTACCTAGGGCCTGCAGGGAACACGTCTCGGAGCACTGCTCGGCCTGACTCCTGTGTTACCTAGGGCCTGCGGGGAACACGTCTCGGAGCACTGCTCGGCCTGACCCATGTGTTACCTGGGGCCTGCGGGGAACACGTCTCGGAGCACTGCTCGGCCTGACCCTTGTGTTACCTGGGGCCTGTGGGGAACACGTCTCGGAGCACTGCTCGGCCTGACCCATGTGTTACCTGGGGCCTGTGGGGAACACGTCTCGGAGCACTGCTCGTCCTGACCCCTGTGTTACCTGGGGCCTGCGAGGAACACATCTCGGAGCACTGCTCGGCCTAACCCCTGTGTTACCTGGGGTCTGCGGGGAACACGTCTCGGAGCACTGCTCGGCCTGACCCCTGTGTTACCTGAGGCCTGCGGGGAACACGTCTTGGAGCACTGCTCGGCCTGACCCCTGTGTTAAATGGGGCCTGCGGGGAACACGTCTCGGAGCACTGCTCGGCCTGACCCCTGTGTTACCTGGGGCCTGCGGGGAGCACGTCTTGGAGCACTGCTCGGCCTGACCCCTGTGTTACCTGGGGCCTGCGGGGAACACGTCTCGGAGCACTGCTCGGCCTGACCCCTGTGTTACCTGGGGGCCTGCGGGGAGCACGTCTCGGAGCACTGCTAGGCCTGACCCCTGTGTTACCTGGGGCCTGCGGGGAACACGTCTCGGAGCACTGCTCGGTTTGACCCCTGTGTTACCTGGGGAACACGTCTCGGAGCACTGATCGGCCTAATCCCTGTGTTACCTGGGGCCCGCGGGGAACACGTCTCGGAGCACTGCTCGGCCTGACCCCTGTGTTACCTGGGGCCTGCGGGGAGCACGTCTCGGAGCACTGCTCGTCCTGACCCCTGTGTTACCTGGGGCCTGCGGGGAACACGTCTCGGAGCAATGCTCGGCCTGACCCCTGTGTTACCTGAGGCCTGCGGGGAACACGTCTCGGAGCACTGCTCGGCCTAACCCCTGTGTTACCTGGGGCCTGCGGGGAGCGCGTCTTGGAGCACTGCTCGGCCTGACCCCTGTGTTACCTGGGGCCTGCGGGGAACACGTCTCGGAGCACTGCTCGGCCTAACCCCTGTGTTACCTGGGGCCTGCTTGGAACACGTCTCGGAGCACTGCTCGGCCTGGCCCGTGTGTTACCTGGGGCCTGCGGGGAACACGTCTCGGGGCACTGCTCGGCCTAACCCCTGTGTTACCTGGGGCCTGCGGGGAATACGTCTCGGAGCACTGCTCGGCCTAACCCCTGTGTTACCTGGGGCCTGTGGGGAACACGTCTCGGAGCACTGCTCGGCCTGACCCCTGTGTTACCTGGGGCCTGCGGGGAACACGTCTCGGAGCACTGCTCGGCCTGACTCCTGTGTTACCTAGGGCCTGCAGGGAACACGTCTCGGAGCACTGCTCGGCCTGACTCCTGTGTTACCTAGGGCCTGCGGGGAACACGTCTCGGAGCACTGCTCGGCCTGACCCATGTGTTACCTGGGGCCTGCGGGGAACACGTCTCGGAGCACTGCTCGGCCTGACCCTTGTGTTACCTGGGGCCTGTGGGGAACACGTCTCGGAGCACTGCTCGGCCTGACCCATGTGTTACCTGGGGCCTGTGGGGAACACGTCTCGGAGCACTGCTCGGCCTGACCCCTGTGTTACCTGGGGCCTGCGAGGAACACATCTCGGAGCACTGCTCGGTCTAACCCCTGTGTTACCTGGGGTCTGCGGGGAACACGTCTCGGAGCACTGCTCGGCCTGACCCCTGTGTTACCTGGGGCCTGCGGGGAACACGTCTCGGAGCACTGCTCGGCCTGACCCCTGTGTTACCTGAGGCCTGCGGGGAACACGTCTTGGAGCACTGCTCGGCCTGACCCCTGTGTTAAATGGGGCCTGCGGGGAACACGTCTCGGAGCACTGCTCGGCCTGACCCCTGTGTTACCTGGGGCCTGCGGGGAGCACGTCTCGGAGCACTGCTCGGCCTGACCCCTGTGTTACCTGGGGCCTGCGGGGAGCACGTCTTGGAGCACTGCTCGGCCTGAACCCTGTGTTACCTGGGGCCTGCGGGGAATACGTCTCGGAGCGCTGCTCGACCTGACCCCTGTGTTACCTGGGGGCCTGCGGGGAGCACCTCTCGGAGCACTGCTAGGCCTGACCCCTGTGTTACCTGGGGCCTGCGGGGAACACGTCTCGGAGCACTGCTCGGTTTGACCCCTGTGTTACCTGGGGAACACGTCTCGGAGCACTGATCGGCCTAATCCCTGTGTTACCTGGGGCCCGCGGGGAACACGTCTCGGAGCACTGCTCGGCCTGACCCCTGTGTTACCTGGGGCCTGCGGGGAGCACGTCTCGGAGCACTGCTCGTCCTGACCCCTGTGTTACCTGGGGCCTGCGGGGAACACGTCTCGGAGCAATGCTCGGCCTAACCCCTGTGTTACCTGGGGCCTGCGGGGAACACGTCTCGGAGCACTGCTCGGCCTGACCCCTGTGTTACCTGGGGCCTGCGGGGAGCACGTCTCGGAGCACTGCTCGGCCTGAACCCTGTGTTACCTGGGGCCTGCGGGGAACACGTCTCGGAGCATAGCTCGGCCTGACCCCTGTGTTACCTGGGGCCTGCGGGGAACACGTCTCGGAGCACTGCTCGGCCTAACCCCTGTGTTACCTGGGGCCTGCGGGGAGCGCGTCTTGGAGCACTGCTCGGCCTGACCCCTGTGTTACCTGGGGCCTGCGGGGAACACGTCTCGGAGCACTGCTCGGCCTAACCCCTGTCTTACCTGGGGCCTGCTTGGAACACGTCTCGGAGCACTGCTCGGCCTGGCCCCTGTGTTACCTGGGGCCTGCGGGGAACACGTCTCGGAGCACTGCTCGGCCTAACCCCTGTGTTACCTGGGGCCTGCGGGGAACACGTCTCGGAGCACTGCTCGGCCTAACCCCTGTGTTACCTGGGGCCTGTGGGGAACACGTCTCGGAGCACTGCTCGGCCTGACCCCTGTGTTACCTGGGGCCTGCGGGGAACACGTCTCGGAGCACTGCTCGGCCTGACCCCTGTGTTACCTGAGGCCTGCGGGGAACACGTCTCGGAGCACTGCTCGGCCTAACCCCTGTGTTACCTGGGGCCTGCGGGGAGCGCGTCTTGGAGCACTGCTCGGCCTGACCCCTGTGTTACCTGGGGCCTGCGGGGAATACGTCTCAGAGCACTGCTCGGCCTGACCCCTGTGTTACCTGGGGCCTGCGGGGAACACGTCTCGGAGCACTGCTCGGCCTAACCTCTGTGTCACCTAGGGCCTCCGGGGAACACGTCTCGGAGCACTGCTCGGCCTGACTCCTGTGTTACCTAGGGCCTGCAGGAAACACGTCTCGGAGCACTGCTCGGCCTGACCCATGTGTTACCTGGGGCCTGCGGGGAACACGGCTCGTGGCACTGCTCGGCCTGACCCTTGTGTTACCTGAGGCCTGCGGGGAACACGTCTCGGAGCACTGCTCGGCCTGAACCCTGTGTTACCTAGGGCCTGCGGGGAACACGTCTCGGAGCACTGCTCGGCCTGACCCGTGTGTTACCTGGGGCCTGCGGGGAACACGTCTCGGAGCCCTGCTCGGTTTGACCCCTGTGTTACCTGGGGGCCTGCGGGGAGCACGTCTCGGAGCACTGCTAGGCCTGACCCCTGTGTTACCTGGGGCCTGCGGGGAACACGTCTCGGAGCACTGCTCGGTTTGACCGCTGTTTTACCTGGGGAACACGTCTCGGAGCACTGCTCGGCCTGACCCATGTGTTACCTGGGGCCTGTGGGGAACACGTCTCGGAGCACTGCTCGGCCTGACCCCTGTGTTACCTGGGGCCTGCGAGGAACACATCTCAGAGCACTGCTCGGTCTAACCCCTGTGTTACCTGGGGTCTGCGGGGAACACGTCTCGGAGCACTGCTCGGCCTGACCCCTGTGTTACCTGGGGCCTGCGGGGAACACGTCTCGGAGCAATGCTCGGCCTGACCCCTGTGTTACCTGAGGCCTGCGGGGAACACGTCTTGGAGCACTGCTCGGCCTGACCCCTGTGTTAAATGGGGCCTGCGGGGAACACGTCTCGGAGCACTGCTCGGCCTGACCCCTGTGTTACCTGAGGAATGCGGGGAACACGTCTCGGAGCACTGCTCGGCCTGACCCCTGTGTTACCTGGGGCCTGCGGGGAGCACGTCTTGGAGCACTGCTCGGCCTGACCCCTGTGTTACCTGGGGCCTGCGGGGAACACGTCTCGGAGCACTGCTCGACCTGACCCCTGTGTTACCTGGGGGCCTGCGGGGAGCACGTCTCGGAGCACTGCTAGGCCTGACCCCTGTGTTACCTGGGGCCTGCGGGGAACACGTCTCGGAGCACTGCTCGGTTTGACCCCTGTGTTACCTGGGGAACACGTCTCGGAGCACTGATCGGCCTAATCCCTGTGTTACCTGGGGCCCGCGGGGAACACGTCTCGGAGCACTGCTCGGCCTGACCCCTGTGTTACCTGGGGCCTGCGTTGAGCACGTCTCGGAGCACTGCTCGTCCTGACCCCTGTGTTACCTGGGGCCTGCGGGGAACACGTCTCGGAGCAATGCTCGGCCTAACCCCTGTGTTACCTGGGGCCTGCGGGGAACACGTCTCGGAGCACTGCTCGGCCTGACCCCTGTGTTACCTGGGGCCTGCGGGGAGCACGTCTCGGAGCACTGCTCGGCCTGAACCTTGTGTTACCTGGGGCCTGCGGGGAACACGTCTCGGAGCATAGCTCGGCCTGACCCCTGTGTTACCTGAGGCCTGCGGGGAACACGTCTCGGAGCACTGCTCGGCCTAACCCCTGTGTTACCTGGGGCCTGCGGGGAGCGCGTCTTGGAGCACTGCTCGGCCTGACCCCTGTGTTACCTGGGGCCTGCGGGGAACACGTCTCGGAGCACTGCTCGGCCTAACCCCTGTGTTACCTGGGGCCTGCTTGGAACACGTCTCGGAGCACTGCTCGGCCTGGCCCCTGTGTTACCTGGGGCCTGCGGGGAACACGTCTCGGGGCACTGCTCGGCCTAACCCCTGTGTTACCTGGGGCCTGCGGGGAACACGTCTCGGAGCACTGCTCGGCCAAACCCCTGTGTTACCTGGGGCCTGTGGGGAACACGTCTCGGAGCACTGCTCGGCCTGACCCCTGTGTTATCTGGGGCCTGCGGGGAACACGTCTCGGAGCACTGCTCGGCCTGACCCCTGTGTTACCTGAGGCCTGCGGGGAAAACGTCTCGGAGCACTGCTCGGCCTAACCCCTGTGTTACCTGGGGCCTGCGGGGAGCGCGTCTTGGAGCACTGCTCGGCCTGACCCCTGTGTTACCTGGGGCCTGCGGGGAATACGTCTCAGAGCACTGCTCGGCCTGACTCCTGTGTTACCTGGGGCCTGCGGGGAACACGTCTCGGAGCACTGCTCGGCCTAACCTCTGTGTTACCTAGGGCCTCCGGGGAACACGTCTCGGAGCACTGCTCGGCCTGACTCCTGTGTTACCTAGGGCCTGCAGGGAACACGTCTCGGAGCACTGCTCGGCCTGACCCTTATGTTACCTGGGGCCTGCGGGGAACACGTCTCGGAGCACTGCTCGGCCTGACCCTTGTGTTACCTGGGGCCTGTGGGGAACACGTCTCGGAGCACTGCTCGGCCTGACCCATGTGTTAGCTGGGGCCTGCGGGGAACACGTCTCGGAGCACTGCTCGGCCTGACCCCTGTGTTACCTGAGGCCTGCGGGGAACACGTCTCAGAGCACTGCTCGGCCTGACCCATGTGTTAGCTGGGGCCTGCGGGGAACACGTCTCGGAGCACTGCTAGGCCTGACCCCTGTGTTACGTGAGGCCTGCGGGGAACACGTCTCGGAGCACTGCTCGGCCTGACCCCTGTGTTACCTGGGGCCTGCGGGCAACACGTCTCGGAGCACTGCTCGGCCTGACCCCTGTGTTACCTGAGGCCTGCGGGGAACACGTCTCGGAGCACTGCTCGGCCTAAACCCTGTGTTACCTGGGGTCTGCGGGGAACACGTCTCGGAGCACTGCTCGGCCTGACCCCTGTGTTACCTGGGGCCTGCGGGAAACACGTCTCGGAGCACTGCTCGGCCTAACCCCTGTGTTACCTGGGGCCTGTGGGGAACACGTCTCGGAGCACTGCTCGGCCTGACCCCTGTGTTACCTGGGGCCTGCGCGGAACACGTCTCGGAGCACTGCTCGGCCTGACCCCTGTGTTACCTGAGGCCTGCGGGGAACACGTCTCGGAGCACTGCTCGGCCTGACCCCTGTGTTACCTGGGGCCTGCGGGGAACACGTCTCGGAGCACCGCTCGGCCTGACCCCTGTGTTACCTGAGGCCTGCGGGGAACACGTCTCGGAGCACTGCTCGGCCTGACCCCTGTGTTACCTGGGGCCTGCGGGGAGCACGTCTTGGAGCACTGATCGGCCTGAACCCTGTGTTACCTAGGGCCTGCGGGGAACACGTCTCGGAGCACTGCTCGGCCTGACCCCTGTGTTACCTAGGGCTTGTGGGCAACACGTCTCGGAGCACTGATCGGCCTGAACCCTGTGTTACCTAGGGCCTGCGGGGAACACGTCTCGGAGCACTGCTAGGCCTGACCCCTGTGTTACCTGGGGCCTGCGGGGAACACGTCTCGGAGCACTGCTCGGTTTGACCGCTGTGTTACCTGCCGAACACGTCTCGGAGCACTGCTCGGCCTGACCCCTGTGTTACCTGGGGCCCGCGGGGAACACGTCTCGGAGCACTGCTCGGCCTGACCCCTGTGTTACCTGGGGCCTGCGGGGAGCACGTCTCGGAGCACTGCTCGTCCTGCCCCCTGTGTTACCTGGGGCCTGCGGGGAACACGTCTCGGAGCAATGCTCGGCCTAACCCCTGTGTTACCTGGGGCCTGCGGGGAACACGTCTCGGAGCACTGCTCGGCCTGACCCCTGTGTTACCTTGGGCCTGCGGGGAGCACGTCTCGGAGCACTGCTCGGCCTAACCCCTGTGTTACCTGGGGTCTGCGGGGAACACGTCTCGGAGCACTGCTCGGCCTGACCCCTGTGTTACCTGGGGCCTGCGGGGAACACGTCTCGGAGCACTGCTCGGCCTAACCCCTGTGTTACCTGGGGCCTGTGGGGAACACGTCTCGGAGCACTGCTCGGCCTGACCCCTGTGTTACCTGGGGCCTGCGGGGAACACGTCTCGGAGCACTGCTCGGCCTGACCCCTGTGTTACCTGAGGCCTGCGGGGAACACGTCTCGGAGCACTGCTCGGCCTGACCCCTGTGTTACCTGGGGCCTGCGGGGAACACGTCTCGGAGCACTGCTCGGCCTGACCCCTGTGTTAACTGAGGCCTGCGGGGAACACGTCTCGGAGCACTGCTCGGCCTTACCCCTGTGTTACCTGGGGCCTGCGGGGAACACGTCTCGGAGCACTGCTCGGCCTGACCCATGTGTTAGCTGGGGCCTGCGGGGAACACGTCTCGGAGCACTGCTCGGCCTGACCCCTGTGTTACCTGAGGCCTGCGGGGAACACGTCTCAGAGCACTGCTCGGCCTGACCCATGTGTTAGCTGGGGCCTGCGGGGAACACGTCTCGGAGCACTGCTAGGCCTGACCCCTGTGTTACGTGAGGCCTGCGGGGAACACGTCTCGGAGCACTGCTCGGCCTGACCCCTGTGTTACCTGGGGCCTGCGGGCAACACGTCTCGGAGCACTGCTCGGCCTGACCCCTGTGTTACCTGAGGCCTGCGGGGAACACGTCTCGGAGCACTGCTCGGCCTAAACCCTGTGTTACCTGGGGTCTGCGGGGAACACGTCTCGGAGCACTGCTCGGCCTGACCCCTGTGTTACCTGGGGCCTGCGGGAAACACGTCTCGGAGCACTGCTCGGCCTAACCCCTGTGTTACCTGGGGCCTGTGGGGAACACGTCTCGGAGCACTGCTCGGCCTGACCCCTGTGTTACCTGGGGCCTGCGCGGAACACGTCTCGGAGCACTGCTCGGCCTGACCCCTGTGTTACCTGAGGCCTGCGGGGAACACGTCTCGGAGCACTGCTCGGCCTGACCCCTGTGTTACCTGGGGCCTGCGGGGAACACGTCTCGGAGCACCGCTCGGCCTGACCCCTGTGTTACCTGAGGCCTGCGGGGAACACGTCTCGGAGCACTGCTCGGCCTGACCCCTGTGTTACCTGGGGCCTGCGGGGAGCACGTCTTGGAGCACTGATCGGCCTGAACCCTGTGTTACCTAGGGCCTGCGGGGAACACGTCTCGGAGCACTGCTCGGCCTGACCCCTGTGTTACCTAGGGCTTGTGGGCAACACGTCTCGGAGCACTGATCGGCCTGAACCCTGTGTTACCTAGGGCCTGCGGGGAACACGTCTTGGAGCACTGCTAGGCCTGACCCCTGTGTTACCTGGGGCCTGCGGGGAACACGTCTCGGAGCACTGCTCGGTTTGACCGCTGTGTTACCTGCCGAACACGTCTCGGAGCACTGCTCGGCCTGACCCCTGTGTTACCTGGGGCCCGCGGGGAACACGTCTCGGAGCACTGCTCGGCCTGACCCCTGTGTTACCTGGGGCCTGCGGGGAGCACGTCTCGGAGCACTGCTCGTCCTGCCCCCTGTGTTACCTGGGGCCTGCGGGGAACACGTCTCGGAGCAATGCTCGGCCTAACCCCTGTGTTACCTGGGGCCTGCGGGGAACACGTCTCGGAGCACTACTCGGCCTGACCCCTGTGTTACCTTGGGCCTGCGGGGAGCACGTCTCGGAGCACTGCTCGGCCTAACCCCTGTGTTACCTGGGGTCTGCGGGGAACACGTCTCGGAGCACTGCTCGGCCTGACCCCTGTGTTACCTGGGGCCTGCGGGGAACACGTCTCGGAGCACTGCTCGGCCTAACCCCTGTGTTACCTGGGGCCTGTGGGGAACACGTCTCGGAGCACTGCTCGGCCTGACCCCTGTGTTACCTGGGGCCTGCGGGGAACACGTCTCGGAGCACTGCTCGGCCTGACCCCTGTGTTACCTGAGGCCTGCGGGGAACACGTCTCGGAGCACTGCTCGGCCTGACCCCTGTGTTACCTGGGGCCTGCGGGGAACACGTCTCGGAGCACTGCTCGGCCTGACCCCTGTGTTAACTGAGGCCTGCGGGGAACACGTCTCGGAGCACTGCTCGGCCTTACCCCTGTGTTACCTGGGGCCTGCGGGGAGCACGTCTTGGAGCACTGCTCGGCCTGACCCCTGTGTTACCTGGGGCCTGCGGGGAACACGTCTCGGAGCACTGCTCGGCCTGACCCCTGTGTTACCTAGGGCTTGTGGGGAACACGTCTCGGAGCACTGATCGGCCTGAACCCTGTGTTACCTAGGGCCTGCGGGGAACACGTCTCGGAGCACTGCTCGGCCTGACCCCTGTGTTACCTGGGCCTGCGGGGAACACGTCTCGGAGCACTGCTCGGTTTGACCCCTGTGTTACCTGGGGGCCTGCGGGGAGCACGTCTCGGAGCACTGCTAGGCCTGACCCCTGTGTTACCTGGGGCCTGCGGGGAACACGTCTCGGAGCACTGCTCGGCCTGACCCCTGTGTTACGTGGGGCCTGCGGGGAGCACGTCTCGGAGCACTGCTCGGCCTAACCCCTGTGTTACCTGGGGCCTGCTTGGAACACGTCTCGGAGCACTGCTCGGCCTGGCCCCTGTGTTACATGGGGCCTGCGGGGAGCACGTCTCGGAGCACTGCTCGGCCTGACCCCTGTGTTACCTGGGGCCTGCGGGGAACACGTCTCGGGGCACTGCTCGGCCTAACCCCTGTGTTACCTGGGGCCTGCGGGGAACACGTCTCGGAGCACTGCTCGGCCTAACCCCTGTGTTACCTGGGGCCTGTGGGGAACACGTCTCGGAGCACTGCTCGGCCTGACCCCTGTGTTACCTGGGGCCTGCGGGGAACACGTCTCGGAGCACTGCTCGGCCTGACCCCTGTGTTACCTGAGGCCTGCGGGGAACACGTCTCGGAGCACTGCTCGGCCTAACCCCTGTGTTACCTGGGGCCTGCGGGGAGCGCGTCTTGGAGCACTGCTCGGCCTGACCCCTGTGTTACCTGGGGCCTGCGGGGAACACGTCTCAGAGCACTGCTCGGCCTGACCCCTGTGTTACCTGGGGCCTGCGGGGAGCGCGTCTTGGAGCACTGCTCGGCCTGACCCCTGTGTTACCTAGGGCCTGCGGGGAACACGTCTCGGAGCACTGCTCGGCCTGACTCCTGTGTTACCTAGGGCCTGCAGGGAACACGTCTGGGAGCACTGCTCGGCCTGACTCATGTGTTACCTAGGGCCTGCGGGGAACACGTCTCGGAGCACTGCTCGGCCTGACCCTTGTGTTACCTGGGGCCTGTGGGGAACACGTCTCGGAGCACTGCTCGGCCTGACCCATGTGTTACCTGGGGCCTGCGGGGAACACGTCTCGGAGCACTGCTCGGCCTGACCCTTTTGTTACCTGGGGCCTGTGGGGAACACGTCTCGGAGCACTGCTCGGCCTGACCCATGTGTTACCTGGGGCCTGTGGGGAACACGTCTCGGAGCACTGCTCGTCCTGACCCCTGTGTTACCTGGGGCCTGCGAGGAACACATCTCGGAGCACTGCTCGGCCTAACCCCTGCGTTACCTGGGGTCTGCGGGGAACACGTCTCGGAGCACTGCTCGGCTTGACCCCTGTGTTACCTGGGGTCTGCGGGGAACACGTCTCGGAGCACTGCTCGGCCTGACCCCTGTGTTACCTGAGGCCTGCGGGGAACACGTCTTGGAGCACTGCTCGGCCTGACCCCTGTGTTAAATGGGGCCTGCGGGGAACACGTCTCGGAGCACTGCTCGGCCTGACCCCTGTGTTACCTGAGGCCTGCGGGGAACACGTCTCGGAGCACTGCTCGGCCTGACCCCTGTGTTACCTGGGGCCTGCGGGGAGCACGTCTTGGAGCACTGCTCGGCCTGACCCCTGTGTTACCTGGGGCCTGCGGGGAACACGTCTCGGAGCACTGCTCGGCCTGACCCCTGTGTTACCTGGGGGCCTGCGGGGAGCACGTCTCGGAGCACTGCTAGGCCTGACCCCTCTGTTACCTGGGGCCTGCGGGGAACACGTCTCGGAGCACTGCTCGGTTTGACCCCTGTGTTACCTGGGGAACACGTCTCGGAGCACTGATCGGCCTAATCCCTGTGTTACCTGGGGCCCGCGGGGAACACGTCTCGGAGCACTGCTCGGCCTGACCCCTGTGTTACCTGGGGCCTGCGGGGAGCGCGTCTCGGAGCACTGCTCGTCCTGACCCCTGTGTTACCTGGGGCCTGCGGGGAACACGTCTCGGAGCAATGCTCGGCCTAACCCCTGTGTTACCTGGGGCCTGCGGGGAACACGTCTCGGAGCACTGCTCGGCCTGACCCCTGTGTTACCTGGGGCCTGCGGGGAGCACGTCTCGGAGCACTGCTCGGCCTGAACCCTGTGTTACCTGGGGCCTGCGGGGAACACGTCTCGGAGCATTGCTCGGCCTGACCCCTGTGTTACCTGAGGCCTGCGGGGAAGACGTCTCGGAGCACTGCTCGGCCTAACCCCTGTGTTACCTGGGGCCTGCGGGGAGCGCGTCTTGGAGCACTGCTCGGCCTGACCCCTGTGTTACCTGGGGCCTGCGGGGAACACGTCTCGGAGCACTGCTCGGCCTAACCCCTGTTTTACCTGGGGCCTGCTTGGAACACGTCTCGGAGCACTGCTCGGCCTGGCCCATGTGTTACCTGGGGCCTGCGGGGAACACGTCTCGGAGCACTGCTCGGCCTAACCCCTGTGTTACCTGGGGCCTGCGGGGAACACGTCTCGGAGCACTGCTCGGCCTAACCCCTGTGTTACCTGGGGCCTGTGGGGAACACGTCTCGGAGCACTGCTCGGCCTGACTCCTGTGTTACCTAGGGCCTGCGGGGAACACGTCTCGGAGCACTGCTCGGCCTGACCCATGTGTTACCTGGGGTCTGCGGGGAACACGTCTCGGAGCACTGCTCGGCCTGACCCTTGTGTTACCTGGGGCCTGTGGGGAACACGTCTCGGAGCACTGCTCGGCCTGACCCATGTGTTACCTGGGGCCTGTGGGGAACACGTCTCGGAGCACTCCTCGGCCTGACCCCTGTGTTACCTGGGGCCTTTGAGGAACACATCTCGGAGCACTGCTCGGCCTAACCCCTGTGTTACCTGGGGTCTGCGGGGAACACGTCTCGGAGCACTGCTCGGCCTGACCCCTGTGTTACCTGGGGCCTGCGGGGAACACGTCTCGGAGCACTGCTCGGCCTGACCCCTGTGTTACCTGAGGCCTGCGGGGAACACGTCTTGGAGCACTGCTCGGCCTGACCCCTGTGTTAAATGGGGCCTGCGGGGAACACGTCTCGGAGCCCTGCTCGGCCTGACCCCTGTGTTACCTGAGGCCTGCGGGGAACACGTCTCGGAGCACTGCTCGGCCTGTCCCCTGTGTTACCTGGGGCCTGCGGGGAGCACGTCTTGGAGCACTGCTCGGCCTGACCCCTGTGTTACCTGGGGCCTGCGGGGAACACGTCTCGGAGCACTGCTCGGCCTGACCCCTGTGTTACCTGGGGGCCTGCGGGGAGCACGTCTCGGAGCACTGCTAGGCCTGACCCCTGTGTTACCTGGGGCCTGCGGGGAACACGTCTCGGAGCACTGCTCGGTTTGACCCCTGTGTTACCTGGGGAACACGTCTCGGAGCACTGATCGGCCTAATCCCTGTGTTACCTGGGGCCCGCGGGGAACACGTCTCGGAGCACTGCTCGGCCTAACCCCTGTGTTACCTGGGGCCTGCGGGGAGCACGTCTCGGAGCACTGCTCGTCCTGACCCCTGTGTTACCTGGGGCCTGCGGGGAACACGTCTCGGAGCAATGCTCGGCCTAACCCCTGTGTTACCTGGGGCCTGCGGGGAACACGTCTCGGAGCACTGCTCGGCCTGACCCCTGTGTTACCTGGGGCCTGCGGGGAGCACGTCTCGGAGCACTGCTCGGCCTGAACCCTGTGTTACCTGGGGCCTGCGGGGAACACGTCTCGGAGCATTGCTTGGCCTGACCCCTGTGTTACCTGAGGCCTGCGGGGAACACGTCTCAGAGCACTGCTCGGCCTAACCCCTGTGTTACCTGGGGCCTGCGGGGAGCGCGTCTTGGAGCACTGCTCGGCCTGACCCCTGTGTTACCTGGGGCCTGCGGGGAACACGTCTCGGAGCACTGCTCGGCCTAACCCCTGTGTTACCTGGGGCCTGCTTGGAACACGTCTCGGAGCACTGCTTGGCCTGGCCCGTGTGTTACCTGGGGCCTGCGGGGAACACGTCTCGGGGCACTGCTCGGCCTAACCCCTATGTTACCTGGGGCCTGCGGGGAACACGTCTCGGAGCACTGCTCGGCCTAACCCCTGTGTTACCTGGGGCCTGTGGGGAACACGTCTCGGAGCACTGCTCGGCCTGACCCCTGTGTTACCTGGGGCCTGCGGGGAACACGTCTCGGAGCACTGCTCGGCCTGACTCCTGTGTTACCTAGGGCCTGCGGGGAACACGTCTCGGAGCACTGCTCGGCCTGACCCATGTGTTACCTGGGGCCTGCGGGGAGCACGTCTCGGAGCACTGCTCGTCCTGACCACTGTGTTACCTGGGGCCTGCGGGGAACACGTCTCGGAGCAATGCTCGGCCTAGCCCCTGTGTTACCTGGGGCCTGCGGGGAACACGTCTCGGAGCACTGCTCGGCCTGACCCCTGTGTTACCTGGGGCCTGCGGGGAGCACGTCTCGGAGCACTGCTCGGCCTGAACCCTGTGTTACCTGGGGCCTGCGGGGAACACGTCTCGGAGCATTGCTCGGCCTGACCCCTGTGTTACCTGAGGCCTGCGGGGAACACGTCTCGGAGCACTGCTTGGCCTAACCCCTGTGTTACCTGGGGCCTGCGGGGAGCGCGTCTTGGAGCACTGCTCGGCCTGACCCCTGTGTTACCTGGGGCCTGCGGGGAACACGTCTCGGAGCACTGCTCGGCCTAACCCCTGTGTTACCTGGGGCCTGTGGGGAACACGTCTCGGAGCACTGCTCGGCCTGACCCCTGTGTTACCTGGGGCCTGCGGGGAACACGTCTCGGAGCACTGCTCGGCCTGACTCCTGTGTTACCTGGGGCCTGCGGGGAACACGTCTCGGAGCACTGCTCGGCCTGACCCATGTGTTACCTGGGGCCTGCGGGGAACACGTCTCGGAGCACTGCTCGGCCTGACCCTTTTGTTACCTGGGGCCTGTGGGGAACACGTCTCGGAGCACTGCTCGGCCTGACCCATGTGTTACCTGGGGCCTGTGGGGAACACGTCTCGGAGCACTGCTCGTCCTGACCCCTGTGTTACCTGGGGCCTGCGAGGAACACATCTCGGAGCACTGCTCGGCCTAACCCCTGCGTTACCTGGGGTCTGCGGGGAACACGTCTCGGAGCACTGCTCGGCTTGACCCCTGTGTTACCTGGGGTCTGCGGGGAACACGTCTCGGAGCACTGCTCGGCCTGACCCCTGTGTTACCTGAGGCCTGCGGGGAACACGTCTTGGAGCACTGCTCGGCCTGACCCCTGTGTTAAATGGGGCCTGCGGGGAACACGTCTCGGAGCACTGCTCGGCCTGACCCCTGTGTTACCTGAGGCCTGCGGGGAACACGTCTCGGAGCACTGCTCGGCCTGACCCCTGTGTTACCTGGGGCCTGCGGGGAGCACGTCTTGGAGCACTGCTCGGCCTGACCCCTGTGTTACCTGGGGCCTGCGGGGAACACGTCTCGGAGCACTGCTCGGCCTGACCCCTGTGTTACCTGGGGGCCTGCGGGGAGCACGTCTCGGAGCACTGCTAGGCCTGACCCCTCTGTTACCTGGGGCCTGCGGGGAACACGTCTCGGAGCACTGCTCGGTTTGACCCCTGTGTTACCTGGGGAACACGTCTCGGAGCACTGATCGGCCTAATCCCTGTGTTACCTGGGGCCCGCGGGGAACACGTCTCGGAGCACTGCTCGGCCTGACCCCTGTGTTACCTGGGGCCTGCGGGGAGCGCGTCTCGGAGCACTGCTCGTCCTGACCCCTGTGTTACCTGGGGCCTGCGGGGAACACGTCTCGGAGCAATGCTCGGCCTAACCCCTGTGTTACCTGGGGCCTGCGGGGAACACGTCTCGGAGCACTGCTCGGCCTGACCCCTGTGTTACCTGGGGCCTGCGGGGAGCACGTCTCGGAGCACTGCTCGGCCTGAACCCTGTGTTACCTGGGGCCTGCGGGGAACACGTCTCGGAGCATTGCTCGGCCTGACCCCTGTGTTACCTGAGGCCTGCGGGGAAGACGTCTCGGAGCACTGCTCGGCCTAACCCCTGTGTTACCTGGGGCCTGCGGGGAGCGCGTCTTGGAGCACTGCTCGGCCTGACCCCTGTGTTACCTGGGGCCTGCGGGGAACACGTCTCGGAGCACTGCTCGGCCTAACCCCTGTTTTACCTGGGGCCTGCTTGGAACACGTCTCGGAGCACTGCTCGGCCTGGCCCATGTGTTACCTGGGGCCTGCGGGGAACACGTCTCGGAGCACTGCTCGGCCTAACCCCTGTGTTACCTGGGGCCTGCGGGGAACACGTCTCGGAGCACTGCTCGGCCTAACCCCTGTGTTACCTGGGGCCTGTGGGGAACACGTCTCGGAGCACTGCTCGGCCTGACTCCTGTGTTACCTAGGGCCTGCGGGGAACACGTCTCGGAGCACTGCTCGGCCTGACCCATGTGTTACCTGGGGTCTGCGGGGAACACGTCTCGGAGCACTGCTCGGCCTGACCCTTGTGTTACCTGGGGCCTGTGGGGAACACGTCTCGGAGCACTGCTCGGCCTGACCCATGTGTTACCTGGGGCCTGTGGGGAACACGTCTCGGAGCACTCCTCGGCCTGACCCCTGTGTTACCTGGGGCCTTTGAGGAACACATCTCGGAGCACTGCTCGGCCTAACCCCTGTGTTACCTGGGGTCTGCGGGGAACACGTCTCGGAGCACTGCTCGGCCTGACCCCTGTGTTACCTGGGGCCTGCGGGGAACACGTCTCGGAGCACTGCTCGGCCTGACCCCTGTGTTACCTGAGGCCTGCGGGGAACACGTCTTGGAGCACTGCTCGGCCTGACCCCTGTGTTAAATGGGGCCTGCGGGGAACACGTCTCGGAGCCCTGCTCGGCCTGACCCCTGTGTTACCTGAGGCCTGCGGGGAACACGTCTCGGAGCACTGCTCGGCCTGTCCCCTGTGTTACCTGGGGCCTGCGGGGAGCACGTCTTGGAGCACTGCTCGGCCTGACCCCTGTGTTACCTGGGGCCTGCGGGGAACACGTCTCGGAGCACTGCTCGGCCTGACCCCTGTGTTACCTGGGGGCCTGCGGGGAGCACGTCTCGGAGCACTGCTAGGCCTGACCCCTGTGTTACCTGGGGCCTGCGGGGAACACGTCTCGGAGCACTGCTCGGTTTGACCCCTGTGTTACCTGGGGAACACGTCTCGGAGCACTGATCGGCCTAATCCCTGTGTTACCTGGGGCCCGCGGGGAACACGTCTCGGAGCACTGCTCGGCCTAACCCCTGTGTTACCTGGGGCCTGCGGGGAGCACGTCTCGGAGCACTGCTCGTCCTGACCCCTGTGTTACCTGGGGCCTGCGGGGAACACGTCTCGGAGCAATGCTCGGCCTAACCCCTGTGTTACCTGGGGCCTGCGGGGAACACGTCTCGGAGCACTGCTCGGCCTGACCCCTGTGTTACCTGGGGCCTGCGGGGAGCACGTCTCGGAGCACTGCTCGGCCTGAACCCTGTGTTACCTGGGGCCTGCGGGGAACACGTCTTGGAGCATTGCTTGGCCTGACCCCTGTGTTACCTGAGGCCTGCGGGGAACACGTCTCAGAGCACTGCTCGGCCTAACCCCTGTGTTACCTGGGGCCTGCGGGGAGCGCGTCTTGGAGCACTGCTCGGCCTGACCCCTGTGTTACCTGGGGCCTGCGGGGAACACGTCTCGGAGCACTGCTCGGCCTAACCCCTGTGTTACCTGGGGCCTGCTTGGAACACGTCTCGGAGCACTGCTTGGCCTGGCCCGTGTGTTACCTGGGGCCTGCGGGGAACACGTCTCGGGGCACTGCTCGGCCTAACCCCTATGTTACCTGGGGCCTGCGGGGAACACGTCTCGGAGCACTGCTCGGCCTAACCCCTGTGTTACCTGGGGCCTGTGGGGAACACGTCTCGGAGCACTGCTCGGCCTGACCCCTGTGTTACCTGGGGCCTGCGGGGAACACGTCTCGGAGCACTGCTCGGCCTGACTCCTGTGTTACCTAGGGCCTGCGGGGAACACGTCTCGGAGCACTGCTCGGCCTGACCCATGTGTTACCTGGGGCCTGCGGGGAGCACGTCTCGGAGCACTGCTCGTCCTGACCACTGTGTTACCTGGGGCCTGCGGGGAACACGTCTCGGAGCAATGCTCGGCCTAGCCCCTGTGTTACCTGGGGCCTGCGGGGAACACGTCTCGGAGCACTGCTCGGCCTGACCCCTGTGTTACCTGGGGCCTGCGGGGAGCACGTCTCGGAGCACTGCTCGGCCTGAACCCTGTGTTACCTGGGGCCTGCGGGGAACACGTCTCGGAGCATTGCTCGGCCTGACCCCTGTGTTACCTGAGGCCTGCGGGGAACACGTCTCGGAGCACTGCTTGGCCTAACCCCTGTGTTACCTGGGGCCTGCGGGGAGCGCGTCTTGGAGCACTGCTCGGCCTGACCCCTGTGTTACCTGGGGCCTGCGGGGAACACGTCTCGGAGCACTGCTCGGCCTAACCCCTGTGTTACCTGGGGCCTGTGGGGAACACGTCTCGGAGCACTGCTCGGCCTGACCCCTGTGTTACCTGGGGCCTGCGGGGAACACGTCTCGGAGCACTGCTCGGCCTGACTCCTGTGTTACCTGGGGCCTGCGGGGAACACGTCTCGGAGCACTGCTCGGCCTGACCCATGTGTTACCTGGGGCCTGCGGGGAACACGTCTCGGAGCACTGCTCGGCCTGACCCTTGTGTTACCTGGTGCCTGTGGGGAACACGTCTCGGAGCACTGCTCGGCCTGACCCATGTGTTACCTGGGGCCTGTGGGGAACACGTCTCGGAGCACTGCTCGGCCTGACCCCTGTGTTACCTGGGGCCTGCGAGGAACACATCTCGGAGCACTGCGCGGCCTAACCCCTGTGTTACCTGGGGTCTGCGGGGAACACGTCTCGGAGCACTGCTCGGCCTGACCCCTGTGTTACCTGGGGCCTGCGGGGAACACGTCTCGGAGCACTGCTCGGCCTGACCCCTGTGTTACCTGAGGCCTGCGGGGAACACGTCTTGGAGCACTGCTCGGCCTGACCCCTGTGTTAAATGGGGCCTGCGGGGAACACGTCTCGGAGCCCTGCTCGGCCTGACCCCTGTGTTACCTGAGGCCTGCGGGGAACACGTCTCGGAGCACTGCTCGGCCTGACCCCTGTGTTACCTGGGGCCTGCGGGGAGCACGTCTTGGAGCACTGCTCGGCCTGACCCCTGTGTTACCTGGGGCCTGCGGGGAACACGTCTCGGAGCACTGCTCGGCCTGACCCCTGTGTTACCTGGGGGCCTGCGGGGAGCACGTCTCGGAGCACTGCTAGGCCTGACCCCTGTGTTACCTGGGGCCTGCGGGGAACACGTCTCGGAGCACTGCTCGGTTTGACCCCTGTGTTACCTGGGGAACACGTCTCGGAGCACTGATCGGCCTAATCCCTGTGTTACCTGGGGCCTGCGGGGAACACGTCTCGGAGCACTGCTCGGCCTGACCCCTGTGTTAACTGGGGCCTGCGGGGAGCACGTCTCGGAGCACTGCTCGGCCTGAACCCTGTGTTACCTGGGGCCTGCGGGGAACACGTCTCGGAGCATTGCTCGGCCTGACCCCTGTGTTACCTGAGGCCTGCGGGGAACACGTCTCGGAGCACTGCTCGGCCTGACCCCTGTGTTACCTGGGGCCTGCGGGGAACACGTCTTGGAGCACTGCTCGGCCTAACCCCTGTGTTACCTGGGGCCTGCTTGGAACACGTCTCGGAGCACTGCTCGGCCTGGCCCCTGTGTTACCTAGGGCCTGCGGGGAACACGTCTCGGGGCACTGCTCGGCCTAATTCCTGTGTTACCTGGGGCCTGCGGGGAACACGTCTCGGAGCACTGCTCGGCCTAACCCCTGTGTTACCTGGGGCCTGCTTGGAACACGTCTCGGAGCACTGCTCGGCCTGACCCCTGTGTTACCTGGGGCCTGCGGGGAACACGTCTCGGAGCACTGCTCGGCCTGACCCCTGTGTTACCTGAGGCCTGCGGGGAACACGTCTCGGAGCACTGCTCGGCCTAACCCCTGTGTTACCTGGGGCCTGCGGGGAGCGCGTCTTGGAGCACTGCTCGGCCTGACCCCTGTGTTACCTGGGGCCTGCGAGGAACACGTCTCGGAGCACTGCTCGGCCTGACCCCTGTGTTACCTGGGGCCTGCGGGGAACACGTCTCGGAGCACTGCTCGGCCTAACCCCTGTGTTACCTAGGGCCTCCGGGGAACACGTCTCGGAGCACTGCTCGGCCTGACTCCTGTGTTACCTAGGGCCTGCAGGGAACACGTCTCGGAGCACTGCTCGGCCTGACCCGTGTGTTACCTGGGGCCTGCGGGGAACACGGCTCGGGGCACTGCTCGGCCTGACCCTTGTGTTACCTAGGGCCTCCGGGGAACACGTCTCGGAGCACTGCTCGGCCTGACTCCTGTGTTACCTAGGGCCTGCGGGGAACACGTCTCGGAGCACTGCTCGTCCTGACCCATATGTTACCTGGGGCCTGCGGGGAACACGTCTCGGAGCACTGCTCGGCCTGACCCTTGTGTTACCTGGGGCCTGTGGGGAACACGTCTCGGAGCACTGCTCGGCCTGACTCATGTGTTACCTGGGGCCTGTGGGGAACACGTCTCGGAGCACTGCTCGGCCTGATCCTTCTGTTACCTGGGGCCTGTGGGGAACACGTCTCGGAGCACTGCTCGGCCTGACCCATGTGTTAGCTGGGGCCTGCGGGGAACACGTCTCGGAGCACTGCTAGGCCTGACCCCTGTGTTACCTGAGGCCTGCGGGGAACACGTCTCGGAGCACTGCTCGGCCTGACCCCTGTGTTACCTGTGGCTTTTGGGGAACACGTCTCGGAGCACTGCTCGGCCTGACCCCTGTGTTACCTGGGGCCTGCGGGGAACACGTCTCGGAGCACTGCTCGGCCTGACCCCTGTGTTACCTGGGGCTTGTGGGGAACACGTCTCGGAGCACTGCTCGGCCTGACCCCTGTGTTACCTAGGGCCTGCGGGGAGCACGTCTCGGAGCACTGCTTAGCCTGACCACTGTGTTACCTGGGGCCTGCGGGGAACACGTCTCCGAGCACTGCTCGGCCTGGCCCCTGTGTTACCTGGGGCCTGCGGGGAGCACGTCTCGGAGCACTGCTCGGCCTGACCCCTGTGTTACCTGGGGCCTGCGGGGAACACGTCTCGGAGCACTGCTCGGCCTGACCCCTGTGTTACCTAGGCCCTGCGGGGAACACGTCTCGGAGCACTGCTCGGCCTGACCCCTGTGTTACCTAGGGCGGATGCTCGCTTTGTTAAATCGCACAGAAAGTTGGCAGAATAGTTAGCGGAAGCCGTAAGGGAAGCTGTAAGGGAAGCTGTAACGGAAGCTGTAACGGAAGCTGTAACGGAAGCTGTAACGGAAGCCGTAACGGAAGCTGTAACGGAAGCCGTAACGGAAGCCGTAACGGAAGCTGTAACGGAAGCCGTAACGGAAGCTCTAACGGAAGCCGTAACGGAAGCTGTAACGGAAGCTGTAAGGGAAGCTGTAAGGGAAGCTGTAACGGAAGCTGTAACGGAAGCTGTAACGGAAGCTGTAACGGAAGCCGTAACGGAAACCGTAACGGAAGCTGTAACGGAAGCCGTAACGGAAGCTGTAGCGGAAGCTGTATCGGAAGCCGTAACGGAAGCTGTAAGTGAAGCTGTAACGGAAGCCGTAACGGAAGCTGTAACGGAAGCCGTAACGGAAGCTGTAACGGAAGCCGTAACGGAAGCTGTAACGGAAGCTGTAACGGAAGCCGTAACGGAAGCTGTAACGGAAGCTGTAACGGAAGCTGTAACGGAAGCCGTAACGGAAGCCGTAACGGAAGCTGTAACGGAAGCCGTAACGGAAGCTGTAAGGGAAGCTGTAACGGAAGCTGTAAGGGAAGCTGTAACGGAAGCCGTAACAGTAGTCGCCGTAACAGAAGATGTTGCAGCAGTTGTAACAGAAGTTGCTGCAATAACCGTAACACTAGCAGAAGTCGTAACGGTAGCCGTAACAGGCCGTAACAGAAGCCGTAACATAGGCCGTAACAGATGCCGTAACAGTAGCCGTAATAGCAGGAACACCCATATGCGTTATGGTCTTATTATCGCGTTAAAAGTGGAACCAGGTTTCTACCTAGTTCGAAATATTTCGCCATAGGGATTTGATGTTGGCCGTTCCCCTCTCTTCTCTACTTAGCCTTGACTATCATCAACATGACCTCGATGAAGATACATGCTGCCGTTTTATATCTAACATGATTTGATATATAAAAACCTGTAAAGATATCTATGTTATATTATTCTTAATTATATATATATATAATATGCAACTGGGTGTAAATTTCTTCAATCAACATTACGACAGTATAGTAGCTAAGATTATAAAAACATCAACAATATTTGATTTGAATTTGGCTTGTACATGGTATTGAACATGTCTATGTGAATCCGGTGCACCTAGTTGTGTCATGAATGATGGTAAGTTGATCAAGATACTCATCATTTATTACAAACAGGAATTCCAGTCTTTAATCATGCTTCTACAATGAAAACATACAATGCAGAATCTCACAGCCAATAGTTCTCGGTTTACTGTTTTGTGTCATAATTATGTCCTCAATTTGCAAATGACATGTTTCATGTCCGTCTCTAAAGATCAAATAAAAAATATATAAATTAAACTTTTCACATGTTTAGCCATAACTTTCATGACACGATTCTTGTAAGATTCGTTCCCCGCCATTACATCACCATGGTAACGCCATCCCATGTGACTGGTAGGTACGAAGGGGGCCATGAGCACCGATTCATAAAACACAGTCCATAGAAGATATTTTCATTCACACTAGTCAGTCCCCATAGTATTTCAAAGTTAGAAGGCGGCTCCGTTGAGTTGCAATGTCAGCTCGTTGATCGAGTGGAATCGTGACCGGGTCGCTCGGCTTGTGTTGGCATGTCGCAACCAGAGACCTCTGTACAGAGACTATTGTCACAATAAAACTGTTGGCTCACGGGTGTTGTTGGTCAACCAATCCCAGCTGTTTAAATCACGCCTGATCTCCTGAGTCCCATTGCTACTCCACGCTACTATAGCCAGTAGGCGCATCATAGTCAAATGTAATATCAATACATAGAACACTTTTAAACTTCCGTATATTTCACGACAAGGTTTTCCCGTCCAAGCTTTTTTCCCGACAAAGGGCTTTCCCCGACCAAGCTATTTTTTCAAGACTAGTCGCCGTATTCATAATCACAACTTAGGCTACGCCAGACTTAGCGATAGGTGGAAGATTTGTCGAGCGATTATCGGGTTCAAAATACATAAGTAGTCCCCCAACAATTTGGATTTTCTGACCTACTAGAAAGTACTACAACTATATTAAAGACGATTTCTTAATCATGAGCACCACCACGAGTTGGTGAGGCTTAGACGAAAACGCACTTTTCGTGCGAAACTTACGTCGTGATTATGAATACGGCCCCTGGTGCCTTTGTTTACAACCGAGGACGTTAGTTTCTACCGGTTGTGTTTTTAAAGACCGGGTGTTGTGTTTTTTTGTTCACGACCAGGTGTGAAATTGAGGCTTGTCGCTTAAACAGTTAGTGCCACGCCAAAACAACTTTAGCTCATATTAATCTTCTGTGTTTCCAAGTTTATATTATCGAGCTATGACGCCCCACATAGTAGAAGAGAATACTTTTTTCACCGGTTGTTGCACATGCCGATTTACATTCTGGGAGACAGATGTTCTCTGCTCATGGCTTGAACTCAACGAAAAGCACTCAACCATGAGAACAATACACGCCCTCGATAACAGATGCCAACACATTGCGTCAAAGCTCACCTATCAATCTTGTGACATCATTGGGAATTTCTAAATAACGCTCAGATGCAACGCTCCCAGAATGAAACCCGCCGGATCTCACTGTTGCTACTTTGACGAAAGCGTTTATAGTGATATCGTGGAAAACTCCCAAACTCAGTAAACTCCCATTGAAACTAATTCCTATTTGTTGGTCTTCCCAAAACAAAGTCTGAGCTAAACAAAATCGTGGCATGAACACTTTAATTGGTTATTACTGTAATAACATACGGTAGTGACAGATATTGCTTCTGATTGTATTGAAAATGACCAGACGCATCCGGTGCTACCTTGTCAATCTGCCAGTGTAGCTGTCATGGGGAAATGTGGAAAAAGTATTATGTATTCTAAGAGTTATTAAATATAATTGTTAAGGATGGATGAATCCTGATGACTGAAAGCTTGCTAAAGACGTGGTATGCCGAAGATGAGGCTGGTAGAATGCCTTGCAGACTCTCAGACTAGGGTTTAGCATATCTGGTTAACACAGGACGGGGGCATTGATGATGTTTTTAGCAGTGAAATGAAGCGAAGATAAAACGATGCGACATCAGTGGTGGTGTGGGGGAGAGGGTAAAACCCTTGTCAGAGGCGGTGTGGGGGAGAGGGTACAACCCTTGTCAGAGGCGGTGTGGGGGAGAGGGTACAACCCTTGTCAGAGGCGGTGTGGGGGAGGGGGTACAACCGTTGTCAGAGGCGGTCTAGGGGAGGGGGTACAACCCTTGTCAGAGGCGGTGTGGGGGAGGGGGTACAACCCTTGTCAGAGGCGGTCTAGGGGAGGGGGTACAACCCTTGTCAGAGGCGGTGTGGGGGAGGGGGTACAACCCTTGTCAGAGGCGGTGTAGGGGAGGGGGTACAACCCTTGTCAGAGGCGGTGTGGGGGAGGGGGTAGAACACTTGTCAGAGGCGGTGTAGGGGAGGGGGTACAACCCTTGTCAGAAGCGGTGTGGGGGAGGGGGTACAACCCTTGTCAGAGGCGGTGTAAGGGAGAGGGTACAACCTTTGTCAGAGGCGGTGTAGGGGAGGGGGTACAACCCTTGTCAGAGGCGGTGTGGGGGAGAGGGTACAACCCTTGTCAGAGGCGGTGTGGGGGAGGGGGTACAACCGTTGTCAGAGGCGGTCTAGGGGAGGGGGTACAACCCTTGTCAGAGGCGGTGTGGGGGAGAGGGTACAACCCTTGTCAGAGGCGGTGTAGGGGAGGGGGTACAACCCTTGTCAGAGGCGGTGTGGGGGAGGGGGTACAACCCTTGTCAGAGGCGGTGCAGGGGAGGGGGTACAACCCTTGTCAGAGGCGGTGTGGGGGAGGGGTAGAACACTTGTCAGAGGCGGTGTAGGGGAGGGGGTACAACCCTTGTCAGAGGCGGTGTGGGGGAGGGGGTACAACCCTTGTCAGAGGCGGTGTCGGGGAGAGGGTACAACCCTTGTCAGAGGCGGTGTGGGGGAGGTGGTGCAACCCTTGTCAGAGGCGGTGTGGGGGAGGGGGTACAACCCTTGTCAGAGGCGGTGTCGGGGAGGGGGTACAACCCTTGTCAGAGGCGGTGTGGGGGTGGGGGTACAACCCTTGTCAGAGGCGGTGTGGGGGAGAGGGTACAACCCTTGTCAGAGGCGGTGTGGGGGAGAGGGTACAACCCTTGTCAGAGGCGGTGTGGGGGAGAGGGTACAACCCTTGTCAGAGGCGGTGTGGGGGAGGGGGTACAACCGTTGTCAGAGGCGGTCTAGGGGTGGGGGTACAACCCTTGTCAGAGGCGGTGTGGGGGAGAGGGTACAACCCTTGTCAGAGGCGGTGTAGGGGAGGGGGTACAACCCTTGTCAGAGGCGGTGTAAGGGAGGGGGTACAACCCTTGTCAGAGGCGGTGTGGGGGAGGGGGTACAACCCTTGTCAGAGGCGGTGTGGGGGAGAGGGTACAACCCTTGTCAGAGGCGGTGTGGGGGAGGGGGTACAACCCTTGTCAGAGGCGGTGTGGGGGAGAGGGTACAACCCTTGTCAGAGGCGGTGTGGGGGAGAGGGTACAACCCTTGTCAGAGGCGGTGAGAGGGAGGGGGTACAACCGTTGTCAGAGGCGGTCTAGGGGAGGGGGTACAACCCTTGTCAGAGGCGGTGTGGGGGAGAGGGTACAACCCTTGTCAGAGGCGGTGTAGGGGAGGGGGTACAACCCTTGTCAGAGGCGGTGTAAGGGAGGGGGTACAACCCTTGTCAGAGGCGGTGTGGGGGAGAGGGTACAACCCTTGTCAGAGGCGGTGTGGGGGAGGGGGTACAACCGTTGTCAGAGGCGGTCTAGGGGAGGGGGTACAACCCTTGTCAGAGGCGGTGTGGGGGAGGGGGTACAACCCTTGTCAGAGGCTGTGTAGGGGAGGGGGTACAACCCTTGTCAGAGGCGGTGTGGGGGAGGGGGTACAACCCTTGTCAGAGGCGGTCTAGGGGAGGGGGTACAACCCTTGTCAGAGGCGGTGTGGGGGAGGGGGTACAACCCTTGTCAGAGGTGGTGTAGGGGAGGGGGTACAACCCTTGTCAGAGGCGGTGTGGGGGAGGGGGTAGAACACTTGTCAGAGGCGGTGTAGGGGAGGGGGTACAACCCTTGTCAGAAGCGGTGTGGGGGAGGGGGTACAACCCTTGTCAGAGGCGGTGTAAGGGAGAGGGTACAACCCTTGTCAGAGGCGGTGTAGGGGAGGGGGTACAACCCTTGTCAGAGGCGGTGTGGGGGAGAGGGTACAACCCTTGTCAGAGGCGGTGTGGGGGAGGGGGTACAACCGTTGTCAGAGGCGGTCTAGGGGAGGGGGTACAACCCTTGTCAGAGGCGGTGTGGGGGAGTGGGTACAACCCTTGTCAGAGGCGGTGTAGGGGTGGGGGTACAACCCTTGTCAGAGGCGGTGTGGGGGAGGGGGTACAACCCTTGTCAGAGGCGGTGCAGGGGAGGGGGTACAACCCTTGTCAGAGGCGGTGTGGGGGAGGGGTAGAACACTTGTCAGAGGCGGTGTAGGGGAGGGGGTACAACCCTTGTCAGAGGTGGTGTGGGGGAGGGGGTACAACCCTTGTCAGAGGCGGTGTAGGGGAGGGGGTACAACCCTTGTCAGAGGCGGTGTAGGGGAGGGGGTACAACCCTTGTCAGAGGCGGTGTGGGAGAGGGGGTACAACCCTTGTCAGAGGCGGTGTGGGGGAGGAGGTACAACCCTTGTCAGAGGCGGTGTAGGGGAGGGGGTACAACCCTTTTCAGAGGCGGTGTGGGGGAGAGGGTACAACCCTTGTCAGAGGCGGTGTGGGGGAGAGGGTACAACCCTTGTCAGAGGCGGTGTGGGGGAGGGGGTACAACTCTTTTCAGAGGCAGTGTAGGGGAGGGGGTACAACCCCTGTCAGAGGTGGTGTAGGGGAGGGGGTACAACCCTTGTCAGAGGTGGTGTGGGGTAGGGGGTACAACCCTTGTCAGAGGCGATGTAGGGGAGGGGGTACCACCCTTGTCAGAGGTGGTGTGGGGGAGGGGGTACAACCCTTGTCAGAGACGGTGTAGGGGAGGGGGTACAACCCTTGTCAGAGACGGTGTAGGGGAGGGGGTACAACCCTTGTCAGAGGTGGTGTAGGGGAGGGGGTACAACCCTCGTCAGAGGCGGTGTCGGGGAGGGGGTACAACCCTTGTCAGAGGCGGTGCAGGAGAGGGGGTACAACCCTTGTCAGAGGCGGTGTAGGGGAGGGGGTACAACCCTTGTCAGAGGCGGTGTGGGGGAGGGGGTACAACCCTTGTCAGAGGCGGTGTGGGGGAGGGGGTAGAACCCTTGTCAGAGGCGGTGTAGGGGAGGGGGTACAACCCTTGTCAGAGGCGGTGTAGGGGAGGGGGTACAACCCTTGTCAGAGGTGGTGTAGGGGAGGGGGTACAACCCTCGTCAGAGGCTGTGTCGTGGAGGGGGTACAACCCTTGTCAGAGGCGGTGCAGGGGAGGGGGTACAACCGTTGTCAGAGGCGGTGTAGGGGAGGAGGTACAACCCTTGTCAGAGGCGGTGTGGGGGAGGGGGTACAACCCTTGTCAGAGGCGGTGTGGGGGAGGGGGTACAACCCTTGTCAGAGGCGGTGTAGGGGAGGGGGTACAACCCTTGTCCGAGGCGGTGTGGGGGAGAGGGTACAACCCTTGTCAGAGGAGGTGTGGGGGAGGTGGTGCAACCCTTGTCAGAGGCGGTGTGGGGGAGGGGGTACAACCCTTGTCAGAGGCGGTGTCGGGGAGGGGTTACAACCCTTGTCAGAGGCGGTGTAGGGGAGGGGGTACAACCCTTGTCAAAGGCGGTGTAGGGGAGGGGGTACAACACTTGTCAGAGACGGTGTAGGGGAGGGGGTACAACCCTTGTCAGAGGCGGTGTCGGGGAGGGGTTACAACCCTTGTCCGAGGCGGTGTAGGGGAGGAGGTACAACCCTTGTCAGAGGCTGTGTGGGGGAGGGGGTACAACCCTTGTCAGAGGCGGTGTGGGGGAGGGGGTACAACCCTTGTCAGAGGCGGTGCAGGGGAGGGGGCACAACCCTTGTCAAAGGCGGTGTAGGGGAGGGGGTACAACCCTTGTCAGAGGCGGTGTGGGGGAGGTGGTGCAACCCTTGTCAGAGGCGGTGTGGGGGAGGGGGTACAACCCTTGTCAGAGGCGGTGTCGGGGAGGGGGTACAACCCTTGTCAGAGGCGGTGTGGGGGTGGGGGTACAACCCTTGTCAGAGATGGGGTCGGGGAGGGGGTACAACCCTTGTCAAAGGCGGTGTGGGGGAGTGGGTACAACCCTCGTCAGAGGTGGTGTGGGGGTGGGGGTACAACCCTTGTCAGAGGCGGTGTGGGGGAGGGAGCACAACCCTTGTCAGAAGCGGTGTGGGGGGAGGGGGTACAACCCCTGTCAGAGGCGGTGTAAGGGAGGGGGTACAACCCTTGTCAAAGGCGGTGTGGGGGAGAGGGTACAACCCTTGTCAGAGGCGGTGTGGGGGTAGGGGTACAACCCTTGTCAAAGGCGGTGTGGGGGAGAGGGTACATCCCTTGTCAGAGGCGGTGTGGGGGAGGGGGTACAACCCTTGTCAGAGGCGGTGTCGGGGAGAGGGTACAACCCTTGTCAGAGGCGGTGTGGGGGAGGTGGTGCAACCCTTGTCAGAGGCGGTGTGGGGGAGGGGGTACAACCCTTGTCAGAGGCGGTGTCGGGGAGGGGGTACAACCCTTGTCAGAGGCGGTGTGGGGGTGGGGGTACAACCCTTGTCAGAGATGGTGTCGGGGAGGGGGTACAACCCTTGTCAAAGGCGGTGTGGGGGAGAGGGTACAACCCTTGTCAGAGGCGGTGTGGGGGAGGGGGTACAGCCCTTCTCAGAGGCGGTGTCAGGGAGGGGGTACAACCTTTGTCAGAGGCGGTGTGGGGGAGTGGGTACAACCCTCGTCAGATGTGGTGTGGGGGTGGGGGTACAACCCTTGTCAGAGGCGGTGTGGGGGAGGGAGTACAACCCTTGTCAGAAGCGGTGTGGGGGGAGGGGGTACAACCCTTGTCAGAGGCGGTGTAAGGGAGGGGGTACAACCCTTGTCAGAGGTGGTGTAAGGGAGGGGGTACAACCCTTGTCAGAGACGGTGTAGGGGAGGGGGTACAACCCTTGTCAGAGGCGGTGTGGGGGAGGGGGTACAACCCTTGTCAGAGGCGGTGTAGGGAGGGGGTACAACCCTTGTCAGAGTCGGTGTGGGGGTGGGGGTACAACCCTTGTCAGAGGCGGTGTGGGGAAGAGGGTACAACCCTTGTCAGAGGTGGTGTCGGGGAGGGGGTCCAAACCTTGTCAGAGGCGGTGTCGGGGAGGGGGTACAATCCTAGTCAGAGGCGGTGTAGGGGAGAGGGTACAACCCTTGTCAGAGGCGGTGCGGGGGAGGGGGTACAACCCTTGTCAGAGGCGGTGTGGGGGAGGGGGTACAACCCTTGTCAGAGGCGGTGCGGGGGAGGGGGTACAACCCTTGTCAGAGGCGGTGCAGGGAGGGGGTACAACCCTTGTCAGAGGCGGTGTGGGGGAGAGGGTAAAACCCTTGTCAGAGGTGGTGTGGGGGAGGGGGTACAACCCTTGTCAGAGGTGGTGTGGGGGAGGGGGTACAACCCTTGTCCGAGGCGGTGTGGGGGAGAGGGTACAACCCTTTCAGAGGCGGTGTGGGGGAGGTGGTGCAACCCTTGTCAGAGGCGGTGTGGGGGAGGGGGTACAACCCTTGTCAGAGGCGGTGTCGGGGAGGGGTTACAACCCTTGTCAGAGGCGGTGTAGGGGAGGGGGTACAACCCTTGTCAAAGGCGGTGTAGGGGAGGGGGTACAACCCTTGTCAGAGACGGTGTAGGGGAGGGGGTATAACCCTTGTCCGAGGCGGTGTGGGGGAGATGGTACAACCCTTGTCAGAGGCGGTGTGGGGGAGGTGGTGCAACCCTTGTCAGAGGCGGTGTGGGGGAGGGGGTACAACCCTTGTCAGAGGCGGTGTCGGGGAGGGGTTACAACCCTTGTCAGAGGCGGTGCAGGGGAGGGGGCACAACCCTTGTCAAAGGCGGTGTAGGGGAGGGGGTACAACCCTTGTCAGAGGCGGTGTGGGGGAGGTGGTGCAACCCTTGTCAGAGGCGGTGTGGGGGAGGGGGTACAACCCTTGTCAGAGGCGGTGTCGGGGAGGGGGTACAACCCTTGTCAGAGGCGGTGTGGGGGTGGGGGTACAACCCTTGTCAGAGATGGTGTCGGGGAGGGGGTACAACCCTTGTCAAAAGCGGTGTGGGGGAGAGGGTACAACCCTTGTCAGAGGCGGTGTAGGGGAGGGGGTACAACCCTTGTCAGAGGCGGTGTAGGAGAGGGGGTACAACCCTTGTCAGAGGCGGTGTAGGGAGGGGGTACAACCCTTGTCAGAGGCTGTGTGGGGGAGGAGGTACAACCCTTGTCAGAGGCGGTGTAGGGGAGGGGGTACAACCCTTGTCAGAGGCGTTGTAGGAGAGGGGGTACAACCCTTGTCAGAGGCGGTGTAGGGAGGGGGTACAACCCTTGTCAGAGTCGGTGTGGGGGTGGGAGTACAACCCTTGTCAGAGGCGGTGTGGAGGAGAGGGTACAACCCTTGTCAGAGGCGGTGTGGGGGAGGGGTACAACCCTTGTCAGAGGCGGTGTACGGGAGGGGGTACAACCCTTGTCAAAGGCGGTGTAGGGGACAGGGTACAACCCTTGTCAGAGGCGGTGTAGGGGAGGGGGTACAACCCTTGTCCGAGGCGGTGTGGGGGAGAGGGTACAACCCTTGTCAGAGGCGGTGTGGGGGAGGTGGTGCAACTCTTGTCAGAGGCGGTGTGGGGGAGGGGGTACAACCCTTGTCAGAGGCGGTGTAGGGGAGGGGTACAACCCTTGTCCGAGGCGGTGTGGGGGAGAGGGTACAACCCTTGTCAGAGGCGGTGTGGGGGAGGTGGTGCAACCCTTGTCAGAGGCGGTGTGGGGGAGGGGGTACAACCCTTGTCAGAGGCGGTGTCTGGGAGGGGTTACAACCCTTGTCAGAGGCGGTGTAGGGGAGGGGGTACAACGCTTGTCAAAGGCGGTGTAGGGGAGGGGGTACAACCCTTGTCAGAGGCGGTGTAGGGGAGGGGGTACAACCCTTGTCCGAGGCGGTGTGGGGGAGAGGGTACAACCCTTGTCAGAGGCGGTGTGGGGGAGGTCGTGCAACCCTTGTCAGAGGCGGTGTGGGGGAGGGGGTACAACCCTTGTCAGAGGCGGTGTCGGGGAGGGGGTCCAACCCTTGTCAGAGGCGGTGTGGGGGTGGGGGTACAACCCTTGTCAGAGATGGTGTCGGGGAGGGGGTACAACCCTTGTCAAAGGCGGTGTGGGGGAGAGGGTACAACCCTTGTCAGAGGCGGTGTGGGGGAGGGGGTACAGCCCTTCTCAGAGGCGGTGTCGGGGAGGGGGTACAACCCTTGTCAGAGGCGGTGTGGGGGAGTGGGTACAACCCTCGTCAGAGATGGTGTGGGGGTGGGGGTACAACCCTTGTCAGAGGCGGTGTGGGGGAGGGAGTACAACCCTTGTCAGAAGCGGTGTGGGGGGAGGGGGTACAACCCTTGTCAGAGGCGGTGTAAGAGAGGGGGTACAACCCTTGTCAGAGGCGGTGTAAGGGAGGGGGTACAACCCTTGTCAGAGGCGGTGTGGGGGAGAGGGTACAACCCTTGTCAGAGGCGGTGCGGGGGAGGGGGTACAACCGTTGTCAGAGGCGGTCTAGGGGAGGGGGTACAACCCTTGTCAGAGGCGGTGTGGGGGAGGGGGTACAACCCTTGTCAGAGGCTGTGTAGGGGAGGGGGTACAACCCTTGTCAGAGGCGGTGTGGGGGAGGGGGTACAACCCTTGTCAGAGGCGGTCTAGGGGAGGGGGTACAACCCTTGTCAGAGGCGGTGTAGGGGAGGTGGTGCAACCCTTGTCAGAGGCGGTGTGGGGGAGGGGGTACAACCCTTGTCAGAGGCGGTGTCGGGGAGGGGGTCCAACCCTTGTCAGAGGCGGTGTGGGGGTGGGGGTACAACCCTTGTCAGAGATGGTGTCGGGGAGGGGGTACAACCCTTGTCAAAGGCGGTGTGGGGGAGAGGGTACAACCCTTCTCAGAGGCGGTGTGGGGGAGGGGGTACAGCCCTTCTCAGAGGCGGTGTCGGGGAGGGGGTACAACCCTTGTCAGAGGCGGTGTGGGGGAGTGGGTACAACCCTCGTCAGAGATGGTGTGGGGGTGGGGGTACAACCCTTGTCAGAGGCGGTGTGGGGGAGGGAGTACAACCCTTGTCAGAAGCGGTGTGGGGGGAGGGGGTACAACCCTTGTCAGAGGCGGTGTAAGAGAGGGGGTACAACCCTTGTCAGAGGCGGTGTAAGGGAGGGGGTACAACCCTTGTCAGAGGCGGTGTGGGGGAGAGGGTACAACCCTTGTCAGAGGCGGTGCGGGGGAGGGGGTACAACCGTTGTCAGAGGCGGTCTAGGGGAGGGGGTACAACCCTTGTCAGATGCGGTGTGGGGGAGGGGGTACAACCCTTGTCAGAGGCTGTGTAGGGGAGGGGGTACAACCCTTGTCAGAGGCGGTGTGGGGGAGGGGGTACAACCCTTGTCAGAGGCGGTCTAGGGGAGGGGGTACAACCCTTGTCAGAGGCGGTGTAGGGGAGGTGGTGCAACCCTTGTCAGAGGCGGTGTGGGGGAGGGGGTACAACCCTTGTCAGAGGCGGTGTCGGGGAGGGGGTACAACCCTTGTCAGAGGCGGTGTGGGGGTTGGGGTACAACCCTTGTCAGAGATGGTGTCGGGGAGGGGGTACAACCCTTGTCAAAGGCGGTGTGGGGGAGAGGGTACAACCCTTGTCAGAGGCGGTGTAGGGGAGGGGGTACAACCCTTGTCAGAGGCGGTGTAGGAGAGGGGGTACAACCCTTGTCAGAGGCGGTGTAGGGAGGGGGTACAACCCTTGTCAGAGGCTGTGTGGGGGAGGAGGTACAACCCTTGTCAGAGGCGGTGTAGGGGAGGGGGTACAACCCTTGTCAGAGGCGTTGTAGGAGAGGGGGTACAACCCTTGTCAGAGGCGGTGTAGGGAGGGGGTACAACCCTTGTCAGAGTCGGTGTGGGGGTGGGAGTACAACCCTTGTCAGAGGCGGTGTGGAGGAGAGGGTACAACCCTTGTCAGAGGCGGTGTGGGGGAGGGGTACAACCCTTGTCAGAGGCGGTGTGGGGGTGGGGGTACAACCCTTGTCAGAGATGGTGTCGGGGAGGGGGTACAACCCTTGTCAAAGGCGGTGTGGGGGAGAGGGTACAACCCTTGTCAGAGTCGGTGTGGGGGTGGGAGTACAACCCTTGTCAGAGGCGGTGTGGAGGAGAGGGTACAACCCTTGTCAGAGGCGGTGTGGGGGAGGGGTACAACCCTTGTCAGAGGCGGTGTACGGGAGGGGGTACAACCCTTGTCAAAGGCGGTGTAGGGGAGAGGGTACAACCCTTGTCAGAGGCGGTGTAGGGGAGGGGGTACAACCCTTGTCCGAGGCGGTGTGGGGGAGAGGGTACAACCCTTGTCAGAGGCGGTGTGGGGGAGGTGGTGCAACTCTTGTCAGAGGCGGTGTGGGGGAGGGGGTACAACCCTTGTCAGAGGCGGTGTAGGGGAGGGGTACAACCCTTGTCCGAGGCGGTGTGGGGGAGAGGGTACAACCCTTGTCAGAGGCGGTGTGGGGGAGGTGGTGCAACCCTTGTCAGAGGCGGTGTGGGGGAGTGGGTACAACCCTTGTCAGAGGCGGTGTCTGGGAGGGGTTACAACCCTTGTCAGAGGCGGTGTAGGGGAGGGGGTACAACCCTTGTCAAAGGCGGTGTAGGGGAGGGGGTACAACCCTTGTCAGAGGCGGTGTAGGGGAGGGGGTACAACCCTTGTCCGAGGCGGTGTGGGGGAGAGGGTACAACCCTTGTCAGAGGCGGTGTGGGGGAGGTGGTGCAACCCTTGTCAGAGGCGGTGTGGGGGAGGGGGTACAACCCTTGTCAGAGGCGGTGTCGGGGAGGGGGTACAACCCTTGTCAGAGGCGGTGTGGGGGCGGGGGTACAACCCTTGTCAGAGATGGTGTCGGGGAGGGGGTACAACCCTTGTCAAAGGCGGTGTGGGGGAGAGGGTACAACCCTTGTCAGAGGCGGTGTGGGGGAGGGGGTACAGCCCTTCTCAGAGGCGGTGTCGGGGAGGGGGTACAACCCTTGTCAGAGGCGGTGTGGGAGAGTGGGTACAACCCTCGTCAGAGATGGTGTGGCGGTGGGGGTACAACCCTTGTCAGAGGCGGTGTGGGGGAGGGAGTACAACCCTTGTCAGAAGCGGTGTGGGGGGAGGGGGTACAACCCTTGTCAGAGGCGGTGTAAGAGAGGGGGTACAACCCTTGTCAGAGGCGGTGTAAGGGAGGGGGTACAACCCTTGTCAGAGGCGGTGTGGGGGAGAGGGTACAACCCTTGTCAGAGGCGGTGTGGGGGAGGGGGTACAACCGTTGTCAGAGGCGGTCTAGGGGAGGGGGTACAACCCTTGTCAGAGGCGGTGTGGGGGAGGGGGTACAACCCTTGTCAGAGGCTGTGTAAGAGAGGGGGTACAACCCTTGTCAGAGGCGGTGTAAGGGAGGGGGTACAACCCTTGTCAGAGGCGGTGTGGGGGAGAGGGTACAACCCTTGTCAGAGGCGGTGTGGGGGAGGGGGTACAACCGTTGTCAGAGGCGGTCTAGGGGAGGGGGTACAACCCTTGTCAGAGGCGGTGTGGGGGAGGGGGTACAACCCTTGTCAGAGGCGGTGTGGGGGAGGGGGTACAACCCTTGTCAGAGGCGGTCTAGGGGAGGGGGTACAACCCTTGTCAGAGGCGGTGTAGGGGAGGTGGTGCAACCCTTGTCAGAGGCGGTGTGGGGGAAGGGGTACAACCCTTGTCAGAGGCGGTGTCGGGGAGGGGGTACAACCCTTGTCAGAGGCGGTGTGGGGGTTGGGGTACAACCCTTGTCAGAGATGGTGTCGGGGAGGGGGTACAACCCTTGTCAAAGGCGGTGTGGGGGAGAGGGTACAACCCTTGTCAGAGGCGGTGTAGGGGAGGGGGTACAACCCTTGTCAGAGGCGGTGTAGGAGAGGGGGTACAACCCTTGTCAGAGGCGGTGTAGGGAGGGGGTACAACCCTTGTCAGAGGCTGTGTGGGGGAGGAGGTACAACCCTTGTCAGAGGCGGTGTAGGGGAGGGGGTACAACCCTTGTCAGAGGCGTTGTAGGAGAGGGGGTACAACCCTTGTCAGAGGCGGTGTAGGGAGGGGGTACAACCCTTGTCAGAGTCGGTGTGGGGGTGGGAGTACAACCCTTGTCAGAGGCGGTGTGGAGGAGAGGGTACAACCCTTGTCAGAGGCGGTGTGGGGGAGGGGTACAACCCTTGTCAGAGGCGGTGTGGGGGTGGGGGTACAACCCTTGTCAGAGATGGTGTCGGGGAGGGGGTACAACCCTTGTCAAAGGCGGTGTGGGGGAGAGGGTACAACCCTTGTCAGAGGCGGTGTGGGGGAGGGGGTACAGCCCTTCTCAGAGGCGGTGTCGGGGAGGGGGTACAACCCTTGTCAGAGGCGGTGTGGGGGAGTGGGTACAACCCTCGTCAGAGATGGTGTGGGGGTGGGGGTACAACCCTTGTCAGAGGCGGTGTGGGGGAGGGAGTACAACCCTTGTCAGAAGCGGTGTGGGGGGAGGGGGTACAACCCTTGTCAGAGGCGGTGTAAGAGAGGGGGTACAACCCTTGTCAGAGGCGGTGTAAGGGAGGAGGTACAACCCTTGTCAGAGGCGGTGTGGGGGAGAGGGTACAACCCTTGTCAGAGGCGGTGTGGGGGAGGGGGTACAACCGTTGTCAGAGGCGGTCTAGGGGAGGGGGTACAACCCTTGTCAGAGGCGGTGTGGGGGAGGGGGTACAACCCTTGTCAGAGGCTGTGTAGGGGAGGGGGTACAACCCTTGTCAGAGGCGGTGTGGGGGAGGGGGTACAACCCTTGTCAGAGGCGGTCTAGGGGAGGGGGTACAACCCTTGTCAGAGGCGGTGTAGGGGAGGTGGTGCAACCCTTGTCAGAGGCGGTGTGGGGGAGGAGGTACAACCCTTGTCAGAGGCGGTGTCGGGGAGGGGGTACAACCCTTGTCAGAGGCGGTGTGGGGGTGGGGGTACAACCCTTGTCAGAGATGGTGTCGGGGAGGGGGTACAACCCTTGTCAAAGGCGGTGTGGAGGAGAGGGTACAACCCTTGTCAGAGGCGGTGTAGGGGAGGGGGTACAACCCTTGTCAGAGGCGGTGTAGGAGAGGGGGTACAACCCTTGTCAGAGGCGGTGTAGGGAGGGGGTACAACCCTTGTCAGAGGCTGTGTGGGGGAGGAGGTACAACCCTTGTCAGAGGCGGTGTAGGTGAGGGGGTACAACCCTTGTCAGAGGCGTTGTAGGAGAGGGGGTACAACCCTTGTCAGAGGCGGTGTAGGGAGGGGGTACAACCCTTGTCAGAGTCGGTGTGGGGGTGGGAGTACAACCCTTGTCAGAGGCGGTGTGGAGGAGAGGGTACAACCCTTGTCAGAGGCGGTGTGGGGGAGGGGTACAACCCTTGTCAGAGGCGGTGTACGGGAGGGGGTACAACCCTTGTCAAAGGCGGTGTAGGGGAGAGGGTACAACCCTTGTCAGAGGCGGTGTAGGGGAGGGGGTACAACCCTTGTCCGAGGCGGTGTGGGGGAGAGGGTACAACCCTTGTCAGAGGCGGTGTGGGGGAGGTGGTGCAACTCTTGTCAGAGGCGGTGTGGGGGAGGGGGTACAACCCTTGTCAGAGGCGGTGTAGGGGAGGGGTACAACCCTTGTCCGAGGCGGTGTGGGGGAGAGGGTACAACCCTTGTCAGAGGCGGTGTGGGGGAGGTGGTGCAACCCTTGTCAGAGGCGGTGTGGGGGAGGGGGTACAACCCTTGTCAGAGGCGGTGTCTGGGAGGGGTTACAACCCTTGTCAGAGGCGGTGTAGGGGAGGGGGTACAACCCTTGTCAAAGGCGGTGTAGGGGAGGGGGTACAACCCTTGTCAGAGGCGGTGTAGGGGAGGGGGTACAACCCTTGTCCGAGGCGGTGTGGGGGAGAGGGTACAACCCTTGTCAGAGGCGGTGTGGGGGAGGTGGTGCAACCCTTGTCAGAGGCGGTGTGGGGGAGGGGGTACAACCCTTGTCAGAGGCGGTGTCGGGGAGGGGGTACAACCCTTGTCAGAGGCGGTGTGGGGGTGGGGGTACAACCCTTGTCAGAGATGGTGTCGGGGAGGGGGTACAACCCTTGTCAAAGGCGGTGTGGGGGAGAGGGTACAACCCTTGTCAGAGGCGGTGTGGGGGAGGGGGTACAGCCCTTCTCAGAGGCGGTGTCGGGGAGGGGGTACAACCCTTGTCAGAGGCGGTGTAGGGGAGTGGGTACAACCCTCGTCAGAGATGGTGTGGGGGTGGGGGTACAACCCTTGTCAGAGGCGGTGTGGGGGGAGGGGGTACAACCCTTGTCAGAGGCGGTGTAAGAGAGGGGGTACAACCCTTGTCAGAGGCGGTGTAAGGGAGGGGGTACAACCCTTGTCAGAGGCGGTGTGGGGGAGAGGGTACAACCCTTGTCAGAGGCGGTGTGGGGGAGGGGGTACAACCGTTGTCAGAGGCGGTCTAGGGGAGGGGGTACAACCCTTGTCAGAGGTGGTGTGGGGGAGGGGGTACAACCCTTGTCAGAGGCTGTGTAGGGGAGGGGGTACAACCCTTGTCAGAGGCGGTGTGGGGGAGGGGGTACAACCCTTGTCAGAGGCGGTCTAGGGGAGGGGGTACAACCCTTGTCAGAGGCGGTGTGGGGGAAGGGGTACAACCCTTGTCAGAGGCGGTGTAGGGGAGGGGGTACAACCCTTGTCAGAGGCGGTGTGGGGGAGGGGGTAGAACACTTGTCAGAGGCGGTGTAGGGGAGGGGGTACAACCCTTGTCAGAAGCGGTGTGGGGGAGGGGGTACAACCCTTGTCAGAGGCGGTGTAAGGGAGGGGGTACAACCCTTGTCAGAGGCGGTGTAGGGGAGGGGGTACAACCCTTGTCAGAGGCGGTGTGGGGGAGAGGGTACAACCCTTGTCAGAGGCGGTGTGGGGGAGGGGGTACAACCGTTGTCAGAGGCGGTCTAGGGGAGGGGGTACAACCCTTGTCAGAGGCGGTGTGGGGGAGAGGGTACAACCCTTGTCAGAGGCGGTGTAGGGGAGGGGGTACAACCCTTGTCAGAGGCGGTGTGGGGGAGGGGGTACAACCCTTGTCAGAGGCGGTGCAGGGGAGGGGGTACAACCCTTGTCAGAGGCGGTGTGGGGGAGAGGGTACAACCCTTGTCAGAGGCGGTGTAGGGGAGGGGGTACAACCCTTGTCAGAGGTGGTGTGGGGGAGGGGGTACAACCCTTGTCAGAGGCGGTGTAGGGGAGGGGTACAACCCTTGTCAGAGGCGGTGTAGGGGAGGGGGTACAACCCTTGTCAGAGGCGGTGTAGGGGAGGGGGTACAACCCTTGTCAGAGGCGGTGTGGGGGAGGGGGTACAACCCTTGTCAGAGGCGGTGTAGGTGAGGGGGTACAACCCTTGTCAGAGGCGTTGTAGGAGAGGGGGTACAACCCTTGTCAGAGGCGGTGTAGGAGAGGGGGTACAACCCTTGTCAGAGGCGGTGTAGGGAGGGGGTACAACCCTTGTCAGAGGCTGTGTGGGGGAGGAGGTACAACCCTTGTCAGAGGCGGTGTAGGTGAGGGGGTACAATCCTTGTCAGAGGCGTTGTAGGAGAGGGGGTACAACCCTTGTCAGAGGCGGTGTAGGGGTGGGAGTACAACCCTTGTCAGAGGCGGTGTGGAGGAGAGGGTACAACCCTTGTCAGAGGCGGTGTGGGGGAGGGGTACAACCCTTGTCAGAGGCGGTGTACGGGAGGGGGTACAACCCTTGTCAAAGGCGGTGTAGGGGAGAGGGTACAACCCTTGTCAGAGGCGGTGTAGGGGAGGGGGTACAACCCTTGTCCGAGGCGGTGTGGGGGAGAGGGTACAACCCTTGTCAGAGGCGGTGTGGGGGAGGGGGTACAACCCTTGTCAGAGGCGGTGTGGGGGAGGGGGTAGAACCCTTGTCAGAGGCGGTGTAGGGGAGGGGGTACAACCCTTGTCAGAGGCGGTGTAGGGGAGGGGGTACAACCCTTGTCAGAGGTGGTGTAGGGGAGGGGGTACAACCCTCGTCAGAGGCTGTGTCGTGGAGGGGGTACAACCCTTGTCAGAGGCGGTGCAGGGGAGGGGGTACAACCGTTGTCAGAGGCGATGTAGGGGAGGAGGTACAACCCTTGTCAGAGGCGGTGTGGGGGAGGGGGTACAACCCTTGTCAGAGGCGGTGTGGGGGAGGGGGTACAACCCTTGTCAGAGGCGGTGTAGGGGAGGGGGTACAACCCTTGTCCGAGGCGGTGTGGGGGAGAGGGTACAACCCTTGTCAGAGGCGGTGTGGGGGAGGTGGTGCAACCCTTGTCAGAGGCGGTGTGGGGGAGGGGGTACAACCCTTGTCAGAGGCGGTGTCGGGGAGGGGTTACAACCCTTGTCAGAGGCGGTGTAGGGGAGGGGGTACAACCCTTGTCAAAGGCGGTGTAGGGGAGGGGGTACAACACTTGTCAGAGACGGTGTAGGGGAGGGGGTATAACCCTTGTCCGAGGCGGTGTGGGGGAGAGGGTACAACCCTTGTCAGAGGCGGGGTGGGGGAGGTGGTGCAACCCTTGTCAGAGGCGGTGTGGGGGAGGGGGTACAACCCTTGTCAGAGGCGGTGTCGGGGAGGGGTTACAACCCTTGTCCGAGGCGGTGTAGGGGAGGAGGTACAACCCTTGTCAGAGGCGGTGTGGGGGAGGGGGTACAACCCTTGTCAGAGGCGGTGTGGGGGAGGGGGTACAACCCTTGTCAGAGGCGGTGCAGGGGAGGGGGCACAACCCTTGTCAAAGGCGGTGTAGGGGAGGGGGTACAACCCTTGTCAGAGGCGGTGTGGGGGAGGTGGTGCAACCTTTGTCAGAGGCGGTGTGGGGGAGGGGGTACAACCCTTGTCAGAGGCGGTGTCGGGGAGGGGGTACAACCCTTGTCAGAGGCGGTGTGGGGGTGGGGGTACAACCCTTGTCACAGATGGTGTCGGGGAGGGGGTACAACCCTTGTCAAAGGCGGTGTGGGGGAGAGGGTACAACCCTTGTCAGAGGCGGTGTGGGGGAGGGGGTACAACCCTTGTCAGAGGCGGTGTCGGGGAGAGGGTACAACCCTTGTCAGAGGCGGTGTGGGGGAGGTGGTGCAACCCTTGTCAGAGGCGGTGTGGGGGAGGGGGTACAACCCTTGTCAGAGGCGGTGTCGGGGAGGGGGTACAACCCTTGTCAGAGGCGGTGTGGGGGTGGGGGTACAACCCTTGTCAGAGATGGTGTCGGGGAGGGGGTACAACCCTTGTCAAAGGCGGTGTGGGGGAGAGGGTACAACCCTTGTCAGAGGCGGTGTGGGGGAGGGGGTACAGCCCTTCTCAGAGGCGGTGTCGGGGAGGGGGTACAACCCTTGTCAGAGGCGGTGTGCCGGAGTGGGTACAACCCTCGTCAGAGGTGGTGTGGGGGTGGGGGTACAACCCTTGTCAGAGGCGGTGTGGGGGAGGGAGTACAACCCTTGTCAGAAGCGGTGTGGGGGGAGGGGGTACAACCCCTGTCAGAGGCGGTGTAAGGGAGGGGGTACAACCCTTGTCAAAGGCGGTGTGGGGGAGAGGGTACAACCCTTCTCAGAGGCGGTGTGGGGGTGGGGGTACAACCCTTGTCAAAGGCGGTGTGGGGGAGAGGGTACATCCCTTGTCAGAGGCGGTGTGGGGGAGGGGGTACAACCCTTGTCAGAGGCGGTGTCGGGGAGAGGGTACAACCCTTGTCAGAGGCGGTGTGGGGGAGGTGGTGCAACCCTTGTCAGAGGCGGTGTGGGGGAGGGGGTACAACCCTTGTCAGAGGCGGTGTGGGGGAGGGGGTACAACCCTTGTCAGAGGCGGTGTAGGGAGGGGGTACAACCCTTGTCAGAGTCGGTGTGGGGGTGGGGGTATAACCCTTGTCAGAGGCGGTGTGGGGGAGAGGGTACAACCCTAGTCAGAGGTGGTGTCGGGGAGGGGGTCCAACCCTTGTCAGAAGCGGTGTCGGGGAGGGGGTACAACCCTAGTCAGAGGCGGTGTAGGGGAGAGGGTACAACCCTTGTCAGAGGCGGTGCGGGGGAGGGGGTACAACCCTTGTCAGAGGCGGTGTGGGGGAGGGGGTACAACCCTTGTCAGAGGCGGTGCGGGGGAGGGGGTACAACCCTTGTCAGAGGCGGTGCAGGGAGGGGGTACAACCCTTGTCAGAGGCGGTGTGGGGGAGAGGGTACAACCCTTGTCAGAGGTGGTGTGGGGGAGGGGGTACAACCCTTGTCAGAGGTGGTGTGGGGGAGGGGGTACAACCCTTGTCCGAGGCGGTGTGTGGGAGAGGGTACAACCCTTGTCAGAGGCGGTGTGGGGGAGGTGGTGCAACCCTTGTCAGAGGCGGTGTGGGGGAGGGGGTACAACCCTTGTCAGAGGCGGTGTCGGGGAGGGGTTACAACCCTTGTCAGAGGCGGTGTAGGGGAGGGGGTACAACCCTTGTCAAAGGCGGTGTAGGGGAGGGGGTACAACCCTTGTCAGAGACGGTGTAGGGGAGGGGGTATAACCCTTGTCCGAGGCGGTGTGGGGGAGAGGGTACAACCCTTGTCAGAGGCGGTGTGGGGGAGGTGGTGCAACCCTTGTCAGAGGCAGTGTGGGGGAGGGGGTACAACCCTTGTCAGAGGCGGTGTCGGGGAGGGGCTACAACCCTTGTCAGAGGCGGTGCAGGGGAGGGGGCACAACCCTTGTCAAAGGCGGCGTAGGGGAGGGGGTACAACCCTTGTCAGAGGCGGTGTGGGGGAGGTGGTGCAACCCTTGTCAGAGGCGGTGTGGGGGAGGGGGTACAACCCTTGTCAGAGGCGGTGTCGGGGAGGGGGTACAACCCTTGTCAGAGGCGGTGTGGGGGTGAGGGTACAACCCTTGTCAGAGATGGTGTCGGGGAGGGGGTACAACCCTTGTCAAAGGCGGTGTGGGGGAGAGGGTACAACCCTTGTCAGAGGCGGTGTAGGGGAGGGGGTACAACCCTTGTCAGAGGCGGTGTAGGAGAGGGGGTACAACCCTTGTCAGAGGCGGTGTAGGGAGGGGGTTCAACCCTTGTCAGAGGCTGTGTGGGGGAGGAGGTACAACCCTTGTCAGAGGCGGTGTAGGGGAGGGGGTACAACCCTTGTCAGAGGCGGTGTAGGAGAGGGGGTACAACCCTTGTCAGAGGCGGTGTAGGGAGGGGGTACAACCCTTGTCAGAGTCGGTGTGGGGGTGGGAGTACAACCCTTGTCAGAGGCGGTGTGGAGGAGAGGGTACAACCCTTGTCAGAGGCGGTGTGGGGGAGGGGTACAACCCTTGTCAGAAGCGGTGTAGGGGAGGGGGTACAACCCTTGTCAAAGGCGGTGTAGGGGAGGGGGTACAACCCTTGTCAGAGGCGGTGTAGGGGAGGGGGTACAACCCTTGTCCGAGGCGGTGTGGGGGAGAGGGTACAACCCTTGTCAGAGGCGGTGTGGGGGAGGTGGTGCAACTCTTGTCAGAGGCGGTGTGGGGGAGGGGGCACAACCCTTGTCAGAGGCGGTGTAGGGGAGGGGTACAACCCTTGTCCGAGGCGGTGTGGGGGAGAGGGTACAACCCTTGTCAGAGGCGGTGTGGGGGAGGTGGTGCAACCCTTGTCAGAGGCGGTGTGGGGGAGGGGGTACAACCCTTGTCAGAGGCGGTGTCTGGGAGGGGTTACAACCCTTGTCAGAGGCGGTGTAGGGGAGGGGGTACAACCCTTGTCAAAGGCGGTGTAGGGGAGGGGGTACAACCCTTGTCAGAGGCGGTGTAGGGGAGGGGGTACAACCCTTGTCCGAGGCGGTGTGGGGGAGAGGGTACAACCCTTGTCAGAGGCGGTGTGGGGGAGGTGGTGCAACCCTTGTCAGAGGCCGTGTGGGGGAGGGGGTACAACCCTTGTCAGAGGCGGTGTCGGGGAGGGGGTACAACCCTTGTCAGAGGCGGTGTGGGGGTGGGGGTACAACCCTTGTCAGAGATGGTGTCGGGGAGGGGGTACAGCCCTTGTCAAAGGCGGTGTGGGGGAGAGGGTACAACCCTGGTCAGAGGCGGTGTGGGGGAGGGGGTACAGCCCTTCTCAGAGGCGGTGTCGGGGAGGGGGTACAACCCTTGTCAGAGGCGGTGTGGGGGAGGGGGTACAGCCCTTCTCAGAGGCGGTGTCGGGGAGGGGGTACAACCCTTGTCAGAGGCGGTGTAGGGGAGGGGGTACAACCCTTGTCAGAGGCGGTGTCGGGGAGGGGGTACAACCCTTGTCAGAGGCGGTGTGGGGGTGGGGGTACAACCCTTGTCAGAGATGGTGTCGGGGAGGGGGTACAGCCCTTGTCAAAGGCGGTGTGGGGGAGAGGGTACAACCCTTGTCAGAGGCGGTGTGGGGGAGGGGGTACAGCCCTTCTCAGAGGCGGTGTCGGGGAGGGGGTACAACCCTTGTCAGAGGCGGTGTGGGGGAGTGGGTACAACCCTCGTCAGAGGTGGTGTAGGGGTGGGGGTACAACCCTTGTCAGAGGCGGTGTGGGGGAGGGAGTACAACCCTTGTCAGAAGCGGTGTGGGGGGAGGGGGTACAACCCTTGTCAGAGGCGGTGTAAGAGAGGGGGTACAACCCTTGTCAGAGGTGGTGTAAGGGAGGGGGTACAACCCTTGTCAGAGGCGGTGTAGGGGAGGGGGTACAACCCTTGTCAGAAGCGGTGTGGGGGAGGGGGTACAACCCTTGTCAGAGGCGGTGTAGGGAGGGGGTACAACCCTTGTCAGAGTCGGTGTGGGGGTGGGGGTACAACCCTTGTCAGAGGCGGTGTGGGGGAGAGGGTACAACCCTTGTCAGAGGTGGTGTCGGGGAGGGGGTCCAACCCTTGTCAGAGGCGGTGTCGGGGAGGGGGTACAATCCTAGTCAGAGGCGGTGCGTCGGAGGGGGTACAACCCTTGTCAGAGGCGGTGTAGGGAGGGGGTACAACCCTTGTCAGAGGCGGTGCGGGGGAGGGGGTACAACCCTTGTCAGAGGCGGTGTGGGGGAGGGGGTACAACCCTTGTCAGAGGCGGTGTAGGGAGGGGGTACAACCCTTGTCAGAGGCGGTGCGGGGGAGGGGGTACAACCCTTGTCAGAGGCGGTGTGGGGGAGGGGGTACAACCCTTGTTAGAGGCGGTGCGGGGGAGGGGGTACAACCCTTGTCAGAGGCGGTGCAGGGATTGGGTACAACCCTTGTCAGAGGCGGTGTGGGGGAGAGGGTACAACCCTTGTCAGAGGTGGTGTGGGGGAGGGGGTACAACCCTTGTCAGAGGCTGTGTGGGGGAGGAGGTACAACCCTTGTCAGAGGCGGTGTAGGGGAGGGGGTACAACCCTTGTCAGAGGCGGTGTAGGAGAGGGGGTACAACCCTTGTCAGAGGCGGTGTAGGGATGGGGTACAACCCTTGTCAGAGTCGGTGTGGGGGTGGGAGTACAACCCTTGTCAGAGGCGGTGTGGGGGGGAGGGTACAACCCTTGTCAGAGGCGGTGTGGGGGAGGGGTACAACCCTTGTCAGAGGCGGTGTAGGGGAGGGGGTACAACCCTTGTCAGAGGCGGTGTCGGGGAGGGGGTACAACCGTTGTCAGAGGCGGTGCGGGGGAGGGGGTACAACCCTTGTCAGAGGCGGTGTGGGGGAGGGGGTACAACCCTTGTCAGAGGCGGTGTGGGGGAGGGGGTACAACCCTTGTCAGAGGCGGTGTCGGGGAGGGGTTACAACCCTTGTCAGAGGCGGTGTAGGGGAGGGGGTACAACCCTTGTCAAAGGCGGTGTAGGGGAGGGGGTACAACCCTTGTCAGAGGCGGTGTAGGGGAGGGGGTACAACCCTTGTCAGAGGCGGTGTGGGGGAGGGGGCGCCCCTCGTGATCCGCCGCGGGGCCGGGACAAGCCCGCTGTGGGCAGGGCGGGGCCGAGACAAGCCCGCTGTGGGCAGGCCGGGGCCGAGACAAGCCTGCTGTTGGCAGGCCGGGGCCGAGACAAGGCCGCTGTGGGCAGGCCGGGGCCGAGATAAGCCCGCTGTGGGCAGGCCGGGGCCGAGACAAGCCCGTTGTGGGCAGGCCCGGGCCGAGACAAGCCTGCTGTGCGCAGGCCAGGGCCGAGACAAGCCCGCTGTGGGCAGGCTGGGGCCGAGACAAGGCCGGGGCCAAGACAAGCCCGCTGTGGGCAGGCCGGGCCGAGCTTGAGACGGCCTTAATTGTGCCTGAAATGCGTGACAGCGCTTGGGATAATGTCACGACAGCCACCTCGCCGGAAGACCAGGAAGTCTCTGCGCGGCGGCTGGGGCGTAGGGGCGGGGGGGGGACCGGATGGAGGCTCACGAGTGGGGGTAATTGTGAGTCTGGTAGCAGGACACGTGACATATGCAGAAGGGGCTGGTGCTGTTTCCGGCCGAGACATCACACTGGGGACTGGCCCTGGCCACGGGACCACGTCTGGAGCCCTGCGAGGCTCTCGCACAGCCCGACCAGCCGCTGTTAACCAGGTCAAAGGGACGGACGGGGGAGTGGTGGCTAGATGGCCTCTGCTAATGGCATCACCACTTGGCGATTGGTGAAGCTCATCTTGAAACACCCCGGCGGATGTCTCACTTGCCATATTCAAGGCAGCGTGGTCAACCTGGGTGTCACCTATGTTGATGTCAACGTGGTCAACATGAGTTTCACCTGTGTTAACATCAACGTGGTCAACATGAATTTCACCTGTGTTAACATCAACGTGGTCAGCCTGAGTGTCACCTGTATTAACATCAACGTGGTCAGACTGAGCCGGACCCCAAGGCCGACTGGCCCTCTAACCTTCAAAATAGACCGCTGGACCGGTCAGGCCTCAAACCATAACCCCGGACGCCAAGGCCGACTGGCCCTCTAACCTTCAAAGTAGACCGCTGGACCGGTCAGGCCTCAAACCATAACCCCAGACCCCAAGGCCGACTGGCCCTCTAACCTTCAAAGTACACCGCTGGACCGGTCAGGCCTCAAACCATAACCCCGGACCCCAAGGCCGACTGGCCCTCTAACCTTCAAAGTAGACCGCTGGACCGGTCAGGTCTCAAACCCTAACCCCGGACCCCATGGCCGACTGGCCCTCTAACGTTCAAAGTAGACCGCTGGAAAAAATTATTTCCATAGAAAAATTTATTTCTATAGAAGAAGTTATTTCTATAGAAAAATGTATTTTTATAGAAAAAAATATTTCTATGGAAAAAATTATTTCTATAGAAAATTAATTTCTTTCGAAAAATTTATTTTTATAAAAAAAAAATCGATAGAAAAATGTATTCCTATAGAAACAAATATTTCTATGGAAAAAATTGTTTCTACAGAAAAAATTATTTCTATAGAAAAATTTATTTTTGTAGAAAAATTTATTTCTATAGAAAAATTAATTTCTATAGAAAGTGCAATTGGTTTCTATAGAACGTATATAGAAATAATATGTCGATATGGCCATTTTTTCCTCTCGTTGTCGGTTAGGATCATGGACGCCTTTCAGGTTTGTGGATGTACTTTTTATGTGAAAGCATACATGAAGGTAATTCTCTCTTCCTAGATTTATCACGCGAATCATGGCAATAATTAATTTCGTAAAACATCATTACACTCTCTTACAGAATCTCCATAAAAACAAATCTAAAGGTTTCTATCGATTTTCTGTGGAAATTCTAAACGTTTTCCATGGAGAATTTCCATGGAGTTTCCATGGAGTTTCAATAGGGTTTCCATACCAGCCTTACAACCGACTGCACGCATAACAACGAGCTCTGGATTTACCACACGTCATGTGCAATAGTCTGCAATTGATTAATATATATGAAAGCCATAATATTATATGTTGTACCTAATGCGGAGACGTGGTGTCTACGAGAGGGTCATTAAGGCGCGGATGATGGGCAGGTCCCCCCGGGGAGTCCCCGAGGAGTCCCCGGGGGGTCCCCGAGGAGTCCCCGGGGAGTCTGCCGGGTCGCCGAGCTATTGACTTGCTGGGGTTCCTGGGACGGCGCAGGGTCGTCACGTGGCCTGCCAGTGTCCCTCGGGAGTGCTGCAGTGTCAGACGGCACCTTGTGAGGTCCCCGGGGCACGACCCTCCAACTGAGTGACGTAAGCCGCCACCAGCCACTGTACGGTAATATCGACCGCGGGGCAGTCTAATATCGACCGCGGGGCAGTCTAATATCGACCGCGGGGCAGTCTAATATCGACGGCGGGGCAGTCTAATATCGACCGCCGGGCAGTCTAATATCGACATCGTTTGGATTAAGCGTCAAGGACGTAACAAGCGCCCTGCTGGCGTCGACGCTTTAAACGTACGCAACGCTGACTGCGACAACCGCCAGAAGTGGATGGTGCAGTATTTTGAGTGAATTGGATTTTTTTTCATAAAAGGATGAGATTTGGCATGCAGCATAAATATATTATAAGCAATATTTTCAGACATGGAGCCATCGCGAATTCATCCCATATCGGCCGTGGCTGCCATTTTGTTCCGCCATTACTAAAAATTCATATGCATAGTTGTGAAGATATCGGACAAAGTGCGATTTTCAGTAATGGCGGAACAAAATGGACGCCACGGTTCACATAGGCAGAATTCGTGATGGCTCCATGTCTAGAACTATTGCTGAGGGTGTTATTTGGCTGTGCGCCAACGTTCATGCTTTTTTGACAACATTTTATATTTTCTCATAAATCGTCAGGATTATGTGAGCCATTGAAGACAAATCACAGATAAAACCAACTATTTTATCACTTGACCCCTGAAGATGACGCGCAATGGACAGGTTTGCGATGTATTTTAGTGTCGCAAGCACAAGCTCAGGGGCATATTGCTCACCCGCTGCTAGTCCACGTGGACCGCTCGTGGATTTGTAAAAACTTCGACCCGGGTCCAGAACCGCGAGTTTCTCATTACTGAGCCGGGAAGCAGCGTCGCGGAGACCCCTTCAGAGACGTGTCTGCACGCAAGGCGACACCAACACGTCACAGTCAGCGGTCAGTCGCACGTGGCCACAGCCTGCAACTGGCAGGTTACGTCGGTGAAGCAATGTCAAGGACGAACAAGCAACTCGTTACCAATCAGGGGGCCAAGTTGAAATAGCGGCCGGGATGGAGATTAGAGGGCGAGATTGGGAGAGGGAAGGTGAGACGCTGACTGGCGTACCGACAGACGACCGGGCAGTGCGTGTCTTGCATTTCGTTCCTCTCGGAGATGGAGTGACTCCGACTGTGGGCGATAAATCGATGTAGTCAGAAGGTGGGCCGACCTACGGTTAGTCTTGAGTTAGTAGGAAGTGACTGCAATAGGTTTTCGCCCCGTTGATGCGCATCCCGATCAGTTAACGCGGACGCGTTTAGGTTCTGTTTTTCACTCTCGCGCGGCGCATCAATCAGACACGCCGGGAAGGGGAGGGGGGGCGGGGAGGCGGTGTTGGGGAGGTTGTGCAGAAAGAATTGGAAGGGGGGGGGGGGGCCTTGTTTGCCTATTTTCTAGCGAAAGGGGGGGGGGTCACAGGGGGCATGGATCCCGGGACCCGCCGCTGTAGCTTACAGTGTGTCTTACTGACGAACTTCTGACCAAACCTGTGACGGACCAGAATGCACGTGCTTTATCATATGCTTTATCATTGGGCAAATTTTTCGCTCTCATGGAAGCAAAATTTGAACAAGTCTAGTACCACCACTTTGATGCCATAGTGATGTAGTTTTTTTGACAATATACTTTGATCTATTGTATCAAAGCCACTGTTGCGGCCGTACAGTTGAATGTTTGGGGCGGAACCCATATTGGCTACTTACAAATAAGTTGTTTTCATAATAAATGTATGCATTTGAATTGCCATCATTCTTTCTAGTACCTTTGAAAGAGCAGGTAGAATAGGGATAGAACAATAATTATCGTCTTTATCTTCTTTCTTAAAAACCTGTATGACCTTCGCTATTATTAATTTTACCAGACTGAGAGCATCAACGCCCTGATCCTTAATTGACTGGATAACCTTCACTGAGAAGGAATCTATTCCTTTGCTGTTTTTTGGGCTTTAAACTATTAGTGGCATCCATTACAGTCTTTGAGGTGAAGAGATCAACTTGAATCTAGTAGTCGGTTTAGACTTTAAATATTCATGAAATTGATGGGGGCGATTGGAAGTGGCTATTTTCACAAGGTCCAGGCCAGTCTACACGAAGAATGTCTTGAAGTTGTTGGACATAGTCAAGTGGTCAGAAATTTCTTTGTCACCTATTTAAATATGCACGGGGAAGGTCCTTTATCTTTTCAAAGATTAAGCACATCTTTCAGGGTACTCTATGCTCGTTTCATGTTATTTTTACCGTGACTACCTTGGTTACCTTGACCTTGACCTTGAAGAATCTTGAAATTTGCCCCACGGCCAACAGCAGCGATAAAAGCGGAGCTTGCGTAGCGCCATTTGTGCGGGGAGCTTGCTCTTGGGTGTCTGTGAGGCTGTGCGCCAATCGACCAAACTGTGAGGTGAATGCAGCATCCACCGCATTTGAAGGCCATGCATGACTCGAAGCGTGTCTCCTCTAAACCCATTATTCCTCCCCTCCCGCTCTTAGGATAGCATACAAACCAGGTGTGATGTGCTCACCCATCCTTCACAACCCTCCCTCTTGTGAACGCTCCTGCTCGCATGTGAATGACATGTGGAACAGGGGCCGTATTCATAATCCAATCGTAAGTTACGCACGAAAAGTGCATTTTCGTCTTAGTCTCACCAGCTCGCTGTGGTGTTCATGATTACGGTAAGGAGAATGCCCCTGTAACAGTACATTCTTGAAAAAGAAGCCGAGTATATATCTTTTCAAGAATTAACTGTTACACGGGTAACGTATGGTGCCCTAATTTCGCCGGTGTCCTAAGTTCGTCACCAACAGATAACAGCTGCCTCCTTCTCTGACAAGCATATCTCAGTCGTAACGTGTATTCGTTTAATGTTTAATCTGTTTACAGTATTTAGCAAAAACCGCATTAAATTTCGAAATATAAGGCGCTAAATGGAGTGCTGTAAGTTGGTACCCTGATTTGGGACGTCTAAAAGTTTGTCTCGGTAAGAAAGAGCATCGCTTGCACCAGCCATTTTACGGTACTACGTTTACGATATTACGATATTACGATACAAAGGTACTTAATTTTCAGTGTTTTCTGGTGCTTCAAAGTTGGTGACGATATTGGGGCACCTAAAAAGGCCCTTTTGACGAAATGAAGTCACCTTCTGCTTCAAGTGCCCCTAATTTCGTCTTGGGGGTCCCATTCTTGTCACGGGTGTCAAAAAGCTCTCGATAAGCAAGTCAGGGTTGTTTTTATTTACAACCTATCACTCCTTGTCTTTCATAAGTTATCACTGATAATATGATTACTAACGATTCATTATGGTCTTTATATACCAATGACAAATGTTTTTTGTATTACCACAGTGTGTAAAATATTTGAAAGGATGTAGGCTGCCCCTAAACTTGATATCCGTTTGCATAAGAGGGGTAATCATGTTGAAAAGGTGACAGCGGTGTAGTTGGAAGACGGAGTTCAGGAAAGGGAGGTATCAGAAAGGTGACAGCGGTGTAGCTACAAGACGGGATTCAGGAAGGGGTGGTACCAGAAAAATGATAGAGGTGTAATTAGAAAACGGGGTGCTGGAAGGGGAGGTACCGGAAATGTGATAGCGGTGTAGCTGAAGACAAGGTGCAGGAAAGGGAGGTACCAGAAAGGTGACAGCGGTGTAGCTGGAGACAAGGCGCAAGAAAGGGAGGTACCGGAAAGGTGACAGCGGTGTAGTTAAAAGACTGTGTGCAGGAAGGGGATGGAGATAGGAGGTACCGGAAAGGTGACAGCGGTGTAGCTGGAGACAAGGCGCAGGAAAGGGAGGTACCGGAAAGGCGACAGCGGTGTAGTTAAAAGACTGTGTGCAGGAAGGGGATGGAGATAGGAGGTACCGGAAAGGTGACAGCGGTGTAGCTGGAGACAAGGCGCAAGAAAGGGAGGTACCGGAAAGGTGACAGCGGTGTAGTTAAAAGACTGTGTGCAGGAAGGGGATGGAGATAGGAGGTACCGGAAAGGTGACAGCGGTGTAGCTGGAGACAAGGCGCAGGAAAGGGAGGTACCGGAAAGGCGACAGCGGTGTAGTTAAAAGACTGTGTGCAGGAAGGGGATGGAGATAGGAGGTACCGGAAAGGTGACAGCGGTGTAGCTGGAGACAAGGCGCAGGAAAGGGATGTACCGGAAAGGCGACAGCGGTGTAGTTAAACGACTGTGTGCAGGAAGGGGAGGCACCGGGAAGGGTGACAGAAGACGGGGTGCTAGCAGGGGAGGTACTCCCCAAAATGTCCATTGTCGGTTATCGCCACACAGTTGGCAATGACGTTCAAGATTAATTAATACGAGGTCTGGCTTGCGACAGGATACACGGAAACCATGTCAGTTGACTTGGTCTCGCGCCCTCCTCGCCCCGTACATAGAGGTCGCGTCCGATTCCATTGTAGGTCACTCGACAATAACTCTAGGCCATTGACATTTTAAACAGAGATAGCCATTCACAGTCAGTCACAGCCAGAGACAGCCACTCACAGTCAGAGCCAGAGACAGCCACTCACAGTCAGAGCCAGAGACAGCCACTCACAGTCAGAGCCAGAGACAGCCACTCACAGTCAGAGCCAGAGACAGCCACTCACAGTCAGTCAGAGCCATAGACAGCCACTCACAGTCAGTCAGAGCCACTCACAGTCAGAGCCATAGACAGCCACTCACAGTCAGTCAGAGCCAGAGACAGCCACTCACAGTCAGTCAGAGCCAGAGACAGCCACTCACAGTCAGTCAGAGCCATAGACAGTCACTGGCAGTCAGTCAGAGCCAGAGACAGCCACTCACAGTCAGTCAGAGCCAGAGATAGCCATTCACAGTCAGTCAGAGCCAGAGACAGCCACTCACAGTCAGAGCCAGAGACAGCCACTCACAGTCAGAGCCAGAGACAGTCACTCACAGTCAGAGCCAGAGACAGCCACTCACAGTCAGAGCCAGAGACATCCACTCACAGTCGGAGCCATAGACAGCCACTCACAGTCAGAGCCATAGACAGCCACTCACAGTCAGTCAGAGCCACTCACGGTCAGAGCCAGAGACAGCCACTCACAGTCGGAGCCATAGACAGCCACTCACAGTCAGAGCCATAGACAGCCACTCACAGTCAGTCAGAGCCACTTACAGTCAGAGCCATAGACAGTCACTGGCAGTCAGCCAGAGCCAGAGACAGCCACTCACAGTCAGTCAGAGCCATAGACAGCCACTCACACTCAGTCAGAGCCAGAGACAGACACTCACAGTCAGAGCCAGAGACAGCCACTCACAGTCAGAGCTAGAGCCAGCCACTCACAGTCAGTCAGAGCCACTCGCAGTCAGTCAGAGCCAGAGACAGCCACTCACAGTCAGTCAGAGCCATAGACAGTCACTGGCAGTCAGTCAGAGCCAGAGACAGCCACTCACAGTCAGTCAGAGCCACTCACAGTCAGAGCCATAGACAGTCACTCACAGTCAGAGCCAGAGACAGCCACTCACAGTCAGAGCCATAGACAGCCACTCACAGTCAGAGCCAGAGACAGCCACTCACAGTCGGAGCCAGAGACAGCCACTCACAGTCAGAGCCAGAGACAGCCACTCACAGTCAGAGCCAGAGACATCCACTCACAGTCGGAGCCATAGACAGCCACTCACAGTCAGAGCCATAGACAGCCACTCACAGTCAGTCAGAGCCACTCACAGTCAGAGCCAGAGACAGCCACTCACAGTCGGAGCCATAGACAGCCACTCACAGTCAGAGCCATAGACAGCCACTCACAGTCACTCAGAGCCACTTACAGTCAGAGCCATAGACAGTCACTGGCAGTCAGTCAGAGCCAGAGACAGCCACTCACAGTCAGTCAGAGCCAGAGACAGCCACTCACAGTCAGAGCCAGAGACAGCCACTCACAGTCGGAGCCAGAGACAGCCACTCGCAGTCAGTCAGAGCCAGAGACAGCCACTCACAGTCAGTCAGAGCCATAGACAGTCTCTGGCAGTCAGTCAGAGCCAGAGACAGCCACTCACAGTCAGTCAGAGCCACTCACAGTCAGAGCCATAGACAGTCACTCACAGTCAGAGCCAGAGACAGCCACTCACAGTCAGAGCCATAGACAGCCACTCACAGTCAGAGCCAGAGACAGCCACTCACAGTCAGTCAGAGCCACTCACAGTCAGATCCATAGACAGCCACTCACAGTCAGTCAGAGCCAAAGACAGCCACTAACAGTCAGTCACAGCCAGAGACAGCCACTCACAGTCAGTCACAGCCATAGACAGCCACTCACAGTCAGTCACAGCCATAGACAGTCACTGGCAGTCGGTCAGAGCATTAGACAATCACTAGCAGTCAGTCAGAGCCACAGACAGCCACTCACAGTCAGAGCCATAGACAGTCACTCACAGTCAGAGCCAGAAACAGCCACTCACAACCAGAGACAGCCACTCACAGTCAGAGCCAGAGACAGCCACTCACAGTCAGAGCCAGAGACAGCCACTCACAGTCAGAGCCAGAGACAGCCACTCACAGTCAGTCAGAGCCATAGACAGTCACTGGCAGTCAGTCAGAGCCAGAGACAGCCACTCACAGTCAGAGCCATAGACAGCCACTCACAGTCAGAGCCAGAGACAGCCACTCACAGTCAGTCAGAGCCACTCACAGCCACTCACAACCAGAGACAGCCACTCACAGCCAGACAGCCACTCACAGCCACTCACAGCGTTTAGTTATCGAATATTCGCGGGTCCAAATTAGTATGGAAACCTCTTTTCCAAAACCTCGGGGGTAAAAATCTCCCGTAAAGTGCCCAGCGGCTAAAACGGTAATGTTCCACGGGATTGTCGGCCTCCCTCCAGAAAAGAATTCTAGCCATTCTGTAGGAATGGCCGCCCGGAGCACGTGGCGCTGCGTCGGCGGTCGTTAGCCATTCTGTGGGAATCGCCGCCAGGAGCACGTGGCGCTGTGTCGGCGGTCGTTAGCCATTCTGTGGGAATCGCCGCCCGGAGCACGTGGCGCTGTGTCGGCGGTCGTTAGCCATTCTGTCGGAATCACCGCCAGGAGCACGTGGCGCTGTGTCGGTGGTCGTTAGCCATTCTGTGGGAATCGCCGCCAGGAGCACGTGGCGCTGTGTCGGCGGTCGTTAGCCATTCTGTGGGAATGGCCCCCAAGGGCACGTGGCGCTGTGTCGGCGGTCGTTAGCCATTCTGTGGGAATCGCCGCCAGGAGCACGTGGCGCTGTGTCGGCGGTCGTTAGCCATTCTGTGGGAATCGCCGCCCGGAGCACGTGGCGCTGTGTCGGCGGTCGTTAGCCATTCTGTGGGAATCGCCGCCAGGAGCACGTGGCGCTGTGTCGGCGGTCGTTAGCCATTCTGTGGGAATCACCGCCCGGAGCACGTGGCGCTGTGTCGGCGGTCGTTAGCCATTCTGTGGGAATCACCGCCAGGAGCACGTGGCGCTGTGTCGGCGGTCGTTAGCCATTCTGTGGGAATCGCCGCCCGGAGCACGTGGCGCTGTGTCGGCGGTCGTTAGCCATTCTGTGGGAATCGCCGCAAGGAGCACGTGGCGCTGTGTCGGCGGTCGTTAGCCATTCTGTGGGAATCGCCGCCCGAAGCACGTGGCGCTGTGTCGGTGGTCGTTAGCCATTCTGTGGGAATCACCGCCCGGAGCCCGTGGCGCTGTGTCGGCGGTCGTTAGCCATCCAATTTAATGAATACTTTACAAATATTGGTATTAAACTTGCTAGAGAAATCTAAACACCTCAGACTAAATGCTTTGCAGCCTATCTCAACAATCCTTGTCAGTCGACTATGTAACTCAAGTTAATTAACAAACGAGATATCAATGAGATAATAGACAAACTCAAACCGAAGCATAGTAGTGGAGTGGACGACATAAATGTTACAATGCTCAAATCGATTAAAAATGAAGTAAGTGATGCAATTGCGTTAATAATAAACCAATCCTTAACTACGGGCATCTTCCCGGATAAACTAATAATTGCAAAAGTTATACCAATAATTAAAACAGGTGATGCTCAATCAATAGATAACTATCGCCCTATATCACTACTCCCAGCTATCTCAAAATTATTTGAAAGGGTTATGTTTCAACAAATATTTAATCATTTTGACTCAAATAAGTTATTAAGCCGTAGCCAAGACGGATTTAGGGAAAATCATTCTGCCGAGCCAGCTTTAATTGAATTAGTAGATAGAACAATTGAAAAAATGGACAATGGAGACATCCCAATCAATATTTACTTAGATCTTTCCAAAGCTTTTGATACGCTTGATCATAGAATATCTATACTAATAAAATGAAGCTGTCTGTCCCACTATGCGCTGTCTGTCCCACTATGCCGCGGCATGCAAGAGCCCATTGGCATCAGCAGCCGCCTTGAACCTATTAATATCCAGCCGCCGCTCTTAGATGTGTCAAAGCTATCGCATATGTCAACACAACCGCTGGGTGTTTATCACCTTATCCCGCGGCACCATGCCTGCGGCGGGCTACCTGGCTTGGTGCCAACAGTAATAATATTTCTCCCAACGCCTTATCGCCCGAACCGTCATCAAAACAAACAAATCCCGTACTGTCTCGCGTCCACAACTTCCCATTAGTAGCAAGAGAACGAACTCTATCCGGGGAACCTTGCCTATTTGAATTGATTTGATCTTTTTGATCTTTGATCCAATTTTACAGTATAGTTAAGCGGTCTGCACGTCAATTCTATAGACCAACCAGGACGTCAGGCTGACTTTATCCACTGAAGGTAGTAGTAATACGTTAAATGACGAACAACGGACGGGAAACAGCCCCTTTTTTAAACTCAATCAACCCTTTTTTTTACTCAATCAATGTATGAGCTTAGGCCTTAGTTTTACTGGACTGATATTCGTTTATATCGTGCTTTAGCCGCAATTTGAGTATTCTGTACTGGATGCACAGTAGTAATACGTTAAATGACGAACAACGGACGGGAAACAGCCCTATTTTTAACTCAATCAACCCTTGATCTTTTTGATCTTTGATCCAATTTTACAGTAAATACTGTCATACTGTTATTTCTTTCGCTTATTACTGCGAACGCTAGAGCGGGGCGGCTAGTTAGTACATAAACTTATGCATTATGGCATAGTTGGGACAGCCGGGAAACTTGTGGAAAGTTATCTGTTTAACCGTAAACAATGTGTACAGTTAGACAATGCAAACTCTTCTTTATTAAATATAACCACTGGGGTTCCCCAAGAATCTATCCTTGGGCCGCTTTTGTTTATAATATATATTAATGACATTACAAGAGCTAGCGAGATATTTAAAACCATAATATATGCAGACGACACAACATTGTCAAGCACGCTAAGTGTGTTAAATAGTAATTCCGTAGAAAACAATGGAAATAGTGTAATAAATAACGAATTAGAAAAAAATAGTGAATGGTTAAAATGAAACAAACTATCGCTAAAAATTCAAAAGTCGAAGTTCATTATTTTCCATGTACCTCAAAAAAAAGTTTCTGTACCCGAAATAATTATAAATGATACCAGGCTAGAGTGTGTTAAAACCTTCAAAATATTGGGCATCACAATAGACTGTTCCCTCTCCTGGAATGATCACATACATATTTTGTCCCATAACGTATCCAAACAGATAGGTATTCTGAACAAATTAAAATATACTGTACCAAAGAAAATTAATGCCATGCTATATAACTCCCTCGTCCCATCTAGCTTAAATTACGGAATATTGATCTGGGGTTACAGAGGGGATCAATTACTTACATTGCAAAAGAAGGCTATGAGAATACTTAATCTCAGCGCTTACAATGCACACACTGAACCGTTATTCAAAGAATTTAGATCATTAAGGATAGATGACATTCATGAATTGCAACAGTTAAAATTTTATTACAAGCTGGTAAACAATACACTACCGAACTATTTCTCGTCAATGTTCTTAAACCCACACTCTGCCATACATAACTACAACACCAGAAATAAAAGTGCCTTCTGCTTTAATCCAATTAAGCATGAGTTTGCAAGGAAATGTCTTAGGAACAGTCTACCAAATCTTCTCAATTCTACTCCAGAAATAGTCAAAAGCGAGGTCACGACACACAGTTTGCTCGGTTTTAGTCGCTACGTAAAACAATATTATATTGACCACTATTGTGATGTACGTACCATCCTAAATTGTTACATTTGTGAAGTGACATAACATATCTGGATATTATCAAGAACCAAACCCCTCCTCTCCCCCCCCCCCCCCAAACCCCTTTTTTTTTTTTTTTAAATAATAATCGCACCTTTCAATAATGTATATGACCGCTCTCCCATATTTCTCCTAAACAACACCCTTTGTAAATATTTTACCGAAAAGAAAGAAGTATAACAATAAGTATTAAGGTGGCCCCCATGACAGCGACCGATTTGGTCTTAATGTGAGTCCCCCGATCATTTTCGAATATTATGTTAAGTTTATTTTGTGATGTGTATGTACTCGTGAATTTGATCAAATAAATGATTTCAATTTCAATTTCAATTTCTGTGGCGCTGTGTCCTGCCCGGCTCACTTCTCAACCAGGCATGGACTCTACCCCCGGGGGCCGACGTCATCCCATAGGTGTGATATCGTTGTAACGCTGGCTTTTAAATATTTGATGCAAAAGAAGCATTTGCCGTTGGGGATGTTCGATCAGAGGATTTCAACGAAGGGCTTGACTAACAGTATCGCGTTACACAGTAGCGGACATATGCTTTTTAAATGTCCACGTCTTTTTACGACGTATTATAACATCTTTATTCGTTAGAACGGTTCATAAAAACAATAATATGTTAGCAGAAAGGTAATAAACAGTGGTCTATGCCCTTTATCCCATATCACTTACTGTTGTAAATATAATAACGTCTTGCCGCGCTTTGAGGCTTTCCTAGTAAAAGTGTTGGGGGGGGGGGGGTGTTGCTTATATTCATCCTGTGTAGGCTTTACCGTAGCACAATGTCCTGGATGGAGGCCCTGGTGACAATGTAGGGAGCGATGGAGGCACTGGTGACAATGTAGGGAGCGATGGAGGCACTGGTGACAATGTAGGGAGCGATGGAGGCACTGATGACAATGTAGGGAGCGATGGAGGCACTGGTGACAATGTAGGGAGCGATGGAGGCACTGGTGACAATGTAGGGAGCGATGGAGGCCCTGGTGACAATGTAGGGAGCGATGGAGGCACTGGTGACAATGTAGGGAGCGATGGAGGCACTGATGACAATAAAGGGAGCGATGGAGGCACTGGTGACAATGTAGGGAGCGGTGGAGGCACTGGTGACAATGTGGGGAGCGATGGAGGCACTAGTGACCACGTAGGGAGCGATGGAGGCACTGGTGACAATGTAGGGAGCGGTGGAGGCACTGGTGACAATGCAGGAAGCGATGGAGGCACCGACGACAATGTAGGGGGCGATGGAGGAACCGCCGACAATGTAGGGAGCGATGGAGGCACTGGTGACAATGTAGGGAGCGATGGAGGCACTGGCGACAATGTAGGGAGCGATGGAGGCACTGGCGACAATGTAGGGAGCGATGGAGGCACTGGTGACAATGCAGGGAGCGATGGAGGCACTGGCGACAATGTAGGGAGCGATGGAGGCACTGGTGACAATGTAGGGAGCGATGGAGGATCTGGTGACAATGCAGGAAGCGATGGAGGCACTGGCGACAATGTAGGGAGCGATGGAGGCACTGGTGACAAAGTAGGGAGCGATGGAGGATCTGGTGACAATGTAGGGAGCGATGGAGGCACTGGCGACAATGTAGGGGGCGATGGAGGCACTGGTGACAATGTAGGGGGCGATGGAGGCACTGGTGACAATGTAGGGAGCGATCCAGGCACTGGTGACAATGTGGGGGGCGATGGAGGCACTGGCGACAATGCAGGAAGCGATGGAGGAGCTGGTGACAATGCATGGAGCGATGGAGGCACTGGTGACAATGTAGGGAGCGATGGAGGCACCGGTGACATTGTAGGGAGCGATGGAGGCACTGGTGACAATGTAGGGAGCGATGGAGGCACTGGGGACAAAGTAGGGAGCCATGGAGGAACTGGTGACAATGTAGGGAGGGATGGAGGCACTGGTGACAATGTAGGGAGCGATGGAGGCACTGGTGACAATGCAGGAAGCGATGGAGGCACTGGTGACAATGTAGGGAGCGATGGAGGCACTGGTGACAATGTAGAAAGCGATGGAGGCACCGGTGAAAATACATGGAGCGATGGAGGCACTGGTGACAATGTGGGGAGCGATGGAGGCACTGGTGACAATGTAGGGGGCGATGGAGGCACTGGCGACAATGTAGAGAGCGATGGAGGCACTGGCGACAATGTAGAGAGCGATGGAGGCACTGGCGACAATGTAGGGAGCGATGGAGGCACTGGCGACAATGTAGAGAGCGATGGAGGCACTGGTGACAATGTAGGGAGCGATGGAGGCACTGGTGGCAATGTAGGGAGCGATGGAGGCACTGGTGGCAATGTAGAGAGCGATGGAGGCACTGGTGACAATGTAGGGAGCGATGGAGGCACTGGCGACAATGTAGAGAGCGATGGAGGCACTGGTGACAATGTAGGGGCGATGGCGGCACTGGGGACAATGTAGGGAGCGATGGAGGCACTGGCGACAATGCATGGAGCGATGGAGGCACTGGCGACAATGTAGGGAGCGATGGAGGCACTGGCGACAATGTAGGGAACGATGGAGGCACTGGCGACAATGCAGGGAGCGATGGAGGCACTGGCGACAATGTAGGGAGCGATGGAGGCACCGGTGACAATGTAGGGAGCGATGGAGGCACTGGTGACAATGTAGGGAGCGATGGAGGCACTGATGACAATAAAGGGAGCGATGGAGGCACTGGTGACAATGTAGGGAGCGGTGGAGGCACTGGTGACAATGTGGGGAGCGATGGAGGCACTGGCGACAATGTAGGGAGCGATGGAGGCACTGGCGACAATGCATGGAGCGATGGAGGCACTGGCGACAATGTAGGGAGCGATAGAAGCACTAGGGACAATGTAGGGAGCGATGGAGGCACTGGGGACAAAGTAGAGAGCGATGGAGGCACTGGGGACCAAGTAGGGAGCGATGGAGGGAGCGGCGACAAGGTAGGGAGCGATGGAGGCACTGGTGACAATGCATGGAGCGATGGAGGCACTGGTGACAATGTAGGGAGCGATGGAGGCACTGGCGACAATGTAGGGAGCGATGGAGGCACTGGCGACAATGCATGGAGCGATGGAGGCACTGGCGACAATGTAGGGAGCGATGGAGGCACTGGCGACAATGTAGGGTGCGATGGAGGCACTGGTGACAATGTAGAGAGCGATGCAGGCACTGGTGACAATGTAGGGAGCGATGCAGGCACTGGTGGCAATGTAGGGAGCGATGGAGGCACTGGTGACAATGCAGGGAGCGATGGAGGCACTGGCGACAATGTAGGGAGCGATGGAGGCACTGGGGCCAATGTAGGGAGCGATGGAGGCACTGGCGGCAATGTAGGGGGCGATGGTGACAATGTAGGGGGCGATGGAGGCACTGGTGAAAATGTAGGGGGCGATGGAGGCACTGCCGACACTGTAGGGGGCGATGGAGGCACTGGTGACAATGTAGGGGGCAATGGAGGCACTGGCGACCATGTAGGGGGCCATGGAGGCACTGGCGACATTGTAGGGGCGATGAAGGCACTGGGGACAATGTAGGGGGCGATGGAGGCACTGGCAACAATGCAGGGAGCGATGGAGGCACTGGCGACAATGCTTGGAGCAATGGAGGCACTGGCGACAATGTAGGGAGCGATGGAGGCACTGGCGACAATGCATGGAGCGATGGAGGCACTGGCGACAATGTAGGGAGCGATGGAGGCACTGGCGACAATGTAGGGAGCGATGGAGGCACTAGGGACAATGTAGGGAGCGATGGAGGCACTGGGGACAAAGTAGAGAGCGATGGAGGCACTGGGGACCAAGTAGGGAGCGATGGTGGGAGCGGCGACAAGGTAGGGAGCGATGGAGGCACTGGTGACAATGCATGGAGCGATGGAGGCACTGGTGACAATGTAGGGAGCGATGAAGGCACTGGCGACAATGTAGGGAGCGATGGAGGCACTGGCGACAATGCATGGAGCGATGGAGGCACTGGCGACAATGTAGGGAGCGATGGAGGCACTGGCGACAATGTAGGGTGCGATGGAGGCACTGGTGACAATGTAGAGAGCGATGCAGGCACTGGTGACAATGTAGGGAGCGATGCAGGCACTGGTGGCAATGTAGGGAGCGATGCAGGCACTGGTGACAATGCAGGGAGCGATGGAGGCACTGGCGACAATGCTTGGAGCGATGGAGGCACTGGGGCCAATGTAGGGAGCGATGGAGGCACTGGCGGCAATGTAGGGGGCGATGGTGACAATGTAGGGGGCGATGGAGGCACTGGTGAAAATGTAGGGGCGATGGAGGCACTGCCGACACTGTAGGGGGCGATGCAGGCACTGGTGACAATGTAGGGGGCAATGGAGGCACTGGCGACCATGTATGGGGCCATGGAGGCACTGGCGACATTGTAGGGGCGATGGAGGCACTGGGGACAATGTAGGGGGCGATGGAGGGACTGGCAAAAATGCAGGGAGCGATGGAGGCACTGGCGACAATGCTTGGAGCAATGGAAGCACTGGTGACAATGTAGGGAGCGATGGAGGAACTGGTGACAATGTAGGGAGCGATGGAAGCACTGGCGACAATGTAGGGGGCGATGGAGGCACTGGCGACAATGTAGGGAGCGATGGAGGCACTGGTGACAATGTAGGGAGCGATGCAGGCACTGGTGACAATATAGCGAGGCATTTTTGACAATGTAGGGAGCAATGGAGGAACTGGTGACAATGTAGGGAGCGATGGAAGCACTGGCCACAATGTAGGGGGCGATGGAGGCACTGGCGACAATGTAGGGAGCGATGGAGGCACTGGTGACAATGTAGGGAGCGATGGAGGCATGGCGACAATATAGGAAGCGATGGAGGCACTGGCGACAATGGAGGGAGCGATGGAGGCACTGGTGACAATGCAAGAATCGATGGAGGCACTGGTGACAATGTAGGGAGCGATGGAGGCACTGGCGACAATGTAAGGGGCGATGGAGGCACTGGCGACAATGTAAGGGGCGATGGAGGCATGGCGACAATGTAGGGAGCGATGGAGGCACTGGCGACAATGTAAGGGGCGATGGAGGCATTTTTGACAATGCATGGAGCGATGGAGGCACTGGTGACAATGTAGAGAGCGATGCAGGCACTGGTGACAGTGTAGGGAGCGATGGAGGCACGCGACAACGTGGGGAGGGATGGAGGCACTGGGGCCATTGTAGGGAGCGATGGAGGCACTGGGGCCAATGTAGGGGGCGATGGAGGCACTGGCCACAATGTAGGGAGCGCTGGAAGCACTGGCCACAATGTAGGGGGCGATGGAGGCACTGGTGACAATGTAGGGGGCGATGGAGGCATGGCGACAATGTAGGGAGCGATGGAGGCACTGGTGACAATGTAGGGAGCGATGCAGGCACTGGTGACAGTGTAGGGAGCGATACAGGCACTGGTGACAATGTAGGGAGCGATGGAGGCACGCGACAACGTGGGGAGGGATGGAGGCACTGGGGCCATTGTAGGGAGCGATGGAGGCACTGGGGCCAATGTAGGGGGCGATGGAGGCACTGGCCACAATGTAGGGAGCGCTGGAAGCACTGGCCACAATGTAGGGGGCGATGGAGGCACTGGTGACAATGTAGGGGGCGATGGAGGCATGGCGACAATGTAGGGAGCGATGGAGGCACTGGCGACAATGTAAGGGGCGATGGAGGCATTTTTGACAATGCATGGAGCGATGGAGGCACTGGTGACAATGTAGAGAGCGATGCAGGCACTGGTGACAGTGTAGGGAGCGATACAGGCACTGGTGACAATGTAGGGAGCGATGGAGGCACGCGACAACGTGGGGAGGGATGGAGGCACTGGGGCCATTGTAGGGAGCGATGGAGGCACTGGGGCCAATGTAGGGAGCGATGGAGGCACTGGTGACAATGTAGGGAGCGATGGAGGCACTGGCGACAATGTAGGGGGCGATGGAAGCATTTTTGACAATGCATGGAGCGATGGAGGCACTGGTGACAATGCAGGAAACGATGGAGGCACTGGTGACAATGTAGGGAGCGATGCAGGCACCGGTGACAATGTAGGGAGCGATGTATGCATTGGGTGCAATGTAGGGTGCGATGGAGGCACTGGCGACAATGTAGGGAGCGATGAAGGAACTGGTGACAATGTAGGGAGCGATGGAGGCACTGGCGACAATGTAGGCTGCGATGGAGGCACTGGCGACAATGTAGGGAGCGATGGAGGCACTGGTGACAATGTAGGGAGCGATGCAGGCACTGGTGACCAAGTAAGGAGCGATGGAGGAACTGGTGACAATGTAGGGAGCGATGGAGGCACTGGCGACAATGTAGGGAGCGATGGAGGCACTGGTGACAGTGTAGGGAGCGATGGAGGCACTGGTGACAATGTAGGGAGCGATGCAGGCACTGGTGACAATGTAGGGAGCGATGCAGGCACTGGCGACAATATAGGAAGCGATGCGGGCACTGGCGACAATGTAGGGAGCGATGTAGGCATTGGGGGCAATGTAGAGTGCGCTGGAGGCACGGGTGACAATGTAGGGAGCAATGCAGGCACTGGTGACAATGTAGGGAGCGATGTAGGCATTGGGGGCAATGTAGGGTGCGCTGGAGGCACTGGCGACAATGTAGGGAGCGATGGAGGAACTGGTGACAATGTAGGGAGCGATGGAAGCACTGGCGACAATGTAGGGGGCAATGGAGGCACTGGCGACAATGTAGGGAGCGATGGAGGCACTGGTGACAATGTAGGGAGCGATGCAGGCACTGGTGACAATGTAGGGAGCGATGGAGGAACTGGTGACAATGTAGGGAGCGATGTAGGCACTGGCGACAATGTAGGGAGCGATGGAGGCACTGGTGACAATGTAGGGAGCGATGCAGGCACTGGTGACAATGTAGGGAGCGATGGAGGAACTGGTGACAATGTAGGGAGCGATGTAGGCACTGGCGACAATGTAGGGAGCGATGGAGGCACTGGTGACAGTGTAGGGAGCGAGGCAGGCACTGGTGACAATGTAGGGAGCGATGGAAACACTGGCGACATTGTAGGGAGCGATGGAGGCACTGGTGACAGTGTAGGGAGCGAGGCAGGCACTGGTGACTATGTAGGGAGCGATGGAAACACTGGCGACATTGTAGGGAGCGATGGAGGCACTGGTGACAATGTAGGGAGCGATGGAGGCAATGGCGACAATGTAGGGAGCGATGGAGGCACTGGCGCATTGTAGGAAGCGATGGAGGCCCTGGTGACAATGTAGGGAGCGATGGAGGCACTGGCGACAATGTAGAGAACGATGGAGGCACTGGTGACAATGTAGGGAGCGATGCAGGCACTGGTGACAATGTAAGGAGCGATGGAGGCACGCGACAACGTGGGGAGGGATGGAGGCACTGGGGCCAATGTAGGGAGCGATGGAGGCACTGGCGACAATGTAGGGGGCGATGGAGGCACTGGTGACAATGTAGGGGGCGATGGAGGCATGGCGACAATATAGGGAGCGATGGAGGCACTGGCGACAATGGAGGGAGCGATGGAGGCACTGGTGACAATGCAGGAAGCGATGGAGGCCCTGGTGACAATGTAGGGGGCGATGCAGGCACTGGTGACAATGTAGGGAGCGATGGAGGGACTGGCGACAATGCAGGGAGCGATGGAGGCACTGGTGACAATGTAGGGGGCCATGGAGGCACTGGCGACAATGCTTGGAGCGATGGAGGCACTGGTAACAAGGTAGGGGGCGATGGAGGCATGGCGACAGTATAGGGGGCGATGGAGGCACTGGTGACAATGTAGGGAGCGGTGGAGGCATTGGGGGCAATGTAGGGAGCGATGGAGGCACTGGTGACAATGTAGGGGGCGATGGAGGCACTGGCGACAATATAGGAAGCGATGCAGGCACTGGCGACAATGTAGGGAGCGATGGAGGCACTGGTGACAATGTAGGGAGCAATGCAGGCACTGGTGACAATGTAGGGAGCGATGTAGGCATTGGGTGCAATGTAGGGTGCGATGGAGGCACTGGTGACAATGTAGGGAGCGATGGAGGAACTGGTGACAATGTAGGGAGCGATGGAGGCACTGGCGACAATGTAGGGGGCGACGGAGGCACTGGCGACAATGTAGGGAGCGATGGAGGCACTGGTGACAATGTAGGGAGCGATGCAGGCACTGGTGACAAAGTAGGGAGCGATGGAGGAACTGGTGACAATGTAGGGAGCGATGGAGGCACTGGCGACAATGTAGGGAGCGATGGAGGCACTGGTGACAGTGTAGGGAGCGATGGAGGCACTGGTGACAATGTAGGGAGCGATGCAGGCACTGGCGACAATGTAGGGAGCGATGGAGGCAATGGCGACAATGTAGGGAGCGATGGAGGCACTGGCGACATTGTAGGAAGCGATGGAGGCACTGGCGACAATGTAGGGAGCGATGCAGGCACTGGTGACAATGTAGGGAGCGATGGAGGAACTGGTGACAATGTAGGGAGCGATGCAGGCACTGGTGACAATGTAGGGAGCGATGGAGGCACGCGACAACGTGAGGAGGGATGGAGGCACTGGGGCCAATGTAGGGAGCGATGGAGGCACTGGCGACAATGTAGGGGGCGATGGAAGCATTTTTGACAATGCATGGAGCGATGGAGGCACTGGTGACAATGTAGGGAGCGATGTAGGCATTGGGGGCAATGTAGGGTGCGATGGAGGCACTGGCGACAATGTAGGGAGCGATGGAGGAACTGGTGACAATGTAGGGAGCGATGGAGGCACTGGCGACAATGTCGGGGGCGATGGAGGCACTGGCATCAATGTAGGGAGCGATGGAGGCACTGGTGACAATGTAGGGAGCGATGCAGGCACTGGTGACAATGTAGGGAGCGATGGAGGAACTGGTGACAATGTAGGGAGCGATGGAGGCACTGGCGACAATGTAGGGAGCAATGGAGGCACTAGTGACAATGTAGGGAGCGATGCAGGCACTGGTGACAATGTAGGGGCGATGGAGGCACTGGGGACAATGTAGGGGGCGATGGAGGCACTGGCAACAATGCAGGGAGCGATGGAGGCACTGGCGACAATGCTTGGAGCAGTGGAGGCACTGGTGACAATGTAGGGAGCGATGGAAGCACGCGACAATACGGGGAGGGATGGAGGCACTGGCGACAATGTAGGGAGCGATGGAGGCACTGGCGACAATGTTAGGAGCGATGGAGGCACTGGCGACAATGCATGGAGCGATGGAGGCACTGGCGACAATGTAGGGAGGTATTTTTGACAATGTAGGGAGCAATGGAGGCCTGGTGACAATGTAGTGAGCGATGGAGACTCTGGTGATCATGTAGGGAGCGATGTAGGCACTGGTGACAATGTAGGGAGCGATGGAGGCATGGCGACAATATAGAAAGCGATGGAGGCACTGGCGACAATGGAGGGAGCGATGGAGGCACTGGTGACAATGCAGGAAGCGATGGAGGCTCTGGTGATAATGTGGGGAGCGATGTAGGCACTGGTGACAATGTGGGGAGCGATGCAGGCACTGGTGACAATGTAGGGAGCGATGGAGGCTCTGGCGACATTGTAGGGAGCGATGGAGGCACTGGTGACAATGTAGGGAGCGATGGAGGCAATGGCGACAATGTAGGGAGCGATGGAGGCACTGGCGACATTGTAGGAAGCGATGGAGGCACTGGCGACAATGTAGGGAGCGATGCAGGCACTGGTGACAATGTAGGGAGCGATGGAGGAACTGGTGACAATGTAGGGAGCGATGCAGGCACTGGTGACAATGTAGGGAGCGATGGAGGCACGCGACAACGTGGGGAGGGATGGAGGCACTGGGGCCAATGTAGGGAGCGATGGAGGCACTGGCGACAATGTAGGGGGCGATGGAAGCATTTTTGACAATGCATGGAGCGATGGAGGCACAGGTGACAATGTAGGGAGCGATGTAGGCATTGGGGGCAATGTAGGGTGCGATGGAGGCACTGGTGACAATGTAGGGGGCGATGGAGGCACTGGCGACAATATAGGAAGCGATGCAGGCACTGGCAACAATGTAGGGAGCGATGGAGGCACTGGTGACAATGTAGGGAGCGATGGAGGCACTGGCGACAATGTAGGGGGCGATGGAGGCACTGGCGACAATGTAGGGGGCGATGGAGGCACTGGCGTCAATGTAGGGGGCGATGGAGGCACTGGCAACAATGCTTGGAGCAATGGAGGCACTGGTGACAATGTAGGGAGCGATGGAGGCACGCGACAATACGGGGAGGGATGGAGGCACTGGCGACAATGTAGGGAGCGATGGAGGCACTGGCGACAATGTTAGGAGCGATGGAGGCACTGGCGACAATGCATGGAGCGATGGAGGCACTGGCGACAATGTAGGGAGGCATTTTTGACAATGTAGGGAGCAATGGAGGCCTGGTGACAATGTAGTGAGCGATGGAGACTCTGGTGATCATGTAGGGAGCGATGTAGGCACTGGTGACAATGTAGGGAGCGATGGAGGCATGGCGACAATATAGAATACGATGGAGGCACTGGCGACAATGTAGTGAGCGATGGAGACTCTGGTGACAATGTAGGGTGCGATGGAGGCACTGGTGACAATGTAGGGGGCGATGGAGGCACTGGCGACAATATAGGAAGCGATGCAGGCACTGGCAACAATGTAGGGGGCGATGGAGGCATGGCGACAATGTAGGGAGCGATGGAGGCATGGCGACAATGTAAGGGGCGATGGAGGCATTTTTGACAATGCATGGAGCGATGGAGGCACTGGTGACAATATAGAGAGCGATCCAGGCACTGGTGACAATGTAGGGAGCGATGGAGGCACTGGTGACAGTGTAGGGAGCGATACAGGCACTGGTGACAATGTAGGGATCGATGAAGGCATTGGGGGCAATGTTAGGAGCGATGGAGGCACTGGCGACAATGCATGGAGCGATGGAGGCACTGGCGACAATGTAGGGAGGCATTTTTGACAATGTAGGGAGCAATGGAGGCCTGGTGACAATGTAGTGAGCGATGGAGACTCTGGTGATCATGTAGGGAGCGATGTAGGCACTGGTGACAATGTAGGGAGCGATGGAGGCATGGCGACAATATAGAAAGCGATGGAGGCACTGGCGACAATGTAGTGAGCGATGGAGACTCTGGTGACAATGTAGGGTGCGATGGAGGCACTGGTGACAATGTAGGGGGCGATGGAGGCACTGGCGACAATATAGGAAGCGATGCAGGCACTGGCAACAATGTAGGGGGCGATGGAGGCATGGCGACAATGTAGGGAGCGATGGAGGCACTGGCGACAATGTAAGGAGCGATGGAGGCATTTTTGACAATGCATGGAGCGATGGAGGCACTGGTGACAATATAGAGAGCGATCCAGGCACTGGTGACAATGTAGGGAGCGATGGAGGCACTGGTGACAGTGTAGGGAGCGATACAGGCACTGGTGACAATGTAGGGATCGATGAAGGCATTGGGGGCAATGTAGGGAGCGATGGAGGCACTGGCGACAATGCTTGGAGCGATGGAGGCACTGGTTACAATGTAGGGGGCGATGGAGGCATGGCGACAATATAGGGAGCGATGGAGGCACTGGCGACAATGGAGGGAGCGATGGAGGCACTGGTGACAATGCAGGAAGCGATGGAGGCCCTGGTGACAAGGTAAGGAGCGATGGAGGCACCGGTGACAATGTAGGGAGCCATTGAGGCACTGGTGACAATGTAGGGAGCGATGGAGGTCCTGGTGACAATGTAGGGGGCGATGGAAGCACTGGCGACAATGCTTGGAGCGATGGAGGCACTGGTGACAATGTAGGGAGCGATGCAGGCACTGGCGACAATGTAGGGAGCGATGGAGGAACTGGTGACAATGTAGGGAGCGATGGAGGCACTGGCAACAATGTAGGGAGCAATGGAGGCACTGGTGACAATGTAGGGAGCGATGGAGGCACGCGACAATACGGGGAGGGATGGAGGCACTGGCGACAATGTAGGGAGCGATGGAGGCACTGGCGACAATGTTAGGAGCGATGGAGGCACTGGCGACAATGCATGGAGCGATGGAGGCACTGGCGACAATGTAGGGAGGCATTTTTGACAATGTAGGGAGCAATGGAGGCCTGGTGACAATGTAGTGAGCGATGGAGACTCTGGTGATCATGTAGGGAGCGATGTAGGCACTGGTGACAATGTAGGGAGCGATGGAGGCATGGCGACAATATAGAAAGCGATGGAGGCACTGGCGACAATGTAGTGAGCGATGGAGACTCTGGTGACAATGTAGGGTGCGATGGAGGCACTGGTGACAATGTAGGGGGCGATGGAGGCACTGGCGACAATATAGGAAGCGATGCAGGCACTGGCAACAATGTAGGGGGCGATGGAGGCATGGCGACAATGTAGGGAGCGATGGAGGCACTGGCGACAATGTAAGGGGCGATGGAGGCATTTTTGACAATGCATGGAGCGATGGAGGCACTGGTGACAATAGAGAGAGCGATCCAGGCACTGGTGACAATGTAGGGAGCGATGGAGGCACTGGTGACAGTGTAGGGAGCGATACAGGCACTGGTGACAATGTAGGGATCGATGAAGGCATTGGGGGCAATGTAGGGAGCGATGGAGGCACTGGCGACAATGCTTGGAGCGATGGAGGCACTCGTTACAATGTAGGGGGCGATGGAGGCATGGCGACAATATAGGGAGCGATGGAGGCACTGGCGACAATGGAGGGAGCGATGGAGGCACTGGTGACAATGCAGGAAGCGATGGAGGCCCTGGTGACAAGGTAAGGAGCGATGGAGGCACCGGTGACAATGTAGGGAGCGATTGAGGCACTGGTGACAATGTAGGGAGCGATGGAGGTCCTGGTGACAATGTAGGGGGCGATGGAAGCACTGGCGACAATGCTTGGAGCGATGGAGGCACTGGTGACAATGTAGGGAGCGATGCAGGCACTGGCGACAATGTAGGGAGCGATGGAGGAACTGGTGACAATGTAGGGAGCGATGGAGGCACTGGCAACAATGTAGGGAGCAATGGAGGCACTAGTGACAATGTAGGGAGCGATGCAGGCACTGGTGACAATGTAGGGGCGATGGAGGCACTGGGGACAATGTAGGGGGCGATGGAGGCACTGGCAACAATGCAGGGAGCGATGGAGGCACTGGCAACAATGCTTGGAGCAATGGAGGCACTGGTGACAATGTAGGGAGCGATGGAGGCACGCGACAATACGGGGAGGGATGGAGGCACTGGCGACAATGTAGGGAGCGATGGAGGCACTGGCGACAATGTTAGGAGCAATGGAGGCACTGGCGACAATGCATGGAGCGATGGAGGCACTGGCGACAATGTAGGGAGGCATTTTTGACAATGTAGGGAGCAATGGAGGCCTGGTGACAATGTAGTGAGCGATGGAGACTCTGGTGATCATGTAGGGAGCGATGTAGGCACTGGTGACAATGTAGGGAGCGATGGAGGCATGGCGACAATATAGAATACGATGGAGGCACTGGCGACAATGTAGTGAGCGATGGAGACTCTGGTGACAATGTAGGGTGCGATGGAGGCACTGGTGACAATGTAGGGGGCGATGGAGGCACTGGCGACAATATAGGAAGCGATGCAGGCACTGGCAACAATGTAGGGGGCGATGGAGGCATGGCGACAATGTCGGGGGCGATGGAGGCACTGGCATCAATGTAGGGAGCGATGGAGGCACTGGTGACAATGTAGGGAGCGATGCAGGCACTGGTGACAATGTAGGGAGCGATGGAGGAACTGGTGACAATGTAGGGAGCGATGGAGGCACTGGCGACAATGTAGGGAGCAATGGAGGCACTAGTGACAATGTAGGGAGCGATGCAGGCACTGGTGACAATGTAGGGGCGATGGAGGCACTGGGGACAATGTAGGGGGCGATGGAGGCACTGGCAACAATGCAGGGAGCGATGGAGGCACTGGCGACAATGCTTGGAGCAATGGAGGCACTGGTGACAATGTAGGGAGCGATGGAAGCACGCGACAATACGGGGAGGGATGGAGGCACTGGCGACAATGTAGGGAGCGATGGAGGCACTGGCGACAATGTTAGGAGCGATGGAGGCACTGGCGACAATGCATGGAGCGATGGAGGCACTGGCGACAATGTAGGGAGGTATTTTTGACAATGTAGGGAGCAATGGAGGCCTGGTGACAATGTAGTGAGCGATGGAGACTCTGGTGATCATGTAGGGAGCGATGTAGGCACTGGTGACAATGTAGGGAGCGATGGAGGCATGGCGACAATATAGAAAGCGATGGAGGCACTGGCGACAATGGAGGGAGCGATGGAGGCACTGGTGACAATGCAGGAAGCGATGGAGGCTCTGGTGATAATGTGGGGAGCGATGTAGGCACTGGTGACAATGTGGGGAGCGATGCAGGCACTGGTGACAATGTAGGGAGCGATGGAGGCTCTGGCGACATTGTAGGGAGCGATGGAGGCACTGGTGACAATGTAGGGAGCGATGGAGGCAATGGCGACAATGTAGGGAGCGATGGAGGCACTGGCGACATTGTAGGAAGCGATGGAGGCACTGGCGACAATGTAGGGAGCGATGCAGGCACTGGTGACAATGTAGGGAGCGATGGAGGAACTGGTGACAATGTAGGGAGCGATGCAGGCACTGGTGACAATGTAGGGAGCGATGGAGGCACGCGACAACGTGGGGAGGGATGGAGGCACTGGGGCCAATGTAGGGAGCGATGGACGCACTGGCGACAATGTAGGGGGCGATGGAAGCATTTTTGACAATGCATGGAGCGATGGAGGCACAGGTGACAATGTAGGGAGCGATGTAGGCATTGGGGGCAATGTAGGGTGCGATGGAGGCACTGGTGACAATGTAGGGGGCGATGGAGGCACTGGCGACAATATAGGAAGCGATGCAGGCACTGGCAACAATGTAGGGAGCGATGGAGGCACTGGTGACAATGTAGGGAGCGATGGAGGCACTGGCGACAATGTAGGGGGCGATGGAGGCACTGGCGACAATGTAGGGGGCGATGGAGGCACTGGCGTCAATGTAGGGGGCGATGGAGGCACTGGCAACAATGCTTGGAGCAATGGAGGCACTGGTGACAATGTAGGGAGCGATGGAGGCACGCGACAATACGGGGAGGGATGGAGGCACTGGCGACAATGTAGGGAGCGATGGAGGCACTGGCGACAATGTTAGGAGCGATGGAGGCACTGGCGACAATGCATGGAGCGATGGAGGCACTGGCGACAATGTAGGGAGGCATTTTTGACAATGTAGGGAGCAATGGAGGCCTGGTGACAATGTAGTGAGCGATGGAGACTCTGGTGATCATGTAGGGAGCGATGTAGGCACTGGTGACAATGTAGGGAGCGATGGAGGCATGGCGACAATATAGAATACGATGGAGGCACTGGCGACAATGTAGTGAGCGATGGAGACTCTGGTGACAATGTAGGGTGCGATGGAGGCACTGGTGACAATGTAGGGGGCGATGGAGGCACTGGCGACAATATAGGAAGCGATGCAGGCACTGGCAACAATGTAGGGGGCGATGGAGGCATGGCGACAATGTAGGGAGCGATGGAGGCATGGCGACAATGTAAGGGGCGATGGAGGCATTTTTGACAATGCATGGAGCGATGGAGGCACTGGTGACAATATAGAGAGCGATCCAGGCACTGGTGACAATGTAGGGAGCGATGGAGGCACTGGTGACAGTGTAGGGAGCGATACAGGCACTGGTGACAATGTAGGGATCGATGAAGGCATTGGGGGCAATGTTAGGAGCGATGGAGGCACTGGCGACAATGCATGGAGCGATGGAGGCACTGGCGACAATGTAGGGAGGCATTTTTGACAATGTAGGGAGCAATGGAGGCCTGGTGACAATGTAGTGAGCGATGGAGACTCTGGTGATCATGTAGGGAGCGATGTAGGCACTGGTGACAATGTAGGGAGCGATGGAGGCATGGCGACAATATAGAAAGCGATGGAGGCACTGGCGACAATGTAGTGAGCGATGGAGACTCTGGTGACAATGTAGGGTGCGATGGAGGCACTGGTGACAATGTAGGGGGCGATGGAGGCACTGGCGACAATATAGGAAGCGATGCAGGCACTGGCAACAATGTAGGGGGCGATGGAGGCATGGCGACAATGTAGGGAGCGATGGAGGCACTGGCGACAATGTAAGGGGCGATGGAGGCATTTTTGACAATGCATGGAGCGATGGAGGCACTGGTGACAATATAGAGAGCGATCCAGGCACTGGTGACAATGTAGGGAGCGATGGAGGCACTGGTGACAGTGTAGGGAGCGATACAGGCACTGGTGACAATGTAGGGATCGATGAAGGCATTGGGGGCAATGTAGGGAGCGATGGAGGCACTGGCGACAATGCTTGGAGCGATGGAGGCACTGGTTACAATGTAGGGGGCGATGGAGGCATGGCGACAATATAGGGAGCGATGGAGGCACTGGCGACAATGGAGGGAGCGATGGAGGCACTGGTGACAATGCAGGAAGCGATGGAGGCCCTGGTGACAAGGTAAGGAGCGATGGAGGCACCGGTGACAATGTAGGGAGCGATTGAGGCACTGGTGACAATGTAGGGAGCGATGGAGGTCCTGGTGACAATGTAGGGGGCGATGGAAGCACTGGCGACAATGCTTGGAGCGATGGAGGCACTGGTGACAATGTAGGGAGCGATGCAGGCACTGGCGACAATGTAGGGAGCGATGGAGGAACTGGTGACAATGTAGGGAGCGATGGAGGCACTGGCAACAATGTAGGGAGCAATGGAGGCACTGGTGACAATGTAGGGAGCGATGGAGGCACGCGACAATACGGGGAGGGATGGAGGCACTGGCGACAATGTAGGGAGCGATGGAGGCACTGGCGACAATGTTAGGAGCGATGGAGGCACTGGCGACAATGCATGGAGCGATGGAGGCACTGGCGACAATGTAGGGAGGCATTTTTGACAATGTAGGGAGCAATGGAGGCCTGGTGACAATGTAGTGAGCGATGGAGACTCTGGTGATCATGTAGGGAGCGATGTAGGCACTGGTGACAATGTAGGGAGCGATGGAGGCATGGCGACAATATAGAAAGCGATGGAGGCACTGGCGACAATGTAGTGAGCGATGGAGACTCTGGTGACAATGTAGGGTGCGATGGAGGCACTGGTGACAATGTAGGGGGCGATGGAGGCACTGGCGACAATATAGGAAGCGATGCAGGCACTGGCAACAATGTAGGGGGCGATGGAGGCATGGCGACAATGTAGGGAGCGATGGAGGCACTGGCGACAATGTAAGGGGCGATGGAGGCATTTTTGACAATGCATGGAGCGATGGAGGCACTGGTGACAATAGAGAGAGCGATCCAGGCACTGGTGACAATGTAGGGAGCGATGGAGGCACTGGTGACAGTGTAGGGAGCGATACAGGCACTGGTGACAATGTAGGGATCGATGAAGGCATTGGGGGCAATGTAGGGAGCGATGGAGGCACTGGCGACAATGCTTGGAGCGATGGAGGCACTGGTTACAATGTAGGGGGCGATGGAGGCATGGCGACAATATAGGGAGCGATGGAGGCACTGGCGACAATGGAGGGAGCGATGGAGGCACTGGTGACAATGCAGGAAGCGATGGAGGCCCTGGTGACAAGGTAAGGAGCGATGGAGGCACCGGTGACAATGTAGGGAGCGATTGAGGCACTGGTGACAATGTAGGGAGCGATGGAGGTCCTGGTGACAATGTAGGGGGCGATGGAAGCACTGGCGACAATGCTTGGAGCGATGGAGGCACTGGTGACAATGTAGGGAGCGATGCAGGCACTGGCGACAATGTAGGGAGCGATGGAGGAACTGGTGACAATGTAGGGAGCGATGGAGGCACTGGCAACAATGTAGGGAGCAATGGAGGCACTAGTGACAATGTAGGGAGCGATGCAGGCACTGGTGACAATGTAGGGGCGATGGAGGCACTGGCGACAATGTAGGGGGCGATGGAGGCACTGGCAACAATGCAGGGAGCGATGGAGGCACTGGCAACAATGCTTGGAGCAATGGAGGCACTGGTGACAATGTAGGGAGCGATGGAGGCACGCGACAATACGGGGAGGGATGGAGGCACTGGCGACAATGTAGGGAGCGATGGAGGCACTGGCGACAATGTTAGGAGCGATGGAGGCACTGGCGACAATGCATGGAGCGATGGAGGCACTGGCGACAATGTAGGGAGGCATTTTTGACAATGTAGGGAGCAATGGAGGCCTGGTGACAATGTAGTGAGCGATGGAGACTCTGGTGATCATGTAGGGAGCGATGTAGGCACTGGTGACAATGTAGGGAGCGATGGAGGCATGGCGACAATATAGAAAGCGATGGAGGCACTGGCGACAATGTAGTGAGCGATGGAGACTCTGGTGACAATGTAGGGTGCGATGGAGGCACTGGTGACAATGTAGGGGGCGATGGAGGCACTGGCGACAATATAGGAAGCGATGCAGGCACTGGCAACAATGTAGGGGGCGATGGAGGCATGGCGACAATGTAGGGAGCGATGGAGGCACTGGCGACAATGTAAGGGGCGATGGAGGCATTTTTGACAATGCATGGAGCGATGGAGGCACTGGTGACAATATAGAGAGCGATCCAGGCACTGGTGACAATGTAGGGAGCGATGGAGGCACTGGTGACAGTGTAGGGAGCGATACAGGCACTGGTGACAATGTAGGGATCGATGAAGGCATTGGGGGCAATGTAGGGAGCGATGGAGGCACTGGAGACAATGCTTGGAGCGATGGAGGCACTGGTTACAATGTAGGGGGCGATGGAGGCATGGCGACAATATAGGGAGCGATGGAGGCACTGGCGACAATGGAGGGAGCGATGGAGGCACTGGTGACAATGCAGGAAGCGATGGAGGCCCTGGTGACAAGGTAAGGAGCGATGGAGGCACCGGTGACAATGTAGGGAGCGATTGAGGCACTGGTGACAATGTAGGGAGCGATGGAGGTCCTGGTGACAATGTAGGGGGCGATGGAAGCACTGGCGACAATGCTTGGAGCGATGGAGGCACTGGTGACAATGTAGGGAGCGATGCAGGCACTGGCGACAATGTAGGGTGCGATGCAGGCACTGGTGACAATGTAGGGGGCGATGGAGGCACTGGCGACAATATAGGAAGCGATGCAGGCACTGGCGACAATTTAGGGAGCGATGCAGGCACTGGTGACAATGTAGGGAGCAATGCAGGCACTGGTGACAATGTAGGAAGCGATGTAGGCATTGGGTGCAATGTAGGGTGCGATGGAGGCACTGGCGACAATGTAGGGAGCGATGGAGGAACTGGCGACAATGTAGGGGGCGATGGAGGCACTGGTGACAAGGTAAGGAGCGATGGAGGCACCGGTGACAATGTAGGGAGCGATTGAGGCACTGGTGACAATGTAGGGAGCGATGGAGGTCCTGGTGACAATGTAGGGGGCGATGGAAGCACTGGCGACAATGCTTGGAGCGATGGAGGCACTGGTGACAATGTAGGGAGCGATGCAGGCACTGGCGACAATGTAGGGTGCGATGCAGGCACTGGTGACAATGTAGGGGGCGATGGAGGCACTGGCGACAATATAGGAAGCGATGCAGGCACTGGCGACAATTTAGGGAGCGATGCAGGCACTGGTGACAATGTAGGGAGCAATGCAGGCACTGGTGACAATGTAGGAAGCGATGTAGGCATTGGGTGCAATGTAGGGTGCGATGGAGGCACTGGCGACAATGTAGGGAGCGATGGAGGAACTGGCGACAATGTAGGGGGCGATGGAGGCACTGGCGACAATGTAGGGAGCGATGGAGGCACTGGTGACAATGTAGGGAGCGATGCAGGCACTGGTGACAAAGTAGGGAGCGATGGAGGAACTGGTGACAATGTAGGGAGCGATGGAGGCACTGGCAACAATGAAGGGAGCGATGGAGGCACTGGTGACAGTGTAGGGAGCGATGGAGGCACTGGTGACAATGTAGGGAGCGATGCAGGCACTGGTGACAATGTAAGGGGCGATGGAGGAACTGGTGACAATGTAGGGAGCGATGGAGGCACTGGCGACAATGTAGGGAGCGATGGAGGCACTGGTGACAATGTAGGGAGCGATGCAGGCACTGGTGACAATGTAGGGAGCGATGGAGGCACGCGACAACGTGGGGAGGGATGGAGGCACTGGGGCCAATGTAGGGAGCGATGGAGGCACTGGCGACAATGTAGGGGGCGATGGAAGCATTTTTGACAATGCATGGAGCGATGGAGGCACTGGTGACAATGTAGGGAGCGATGTAGGCAGTGGGGGCAATGTAGGGTGCGATGGAGGCACTGGCGACAATGTAGGGAGCGATGGAGGAACTGGTGACAATGTAGGGAGCGATGGAGGCACTGGCGACAATGTAGGGAGCGATGGAGGCACTGGCGACAATGTTAGGAGCGATGGAGGCACTGGCGACAATGCATGGAGCGATGGAGGCACTGGCGACAATGTAGGGAGGCATTTTTGACAATGTAGGGAGCAATGGAGGCCTGGTGACAATGTAGTGAGCGATGGAGACTCTGGTGATCATGTAGGGAGCGATGTAGGCACTGGTGACAATGTAGGGAGCGATGGAGGCATGGCGACAATATAGAAAGCGATGGAGGCACTGGCGACAATGTAGTGAGCGATGGAGACTCTGGTGACAATGTAGGGTGCGATGGAGGCACTGGTGACAATGTAGGGGGCGATGGAGGCACTGGCGACAATGTAGGGAGGCATTTTTGACAATGTAGGGAGCAATGGAGGCCTGGTGACAATGTAGTGAGCGATGGAGACTCTGGTGATCATGTAGGGAGCGATGTAGGCACTGGTGACAATGTAGGGAGCGATGGAGGCATGGCGACAATATAGAAAGCGATGGAGGCACTGGCGACAATGTAGTGAGCGATGGAGACTCTGGTGACAATGTAGGGTGCGATGGAGGCACTGGTGACAATGTAGGGGGCGATGGAGGCACTGGCGACAATATAGGAAGCGATGCAGGCACTGGCAACAATGTAGGGGGCGATGGAGGCATGGCGACAATGTAGGGAGCGATGGAGGCACTGGCGACAATGTAAGGGGCGATGGAGGCATTTTTGACAATGCATGGAGCGATGGAGGCACTGGTGACAATATAGAGAGCGATCCAGGCACTGGCAACAATGCAGGGAGCGATGGAGGCACTGGCAACAATGCTTGGAGCAATGGAGGCACTGGTGACAATGTAGGGAGCGATGGAGGCACGCGACAATACGGGGAGGGATGGAGGCACTGGTGACAATGTAGGGAGCAATGCAGGCACTGGTGACAATGTAGGAAGCGATGTAGGCATTGGGTGCAATGTAGGGTGCGATGGAGGCACTGGCGACAATGTAGGGAGCGATGGAGGAACTGGCGACAATGTAGGGGGCGATGGAGGCACTGGTGACAAGGTAAGGAGCGATGGAGGCACCGGTGACAATGTAGGGAGCGATTGAGGCACTGGTGACAATGTAGGGAGCGATGGAGGTCCTGGTGACAATGTAGGGGGCGATGGAAGCACTGGCGACAATGCTTGGAGCGATGGAGGCACTGGTGACAATGTAGGGAGCGATGCAGGCACTGGCGACAATGTAGGGTGCGATGCAGGCACTGGTGACAATGTAGGGGGCGATGGAGGCACTGGCGACAATATAGGAAGCGATGCAGGCACTGGCGACAATTTAGGGAGCGATGCAGGCACTGGTGACAATGTAGGGAGCAATGCAGGCACTGGTGACAATGTAGGAAGCGATGTAGGCATTGGGTGCAATGTAGGGTGCGATGGAGGCACTGGCGACAATGTAGGGAGCGATGGAGGAACTGGCGACAATGTAGGGGGCGATGGAGGCACTGGCGACAATGTAGGGAGCGATGGAGGCACTGGTGACAATGTAGGGAGCGATGCAGGCACTGGTGACAAAGTAGGGAGCGATGGAGGAACTGGTGACAATGTAGGGAGCGATGGAGGCACTGGCAACAATGAAGGGAGCGATGGAGGCACTGGTGACAGTGTAGGGAGCGATGGAGGCACTGGTGACAATGTAGGGAGCGATGCAGGCACTGGTGACAATGTAAGGGGCGATGGAGGAACTGGTGACAATGTAGGGAGCGATGGAGGCACTGGCGACAATGTAGGGAGCGATGGAGGCACTGGTGACAATGTAGGGAGCGATGCAGGCACTGGTGACAATGTAGGGAGCGATGGAGGCACGCGACAACGTGGGGAGGGATGGAGGCACTGGGGCCAATGTAGGGAGCGATGGAGGCACTGGCGACAATGTAGGGGGCGATGGAAGCATTTTTGACAATGCATGGAGCGATGGAGGCACTGGTGACAATGTAGGGAGCGATGTAGGCAGTGGGGGCAATGTAGGGTGCGATGGAGGCACTGGCGACAATGTAGGGAGCGATGGAGGAACTGGTGACAATGTAGGGAGCGATGGAGGCACTGGCGACAATGTAGGGAGCGATGGAGGCACTGGCGACAATGTTAGGAGCGATGGAGGCACTGGCGACAATGCATGGAGCGATGGAGGCACTGGCGACAATGTAGGGAGGCATTTTTGACAATGTAGGGAGCAATGGAGGCCTGGTGACAATGTAGTGAGCGATGGAGACTCTGGTGATCATGTAGGGAGCGATGTAGGCACTGGTGACAATGTAGGGAGCGATGGAGGCATGGCGACAATATAGAAAGCGATGGAGGCACTGGCGACAATGTAGTGAGCGATGGAGACTCTGGTGACAATGTAGGGTGCGATGGAGGCACTGGTGACAATGTAGGGGGCGATGGAGGCACTGGCGACAATGTAGGGAGGCATTTTTGACAATGTAGGGAGCAATGGAGGCCTGGTGACAATGTAGTGAGCGATGGAGACTCTGGTGATCATGTAGGGAGCGATGTAGGCACTGGTGACAATGTAGGGAGCGATGGAGGCATGGCGACAATATAGAAAGCGATGGAGGCACTGGCGACAATGTAGTGAGCGATGGAGACTCTGGTGACAATGTAGGGTGCGATGGAGGCACTGGTGACAATGTAGGGGGCGATGGAGGCACTGGCGACAATATAGGAAGCGATGCAGGCACTGGCAACAATGTAGGGGGCGATGGAGGCATGGCGACAATGTAGGGAGCGATGGAGGCACTGGCGACAATGTAAGGGGCGATGGAGGCATTTTTGACAATGCATGGAGCGATGGAGGCACTGGTGACAATATAGAGAGCGATCCAGGCACTGGTGACAATGTAGGGAGCGATGGAGGCACTGGTGACAGTGTAGGGAGCGATACAGGCACTGGTGACAATGTAGGGATCGATGAAGGCATTGGGGGCAATGTAGGGAGCGATGGAGGCACTGGCGACAATGCTTGGAGCGATGGAGGCACTGGTTACAATGTAGGGGGCGATGGAGGCATGGCGACAATATAGGGAGCGATGGAGGCACTGGCGACAATGGAGGGAGCGATGGAGGCACTGGTGACAATGCAGGAAGCGATGGAGGCCTTGGTGACAAGGTAAGGAGCGATGGAGGCACCGGTGACAATGTAGGGAGCGATTGAGGCACTGGTGACAATGTAGGGAGCGATGGAGGTCCTGGTGACAATGTAGGGGGCGATGGAAGCACTGGCGACAATGCTTGGAGCGATGGAGGCACTGGTGACAATGTAGGGAGCGATGCAGGCACTGGCGACAATGTAGGGTGCGATGCAGGCACTGGTGACAATGTAGGGGGCGATGGAGGCACTGGCGACAATATAGGAAGCGATGCAGGCACTGGCGACAATTTAGGGAGCGATGCAGGCACTGGTGACAATGTAGGGAGCAATGCAGGCACTGGTGACAATGTAGGAAGCGATGTAGGCATTGGGTGCAATGTAGGGTGCGATGGAGGCACTGGTGACAATGTAGGGAGCGATGGAGGAACTGGCGACAATGTAGGGGGCGATGGAGGCACTGGCGACAATGTAGGGAGCGATGGAGGCACTGGTGACAATGTAGGGAGCGATGCAGGCACTGGTGACAAAGTAGGGAGCGATGGAGGAACTGGTGACAATGTAGGGAGCGATGGAGGCACTGGCAACAATGAAGGGAGCGATGGAGGCACTGGTGACAGTGTAGGGAGCGATGGAGGCACTGGTGACAATGTAGGGAGCGATGCAGGCACTGGTGACAATGTAAGGGGCGATGGAGGAACTGGTGACAATGTAGGGAGCGATGGAGGCACTGGCGACAATGTAGGGAGCGATGGAGGCACTGGTGACAATGTAGGGAGCGATGCAGGCACTGGTGACAATGTAGGGAGCGATGGAGGCACGCGACAACGTGGGGAGGGATGGAGGCACTGGGGCCAATGTAGGGAGCGATGGAGGCACTGGCGACAATGTAGGGGGCGATGGAAGCATTTTTGACAATGCATGGAGCGATGGAGGCACTGGTGACAATGTAGGGAGCGATGTAGGCAGTGGGGGCAATGTAGGGTGCGATGGAGGCACTGGCGACAATGTAGGGAGCGATGGAGGAACTGGCGACAATGTAGGGGGCGATGGAGGCACTGGCGACAATGTAGGGAGCGATGGAGGCACTGGTGACAATGTAGGGAGCGATGCAGGCACTGGTGACAATGTAGGGAGCGACGGAGGAACTGGTGACAATGTAGGGAGCGATGGAGGCACTGGTGACAATGTAGGGAGCGATGGAGGCACTGGTGACAGTGTAGGGAGCGAGGCAGGCACTGGTGACAATGTAGGGAGCGATGGAGGCACTGGCAACAATGTAGGGGGCGATGGAGGCATGGCGACAATGTAGGGAGCGATGGAGGCACTGGCGACAATGTAAGGGGCGATGGAGGCATTTTTGACAATGCATGGAGCGATGGAGGCACTGGTGACAATATAGAGAGCGATCCAGGCACTGGTGACAATGTAGGGAGCGATGGAGGCACTGGTGACAGTGTAGGGAGCGATACAGGCACTGGTGACAATGTAGGGATCGATGAAGGCATTGGGGGCAATGTAGGGAGCGATGGAGGCACTGGCGACAATGCTTGGAGCGATGGAGGCACTGGTTACAATGTAGGGGGCGATGGAGGCATGGCGACAATATAGGGAGCGATGGAGGCACTGGCGACAATGGAGGGAGCGATGGAGGCACTGGTGACAATGCAGGAAGCGATGGAGGCCTTGGTGACAAGGTAAGGAGCGATGGAGGCACCGGTGACAATGTAGGGAGCGATTGAGGCACTGGTGACAATGTAGGGAGCGATGGAGGTCCTGGTGACAATGTAGGGGGCGATGGAAGCACTGGCGACAATGCTTGGAGCGATGGAGGCACTGGTGACAATGTAGGGAGCGATGCAGGCACTGGCGACAATGTAGGGTGCGATGCAGGCACTGGTGACAATGTAGGGGGCGATGGAGGCACTGGCGACAATATAGGAAGCGATGCAGGCACTGGCGACAATTTAGGGAGCGATGCAGGCACTGGTGACAATGTAGGGAGCAATGCAGGCACTGGTGACAATGTAGGAAGCGATGTAGGCATTGGGTGCAATGTAGGGTGCGATGGAGGCACTGGTGACAATGTAGGGAGCGATGGAGGAACTGGCGACAATGTAGGGGGCGATGGAGGCACTGGCGACAATGTAGGGAGCGATGGAGGCACTGGTGACAATGTAGGGAGCGATGCAGGCACTGGTGACAAAGTAGGGAGCGATGGAGGAACTGGTGACAATGTAGGGAGCGATGGAGGCACTGGCAACAATGAAGGGAGCGATGGAGGCACTGGTGACAGTGTAGGGAGCGATGGAGGCACTGGTGACAATGTAGGGAGCGATGCAGGCACTGGTGACAATGTAAGGGGCGATGGAGGAACTGGTGACAATGTAGGGAGCGATGGAGGCACTGGCGACAATGTAGGGAGCGATGGAGGCACTGGTGACAATGTAGGGAGCGATGCAGGCACTGGTGACAATGTAGGGAGCGATGGAGGCACGCGACAACGTGGGGAGGGATGGAGGAACTGGGGCCAATGTAGGGAGCGATGGAGGCACTGGCGACAATGTAGGGGGCGATGGAAGCATTTTTGACAATGCATGGAGCGATGGAGGCACTGGTGACAATGTAGGGAGCGATGTAGGCAGTGGGGGCAATGTAGGGTGCGATGGAGGCACTGGCGACAATGTAGGGAGCGATGGAGGAACTGGCGACAATGTAGGGGGCGATGGAGGCACTGGCGACAATGTAGGGAGCGATGGAGGCACTGGTGACAATGTAGGGAGCGATGCAGGCACTGGTGACAATGTAGGGAGCGACGGAGGAACTGGTGACAATGTAGGGAGCGATGGAGGCACTGGTGACAATGTAGGGAGCGATGGAGGCACTGGTGACAGTGTAGGGAGCGAGGCAGGCACTGGTGACAATGTAGGGAGCGATGGAGGCACTGGCGACATTGTAGGGAGCGATGGAGGCACTGGTGACAATGTAGGGAGCGATGGAGGCAATGGCGACAATGTAGGGAGCGATGGAGGCACTGGCGACATTGTAGGAAGCGATGGAGGCACTGGCCAATATATAGGGAGCGATGGAGGCACTGGTGACAATGTCGGGAGCGATGCAGGCACTGGTGACAATGTAGGGAGCGATGGAGGAACTGGTGACAATGTAGGGAGCGATGGAGGCACTGGCGACAATGTAGGGAGCGATGGAGGCACTGGTGACAATGTAGGGAGCGATGCAGGCACTGGTGACAATGTAGGGAGCGATGGAGGCACGCGACAACGTAGGGAGGGATGGAGGCACTGGGGCCAATGTAGGGAGCGATGGAGGCACTGGCGACAATGTAGGAGGCGATGGAAGCATTTTTGACAATGCATGGAGCGATGGAGGCACTGGTGACAATGTAGGGAGCGATGTAGGCACTGGCGACAATATAGGAAGCGATGCAGGCACTGGCGACAATGTAGGGAGCGAAGGAGGCACTGGTGACAATGTAGGGAGCAATGCAGGCACTGGTGACAATGTAGGGAGCGATGTAGGCATTGGGGGCAATGTAGGGTGCGATGGAGGCACTGGCGACAATGTAGGTAGCGATGGAGGCACTGGTGACAATGTAGGGAGCGATGCAGGCACTGGTGACAATGTAGGGAGCGATGGAGGCACTGGCGACAATGTAGGGAGCGATGGAGGCACTGGTGACAATGTAGGGAGCGATGCAGGCACTGGTGACAATGTAGGGAGCGATGGAGGCACTGGCGACATTGTAGGGAGCGATGGAGGCACTGGTGACAATGTAGAGAGCGATGGAGGCACTGGCGACAATGTAGGGAGCCATGGAGGCACTGGCGACATTGTAGGGAGCGATGGAGGCACTGGCGACAGTGTAGGGAGCGATGGAGGCACTGGTGACAATGTAGGGAGCGATGCAGGCACTGGTGACAATATAGGGAGCGATGGAGGAACTGGTGACAATGTAGGGAGCGATGCAGGCACTGGCGACAATGTAGGGAGCGATGGAGGCACTGGTAACAATGTAGGGAGCGATGGAGGCACTGGCGACATTGTAGGGAGCGATGGAGGCACTGGCGACAATGTAGGGAGCGATGGAGGCACTGGTGACAATGTAGGGAGCGATGCAGGCACTGGTGACAATGTAGGGAGCGATGCAGGCACTGGTGACAATGTAGGGAGCGATACAGGCACTGGTGACAATGTAGGGAGCGATAGAGGCACGCGACAACGTGGGGAGGGATGGAGGCACTGGGGCCAATGTAGGGAGCGATGCAGGCACTGGTGACAATGTAGGGAGCGATGAAGGCATTGGGGGCAATGTAGGGAGCGATGGAGGCACTGGCGACAATGCTTGGAGCGATGGAGGCACTGGTAACAATGTAGGGAGGGATGGAGGCACTGGGGCCAATGTAGAGAGCGATGGAGGCACTGGCGACAATGTAGGGGGCGAGGGAAGCATTTTTGACAATGCATGGAGCGATGGAGGCACTGGTGATAATGTACGGAGCGATGGAGGCACCGGCGACAATGTAGGGAGCAATGGAGGCCTGGTGACAATGTAGGGAGCGATGGAGGCACTGGTGACAATGCAGGGAGCGATCGAGGCACTGGTGACAATGTAGGGAGCGATGGAGGCTCTGGTGATAATGTAGGGAGCGATGGAGGCACCGGCGACAATGTAGGGAGCGATGGAGGCACTGGTAACAATACAGGAAGCGATGGAGGCACTGGTGACAATGTAGGGAGCGATGGAGGCACTGGTGACAATGCAGGAAACGATGGAATGGAATGTTGGTGTTTTAGGCCACTTTTGTGCACATACAGGCTAAATTGGGCCAAGGAACCTCCCGAGACGATGAAGGATGAAGGAATGAAACACGCCCCAGATTAGGTGCCCGAGCCCGGATTCGAACCCAGGACCTATTGATCTGCGGTCTAGTGCGCTAACCACTACACCAGGGAGGCCCCCGCAGGAAACGATGGAGGCACTGGTGACAATGTAGGGAGCGATGTAGGCACTGGTGACAATGCAGGAAACGATGGAGGCACTGGTGACAATGTAGGGAGCGATGGAGGCACTGGTGACAATGCAGGAAACGATGGAGGCACTGGCGACAATGTAGGGAGCGATGGAGGCACTGGTGACAATGCAGGAAACGATGGAGGCACTGGTGACAATGTAGGGAGCGATGGAGGCACCGGCGACAATGTAGGGAGCAATGGAGGCCTGGTGACAATGCATGGAGCGATGGAGGCACTGGTGACAATGCAGGAAACGATGGAGGCACTGGTGACAATGCAGGGAGCGATGGAGGCATGGCGACAATATAGGGAGCGATGGAGGCACTGGCGACAATGGAGGGAGCGATGGAGGCACTGGTGACAATGCAGGAAGCGATGGAGGCCCTGGTGACAAGGTAAGGAGCGATGGAGGCACCGGTGACAATGTAAGGGGCGATGGAGGCACTGGTGACAATGCATGGAGCGATGGAGGCACTGGTGACAATGGATGGAGCGATGGAGGCACTGGCGACAATGTAGGGAGCGATGGAGGCACTGGCGGCAATGTAGGGAGCGATGGAGGCACTGGTGACAATGTAGGGGGCGATGAAGGCACTGGTGACAATGTAGGGGGCGATGGAGGCACTGGTGACAATGTAGGGGGCGATGGAGGCACTGGCGACAATGTAGGGAGCGATGGAGGCACGCGACAACGTGGGGAGGGATGGAGGCACTGGGGCCAATGTAGGGAGCGATGGAGGCACTGGCGACAATGTAGGGGGCGATGGAAGCATTTTTGACAATGCATGGAGCGATGGAGGCACTGGTGACAATGCAGGAAACGATGGAGGCACTGGTGACAATGCAGGAAACGATGGAGGCACTGGTGACAATGCAGGAAACGATGGAGGCACTGGTGACAATGTAGGGGGCGATGGAGGCACTGGTGACAATGTAGGGAGCGATGGAGGCACCGGCGACAATGTAGGGAGCAATGGAGGCCTGGTGACAATGTAGGGAGCGATGGAGGCTCTGGTGATAATGTAGGGAGCGATGGAGGCACTGGTGACAATGTAGGGAGCGATGGAGGCACTGGTGACAATGTAGGGGGCGATGGAGGCACTGGTGACAATGTAGGGAGCGATGTAGGCATTGGGGGCAATGTAGGGTGCGATGGAGGCACTGGTGACAATGTAGGGGGCGAGGGAGGCACTGGCGGCAATATAGGAAGCGATGCGGGCACTGGCGACAATGTAGGGAGCGATGGAGGCACTGGTGACAATGTAGGGAGCGATGGAGGCACTGGTGACAATGTAGGGAGCGATGGAGGCACTGGCGACAATGTAGGGAGCGATGGAGGCACTGGTGACAATGTAGGGAGCGATGGAGGCACTGGCGACAATGTAGGGAGCGATGGAGGCACTGGTGACAATGTAGGGAGCGATGGAGGCACTGGTGACAATGTAGGGGGCGATGGAGGCACTGGCGACAATGTAGGGTGCGATGGAGGCACGCGACAACGTGGGGAGGGATGGAGGCACTGGGGCCAATGTAGGGAGCGATGGAGGCACTGGCGACAATGTAGGGGGCGATGGAAGCATTTTTGACAATGCATGGAGCGATGGAGGCACTGGCGACAATGGAGGGAGCGATGGAGGCACTGGTGACAATGCAGGAAGCGATGGAGGCCCTGGTGACAAGGTAAGGAGCGATGGAGGCACCGGTGACAATGTAAGGGGCGATGGAGGCACTGGTGACAATGCATGGAGCGATGGAGGCACTGGTGACAATGGATGGAGCGATGGAGGCACTGGCGACAATGTAGGGAGCGATGGAGGCACTGGCGGCAATGTAGGGAGCGATGGAGGCACTGGTGACAATGTAGGGGGCGATGAAGGCACTGGTGACAATGTAGGGGGCGATGGAGGCACTGGTGACAATGTAGGGGGCGATGGAGGCACTGGCGACAATGTAGGGAGCGATGGAGGCACGCGACAACGTGGGGAGGGATGGAGGCACTGGGGCCAATGTAGGGAGCGATGGAGGCACTGGCGACAATGTAGGGGGCGATGGAAGCACTGGTGACAATGTAGGGGGCGATGGAGGCACTGGTGAAAATGTAGGGAGCGATGTAGGCATTGGGGGCAATGTAGGGTGCGATGGAGGCACTGGTGACAATGTAGGGGGCGAGGGAGGCACTGGCGGCAATGTAGGGAGCGATGGAGGCACTGGTGACAATGTAGGGAGCGATGCAGGCACTGGTGACAATGTAGGGAGCGATGCAGGCACTGGTGACAATGTAGGGAGCGATACAGGCACTGGTGACAATGTAGGGAGCGATGGAGGCACGCGACAACGTGGGGAGGGATGGAGGCACTGGGGCCAATGTAGGGAGCGATGCAGGCACTGGTGACAATGTAGGGAGCGATGAAGGCATTGGGGGCAATGTAGGGAGCGATGGAGGCACTGGCGACAATGCTTGGAGCGATGGAGGCACTGGTAACAATGTAGGGAGGGATGGAGGCAATGGGGCCAATGTAGAGAGCGATGGAGGCACTGGCGACAATGTAGGGGGCGATGGAAGCATTTTTGACAATGCATGGAGCGATGGAGGCACTGGTGATAATGTACGGAGCGATGGAGGCACCGGCGACAATGTAGGGAGCAATGGAGGCCTGGTGACAATGTAGGGAGCGATGGAGGCACTGGTGACAATGCAGGGAGCGATGGAGGCACTGGTGACAATGTAGGGAGCGATGGAGGCTCTGGTGATAATGTAGGGAGCGATGGAGGCACCGGCGACAATGTAGGGAGCGATGGAGGCACTGGTCACAATACAGGAAGCGATGGAGGCACTGGTGACAATGTAGGGAGCGATGGAGGCACTGGTGACAATGCAGGAAACGATGTAGGCACTGGTGACAATGTAGGGAGCGATGGAGGCACTGGTGACAATGCAGGAAACGATGGAGGCACTGGTGACAATGTAGGGAGCGATGGAGGCACTGGTGACAATGCAGGAAACGATGGAGGCACTGGCGACAATGTAGGGAGCGATGGAGGCACTGGTGACAATGCAGGAAACGATGGAGGCACTGGTGACAATGTAGGGAGCGATGGAGGCACGCGACAACGTGGGGAGGGATGGAGGCACTGGGGCCAATGTAGGGAGCGATGCAGGCACTGGTGACAATGTAGGGAGCGATGAAGGCATTGGGGGCAATGTAGGGAGCGATGGAGGCACTGGCGACAATGCTTGGAGCGATGGAGGCACTGGTAACAATGTAGGGAGGGATGGAGGCAATGGGGCCAATGTAGAGAGCGATGGAGGCACTGGCGACAATGTAGGGGGCGATGGAAGCATTTTTGACAATGCATGGAGCGATGGAGGCACTGGTGATAATGTACGGAGCGATGGAGGCACCGGCGACAATGTAGGGAGCAATGGAGGCCTGGTGACAATGTAGGGAGCGATGGAGGCACTGGTGACAATGCAGGGAGCGATGGAGGCACTGGTGACAATGTAGGGAGCGATGGAGGCTCTGGTGATAATGTAGGGAGCGATGGAGGCACCGGCGACAATGTAGGGAGCGATGGAGGCACTGGTCACAATACAGGAAGCGATGGAGGCACTGGTGACAATGTAGGGAGCGATGGAGGCACTGGTGACAATGCAGGAAACGATGTAGGCACTGGTGACAATGTAGGGAGCGATGGAGGCCCTGGTGACAATGCAGGAAACGATGGAGGCACTGGTGACAATGTAGGGAGCGATGGAGGCACTGGTGACAATGCAGGAAACGATGGAGGCACTGGCGACAATGTAGGGAGCGATGGAGGCACTGGTGACAATGCAGGAAACGATGGAGGCACTGGTGACAATGTAGGGAGCGATGGAGGCACCGGCGACAATGTAGGGAGCAATGGAGGCCTGGTGACAATGCATGGAGCGATGGAGGCACTGGTGACAATGCAGGAAACGATGGAGGCACTGGTGACAATGCAGGGAGCGATGGAGGCATGGCGACAATATAGGGAGCGATGGAGGCACTGGCGACAATGGAGGGAGCGATGGAGGCACTGGTGACAATGCAGGAAGCGATGGAGGCCCTGGTGACAAGGTAAGGAGCGATGGAGGCACCGGTGACAATGTAAGGGGCGATGGAGGCACTGGTGACAATGCATGGAGCGATGGAGGCACTGGTGACAATGGATGGAGCGATGGAGGCACTGGCGACAATGTAGGGAGCGATGGAGGCACTGGCGGCAATGTAGGGAGCGATGGAGGCACTGGTGACAATGTAGGGGGCGATGAAGGCACTGGTGACAATGTAGGGGGCGATGGAGGCACTGGTGACAATGTAGGGGGCGATGGAGGCACTGGCGACAATGTAGGGAGCGATGGAGGCACGCGACAACGTGGGGAGGGATGGAGGCACTGGGGCCAATGTAGGGAGCGATGGAGGCACTGGCGACAATGTAGGGGGCGATGGAAGCATTTTTGACAATGCATGGAGCGATGGAGGCACTGGTGACAATGCAGGAAACGATGGAGGCACTGGTGACAATGCAGGAAACGATGGAGGCACTGGTGACAATGCAGGAAACGATGGAGGCACTGGTGACAATGTAGGGGGCGATGGAGGCACTGGTGACAATGTAGGGAGCGATGGAGGCACCGGCGACAATGTAGGGAGCAATGGAGGCCTGGTGACAATGTAGGGAGCGATGGAGGCTCTGGTGATAATGTAGGGAGCGATGGAGGCACTGGTGACAATGTAGGGAGCGATGGAGGCACTGGCGACAATGCTTGGAGCGATGGAGGCACTGGTAACAATGTAGGGAGGGATGGAGGCAATGGGGCCAATGTAGAGAGCGATGGAGGCACTGGCGACAATGTAGGGGGCGATGGAAGCATTTTTGACAATGCATGGAGCGATGGAGGCACTGGTGATAATGTACGGAGCGATGGAGGCACCGGCGACAATGTAGGGAGCAATGGAGGCCTGGTGACAATGTAGGGAGCGATGGAGGCACTGGTGACAATGCAGGGAGCGATGGAGGCACTGGTGACAATGTAGGGAGCGATGGAGGCTCTGGTGATAATGTAGGGAGCGATGGAGGCACCGGCGACAATGTAGGGAGCGATGGAGGCACTGGTCACAATACAGGAAGCGATGGAGGCACTGGTGACAATGTAGGGAGCGATGGAGGCACTGGTGACAATGCAGGAAACGATGTAGGCACTGGTGACAATGTAGGGAGCGATGGAGGCACTGGTGACAATGCAGGAAACGATGGAGGCACTGGTGACAATGTAGGGAGCGATGGAGGCACTGGTGACAATGCAGGAAACGATGGAGGCACTGGCGACAATGTAGGGAGCGATGGAGGCACTGGTGACAATGCAGGAAACGATGGAGGCACTGGTGACAATGTAGGGAGCGATGGAGGCACCGGCGACAATGTAGGGAGCAATGGAGGCCTGGTGACAATGCATGGAGCGATGGAGGCACTGGTGACAATGCAGGAAACGATGGAGGCACTGGTGACAATGCAGGGAGCGATGGAGGCATGGCGACAATATAGGGAGCGATGGAGGCACTGGCGACAATGGAGGGAGCGATGGAGGCACTGGTGACAATGCAGGAAGCGATGGAGGCCCTGGTGACAAGGTAAGGAGCGATGGAGGCACCGGTGACAATGTAAGGGGCGATGGAGGCACTGGTGACAATGCATGGAGCGATGGAGGCACTGGTGACAATGGATGGAGCGATGGAGGCACTGGCGACAATGTAGGGAGCGATGGAGGCACTGGCGGCAATGTAGGGAGCGATGGAGGCACTGGTGACAATGTAGGGGGCGATGAAGGCACTGGTGACAATGTAGGGGGCGATGGAGGCACTGGTGACAATGTAGGGGGCGATGGAGGCACTGGCGACAATGTAGGGAGCGATGGAGGCACGCGACAACGTGGGGAGGGATGGAGGCACTGGGGCCAATGTAGGGAGCGATGGAGGCACTGGCGACAATGTAGGGGGCGATGGAAGCATTTTTGACAATGCATGGAGCGATGGAGGCACTGGTGACAATGCAGGAAACGATGGAGGCACTGGTGACAATGCAGGAAACGATGGAGGCACTGGTGACAATGCAGGAAACGATGGAGGCACTGGTGACAATGTAGGGGGCGATGGAGGCACTGGTGACAATGTAGGGAGCGATGGAGGCATTGGGGGCAATGTAGGGTGCGATGGAGGCACTGGTGACAATGTATGGGGCGAGGGAGGCACTGGCGGCAATATAGGAAGCGATGCGGGCACTGGCGACAATGTAGGGAGCGATGGAGGCACTGGTGACAATGTAGGGAGCAATGCAGGCACTGGTGACAATGTAGGGAGCGATGTAGGCATTGGGGGCAATGTAGGGTGCGATGGAGGCACTGGTGACAATGTATGGGGCGAGGGAGGCACTGGCGGCAATATAGGAAGCGATGCGGGCACTGGCGACAATGTAGGGAGCGATGGAGGCACTGGTGACAATGTAGGGAGCAATGCAGGCACTGGTGACAATGTAGGGAGCGATGTAGGCATTGGGGGCAATGTAGGGTGCGATGGAGGCACTGGCGACAATGTAGGTAGCGATGGAGGCACTGGTGACAATGTAGGGAGCGATGCAGGCACTGGTGACAATGTAGGGAGCGATGGAGGCACTGGCGACAATGTAGGGAGCGATGGAGGCACTGGTGACAATGTAGGGAGCGATGCAGGCACTGGTGACAATGTAGGGAGCGATGGAGGCACTGGCGACATTGTAGGGAGCGATGGAGGCACTGGTGACAATGTAGAGAGCGATGGAGGCACTGGCGACAATGTAGGGAGCCATGGAGGCACTGGCGACATTGTAGGGAGCGATGGAGGCACTGGCGACAGTGTAGGGAGCGATGGAGGCACTGGTGACAATGTAGGGAGCGATGCAGGCACTGGTGACAATATAGGGAGCGATGGAGGAACTGGTGACAATGTAGGGAGCGATGCAGGCACTGGCGACAATGTAGGGAGCGATGGAGGCACTGGTAACAATGTAGGGAGCGATGGAGGCACTGGCGACATTGTAGGGAGCGATGGAGGCACTGGCGACAATGTAGGGAGCGATGGAGGCACTGGTGACAATGTAGGGAGCGATGCAGGCACTGGTGACAATGTAGGGAGCGATGCAGGCACTGGTGACAATGTAGGGAGCGATACAGGCACTGGTGACAATGTAGGGAGCGATAGAGGCACGCGACAACGTGGGGAGGGATGGAGGCACTGGGGCCAATGTAGGGAGCGATGCAGGCACTGGTGACAATGTAGGGAGCGATGAAGGCATTGGGGGCAATGTAGGGAGCGATGGAGGCACTGGCGACAATGCTTGGAGCGATGGAGGCACTGGTAACAATGTAGGGAGGGATGGAGGCACTGGGGCCAATGTAGAGAGCGATGGAGGCACTGGCGACAATGTAGGGGGCGAGGGAAGCATTTTTGACAATGCATGGAGCGATGGAGGCACTGGTGATAATGTACGGAGCGATGGAGGCACCGGCGACAATGTAGGGAGCAATGGAGGCCTGGTGACAATGTAGGGAGCGATGGAGGCACTGGTGACAATGCAGGGAGCGATCGAGGCACTGGTGACAATGTAGGGAGCGATGGAGGCTCTGGTGATAATGTAGGGAGCGATGGAGGCACCGGCGACAATGTAGGGAGCGATGGAGGCACTGGTAACAATACAGGAAGCGATGGAGGCACTGGTGACAATGTAGGGAGCGATGGAGGCACTGGTGACAATGCAGGAAACGATGGAATGGAATGTTGGTGTTTTAGGCCACTTTTGTGCACATACAGGCTAAATTGGGCCAAGGAACCTCCCGAGACGATGAAGGATGAAGGAATGAAACACGCCCCAGATTAGGTGCCCGAGCCCGGATTCGAACCCAGGACCTATTGATCTGCGGTCTAGTGCGCTAACCACTACACCAGGGAGGCCCCCGCAGGAAACGATGGAGGCACTGGTGACAATGTAGGGAGCGATGGAGGCACTGGTGACAATGCAGGAAACGATGGAGGCACTGGCGACAATGTAGGGAGCGATGGAGGCACTGGTGACAATGCAGGAAACGATGGAGGCACTGGTGACAATGTAGGGAGCGATGGAGGCACCGGCGACAATGTAGGGAGCAATGGAGGCCTGGTGACAATGCATGGAGCGATGGAGGCACTGGTGACAATGCAGGAAACGATGGAGGCACTGGTGACAATGCAGGGAGCGATGGAGGCATGGCGACAATATAGGGAGCGATGGAGGCACTGGTGACAATGGAGGGAGCGATGGAGGCACTGGTGACAATGCAGGAAGCGATGGAGGCCCTGGTGACAAGGTAAGGAGCGATGGAGGCACCGGTGACAATGTAAGGGGCGATGGAGGCACTGGTGACAATGCATGGAGCGATGGAGGCACTGGTGACAATGGATGGAGCGATGGAGGCACTGGCGACAATGTAGGGAGCGATGGAGGCACTGGCGGCAATGTAGGGAGCGATGGAGGCACTGGTGACAATGTAGGGGGCGATGAAGGCACTGGTGACAATGTAGGGGGCGATGGAGGCACTGGTGACAATGTAGGGGGCGATGGAGGCACTGGCGACAATGTAGGGAGCGATGGAGGCACGCGACAACGTGGGGAGGGATGGAGGCACTGGGGCCAATGTAGGGAGCGATGGAGGCACTGGCGACAATGTAGGGGGCGATGGAAGCATTTTTGACAATGCATGGAGCGATGGAGGCACTGGTGACAATGCAGGAAACGATGGAGGCACTGGTGACAATGCAGGAAACGATGGAGGCACTGGTGACAATGCAGGAAACGATGGAGGCACTGGTGACAATGTAGGGGGCGATGGAGGCACTGGTGACAATGTAGGGAGCGATGGAGGCACCGGCGACAATGTAGGGAGCAATGGAGGCCTGGTGACAATGTAGGGAGCGATGGAGGCTCTGGTGATAATGTAGGGAGCGATGGAGGCACTGGTGACAATGTAGGGAGCGATGGAGGCACTGGTGACAATGTAGGGGGCGATGGAGGCACTGGTGACAATGTAGGGAGCGATGTAGGCATTGGGGGCAATGTAGGGTGCGATGGAGGCACTGGTGACAATGTAGGGGGCGAGGGAGGCACTGGCGGCAATATAGGAAGCGATGCGGGCACTGGCGACAATGTAGGGAGCGATGGAGGCACTGGTCACAATGTAGGGAGCGATGGAGGCACTGGTGACAATGTAGGGAGCGATGGAGGCACTGGCGACAATGTAGGGAGCGATGGAGGCACTGGTGACAATGTAGGGAGCGATGGAGGCACTGGCGACAATGTAGGGAGCGATGGAGGCACTGGTGACAATGTAGGGAGCGATGGAGGCACTGGTGACAATGTAGGGGGCGATGGAGGCACTGGCGACAATGTAGGGTGCGATGGAGGCACGCGACAACGTGGGGAGGGATGGAGGCACTGGGGCCAATGTAGGGAGCGATGGAGGCACTGGCGACAATGTAGGGGGCGATGGAAGCATTTTTGACAATGCATGGAGCGATGGAGGCACTGGCGACAATGGAGGGAGCGATGGAGGCACTGGTGACAATGCAGGAAGCGATGGAGGCCCTGGTGACAAGGTAAGGAGCGATGGAGGCACCGGTGACAATGTAAGGGGCGATGGAGGCACTGGTGACAATGCATGGAGCGATGGAGGCACTGGTGACAATGGATGGAGCGATGGAGGCACTGGCGACAATGTAGGGAGCGATGGAGGCACTGGCGGCAATGTAGGGAGCGATGGAGGCACTGGTGACAATGTAGGGGGCGATGAAGGCACTGGTGACAATGTAGGGGGCGATGGAGGCACTGGTGACAATGTAGGGGGCGATGGAGGCACTGGCGACAATGTAGGGAGCGATGGAGGCACGCGACAACGTGGGGAGGGATGGAGGCACTGGGGCCAATGTAGGGAGCGATGGAGGCACTGGCGACAATGTAGGGGGCGATGGAAGCACTGGTGACAATGTAGGGGGCGATGGAGGCACTGGTGAAAATGTAGGGAGCGATGTAGGCATTGGGGGCAATGTAGGGTGCGATGGAGGCACTGGTGACAATGTAGGGGGCGAGGGAGGCACTGGCGGCAATATAGGAAGCGATGCGGGCACTGGCGACAATGTAGGGAGCGATGGAGGCACTGGTGACAATGTAGGGAGCGATGGAGGCACTGGCGACAATGTAGGGAGCGATGGAGGCACTGGTGACAATGTAGGGAGCGATGCAGGCACTGGTGACAATGTAGGGAGCGATGGAGGCACTGGCGACATTGTAGGGAGCGATGGAGGCACTGGTGACAATGTAGAGAGCGATGGAGGCACTGGCGACAATGTAGGGAGCCATGGAGGCACTGGCGACATTGTAGGGAGCGATGGAGGCACTGGCGACAGTGTAGGGAGCGATGGAGGCACTGGTGACAATGTAGGGAGCGATGCAGGCACTGGTGACAATATAGGGAGCGATGGAGGAACTGGTGACAATGTAGGGAGCGATGCAGGCACTGGCGACAATGTAGGGAGCGATGGAGGCACTGGTAACAATGTAGGGAGCGATGGAGGCACTGGCGACATTGTAGGGAGCGATGGAGGCACTGGCGACAATGTAGGGAGCGATGGAGGCACTGGTGACAATGTAGGGAGCGATGCAGGCACTGGTGACAATGTAGGGAGCGATGCAGGCACTGGTGACAATGTAGGGAGCGATACAGGCACTGGTGACAATGTAGGGAGCGATGGAGGCACGCGACAACGTGGGGAGGGATGGAGGCACTGGGGCCAATGTAGGGAGCGATGCAGGCACTGGTGACAATGTAGGGAGCGATGAAGGCATTGGGGGCAATGTAGGGAGCGATGGAGGCACTGGCGACAATGCTTGGAGCGATGGAGGCACTGGTAACAATGTAGGGAGGGATGGAGGCAATGGGGCCAATGTAGAGAGCGATGGAGGCACTGGCGACAATGTAGGGGGCGATGGAAGCATTTTTGACAATGCATGGAGCGATGGAGGCACTGGTGATAATGTACGGAGCGATGGAGGCACCGGCGACAATGTAGGGAGCAATGGAGGCCTGGTGACAATGTAGGGAGCGATGGAGGCACTGGTGACAATGCAGGGAGCGATGGAGGCACTGGTGACAATGTAGGGAGCGATGGAGGCTCTGGTGATAATGTAGGGAGCGATGGAGGCACCGGCGACAATGTAGGGAGCGATGGAGGCACTGGTCACAATACAGGAAGCGATGGAGGCACTGGTGACAATGTAGGGAGCGATGGAGGCACTGGTGACAATGCAGGAAACGATGTAGGCACTGGTGACAATGTAGGGAGCGATGGAGGCACTGGTGACAATGCAGGAAACGATGGAGGCACTGGTGACAATGTAGGGAGCGATGGAGGCACTGGTGACAATGCAGGAAACGATGTAGGCACTGGTGACAATGTAGGGAGCGATGGAGGCACTGGTGACAATGCAGGAAACGATGGAGGCACTGGTGACAATGTAGGGAGCGATGGAGGCACTGGTGACAATGCAGGAAACGATGGAGGCACTGGCGACAATGTAGGGAGCGATGGAGGCACTGGTGACAATGCAGGAAACGATGGAGGCACTGGTGACAATGTAGGGAGCGATGGAGGCACCGGCGACAATGTAGGGAGCAATGGAGGCCTGGTGACAATGCATGGAGCGATGGAGGCACTGGTGACAATGCAGGAAACGATGGAGGCACTGGTGACAATGCAGGGAGCGATGGAGGCATGGCGACAATATAGGGAGCGATGGAGGCACTGGCGACAATGGAGGGAGCGATGGAGGCACTGGTGACAATGCAGGAAGCGATGGAGGCCCTGGTGACAAGGTAAGGAGCGATGGAGGCACCGGTGACAATGTAAGGGGCGATGGAGGCACTGGTGACAATGCATGGAGCGATGGAGGCACTGGTGACAATGGATGGAGCGATGGAGGCACTGGCGACAATGTAGGGAGCGATGGAGGCACTGGCGGCAATGTAGGGAGCGATGGAGGCACTGGTGACAATGTAGGGGGCGATGAAGGCACTGGTGACAATGTAGGGGGCGATGGAGGCACTGGTGACAATGTAGGGGGCGATGGAGGCACTGGCGACAATGTAGGGAGCGATGGAGGCACGCGACAACGTGGGGAGGGATGGAGGCACTGGGGCCAATGTAGGGAGCGATGGAGGCACTGGCGACAATGTAGGGGGCGATGGAAGCATTTTTGACAATGCATGGAGCGATGGAGGCACTGGTGACAATGCAGGAAACGATGGAGGCACTGGTGACAATGCAGGAAACGATGGAGGCACTGGTGACAATGCAGGAAACGATGGAGGCACTGGTGACAATGTAGGGGGCGATGGAGGCACTGGTGACAATGTAGGGAGCGATGGAGGCACCGGCGACAATGTAGGGAGCAATGGAGGCCTGGTGACAATGTAGGGAGCGATGGAGGCTCTGGTGATAATGTAGGGAGCGATGGAGGCACTGGTGACAATGTAGGGAGCGATGGAGGCACTGGTGACAATGTAGGGGGCGATGGAGGCACTGGTGACAATGTAGGGAGCGATGTAGGCATTGGGGGCAATGTAGGGTGCGATGGAGGCACTGGTGACAATGTATGGGGCGAGGGAGGCACTGGCGGCAATATAGGAAGCGATGCGGGCACTGGCGACAATGTAGGGAGCGATGGAGGCACTGGTGACAATGTAGGGAGCAATGCAGGCACTGGTGACAATGTAGGGAGCGATGGAGGAACTGGTGACAATGTAGGGAGCGATGTAGGCACTGGCGACAATGTAGGGAGCGATGGAGGCACTGGTGACAATGTAGGGAGCGATGGAGGCACTGGTGACAATGTAGGGAGCGATGGAGGCACTGGCGACAATGTAAGGGGCGATGGAGGCATTTTTGACAATGCATGGAGCGATGGAGGCACTGGTAACAATGTAGGGAGCGATGGAGAAACTGGTGATAATGTAGGGAGCGATGGAGGCACTGGCGACAATGTAGGGAGCGATGGAGGCACTGGTAACGATGTACGGAGCGATGGAGGCACTGGTGGCAATGTAGGGAGCGATGGAGGCACTGGTGACAATGTAGGGAGCGATGGAGGCACTGGTGACAATGTAGGGGGCCATGGAGGCACTGGCGACAATGTAGGGAGCAATGGAGGCCTGGTGACAATGCATGGAGCGATGGAGGCACTGGTGACAATGCAGGAAACGATGGAGGCACTGGTGACAATGCAGGGAGCGATGGAGGCATGGCGACAATATAGGGAGCGATGGAGGCACTGGCGACAATGGAGGGAGCGATGGAGGCACTGGTGACAATGCAGGAAGCGATGGAGGCCCTGGTGACAAGGTAAGGAGCGATGGAGGCACCGGTGACAATGTAAGGGGCGATGGAGGCACTGGTGACAATGCATGGAGCGATGGAGGCACTGGTGACAATGGATGGAGCGATGGAGGCACTGGCGACAATGTAGGGAGCGATGGAGGCACTGGCGGCAATGTAGGGAGCGATGGAGGCACTGGTGACAATGTAGGGGGCGATGAAGGCACTGGTGACAATGTAGGGGGCGATGGAGGCACTGGTGACAATGTAGGGGGCGATGGAGGCACTGGCGACAATGTAGGGAGCGATGGAGGCACGCGACAACGTGGGGAGGGATGGAGGCACTGGGGCCAATGTAGGGAGCGATGGAGGCACTGGCGACAATGTAGGGGGCGATGGAAGCATTTTTGACAATGCATGGAGCGATGGAGGCACTGGTGACAATGCAGGAAACGATGGAGGCACTGGTGACAATGCAGGAAACGATGGAGGCACTGGTGACAATGCAGGAAACGATGGAGGCACTGGTGACAATGTAGGGGGCGATGGAGGCACTGGTGACAATGTAGGGAGCGATGGAGGCACCGGCGACAATGTAGGGAGCAATGGAGGCCTGGTGACAATGTAGGGAGCGATGGAGGCTCTGGTGATAATGTAGGGAGCGATGGAGGCACTGGTGACAATGTAGGGAGCGATGGAGGCACTGGTGACAATGTAGGGGGCGATGGAGGCACTGGTGACAATGTAGGGAGCGATGTAGGCATTGGGGGCAATGTAGGGTGCGATGGAGGCACTGGTGACAATGTATGGGGCGAGGGAGGCACTGGCGGCAATATAGGAAGCGATGCGGGCACTGGCGACAATGTAGGGAGCGATGGAGGCACTGGTGACAATGTAGGGAGCAATGCAGGCACTGGTGACAATGTAGGGAGCGATGGAGGAACTGGTGACAATGTAGGGAGCGATGTAGGCACTGGCGACAATGTAGGGAGCGATGGAGGCACTGGTGACAATGTAGGGAGCGATGGAGGCACTGGTGACAATGTAGGGAGCGATGGAGGCACTGGCGACAATGTAAGGGGCGATGGAGGCATTTTTGACAATGCATGGAGCGATGGAGGCACTGGTAACAATGTAGGGAGCGATGGAGAAACTGGTGATAATGTAGGGAGCGATGGAGGCACTGGCGACAATGTAGGGAGCGATGGAGGCACTGGTAACGATGTACGGAGCGATGGAGGCACTGGTGGCAATGTAGGGAGCGATGGAGGCACTGGTGACAATGTAGGGAGCGATGGAGGCACTGGTGACAATGTAGGGGGCCATGGAGGCACTGGTGACAATGTAGGGAGCGATGTAGGCACTGGTGACAATGTGGGGAGCGATGCAGGCACTGGTGACAATGTAGGGAGCGATGGAGGCTCTGGTAATAATGTAGGGAGCGATGGAGGCACCGGCGACAATGTAGGGAGCGATGGAGGCACTGGTAACAATACAGGAAGCGATGGAGGCACTGGTGACAATGTAGGGAGCGATGGAGGCACTGGTGACAATGCAGGAAACGATGGAGGCACTGGTGACAATGTAGGGAGCGATGGAGGCACTGGTGACAATGCAGGAAACGATGGAGGCACTGGTGACAATGTAGGGAGCGATGGAGGCACTGGTGACAATGCAGGAAACGATGGAGGCACTGGCGACAATGTAGGGAGCGATGGAGGCACTGGTGACAATGCAGGAAACGATGGAGGCACTGGTGACAATGTAGGGAGCGATGGAGGCACCGGCGACAATGTAGGGAGCAATGGAGGCCTGGTGACAATGCATGGAGCGATGGAGGCACTGGTGACAATGCAGGAAACGATGGAGGCACTGGTGACAATGCAGGGAGCGATGGAGGCATGGCGACAATATAGGGAGCGATGGAGGCACTGGCGACAATGGAGGGAGCGATGGAGGCACTGGTGACAATGCAGGAAGCGATGGAGGCCCTGGTGACAAGGTAAGGAGCGATGGAGGCACCGGTGACAATGTAAGGGGCGATGGAGGCACTGGTGACAATGCATGGAGCGATGGAGGCACTGGTGACAATGGATGGAGCGATGGAGGCACTGGCGACAATGTAGGGAGCGATGCAGGCACTGGCGGCAATGTAGGGAGCGATGGAGGCACTGGTGACAATGTAGGGGGCGATGAAGGCACTGGTGACAATGTAGGGGGCGATGGAGGCACTGGTGACAATGTAGGGGGCGATGGAGGCACTGGCGACAATGTAGGGAGCGATGGAGGCACGCGACAACGTGGGGAGGGATGGAGGCACTGGGGCCAATGTAGGGAGCGATGGAGGCACTGGCGACAATGTAGGGGGCGGTGGAAGCATTTTTGACAATGCATGGAGCGATGGAGGCACTGGTGACAATGCAGGAAACGATGGAGGCACTGGTGACAAGGCAGGAAACGATGGAGGCACTGGTGACAATGCAGGAAACGATGGAGGCACTGGTGACAATGTAGGGGGCGATGGAGGCACTGGTGACAATATAGGGAGCGATGGAGGCACCGGCGACAATGTATGGAGCAATGGAGGCCTGGTGACAATGTAGGGAGCGATGGAGGCTCTGGTGATAATGTAGGGAGCGATGGAGGCACTGGTGACAATGTAGGGAGCGATGGAGGCACTGGTGACAATGTAGGGGGCGATGGAGGCACTGGTGACAATGTAGGGAGCGATGTAGGCATTGGGGGCAATGTAGGGTGCGATGGAGGCACTGGTGACAATGTAGGGGGCGAGGGAGGCACTGGCGGCAATATAGGAAGCGATGCGGGCACTGGCGACAATGTAGGGAGCGATGGAGGCACGGGTGACAATGTAGGGAGCAATGCAGGCACTGGTGACAATTTAGGGAGCGATGTAGGGATTGGGGGCAATGTAGGGTGCGATGGAGGCACTGGCGACAATGTAGGGAGCGATGGAGGAACTGGCGACAATGTTGGGAGCGATGGAGGCAATGGCGACAATGTAGGGAGCGATGGAGGCACTGGTGACAATGTAGGGAGCAATGCAGGCACTGGTGACAATGTAGGGAGCGATGGAGGAACTGGTGACAATGTAGGGAGCGATGTAGGCACTGGCGACAATGTAGGGAGCGATGGAGGCACTGGTGACAATGTAGGGAGCAATGCAGGCACTGGTGACAATGTAGGGAGCGATGGAGGAACTGGTGACAATGTAGGGAGCGATGTAGGCACTGGCGACAATGTAGGGAGCGATGGAGGCACTGGTGACAATGTAGGGAGCGATGGAGGCACTGGTGACAATGTAGGGAGCGATGGAGGCACTGGTGACAATGTAGGGAGCGATGGAGACACTGGCGACAATGTAAGGGGCGATGGAGGCATTTTTGACAATGCATGGAGCGATGGAGGCACTGGTAACAATGTAGGGAGCGATGGAGAAACTGGTGATAATGTAGGGAGCGATGGAGGCACTGGCGACAATGTAGGGAGCGATGGAGGCACTGGTAACGATGTACGGAGCGATGGAGGCACTGGTGGCAATGTAGGGAGCGATGGAGGCACTGGTGACAATGTAGGGAGCGATGGAGGCACTGGTGACAATGTAGGGGGCCATGGAGGCACTGGTGACAATGTAGGGAGCGATGTAGGCACTGGTGACAATGTGGGGAGCGATGCAGGCACTGGTGACAATGTAGGGAGCGATGGAGGCTCTGGTAATAATGTAGGGAGCGATGGAGGCACCGGCGACAATGTAGGGAGCGATGGAGGCACTGGTAACAATACAGGAAGCGATGGAGGCACTGGTGACAATGTAGGGAGCGATGGAGGCACTGGTGACAATGCAGGAAACGATGGAGGCACTGGTGACAATGTAGGGAGCGATGGAGGCACTGGTGACAACGCAGGAAACGATGGAGGCACTGGTGACAATGTAGGGAGCGATGGAGGCACTGGTGACAATGCAGGAAACGATGGAGGCACTGGCGACAATGTAGGGAGCGATGGAGGCACTGGTGACAATGCAGGAAACGATGGAGGCACTGGTGACAATGTAGGGAGCGATGGAGGCACCGGCGACAATGTAGGGAGCAATGGAGGCCTGGTGACAATGCATGGAGCGATGGAGGCACTGGTGACAATGCAGGAAACGATGGAGGCACTGGTGACAATGCAGGGAGCGATGGAGGCATGGCGACAATATAGGGAGCGATGGAGGCACTGGCGACAATGGAGGGAGCGATGGAGGCACTGGTGACAATGCAGGAAGCGATGGAGGCCCTGGTGACAAGGTAAGGAGCGATGGAGGCACCGGTGACAATGTAAGGGGCGATGGAGGCACTGGTGACAATGCATGGAGCGATGGAGGCACTGGTGACAATGGATGGAGCGATGGAGGCACTGGCGACAATGTAGGGAGCGATGCAGGCACTGGCGGCAATGTAGGGAGCGATGGAGGCACTGGTGACAATGTAGGGGGCGATGAAGGCACTGGTGACAATGTAGGGGGCGATGGAGGCACTGGTGACAATGTAGGGGGCGATGGAGGCACTGGCGACAATGTAGGGAGCGATGGAGGCACGCGACAACGTGGGGAGGGATGGAGGCACTGGGGCCAATGTAGGGAGCGATGGAGGCACTGGCGACAATGTAGGGGGCGGTGGAAGCATTTTTGACAATGCATGGAGCGATGGAGGCACTGGTGACAATGCAGGAAACGATGGAGGCACTGGTGACAAGGCAGGAAACGATGGAGGCACTGGTGACAATGCAGGAAACGATGGAGGCACTGGTGACAATGTAGGGGGCGATGGAGGCACTGGTGACAATATAGGGAGCGATGGAGGCACCGGCGACAATGTATGGAGCAATGGAGGCCTGGTGACAATGTAGGGAGCGATGGAGGCTCTGGTGATAATGTAGGGAGCGATGGAGGCACTGGTGACAATGTAGGGAGCGATGGAGGCACTGGTGACAATGTAGGGGGCGATGGAGGCACTGGTGACAATGTAGGGAGCGATGTAGGCATTGGGGGCAATGTAGGGTGCGATGGAGGCACTGGTGACAATGTAGGGGGCGAGGGAGGCACTGGCGGCAATATAGGAAGCGATGCGGGCACTGGCGACAATGTAGGGAGCGATGGAGGCACGGGTGACAATGTAGGGAGCAATGCAGGCACTGGTGACAATTTAGGGAGCGATGTAGGGATTGGGGGCAATGTAGGGTGCGATGGAGGCACTGGCGACAATGTAGGGAGCGATGGAGGAACTGGCGACAATGTTGGGAGCGATGGAGGCAATGGCGACAATGTAGGGAGCGATGGAGGCACTGGTGACAATGTAGGGAGCGATGCAGGCACTGGTGACAATGTAGGGAGCGATGGAGGAACTGGTGACAATGTAGGGAGCGATGGAGGCACTGGCGACAATGTAGGGAGCGATGGAGGCACTGGTGACAATGTAGGGAGCGATGCAGGCACTGGTGACAATGTAGGGAGCGATGGAGGCACTGGTGACAATGTAGGGAGCGATGCAGGCACTGGTGACAATGTAGGGAGCGATGGAGGCACTGGCGACAATGTAGGGAGCGATGGAGGCACTGGTGACAATGTAGGGAGCGATGCAGGCACTGGTGACAATGTAGGGAGCGATGGAGGCCCTGGCGACATTGTAGGGAGCGATGGAGGCACTGGTGACAATGTAGGGAGCGATGGAGGCACTGGCGACAATGTAGGGAGCGATGGAGGCACTGGCGACAATGCAGGAAGCGATGGAGGCCCTGGTGACAAGGTAAGGAGCGATGGAGGCACCGGTGACAATGTAAGGGGCGATGGAGGCACTGGTGACAATGCATGGAGCGATGGAGGCACTGGTGACAATGGATGGAGCGATGGAGGCACTGGCGACAATGTAGGGGGCGATGAAGGCACTGGTGACAATGTAGGGGGCGATGGAGGCACTGGTGACAATGTAGGGGGCGATGGAGGCACTGGCGACAATGTAGGGAGCGATGGAGGCACTGGTGACAATGTAGGGGGCGATGGAGGCACTGGCGACAATGTAGGGAGCGATGGAGGCACGCGACAACGTAGGGAGGGATGGAGGCACTGGGGCCAATGTAGGGAGCGATGGAGGCACTGGCGACAATGTAGGGGGCGATGGAAGCATTTTTGACAATGCATGGAGCGATGGAGGCACTGGTGACAATGCAGGAAACGATGGAGGCACTGGTGACAATGCAGGAAACGATGGAGGCACTGGTGACAATGCAGGAAACGATGGAGGCACTGGTGACAATGTAGGGGGCGATGGAGGCACTGGTGACAATGTAGGGAGCGATGGAGGCACCGGCGACAATGTAGGGAGCAATGGAGGCCTGGTGACAATGTAGGGAGCGATGGAGGCTCTGGTGATAATGTAGGGAGCGATGGAGGCACTGGTGACAATGTAGGGAGCGATGGAGGCACTGGTGACAATGTAGGGGGCGATGGAGGCACTGGTGACAATGTAGGGAGCGATGTAGGCATTGGGGGCAATGTAGGGTGCGATGGAGGCACTGGTGACAATGTATGGGGCGAGGGAGGCACTGGCGGCAATATAGGAAGCGATGCGGGCACTGGCGACAATGTAGCGAGCGATGGAGGCACTGGTGACAATGTAGGGAGCAATGCAGGCACTGGTGACAATGTAGGGAGCGATGTAGGCATTGGGGGCAATGTAGGGTGCGATGGAGGCACTGGCGACAATGTAGGGAGCGATGGAGGAACTGGTGACAATGTTGGGAGCGATGGAGGCAATGGCGACACTGTAGGGAGCGATGGAGGCACTGGTGACAATGTAGGGAGCGATGCAGGCACTGGTGACAATGTAGGGAGCGATGGATTAACTGGTGACAATGTAGGGAGCGATGGAGGCACTGGCGACAATGTAGGGAGCGATGGAGGCACTGGTGACAATGTAGGGAGCGATGCAGGCACTGGTGACAATGTAGGGAGCGATGGAGGCACTGGCGACAATGTAGGGAGCGATGGAGGCACTGGTGACAATGTAGGGAGCGATGCAGGCACTGGTGACAATGTAGGGAGCGATGGAGGCCCTGGCGACATTGTAGGGAGCGATGGAGGCACTGGTGACAATGTAGGGAGCGATGGAGGCACTGGCGACAATGTAGGGAGCGATGGAGGCACTGGCGACATTGTAGGGAGCGATGGAGGCACTGGCGACAATGTAGGGAGCGATGGAGGCACTGGTGACAATGTAGGGAGCGATGGAGGCACTGGCGACAATGTAAGGGGCGATGGAGGCATTTTTGACAATGCATGGAGCGATGGAGGCACTGGTGACAATGTAGGGAGCGATGGAGAAACTGGTGATAATGTAGGGAGCGATGGAGGCACTGGCGACAATGTAGGGAGCGATGGAGGCACTGGTAACGATGTAGGGAGCGATGGAGGCACTGGTGGCAATGTAGGGAGCGATGGAGGCACTGGTGACAATGTAGGGAGCGATGGAGGCACTGGTGACAATGTAGGGGGCCATGGAGGCACTGGTGACAATGTAGGGAGCGATGTAGGCACTGGTGACAATGTGGGGAGCGATGCAGGCACTGGTGACAATGTAGGGAGCGATGAAGGCATTGGGGGCAATGTAGGGAGCGATGGAGGCACTGGCGACAATGCTTGGAGCGATGGAGGCACTGTGGTCAATGTAGAGAGCGATGGAGGCACTGGCGACAATGTAGGGGGCGATGGAAGCATTTTTGACAATGCATGGAGCGATGGAGGCACTGGTGATAATGTACGGAGCGATGGAGGCACCGGCGACAATGTAGGGAGCAATGGAGGCCTGGTGACAATGTAGGGAGCGATGGAGGCACTGGTGACAATGCAGGGAGCGATGGAGGCACTGGTGACAATGTAGGGAGCGATGGAGGCTCTGGTAATAATGTAGGGAGCGATGGAGGCACCGGCGACAATGTAGGGAGCGATGGAGGCACTGGTAACAATACAGGAAGCGATGGAGGCACTGGTGACAATGTAGGGAGCGATGGAGGCACTGGTGACAATGCAGGAAACGATGGAGGCACTGGTGACAATGTAGGGAGCGATGGAGGCACTGGTGACAATGCAGGAAACGATGGAGGCACTGGTGACAATGTAGGGAGCGATGGAGGCACTGGTGACAATGCAGGAAACGATGGAGGCACTGGCGACAATGTAGGGAGCGATGGAGGCACTGGTGACAATGCAGGAAACGATGGAGGCACTGGTGACAATGTAGGGAGCGATGGAGGCACCGGCGACAATGTAGGGAGCAATGGAGGCCTGGTGACAATGCATGGAGCGATGGAGGCACTGGTGACAATGCAAGAAACGATGGAGGCACTGGTGACAATGCAGGGAGCGATGGAGGCATGGCGACAATATAGGGAGCGATGGAGGCACTGGCGACAATGGAGGGAGCGATGGAGGCACTGGTGACAATGCAGGAAGCGATGGAGGCCCTGGTGACAAGGTAAGGAGCGATGGAGGCACCGGTGACAATGTAAGGGGCGATGGAGGCACTGGTGACAATGCATGGAGCGAAGGAGGCACTGGTGACAATGGATGGAGCGATGGAGGCACTGGCGACAATGTAGGGAGCGATGCAGGCACTGGCGGCAATGTAGGGAGCGATGGAGGCACTGGTGACAATGTAGGGGGCGATGAAGGCACTGGTGACAATGTAGGGGGCGATGGAGGCACTGGTGACAATGTAGGGGGCGATGGAGGCACTGGCGACAATGTAGGGAGCGATGGAGGCACGCGACAACGTGGGGAGGGATGGAGGCACTGGGGCCAATGTAGGGAGCGATGGAGGCACTGGTGACAATGTAGGGAGCGATGGAGGCACTGGTGACAATGTAGGGGGCGATGGAGGCACTGGTGACAATGTAGGGAGCGATGTAGGCATTGGGGGCAATGTAGGGTGCGATGGAGGCACTGGTGACAATGTAGGGGGCGAGGGAGGCACTGGCGGCAATATAGGAAGCGATGCGGGCACTGGCGACAATGTAGGGAGCGATGGAGGCACGGGTGACAATGTAGGGAGCAATGCAGGCACTGGTGACAATTTAGGGAGCGATGTAGGGATTGGGGGTAATGTAGGGTGCGATGGAGGCACTGGCGACAATGTAGGGAGCGATGGAGGAACTGGCGACAATGTTGGGAGCGATGGAGGCAATGGCGACAATGTAGGGAGCGATGGAGGCACTGGTGACAATGTAGGGAGCGATGCAGGCACTGGTGACAATGTAGGGAGCGATGGAGGAACTGGTGACAATGTCGGGAGCGATGGAGGCACTGGCGACAATGTAGGGAGCGATGGAGGCACTGGTGACAATGTAGGGAGCGATGCAGGCACTGGTGACAATGTAGGGAGCGATGGAGGCACTGGTGACAATGTAGGGAGCGATGCAGGCACTGGTGACAATGTAGGGAGCGATGGAGGCACTGGCGACAATGTAGGGAGCGATGGAGGCACTGGTGACAATGAAGGGAGCGATGCAGGCACTGGTGACAATGTAGGGAGCGATGGAGGCCCTGGCGACATTGTAGGGAGCGATGGAGGCACTGGTGACAATGTAGGGAGCGATGGAGGCACTGGCGACAATGTAGGGAGCGATGGAGGCACTGGCGACAATGCAGGAAGCGATGGAGGCCCTGGTGACAAGGTAAGGAGCGATGGAGGCACCGGTGACAATGTAAGGGGCGATGGAGGCACTGGTGACAATGCATGGAGCGATGGAGGCACTGGTGACAATGGATGGAGCGATGGAGGCACTGGCGACAATGTAGGGAGCGATGCAGGCACTGGCGGCAATGTAGGAAGCGATGGAGGCACTGGTGACAATGTAGGGGGCGATGAAGGCACTGGTGACAATGTAGGGGGCGATGGAGGCACTGGGGACAATGTAGGGGGCGATGGAGGCACTGGCGACAATGTAGGGAGCGATGGAGGCACTGGTGACAATGCAGGAAACGATGGAGGCACTGGTGACAATGCAGGAAACGATGGAGGCACTGGTGACAATGTAGGGGGCGATGGAGGCACTGGTGACAATATAGGGAGCGATGGAGGCACCGGCGACAATGTATGGAGCAATGGAGGCCTGGTGACAATGTAGGGAGCGATGGAGGCTCTGGTGATAATGTAGGGAGCGATGGAGGCACTGGTGACAATGTAGGGAGCGATGGAGGCACTGGTGACAATGTAGGGGGCGATGGAGGCACTGGTGACAATGTAGGGAGCGATGTAAGCATTGGGGGCAATGTAGGGTGCGATGGAGGCACTGGTGACAATGTAGGGGGCGAGGGAGGCACTGGCGGCAATATAGGAAGCGATGCGGGCACTGGCGACAATGTAGGGAGCGATGGAGGCACGGGTGACAATGTAGGGAGCAATGCAGGCACTGGTGACAATTTAGGGAGCGATGTAGGGATTGGGGGCAATGTAGGGTGCGATGGAGGCACTGGCGACAATGTAGGGAGCGATGGAGGAACTGGCGACAATGTTGGGAGCGATGGAGGCAATGGCGACAATGTAGGGAGCGATGGAGGCACTGGTGACAATGTAGGGAGCGATGCAGGCACTGGTGACAATGTAGGGAGCGATGGAGGAACTGGTGACAATGTAGGGAGCGATGGAGGCACTGGCGACAATGTAGGGAGCGATGGAGGCACTGGTGACAATGTAGGGAGCGATGCAGGCACTGGTGACAATGTAGGGAGCGATGGAGGCACTGGTGACAATGTAGGGAGCGATGCAGGCACTGGTGACAATGTAGGGAGCGATGGAGGCACTGGCGACAATGTAGGGAGCGATGGAGGCACTGGTGACAATGTAGGGAGCGATGCAGGCACTGGTGACAATGTAGGGAGCGATGCAGGCACTGGTGACAATGTAGGGAGCGATGCAGGCACTGGTGACAATGTAGGGAGCGATGGAGGCACTGGCGACAATGTAGGGAGCGATGGAGGCACTGGTGACAATGTAGGGAGCGATGCAGGCACTGGTGACAATGTAGGGAGCGATGGAGGCCCTGGCGACATTGTAGGGAGCGATGGAGGCACTGGTGACAATGTAGGGAGCGATGGAGGCACTGGCGACAATGTAGGGAGCGATGGAGGCACTGGCGACAATGCAGGAAGCGATGGAGGCCCTGGTGACAAGGTAAGGAGCGATGGAGGCACCGGTGACAATGTAAGGGGCGATGGAGGCACTGGTGACAATGCATGGAGCGATGGAGGCACTGGTGACAATGGATGGAGCGATGGAGGCACTGGCGACAATGTAGGGGGCGATGAAGGCACTGGTGACAATGTAGGGGGCGATGGAGGCACTGGTGACAATGTAGGGGGCGATGGAGGCACTGGCGACAATGTAGGGAGCGATGGAGGCACTGGTGACAATGTAGGGGGCGATGGAGGCACTGGCGACAATGTAGGGAGCGATGGAGGCACGCGACAACGTGGGGAGGGATGGAGGCACTGGGGCCAATGTAGGGAGCGATGGAGGCACTGGCGACAATGTAGGGGGCGATGGAAGCATTTTTGACAATGCATGGAGCGATGGAGGCACTGGTGACAATGCAGGAAACGATGGAGGCACTGGTGACAATGCAGGAAACGATGGAGGCACTGGTGACAATGCAGGAAACGATGGAGGCACTGGTGACAATGTAGGGGGCGATGGAGGCACTGGTGACAATGTAGGGAGCGATGGAGGCACCGGCGACAATGTAGGGAGCAATGGAGGCCTGGTGACAATGTAGGGAGCGATGGAGGCTCTGGTGATAATGTAGGGAGCGATGGAGGCACTGGTGACAATGTAGGGAGCGATGGAGGCACTGGTGACAATGTAGGGGGCGATGGAGGCACTGGTGACAATGTAGGGAGCGATGTAGGCATTGGGGGCAATGTAGGGTGCGATGGAGGCACTGGTGACAATGTATGGGGCGAGGGAGGCACTGGCGGCAATATAGGAAGCGATGCGGGCACTGGCGACAATGTAGGGAGCGATGGAGGCACTGGTGACAATGTAGGGAGCAATGCAGGCACTGGTGACAATGTAGGGAGCGATGTAGGCATTGGGGGCAATGTAGGGTGCGATGGAGGCACTGGCGACAATGTAGGGAGCGATGGAGGAACTGGTGACAATGTTGGGAGCGATGGAGGCAATGGCGACAATGTAGGGAGCGATGGAGGCACTGGTGACAATGTAGGGAGCGATGCAGGCACTGGTGACAATGTAGGGAGCGATGGATTAACTGGTGACAATGTAGGGAGCGATGGAGGCACTGGCGACAATGTAGGGAGCGATGGAGGCACTGGTGACAATGTAGGGAGCGATGCAGGCACTGGTGACAATGTAGGGAGCGATGGAGGCACTGGCGACAATGTAGGGAGCGATGGAGGCACTGGTGACAATGTAGGGAGCGATGCAGGCACTGGTGACAATGTAGGGAGCGATGGAGGCCCTGGCGACATTGTAGGGAGCGATGGAGGCACTGGTGACAATGTAGGGAGCGATGGAGGCACTGGCGACAATGTAGGGAGCGATGGAGGCACTGGCGACATTGTAGGGAGCGATGGAGGCACTGGCGACAATGTAGGGAGCGATGGAGGCACTGATGACAATGTAGGGAGCGATGGAGGCACTGGCGACAATGTAAGGGGCGATGGAGGCATTTTTGACAATGCATGGAGCGATGGAGGCACTGGTGACAATGTAGGGAGCGATGGAGAAACTGGTGATAATGTAGGGAGCGATGGAGGCACTGGCGACAATGTAGGGAGCGATGGAGGCACTGGTAACGATGTAGGGAGCGATGGAGGCACTGGTGGCAATGTAGGGAGCGATGGAGGCACTGGTGACAATGTAGGGAGCGATGGAGGCACTGGTGACAATGTAGGGGGCCATGGAGGCACTGGTGACAATGTAGGGAGCGATGTAGGCACTGGTGACAATGTGGGGAGCGATGCAGGCACTGGTGACAATGTAGGGAGCGATGAAGGCATTGGGGGCAATGTAGGGAGCGATGGAGGCACTGGCGACAATGCTTGGAGCGATGGAGGCACTGTGGCCAATGTAGAGAGCGATGGAGGCACTGGCGACAATGTAGGGGGCGATGGAAGCATTTTTGACAATGCATGGAGCGATGGAGGCACTGGTGATAATGTACGGAGCGATGGAGGCACCGGCGACAATGTAGGGAGCAATGGAGGCCTGGTGACAATGTAGGGAGCGATGGAGGCACTGGTGACAATGCAGGGAGCGATGGAGGCACTGGTGACAATGTAGGGAGCGATGGAGGCTCTGGTAATAATGTAGGGAGCGATGGAGGCACCGGCGACAATGTAGGGAGCGATGGAGGCACTGGTAACAATACAGGAAGCGATGGAGGCACTGGTGACAATGTAGGGAGCGATGGAGGCACTGGTGACAATGCAGGAAACGATGGAGGCACTGGTGACAATGTAGGGAGCGATGGAGGCACTGGTGACAATGCAGGAAACGATGGAGGCACTGGTGACAATGTAGGGAGCGATGGAGGCACTGGTGACAATGCAGGAAACGATGGAGGCACTGGCGACAATGTAGGGAGCGATGGAGGCACTGGTGACAATGCAGGAAACGATGGAGGCACTGGTGACAATGTAGGGAGCGATGGAGGCACCGGCGACAATGTAGGGAGCAATGGAGGCCTGGTGACAATGCATGGAGCGATGGAGGCACTGGTGACAATGCAGGAAACGATGGAGGCACTGGTGACAATGCAGGGAGCGATGGAGGCATGGCGACAATATAGGGAGCGATGGAGGCACTGGCGACAATGGAGGGAGCGATGGAGGCACTGGTGACAATGCAGGAAGCGATGGAGGCCCTGGTGACAAGGTAAGGAGCGATAGAGGCACCGGTGACAATGTAAGGGGCGATGGAGGCACTGGTGACAATGCATGGAGCGAAGGAGGCACTGGTGACAATGGATGGAGCGATGGAGGCACTGGCGACAATGTAGGGAGCGATGCAGGCACTGGCGGCAATGTAGGGAGCGATGGAGGCACTGGTGACAATGTAGGGGGCGATGAAGGCACTGGTGACAATGTAGGGGGCGATGGAGGCACTGGTGACAATGTAGGGGGCGATGGAGGCACTGGCGACAATGTAGGGAGCGATGGAGGCACGCGACAACGTGGGGAGGGATGGAGGCACTGGGGCCAATGTAGGGAGCGATGGAGGCACTGGCGACAATGTAGGGGGCGATGGAAGCATTTTTGACAATGCATGGAGCGATGGAGGCACTGGTGACAATGCAGGAAACGATGGAGGCACTGGTGACAATGCAGGAAACGATGGAGGCACTGGTGACAATGCAGGAAACGATGGAGGCACTGGTGACAATGTAGGGGGCGATGGAGGCACTGGTGACAATATAGGGAGCGATGGAGGCACCGGCGACAATGTATGGAGCAATGGAGGCCTGGTGACAATGTAGGGAGCGATGGAGGCTCTGGTGATAATGTAGGGAGCGATGGAGGCACTGGTGACAATGTAGGGAGCGATGGAGGCACTGGTGACAATGTAGGGGGCGATGGAGGCACTGGTGACAATGTAGGGAGCGATGTAGGCATTGGGGGCAATGTAGGGTGCGATGGAGGCACTGGTGACAATGTAGGGGGCGAGGGAGGCACTGGCGGCAATATAGGAAGCGATGCGGGCACTGGCGACAATGTAGGGAGCGATGGAGGCACGGGTGACAATGTAGGGAGCAATGCAGGCACTGGTGACAATTTAGGGAGCGATGTAGGGATTGGGGGTAATGTAGGGTGCGATGGAGGCACTGGCGACAATGTAGGGAGCGATGGAGGAACTGGCGACAATGTTGGGAGCGATGGAGGCAATGGCGACAATGTAGGGAGCGATGGAGGCACTGGTGACAATGTAGGGAGCGATGCAGGCACTGGTGACAATGTAGGGAGCGATGGAGGAACTGGTGACAATGTAGGGAGCGATGGAGGCACTGGCGACAATGTAGGGAGCGATGGAGGCACTGGTGACAATGTAGGGAGCGATGCAGGCACTGGTGACAATGTAGGGAGCGATGGAGGCACTGGTGACAATGTAGGGAGCGATGCAGGCACTGGTGACAATGTAGGGAGCGATGGAGGCACTGGCGACAATGTAGGGAGCGATGGAGGCACTGGTGACAATGTAGGGAGCGATGCAGGCACTGGTGACAATGTAGGGAGCGATGGAGGCCCTGGCGACATTGTAGGGAGCGATGGAGGCACTGGTGACAATGTAGGGAGCGATGGAGGCACTGGCGACAATGTAGGGAGCGATGGAGGCACTGGCGACAATGCAGGAAGCGATGGAGGCCCTGGTGACAAGGTAAGGAGCGATGGAGGCACCGGTGACAATGTAAGGGGCGATGGAGGCACTGGTGACAATGCATGGAGCGATGGAGGCACTGGTGACAATGGATGGAGCGATGGAGGCACTGGCGACAATGTAGGGAGCGATGCAGGCACTGGCGGCAATGTAGGAAGCGATGGAGGCACTGGTGACAATGTAGGGGGCGATGAAGGCACTGGTGACAATGTAGGGGGCGATGGAGGCACTGGGGACAATGTAGGGGGCGATGGAGGCACTGGCGACAATGTAGGGAGCGATGGAGGCACTGGTGACAATGCAGGAAACGATGGAGGCACTGGTGACAATGCAGGAAACGATGGAGGCACTGGTGACAATGTAGGGGGCGATGGAGGCACTGGTGACAATATAGGGAGCGATGGAGGCACCGGCGACAATGTATGGAGCAATGGAGGCCTGGTGACAATGTAGGGAGCGATGGAGGCTCTGGTGATAATGTAGGGAGCGATGGAGGCACTGGTGACAATGTAGGGAGCGATGGAGGCACTGGTGACAATGTAGGGAGCGATGGAGGAACTGGTGACAATGTAGGGAGCGATGGAGGCACTGGCGACAATGTAGGGAGCGATGGAGGCACTGGTGACAATGTAGGGAGCGATGCAGGCACTGGTGACAATGTAGGGAGCGATGGAGGCACTGGTGACAATGTAGGGAGCGATGCAGGCACTGGTGACAATGTAGGGAGCGATGGAGGCACTGGCGACAATGTAGGGAGCGATGGAGGCACTGGTGACAATGTAGGGAGCGATGCAGGCACTGGTGACAATGTAGGGAGCGATGGAGGCCCTGGCGACATTGTAGGGAGCGATGGAGGCACTGGTGACAATGTAGGGAGCGATGGAGGCACTGGCGACAATGTAGGGAGCGATGGAGGCACTGGCGACATTGTAGGGAGCGATGGAGGCACTGGCGATAATGTAGGGAGCGATGGAGGCACTGGTGACAATGTAGGGAGCGATGCAAGCACTGGTGACAATGTAGGGAGCGATGGAGAAACTGGTGATAATGTAGGGAGCGATGGAGGCACTGGCGACAATGTAGGGAGCGATGGAGGCACTGGTAACGATGTAGGGAGCGATGGAGGCACTGGTGGCAATGTAGGGAGCGATGGAGGCACTGGTGACAATGTAGGGAGCGATGGAGGCACTGGTAACAATGTAGGGAGCGATGGAGGCACTGGCGACAATGTAGGGAGCGATGGAGGCACTGGTAACAATGTAGGGAGCGATGGAGGCACTGGTGACAATGTAGGGAGCGATGGAGGCACTGGCGACATTGTAGGGAGCAATGGAGGCACTGGTAACAATGTAGGGAGCGATGGAGTCACTTACGACAAATTAGGGAGCGATGGAGGAACTGGTGACAATGTAGGGAGCGATGGAGGCACTGGTGACAATGTAGGGAGCGATGCAGGCACTGGTGACAATGTAGGGAGCGATGGAGGCACTGGTGACAATGTAGGGAGCGATGGAGGCACTGGTGACAATGTAGGGAGCGATGGAGGCACTGGTGACAATGTAGGGGGCGATGGAGGCACTGGTGACAATGTAGGGAGCGATGGAGGCACTGGTGACAATGTAGGGGGCGATGGAGGCACTGGCGACAATGTAGGGAGCGATGGAGGCACTGGCGACAATGCAGGAAGCGATGGAGGCCCTGGTGACAAGGTAAGGAGCGATGGAGGCACCGGTGACAATGTAAGGGGCGATGGAGGCACTGGTGACAATGCATGGAGCGATGGAGGCACTGGTGACAATGGATGGAGCGATGGAGGCACTGGCGACAATGTAGGGAGCGATGCAGGCACTGGCGGCAATGTAGGGAGCGATGGAGGCACTGGTGACAATGTAGGGGGCGATGAAGGCACTGGTGACAATGTAGGGGGCGATGGAGGCACTGGTGACAATGTAGGGGGCGATGGAGGCACTGGCGACAATGTAGGGAGCGATGGAGGCACTGGTGACAATGCAGGAAACGATGGAGGCACTGGTGACAATGCAGGAAACGATGGAGGCACTGGTGACAATGTAGGGGGCGATGGAGGCACTGGTGACAATATAGGGAGCGATGGAGGCACCGGCGACAATGTATGGAGCAATGGAGGCCTGGTGACAATGTAGGGAGCGATGGAGGCTCTGGTGATAATGTAGGGAGCGATGGAGGCACTGGTGACAATGTAGGGAGCGATGGAGGCACTGGTGACAATGTAGGGGGCGATGGAGGCACTGGTGACAATGTAGGGAGCGATGTAGGCATTGGGGGCAATGTAGGGTGCGATGGAGGCACTGGTGACAATGTAGGGGGCGAGGGAGGCACTGGCGGCAATATAGGAAGCGATGCGGGCACTGGCGACAATGTAGGGAGCGATGGAGGCACGGGTGACAATGTAGGGAGCAATGCAGGCACTGGTGACAATTTAGGGAACGATGTAGGGATTGGGGGCAATGTAGGGTGCGATGGAGGCACTGGCGACAATGTAGGGAGCGATGGAGGAACTGGCGACAATGTTGGGAGCGATGGAGGCAATGGCGACAATGTAGGGAGCGATGGAGGCACTGGTGACAATGTAGGGAGCGATGCAGGCACTGGTGACAATGTAGGGAGCGATGGAGGAACTGGTGACAATGTAGGGAGCGATGGAGGCACTGGCGACAATGTAGGGAGCGATGGAGGCACTGGTGACAATGTAGGGAGCGATGCAGGCACTGGTGACAATGTAGGGAGCGATGGAGGCACTGGTGACAATGTAGGGAGCGATGCAGGCACTGGTGACAATGTAGGGAGCGATGGAGGCACTGGCGACAATGTAGGGAGCGATGGAGGCACTGGTGACAATGTAGGGAGCGATGCAGGCACTGGTGACAATGTAGGGAGCGATGGAGGCCCTGGCGACATTGTAGGGAGCGATGGAGGCACTGGTGACAATGTAGGGAGCGATGGAGGCACTGGCGACAATGTAGGGAGCGATGGAGGCACTGGCGACATTGTAGGGAGCGATGGAGGCACTGGCGACAATGTAGGGAGCGATGGAGGCACTGGTAACGATGTAGGGAGCGATGGAGGCACTGGTGACAATGTAGGGAGCGATGCAAGCACTGGTGACAATGTAGGGAGCGATGGAGAAACTGGTGATAATGTAGGGAGCGATGGAGGCACTGGCGACATTGTAGGGAGCAATGGAGGCACTGGTAACAATGTAGGGAGCGATGGAGTCACTTACGACAAATTAGGGAGCGATGGAGGAACTGGTGACAATGTAGGGAGCGATGGAGGCACTGGTGACAATGTAGGGAGCGATGCAGGCACTGGTGACAATGTAGGGAGCGATGGAGGCACTGGTGACAATGTAGGGAGCGATGGAGGCACTGGTGACAATGTAGGGAGCGATGGAGGCACTGGTGACAATGTAGGGGGCGATGGAGGCACTGGTGACAATGTAGGGAGCGATGGAGGCACTGGTGACAATGTAGGCGGCGATGGAGGCACTGGTGACAATGGAGGGAGCGATGGAGGCACTGGTGACAATGCAGGAAGCGATGGAGGCCCTGGTGACAAGGTAAGGAGCGATGGAGGCACTGGTGACAATGTAAGGGGCGATGGAGGCACTGGTGACAATGCATGAAGCGATGGAGGCACTGGTGACAATGGATGGAGCGATGGAGGCACTGGCAACAATGTAGGGAGCGATGGAGGCACTGGCGGCAATGTAGGGAGCGATGGAGGCACTGGTGACAATGTAGGGGGCGTTGAATGCACTGGTGACAATGTAGGGGGCGATGGAGGCACTGGTGACAATGTAGGGGGCGATGGAGGCACTGGTGACAATGTAGGGAGCGATGGAGGCACTGGTAACAATGTAGGGGGCGATGGAGGCACTGACGACAACGTAGGGAGCGATGGAGGCAATGGCGACATTGTAGGGAGCGATGGAGGCACTGGCGACAATGTAGGGAGCGATGGAGGCACTGGCGACAATGTAGGAAGCGATGGAGGCACTGGTAACAATGTAGGGAGCGATGGAGTCACTTACGACAAATTAGGGAGCGATGGAGGCACTGGTGACAATGTAGGGAGCGATGGAGGCACTGGTAACAATGTAGGGAGCGATGCAGGCACTGGTGACAATGTAGGGAGCGATGGAGGCACTGGTGACAATGTAGGGAGCGATGCAGGCACTGGTGACAATGTAGGGAGCGATGGAGGCACTGGTGACAATGTAGGGAGCGATGCAGGCACTGGTGACAATGTAGGGAGGGATGGAGGCACTGGTGACAATGTAGGGAGCGATGCAGGCACTGGTGACAATGTAGGGAGCGATGGAGGCACTGGTGACAATGTAGGGAGCGATGGAGTCACTTACGACAAATTAGGGAGCGATGGAAGCACTGGTGACAATGTAGGGAGCGATGGAGGCACTGGTGACAATGTAGGGAGCGATGGAGGCACTGGTGACAATGTAGGGAGCGATGGAGGCACTGGTGACAATGTAGGGGGCCATGGAGGCACTGACGACAACGTAGGGAGTGATGCAGGCACTGGTGACAATGTAGGGAGCGATGGAGGCACTGGCGACAATGTAGGGAGCGATGGAGGCACTGGTGACAATGTAGGGAGCGATGCAGGCACTGGTGACAATGTAGGGAGCGATGGAGGCCCTGGCGACATTGTAGGGAGCGATGGAGGCACTGGTGACAATGTAGGGAGCGATGGAGGCACTGGCGACAATGTAGGGAGCGATGGAGGCACTGGCGACATTGTAGGGAGCGATGGAGGCACTGGCGATAATGTAGGGAGCGATGGAGGTCCTGGTGACAATGTAGGGGGCGATGGAAGCACTGGCGTCAATGCTTGGAGCGATGGAGGCACTGGTGACAATGTAGGGAGCGATGCAGGCACTGGCGACAATGTAGGGTGCGATGCAGGCACTGGTGACAATGTAGGGGGCGATGGAGTCACTGGCGACAATATAGGAAGCGATGCAGGCACTGGCGACAATTTAGGGAGCGATGCAGGCACTGGTGACAATGTAGGGGGCGATGGAGGCACTGGCGTCAATGTAGGGAGAGATGGAGGCACTGGTGACAATGTAGGGAGCGATGCAGGCACTGGTGACAATGTAGGGAGCGATGGAGGAACTGGTGACAATGTAGGGAGCGATGGAGGCACTGGCAACAATGTAGGGAGCAATGGAGGCACTAGTGACAATGTATCGAGCGATGCAGGCACTGGTGACAATGTAGGGGCGATGGAGGCACTGGGGACAATGTAGGGGGCGATGGAGGCACTGGCAACAATGCAGGGAGCGATGGAGGCACTGGCAACAATGCTTGGAGCAATGGAGGCACTGGTGACAATGTAGGGAGCGATGGAGGCACGCGACAATACGGGGAGGGATGGAGGCACTGGCGACAATGTAGGGAGCGATGGAGGCACTGGCGACAATGTTAGGAGCGATGGAGGCACTGGCGACAATGCATGGAGCGATGGAGGCACTGGCGACAATGTAGGGAGGCATTTTTGACAATGTAGGGAGCAATGGAGGCCTGGTGACAATGTAGTGAGCGATGGAGACTCTGGTGATCATGTAGGGAGCGATGTAGGCACTGGTGACAATGTAGGGAGCGATGCAGGCACTGGTGACAATGTAGGGAGCGATACAGGCACTGGCGACAATGTAGGGAGCGATGGAGGCACTGGCGACATTGTAGGGAGCGATGGAGGCACTGGCGATAATGTAGGGAGCGATGGAGGCACTGGTGACAATGTAGGGAGCGATGCAAGCACTGGTGACAATGTAGGGAGCGATGGAGAAACTGGTGATAATGCAGGGAGCGATGGAGGCACTGGCGACAATGTAGGGAGCGATGGAGGCACTGGTAACGATGTAGGGAGCGATGGAGGCACTGGTGGCAATGTAGGGAGCGATGGAGGCACTGGTGACAATGTAGGGAGCGATGGAGGCACTGGTAACAATGTAGGGAGCGATGGAGGCACTGGCGACAATGTAGGGAGCGATGGAGGCACTGGTAACAATGTAGGGAGCGATGGAGGCACTGGTGACAATGTAGGGAGCGATGGAGGCACTGGCGACATTGTAGGGAGCAATGGAGGCACTGGTAACAATGTAGGGAGCGATGGAGTCACTTACGACAAATTAGGGAGCGATGGAGGAACTGGTGACAATGTAGGGAGCGATGGAGGCACTGGTGACAATGTAGGGAGCGATGCAGGCACTGGTGACAATGTAGGGAGCGATGGAGGCACTGGTGACAATGTAGGGAGCGATGGAGGCACTGGTGACAATGTAGGGAGCGTTGGAGGCACTGGTGACAATGTAGGGGGCGATGGAGGCACTGGTGACAATGTAGGGAGCGATGGAGGCACTGGTGACAATGTAGGCGGCGATGGAGGCACTGGTGACAATGGAGGGAGCGATGGAGGCACTGGTGACAATGCAGGAAGCGATGGAGGCCCTGGTGACAAGGTAAGGAGCGATGGAGGCACTGGTGACAATGTAAGGGGCGATGGAGGCACTGGTGACAATGCATGAAGCGATGGAGGCACTGGTGACAATGGATGGAGCGATGGAGGCACTGGCGACAATGTAGGGAGCGATGGAGGCACTGGCGGCAATGTAGGGAGCGATGGAGGCACTGGTGACAATGTAGGGGGCGATGAAGGCACTGGTGACAATGTAGGGGGCGATGGAGGCACTGGCGACAATGTAGGGAGCGATGGAGGCACTGGCGACAATGCAGGAAGCGATGGAGGCCCTGGTGACAAGGTAAGGAGCGATGGAGGCACCGGTGACAATGTAAGGGGCGATGGAGGCACTGGTGACAATGTAGGGAGCGATGGAGGCACTGGTGACAATGCAGGAAACGATGGAGGCACTGGTGACAATGCAGGAAACGATGGAGGCACTGGTGACAATGTAGGGGGCGATGGAGGCACTGGTGACAATATAGGGAGCGATGGAGGCACCGGCGACAATGTATGGAGCAATGGAGGCCTGGTGACAATGTAGGGAGCGATGGAGGCTCTGGTGATAATGTAGGGAGCGATGGAGGCACTGGTGACAATGTAGGGAGCGATGGAGGCACTGGTGACAATGTAGGGGGCGATGGAGGCACTGGTGACAATGTAGGGAGCGATGTAGGCATTGGGGGCAATGTAGGGTGCGATGGAGGCACTGGTGACAATGTAGGGGGCGAGGGAGGCACTGGCGGCAATATAGGAAGCGATGCGGGCACTGGCGACAATGTAGGGAGCGATGGAGGCACGGGTGACAATGTAGGGAGCAATGCAGGCACTGGTGACAATTTAGGGAACGATGTAGGGATTGGGGGCAATGTAGGGTGCGATGGAGGCACTGGCGACAATGTAGGGAGCGATGGAGGAACTGGCGACAATGTTGGGAGCGATGGAGGCAATGGCGACAATGTAGGGAGCGATGGAGGCACTGGTGACAATGTAGGGAGCGATGCAGGCACTGGTGACAATGTAGGGAGCGATGGAGGAACTGGTGACAATGTAGGGAGCGATGGAGGCACTGGCGACAATGTAGGGAGCGATGGAGGCACTGGTGACAATGTAGGGAGCGATGCAGGCACTGGTGACAATGTAGGGAGCGATGGAGGCACTGGTGACAATGTAGGGAGCGATGCAGGCACTGGTGACAATGTAGGGAGCGATGGAGGCACTGGCGACAATGTAGGGAGCGATGGAGGCACTGGTGACAATGTAGGGAGCGATGCAGGCACTGGTGACAATGTAGGGAGCGATGGAGGCCCTGGCGACATTGTAGGGAGCGATGGAGGCACTGGTGACAATGTAGGGAGCGATGGAGGCACTGGCGACAATGTAGGGAGCGATGGAGGCACTGGCGACATTGTAGGGAGCGATGGAGGCACTGGCGATAATGTAGGGAGCGATGGAGGCACTGGTGACAATGTAGGGAGCGATGCAAGCACTGGTGACAATGTAGGGAGCGATGGAGAAACTGGTGATAATGTAGGGAGCGATGGAGGCACTGGCGACAATGTAGGGAGCGATGGAGGCACTGGTAACGATGTAGGGAGCGATGGAGGCACTGGTGACAATGTAGGGAGCGATGCAAGCACTGGTGACAATGTAGGGAGCGATGGAGAAACTGGTGATAATGTAGGGAGCGATGGAGGCACTGGCGACAATGTAGGGAGCGATGGAGGCACTGGTAACGATGTAGGGAGCGATGGAGGCACTGGTGGCAATGTAGGGAGCGATGGAGGCACTGGTGACAATGTAGGGAGCGATGGAGGCACTGGTAACAATGTAGGGAGCGATGGAGGCACTGGCAACAATGTAAGGAGCGATGGAGGCACTGGTAACAATGTAGGGAGCGATGGAGGCACTGGTGACAATGTAGGGAGCGATGGAGGCACTGGCGACATTGTAGGGAGCAATGGAGGCACTGGTAACAATGTAGGGAGCGATGGAGTCACTTACGACAAATTAGGGAGCGATGGAGGAACTGGTGACAATGTAGGGAGCGATGGAGGCACTGGTGACAATGTAGGGAGCGATGGAGGCACTGGTGACAATGTAGGGAGCGATGCAAGCACTGGTGACAATGTAGGGAGCGATGGAGAAACTGGTGATAATGTAGGGAGCGATGGAGGCACTGGCGACAATGTAGGGAGCGATGGAGGCACTGGTAACGATGTAGGGAGCGATGGAGGCACTGGTGACAATGTAGGGAGCGATGCAAGCACTGGTGACAATGTAGGGAGCGATGGAGAAACTGGTGATAATGTAGGGAGCGATGGAGGCACTGGCGACATTGTAGGGAGCAATGGAGGCACTGGTAACAATGTAGGGAGCGATGGAGTCACTTACGACAAATTAGGGAGCGATGGAGGAACTGGTGACAATGTAGGGAGCGATGGAGGCACTGGTGACAATGTAGGGAGCGATGCAGGCACTGGTGACAATGTAGGGAGCGATGGAGGCACTGGTGACAATGTAGGGAGCGATGGAGGCACTGGTGACAATGTAGGGAGCGATGGAGGCACTGGTGACAATGTAGGGGGCGATGGAGGCACTGGTGACAATGTAGGGAGCGATGGAGGCACTGGTGACAATGTAGGCGGCGATGGAGGCACTGGTGACAATGGAGGGAGCGATGGAGGCACTGGTGACAATGCAGGAAGCGATGGAGGCCCTGGTGACAAGGTAAGGAGCGATGGAGGCACTGGTGACAATGTAAGGGGCGATGGAGGCACTGGTGACAATGCATGAAGCGATGGAGGCACTGGTGACAATGGATGGAGCGATGGAGGCACTGGCGACAATGTAGGGAGCGATGGAGGCACTGGCGGCAATGTAGGGAGCGATGGAGGCACTGGTGACAATGTAGGGGGCGTTGAATGCACTGGTGACAATGTAGGGGGCGATGGAGGCACTGGTGACAATGTAGGGGGCGATGGAGGCACTGGTGACAATGTAGGGAGCGATGGAGGCACTGGTAACAATGTAGGGGGCGATGGAGGCACTGACGACAACGTAGGGAGCGATGGAGGCAATGGCGACATTGTAGGGAGCGATGGAGGCACTGGCGACAATGTAGGGAGCGATGGAGGCACTGGCGACAATGTAGGAAGCGATGGAGGCACTGGTGACAATGTAGGGAGCGATGCAGGCACTGGTGACAATGTAGGGAGCGATGGAGGCACTGGTGACAATGTAGGGAGCGATGCAGGCACTGGTGACAATGTAGGGAGCGATGGAGGCACTGGTGACAATGTAGGGAGCGATGGAGTCACTTACGACAAATTAGGGAGCGATGGAAGCACTGGTGACAATGTAGGGAGCGATGGAGGCACTGGTGACAATGTAGGGAGCGATGGAGGCACTGGCGACAATGTAGGGAGCGATGGAGGCACTGGCGACATTGTAGGGAGCGATGGAGGCACTGGCGATAATGTAGGGAGCGATGGAGGTCCTGGTGACAATGTAGGGGGCGATGGAAGCACTGGCGACAATGCTTGGAGCGATGGAGGCACTGGTGACAATGTAGGGAGCGATGCAGGCACTGGCGACAATGTAGGGTGCGATGCAGGCACTGGTGACAATGTAGGGGGCGATGGAGGCACTGGCGACAATATAGGAAGCGATGCAGGCACTGGCGACAATTTAGGGAGCGATGCAGGCACTGGTGACAATGTAGGGGGCGATGGAGGCACTGGCGTCAATGTAGGGAGAGATGGAGGCACTGGTGACAATGTAGGGAGCGATGCAGGCACTGGTGACAATGTAGGGAGCGATGGAGGAACTGGTGACAATGTAGGGAGCGATGGAGGCACTGGCAACAATGTAGGGAGCAATGGAGGCACTAGTGACAATGTATCGAGCGATGCAGGCACTGGTGACAATGTAGGGGCGATGGAGGCACTGGGGACAATGTAGGGGGCGATGGAGGCACTGGCAACAATGCAGGGAGCGATGGAGGCACTGGCAACAATGCTTGGAGCAATGGAGGCACTGGTGACAATGTAGGGAGCGATGGAGGCACGCGACAATACGGGGAGGGATGGAGGCACTGGCGACAATGTAGGGAGCGATGGAGGCACTGGCGACAATGTTAGGAGCGATGGAGGCACTGGCGACAATGCATGGAGCGATGGAGGCACTGGCGACAATGTAGGGAGGCATTTTTGACAATGTAGGGAGCAATGGAGGCCTGGTGACAATGTAGTGAGCGATGGAGACTCTGGTGATCATGTAGGGAGCGATGTAGGCACTGGTGACAATGTAGGGAGCGATGCAGGCACTGGTGACAATGTAGGGAGCGATACAGGCACTGGTGACAATGTAGGGAGCGATGGAGGCACGCGACAACGTGGGGAGGGATGGAGGCACTGGGGCCAATGTAGGGAGCGATGCAGGCACTGGTGACAATGTAGGGAGCGATGAAGGCATTGGGGGCAATGTAGGGAGCGATGGAGGCACTGGCGACAATGCTTGGAGCGATGGAGGCACTGGTAACAATGTAGGGAGGGATGGAGGCACTGGGGCCAATGTAGAGAGCGATGGAGGCACTGGCGACAATGTAGGGGGCGAGGGAAGCATTTTTGACAATGCATGGAGCGATGGAGGCACTGGTGATAATGTACGGAGCGATGGAGGCACCGGCGACAATGTAGGGAGCAATGGAGGCCTGGTGACAATGTAGGGAGCGATGGAGGCACTGGTGACAATGCAGGGAGCGATGGAGGCACTGGTGACAATGTAGGGAGCGATGGAGGCTCTGGTGATAATGTAGGGAGCGATGGAGGCACCGGCGACAATGTAGGGAGCGATGGAGGCACTGGTAACAATACAGGAAGCGATGGAGGCACTGGTGACAATGTAGGGAGCGATGGAGGCACTGGTGACAATGCAGGAAACGATGGAATGGAATGTTGGTGTTTTAGGCCACTTTTGTGCACATACAGGCTAAATTGGGCCAAGGAACCTCCCGAGACGATGAAGGATGAAGGAATGAAACACGCCCCAGATTAGGTGCCCGAGCCCGGATTCGAACCCAGGACCTATTGATCTGCGGTCTAGTGCGCTAACCACTACACCAGGGAGGCCCCCGCAGGAAACGATGGAGGCACTGGTGACAATGTAGGGAGCGATGGAGGCACTGGTGACAATGCAGGAAACGATGGAGGCACTGGTGACAATGTAGGGAGCGATGGAGGCACTGGTGACAATGCAGGAAACGATGGAGGCACTGGCGACAATGTAGGGAGCGATGGAGGCACTGGTGACAATGCAGGAAACGATGGAGGCACTGGTGACAATGTAGGGAGCGATGGAGGCACCGGCGACAATGTAGGGAGCAATGGAGGCCTGGTGACAATGCATGGAGCGATGGAGGCACTGGTGACAATGCAGGAAACGATGGAGGCACTGGTGACAATGCAGGGAGCGATGGAGGCATGGCGACAATATAGGGAGCGATGGAGGCACTGGCGACAATGGAGGGAGCGATGGAGGCACTGGTGACAATGCAGGAAGCGATGGAGGCCCTGGTGACAAGGTAAGGAGCGATGGAGGCACCGGTGACAATGTAAGGGGCGATGGAGGCACTGGTGACAATGCATGGAGCGATGGAGGCACTGGTGACAATGGATGGAGCGATGGAGGCACTGGCGACAATGTAGGGAGCGATGGAGGCACTGGCGGCAATGTAGGGAGCGATGGAGGCACTGGTGACAATGTAGGGGGCGATGAAGGCACTGGTGACAATGTAGGGGGCGATGGAGGCACTGGTGACAATGTAGGGGGCGATGGAGGCACTGGCGACAATGTAGGGAGCGATGGAGGCACGCGACAACGTGGGGAGGGATGGAGGCACTGGGGCCAATGTAGGGAGCGATGGAGGCACTGGCGACAATGTAGGGGGCGATGGAAGCATTTTTGACAATGCATGGAGCGATGGAGGCACTGGTGACAATGCAGGAAACGATGGAGGCACTGGTGACAATGCAGGAAACGATGGAGGCACTGGTGACAATGCAGGAAACGATGGAGGCACTGGTGACAATGTAGGGGGCGATGGAGGCACTGGTGACAATGTAGGGAGCGATGGAGGCACCGGCGACAATGTAGGGAGCAATGGAGGCCTGGTGACAATGTAGGGAGCGATGGAGGCTCTGGTGATAATGTAGGGAGCGATGGAGGCACTGGTGACAATGTAGGGGGCGATGGAGGCACTGGCGACAATGTAGGGAGCGATGGAGGCACGCGACAACGTGGGGAGGGATGGAGGCACTGGGGCCAATGTAGGGAGCGATGGAGGCACTGGCGACAATGTAGGGGGCGATGGAAGCATTTTTGACAATGCATGGAGCGATGGAGGCACTGGCGACAATGGAGGGAGCGATGGAGGCACTGGTGACAATGCAGGAAGCGATGGAGGCCCTGGTGACAAGGTAAGGAGCGATGGAGGCACCGGTGACAATGTAAGGGGCGATGGAGGCACTGGTGACAATGCATGGAGCGATGGAGGCACTGGTGACAATGGATGGAGCGATGGAGGCACTGGCGACAATGTAGGGAGCGATGGAGGCACTGGCGGCAATGTAGGGAGCGATGGAGGCACTGGTGACAATGTAGGGGGCGATGAAGGCACTGGTGACAATGTAGGGGGCGATGGAGGCACTGGTGACAATGTAGGGTTCGATGGAGGCACTGGCGACAATGTAGGGAGCGATGGAGGCACTGGCGACAATGTAGGGGGCGATGGAAGCACTGGTGACAATGTAGGGGGCGATGGAGGCACTGGTGACAATGTAGGGAGCGATGTAGGCATTGGGGGCAATGTAGGGTGCGATGGAGGCACTGGTGACAATGTAGGGGGCGAGGGAGGCACTGGCGGCAATATAGGAAGCGATGCGGGCACTGGCGACAATGTAGGGAGCGATGGAGGCACTGGTGACAATGTAGGGAGCGATGGAGGCACTGGTGACAATGTAGGGAGCGATGGAGGCACTGGCGACAATGTAGGGAGCGATGGAGGCACTGGTGACAATGTAGGAAGCGATGGAGGCACTGGCGACAATGTAGGGAGCGATGGAGGCACTGGTGACAATGTAGGGAGCGATGCAGGCACTGGTGACAATGTAGGGAGCGATGGAGGCACTGGCGACATTGTAGGGAGCGATGGAGGCACTGGTGACAATGTAGAGAGCGATGGAGGCACTGGCGACAATGTAGGGAGCCATGGAGGCACTGGCGACATTGTAGGGAGCGATGGAGGCACTGGCGACAGTGTAGGGAGCGATGGAGGCACTGGTGACAATGTAGGGAGCGATGCAGGCACTGGTGACAATATAGGGAGCGATGGAGGAACTGGTGACAATGTAGGGAGCGATGCAGGCACTGGCGACAATGTAGGGAGCGATGGAGGCACTGGTAACAATGTAGGGAGCGATGGAGGCACTGGCGACATTGTAGGGAGCGATGGAGGCACTGGCGACAATGTAGGGAGCGATGGAGGCACTGGTGACAATATAGGGAGCGATGCAGGCACTGGTGACAATGTAGGGAGCGATGCAGGCACTGGTGACAATGTAGGGAGCGATACAGGCACTGGTGACAATGTAGGGAGCGATGGAGGCACGCGACAACGTGGGGAGGGATGGAGGCACTGGGGCCAATGTAGGGAGCGATGCAGGCACTGGTGACAATGTAGGGAGCGATGAAGGCATTGGGGGCAATGTAGGGAGCGATGGAGGCACTGGCGACAATGCTTGGAGCGATGGAGGCACTGGTAACAATGTAGGGAGGGATGGAGGCACTGGGGCCAATGTAGAGAGCGATGGAGGCACTGGCGACAATGTAGGGGGCGATGGAAGCATTTTTGACAATGCATGGAGCGATGGAGGCACTGGTGATAATGTACGGAGCGATGGAGGCACCGGCGACAATGTAGGGAGCAATGGAGGCCTGGTGACAATGTAGGGAGCGATGGAGGCACTGGTGACAATGCAGGGAGCGATGGAGGCACTGGTGACAATGTAGGGAGCGATGGAGGCTCTGGTGATAATGTAGGGAGCGATGGAGGCACCGGCGACAATGTAGGGAGCGATGGAGGCACTGGTCACAATACAGGAAGCGATGGAGGCACTGGTGACAATGTAGGGAGCGATGGAGGCACTGGTGACAATGCAGGAAACGATGTAGGCACTGGTGACAATGTAGGGAGCGATGGAGGCACTGGTGACAATGCAGGAAACGATGGAGGCACTGGTGACAATGTAGGGAGCGATGGAGGCACTGGTGACAATGCAGGAAACGATGGAGGCACTGGCGACAATGTAGGGAGCGATGGAGGCACTGGTGACAATGCAGGAAACGATGGAGGCACTGGTGACAATGTAGGGAGCGATGGAGGCACCGGCGACAATGTAGGGAGCAATGGAGGCCTGGTGACAATGCATGGAGCGATGGAGGCACTGGTGACAATGCAGGAAACGATGGAGGCACTGGTGACAATGCAGGGAGCGATGGAGGCATGGCGACAATATAGGGAGCGATGGAGGCACTGGCGACAATGGAGGGAGCGATGGAGGCACTGGTGACAATGCAGGAAGCGATGGAGGCCCTGGTGACAAGGTAAGGAGCGATGGAGGCACCGGTGACAATGTAAGGGGCGATGGAGGCACTGGTGACAATGCATGGAGCGATGGAGGCACTGGTGACAATGGATGGAGCGATGGAGGCACTGGCGACAATGTAGGGAGCGATGGAGGCACTGGCGGCAATGTAGGGAGCGATGGAGGCACTGGTGACAATGTAGGGGGCGATGAAGGCACTGGTGACAATGTAGGGGGCGATGGAGGCACTGGTGACAATGTAGGGGGCGATGGAGGCACTGGCGACAATGTAGGGAGCGATGGAGGCACGCGACAACGTGGGGAGGGATGGAGGCACTGGGGCCAATGTAGGGAGCGATGGAGGCACTGGCGACAATGTAGGGGGCGATGGAAGCATTTTTGACAATGCATGGAGCGATGGAGGCACTGGTGACAATGCAGGAAACGATGGAGGCACTGGTGACAATGTAGGGAGCGATGGAGGCACCGGCGACAATGTAGGGAGCAATGGAGGCCTGGTGACAATGTAGGGAGCGATGGAGGCTCTGGTGATAATGTAGGGAGCGATGGAGGCACTGGTGACAATGTAGGGAGCGATGGAGGCACTGGTGACAATGTAGGGGGCGATGGAGGCACTGGTGACAATGTAGGGAGCGATGTAGGCATTGGGGGCAATGTAGGGTGCGATGGAGGCACTGGTGACAATGTATGGGGCGAGGGAGGAACTGGCGGCAATATAGGAAGCGATGCGGGCACTGGCGACAATGTAGGGAGCGATGGAGGCACTGGTGACAATGTAGGGAGCAATGCAGGCACTGGTGACAATGTAGGGAGCGATGTAGGCATTGGGGGCAATGTAGGGTGCGATGGAGGCACTGGCGACAATGTAGGGAGCGATGGAGGAACTGGTGACAATGTTGGGAGCGATGGAGGCAATGGCGACAATGTAGGGAGCGATGGAGGCACTGGTGACAATGTAGGGAGCGATGCAGGCACTGGTGACAATGTAGGGAGCGATGGAGGAACTGGTGACAATGTAGGGAGCGATGGAGGCACTGGCGACAATGTAGGGAGCGATGGAGGCACTGGTGACAATGTAGGGAGCGATGCAGGCACTGGTGACAATGTAGGGAGCGATGGAGGCACTGGCGACAATGTAGGGAGCGATGGAGGCACTGGTGACAATGTAGGGAGCGATGCAGGCACTGGTGACAATGTAGGGAGCGATGGAGGCCCTGGCGACATTGTAGGGAGCGATGGAGGCACTGGTGACAATGTAGGGAGCGATGGAGGCACTGGCGACAATGTAGGGAGCGATGGAGGCACTGGCGACATTGTAGGGAGCGATGGAGGCACTGGCGACAATGTAGGGAGCGATGGAGGCACTGGTGACAATGTAGGGAGCGATGGAGGCACTGGCGACAATGTAAGGGGCGATGGAGGCATTTTTGACAATGCATGGAGCGATGGAGGCACTGGTGACAATGTAGGGAGCGATGGAGAAACTGGTGATAATGTAGGGAGCGATGGAGGCACTGGCGACAATGTAGGGAGCGATGGAGGCACTGGTAACGATGTAGGGAGCGATGGAGGCACTGTGGCCAATGTAGAGAGCGATGGAGGCACTGGCGACAATGTAGGGGGCCATGGAGGCACTGGTGACAATGTAGGGAGCGATGTAGGCACTGGTGACAATGTGGGGAGCGATGCAGGCACTGGTGCCAATGTAGGGAGCGATGAAGGCATTGGGGGCAATGTAGGGAGCGATGGAGGCACTGGCGACAATGCTTGGAGCGATGGAGGCACTGTGGCCAATGTAGAGAGCGATGGAGGCACTGGCGACAATGTAGGGGGCGATGGAAGCATTTTTGACAATGCATGGAGCGATGGAGGCACTGGTGATAATGTACGGAGCGATGGAGGCACCGGCGACAATGTAGGGAGCAATGGAGGCCTGGTGACAATGTAGGGAGCGATGGAGGCACTGGTGACAATGCAGGGAGCGATGGAGGCACTGGTGACAATGTAGGGAGCGATGGAGGCTCTGGTAATAATGTAGGGAGCGATGGAGGCACCGGCGACAATGTAGGGAGCGATGGAGGCACTGGTAACAATACAGGAAGCGATGGAGGCACTGGTGACAATGTAGGGAGCGATGGAGGCACTGGTGACAATGCAGGAAACGATGGAGGCACTGGTGACAATGTAGGGAGCGATGGAGGCACTGGTGACAATGCAGGAAACGATGGAGGCACTGGTGACAATGTAGGGAGCGATGGAGGCACTGGTGACAATGCAGGAAACGATGGAGGCACTGGCGACAATGTAGGGAGCGATGGAGGCACTGGTGACAATGCAGGAAACGATGGAGGCACTGGTGACAATGTAGGGAGCGATGGAGGCACCGGCGACAATGTAGGGAGCAATGGAGGCCTGGTGACAATGCATGGAGCGATGGAGGCACTGGTGACAATGCAGGAAACGATGGAGGCACTGGTGACAATGCAGGGAGCGATGGAGGCATGGCGACAATATAGGGAGCGATGGAGGCACTGGCGACAATGGAGGGAGCGATGGAGGCACTGGTGACAATGCAGGAAGCGATGGAGGCCCTGGTGACAAGGTAAGGAGCGATGGAGGCACCGGTGACAATGTAAGGGGCGATGGAGGCACTGGTGACAATGCATGGAGCGATGGAGGCACTGGTGACAATGGATGGAGCGATGGAGGCACTGGCGACAATGTAGGGAGCGATGCAGGCACTGGCGGCAATGTAGGGAGCGATGGAGGCACTGGTGACAATGTAGGGGGCGATGAAGGCACTGGTGACAATGTAGGGGGCGATGGAGGCACTGGTGACAATGTAGGGGGCGATGGAAGCATTTTTGACAATGCATGGAGCGATGGAGGCACTGGTGATAATGTACGGAGCGATGGAGGCACCGGCGACAATGTAGGGAGCAATGGAGGCCTGGTGACAATGTAGGGAGCGATGGAGGCACTGGTGACAATGCAGGGAGCGATGGAGGCACTGGTGACAATGTAGGGAGCGATGGAGGCTCTGGTGATAATGTAGGGAGCGATGGAGGCACCGGCGACAATGTAGGGAGCGATGGAGGCACTGGTCACAATACAGGAAGCGATGGAGGCACTGGTGACAATGTAGGGAGCGATGGAGGCACTGGTGACAATGCAGGAAACGATGTAGGCACTGGTGACAATGTAGGGAGCGATGGAGGCACTGGTGACAATGCAGGAAACGATGGAGGCACTGGTGACAATGTAGGGAGCGATGGAGGCACTGGTGACAATGCAGGAAACGATGGAGGCACTGGCGACAATGTAGGGAGCGATGGAGGCACTGGTGACAATGCAGGAAACGATGGAGGCACTGGTGACAATGTAGGGAGCGATGGAGGCACCGGCGACAATGTAGGGAGCAATGGAGGCCTGGTGACAATGCATGGAGCGATGGAGGCACTGGTGACAATGCAGGAAACGATGGAGGCACTGGTGACAATGCAGGGAGCGATGGAGGCATGGCGACAATATAGGGAGCGATGGAGGCACTGGCGACAATGGAGGGAGCGATGGAGGCACTGGTGACAATGCAGGAAGCGATGGAGGCCCTGGTGACAAGGTAAGGAGCGATGGAGGCACCGGTGACAATGTAAGGGGCGATGGAGGCACTGGTGACAATGCATGGAGCGATGGAGGCACTGGTGACAATGGATGGAGCGATGGAGGCACTGGCGACAATGTAGGGAGCGATGGAGGCACTGGCGGCAATGTAGGGAGCGATGGAGGCACTGGTGACAATGTAGGGGGCGATGAAGGCACTGGTGACAATGTAGGGGGCGATGGAGGCACTGGTGACAATGTAGGGGGCGATGGAGGCACTGGCGACAATGTAGGGAGCGATGGAGGCACGCGACAACGTGGGGAGGGATGGAGGCACTGGGGCCAATGTAGGGAGCGATGGAGGCACTGGCGACAATGTAGGGGGCGATGGAAGCATTTTTGACAATGCATGGAGCGATGGAGGCACTGGTGACAATGCAGGAAACGATGGAGGCACTGGTGACAATGCAGGAAACGATGGAGGCACTGGTGACAATGCAGGAAACGATGGAGGCACTGGTGACAATGTAGGGGGCGATGGAGGCACTGGTGACAATGTAGGGAGCGATGGAGGCACCGGCGACAATGTAGGGAGCAATGGAGGCCTGGTGACAATGTAGGGAGCGATGGAGGCTCTGGTGATAATGTAGGGAGCGATGGAGGCACTGGTGACAATGTAGGGAGCGATGGAGGCACTGGTGACAATGTAGGGGGCGATGGAGGCACTGGTGACAATGTAGGGAGCGATGTAGGCATTGGGGGCAATGTAGGGTGCGATGGAGGCACTGGTGACAATGTATGGGGCGAGGGAGGCACTGGCGGCAATATAGGAAGCGATGCGGGCACTGGCGACAATGTAGGGAGCGATGGAGGCACTGGTGACAATGTAGGGAGCAATGCAGGCACTGGTGACAATGTAGGGAGCGATGTAGGCATTGGGGGCAATGTAGGGTGCGATGGAGGCACTGGCGACAATGTAGGGAGCGATGGAGGAACTGGTGACAATGTTGGGAGCGATGGAGGCACTGGTGACAATGCAGGAAACGATGGAGGCACTGGCGACAATGTAGGGAGCGATGGAGGCACTGGTGACAATGCAGGAAACGATGGAGGCACTGGTGACAATGTAGGGAGCGATGGAGGCACCGGCGACAATGTAGGGAGCAATGGAGGCCTGGTGACAATGCATGGAGCGATGGAGGCACTGGTGACAATGCAGGAAACGATGGAGGCACTGGTGACAATGCAGGGAGCGATGGAGGCATGGCGACAATATAGGGAGCGATGGAGGCACTGGCGACAATGGAGGGAGCGATGGAGGCACTGGTGACAATGCAGGAAGCGATGGAGGCCCTGGTGACAAGGTAAGGAGCGATGGAGGCACCGGTGACAATGTAAGGGGCGATGGAGGCACTGGTGACAATGCATGGAGCGATGGAGGCACTGGTGACAATGGATGGAGCGATGGAGGCACTGGCGACAATGTAGGGAGCGATGGAGGCACTGGCGGCAATGTAGGGAGCGATGGAGGCACTGGTGACAATGTAGGGGGCGATGAAGGCACTGGTGACAATGTAGGGGGCGATGGAGGCACTGGTGACAATGTAGGGGGCGATGGAGGCACTGGCGACAATGTAGGGAGCGATGGAGGCACGCGACAACGTGTTGAGGGATGGAGGCACTGGGGCCAATGTAGGGAGCGATGGAGGCACTGGCGACAATGTAGGGGGCGATGGAAGCATTTTTGACAATGCATGGAGCGATGGAGGCACTGGTGACAATGCAGGAAACGATGGAGGCACTGGTGACAATGCAGGAAACGATGGAGGCACTGGTGACAATGCAGGAAACGATGGAGGCACTGGTGACAATGTAGGGGGCGATGGAGGCACTGGTGACAATGTAGGGAGCGATGGAGGCACCGGCGACAATGTAGGGAGCAATGGAGGCCTGGTGACAATGTAGGGAGCGATGGAGGCTCTGGTGATAATGTAGGGAGCGATGGAGGCACTGGTGACAATGTAGGGAGCGATGGAGGCACTGGTGACAATGTAGGGGGCGATGGAGGCACTGGTGACAATGTAGGGAGCGATGTAGGCATTGGGGGCAATGTAGGGTGCGATGGAGGCACTGGTGACAATGTATGGGGCGAGGGAGGCACTGGCGGCAATATAGGAAGCGATGCGGGCACTGGCGACAATGTAGGGAGCGATGGAGGCACTGGTGACAATGTAGGGAGCAATGCAGGCACTGGTGACAATGTAGGGAGCGATGTAGGCATTGGGGGCAATGTAGGGTGCGATGGAGGCACTGGCGACAATGTAGGGAGCGATGGAGGAACTGGTGACAATGTTGGGAGCGATGGAGGCAATGGCGACAATGTAGGGAGCGATGGAGGCACTGGTGACAATGTAGGGAGCGATGCAGGCACTGGTGACAATGTAGGGAGCGATGGAGGCCCTGGCGACATTGTAGGGAGCGATGGAGGCACTGGTGACAATGTAGGGAGCGATGGAGGCACTGGCGACAATGTAGGGAGCGATGGAGGCACTGGCGACATTGTAGGGAGCGATGGAGGCACTGGCGACAATGTAGGGAGCGATGGAGGCACTGGTGACAATGCAGGAAACGATGGAGGCACTGGTGACAATGTAGGGAGCGATGGAGGCACCGGCGACAATGTAGGGAGCAATGGAGGCCTGGTGACAATGCATGGAGCGATGGAGGCACTGGTGACAATGCAGGAAACGATGGAGGCACTGGTGACAATGCAGGGAGCGATGGAGGCATGGCGACAATATAGGGAGCGATGGAGGCACTGGCGACAATGGAGGGAGCGATGGAGGCACTGGTGACAATGCAGGAAGCGATGGAGGCCCTGGTGACAAGGTAAGGAGCGATGGAGGCACCGGTGACAATGTAAGGGGCGATGGAGGCACTGGTGACAATGCATGGAGCGATGGAGGCACTGGTGACAATGGATGGAGCGATGGAGGCACTGGCGACAATGTAGGGAGCGATGGAGGCACTGGCGGCAATGTAGGGAGCGATGGAGGCACTGGTGACAATGTAGGGGGCGATGAAGGCACTGGTGACAATGTAGGGGGCGATGGAGGCACTGGTGACAATGTAGGGGGCGATGGAGGCACTGGCGACAATGTAGGGAGCGATGGAGGCACGCGACAACGTGGGGAGGGATGGAGGCACTGGGGCCAATGTAGGGAGCGATGGAGGCACTGGCGACAATGTAGGGGGCGATGGAAGCATTTTTGACAATGCATGGAGCGATGGAGGCACTGGTGACAATGCAGGAAACGATGGAGGCACTGGTGACAATGCAGGAAACGATGGAGGCACTGGTGACAATGCAGGAAACGATGGAGGCACTGGTGACAATGTAGGGGGCGATGGAGGCACTGGTGACAATGTAGGGAGCGATGGAGGCACCGGCGACAATGTAGGGAGCAATGGAGGCCTGGTGACAATGTAGGGAGCGATGGAGGCTCTGGTGATAATGTAGGGAGCGATGGAGGCACTGGTGACAATGTAGGGAGCGATGGAGGCACTGGTGACAATGTAGGGGGCGATGGAGGCACTGGTGACAATGTAGGGAGCGATGTAGGCATTGGGGGCAATGTAGGGTGCGATGGAGGCACTGGTGACAATGTATGGGGCGAGGGAGGCACTGGCGGCAATATAGGAAGCGATGCGGGCACTGGCGACAATGTAGGGAGCGATGGAGGCACTGGTGACAATGTAGGGAGCAATGCAGGCACTGGTGACAATGTAGGGAGCGATGTAGGCATTGGGGGCAATGTAGGGTGCGATGGAGGCACTGGCGACAATGTAGGGAGCGATGGAGGAACAGGTGACAATGTTGGGAGCGATGGAGGCAATGGCGACAATGTAGGGAGCGATGGAGGCACTGGTGACAATGTAGGGAGCGATGCAGGCACTGGTGACAATGTAGGGAGCGATGGAGGCCCTGGCGACATTGTAGGGAGCGATGGAGGCACTGGTGACAATGTAGGGAGCGATGGAGGCACTGGCGACAATGTAGGGAGCGATGGAGGCACTGGCGACATTGTAGGGAGCGATGGAGGCACTGGCGACAATGTAGGGAGCGATGGAGGCACTGGTGACAATGTAGGGAGCGATGGAGGCACTGGCGACAATGTAAGGGGCGATGGAGGCATTTTTGACAATGCATGGAGCGATGGAGGCACTGGTGACAATGTAGGGAGCGATGGAGAAACTGGTGATAATGTAGGGAGCGATGGAGGCACTGGCGACAATGTAGGGAGCGATGGAGGCACTGGTAACGATGTAGGGAGCGATGGAGGCACTGTGGCCAATGTAGAGAGCGATGGAGGCACTGGCGACAATGTAGGGGGCCATGGAGGCACTGGTGACAATGTAGGGAGCGATGTAGGCACTGGTGACAATGTGGGGAGCGATGCAGGCACTGGTGACAATGTAGGGAGCGATGAAGGCATTGGGGGCAATGTAGGGAGCGATGGAGGCACTGGCGACAATGCTTGGAGCGATGGAGGCACTGTGGCCAATGTAGAGAGCGATGGAGGCACTGGCGACAATGTAGGGGGCGATGGAAGCATTTTTGACAATGCATGGAGCGATGGAGGCACTGGTGATAATGTACGGAGCGATGGAGGCACCGGCGACAATGTAGGGAGCAATGGAGGCCTGGTGACAATGTAGGGAGCGATGGAGGCACTGGTGACAATGCAGGGAGCGATGGAGGCACTGGTGACAATGTAGGGAGCGATGGAGGCTCTGGTAATAATGTAGGGAGCGATGGAGGCACCGGCGACAATGTAGGGAGCGATGGAGGCACTGGTAACAATACAGGAAGCGATGGAGGCACTGGTGACAATGTAGGAAGCGATGGAGGCACTGGTGACAATGCAGGAAACGATGGAGGCACTGGTGACAATGTAGGGAGCGATGGAGGCACTGGTGACAATGCAGGAAACGATGGAGGCACTGGTGACAATGTAGGGAGCGATGGAGGCACTGGTGACAATGCAGGAAACGATGGAGGCACTGGCGACAATGTAGGGAGCGATGGAGGCACTGGTGACAATGCAGGAAACGATGGAGGCACTGGTGACAATGTAGGGAGCGATGGAGGCACCGGCGACAATGTAGGGAGCAATGGAGGCCTGGTGACAATGCATGGAGCGATGGAGGCACTGGTGACAATGCAGGAAACGATGGAGGCACTGGTGACAATGCAGGGAGCGATGGAGGCATGGCGACAATATAGGGAGCGATGGAGGCACTGGCGACAATGGAGGGAGCGATGGAGGCACTGGTGACAATGCAGGAAGCGATGGAGGCCCTGGTGACAAGGTAAGGAGCGATGGAGGCACCGGTGACAATGTAAGGGGCGATGGAGGCACTGGTGACAATGCATGGAGCGATGGAGGCACTGGTGACAATGGATGGAGCGATGGAGGCACTGGCGACAATGTAGGGAGCGATGCAGGCACTGGCGGCAATGTAGGGAGCGATGGAGGCACTGGTGACAATGTAGGGGGCGATGAAGGCACTGGTGACAATGTAGGGGGCGATGGAGGCACTGGTGACAATGTAGGGGGCGATGGAGGCACTGGCGACAATGTAGGGAGCGATGGAGGCACGCGACAACGTGGGGAGGGATGGAGGCACTGGGGCCAATGTAGGGAGCGATGGAGGCACTGGCGACAATGTAGGGGGCGATGGAAGCATTTTTGACAATGCATGGAGCGATGGAGGCACTGGTGACAATGCAGGAAACGATGGAGACACTGGTGACAATGCAGGAAACGATGGAGGCACTGGTGACAATGCAGGAAACGATGGAGGCACTGGTGACAATGTAGGGGGCGATGGAGGCACTGGTGACAATATAGGGAGCGATGGAGGCACCGGCGACAATGTATGGAACAATGGAGGCCTGGTGACAATGTAGGGAGCGATGGAGGCTCTGGTGATAATGTAGGGAGCGATGGAGGCACTGGTGACAATGTAGGGAGCGATGGAGGCACTGGTGACAATGTAGGGGGCGATGGAGGCACTGGTGACAATGTAGGGAGCGATGTAGGCATTGGGGGCAATGTAGGGTGCGATGGAGGCACTGGTGACAATGTAGGGGGCGAGGGAGGCACTGGCGGCAATATAGGAAGCGATGCGGGCACTGGCGACAATGTAGGGAGCGATGGAGGCACGGGTGACAATGTAGGGAGCAATGCAGGCACTGGTGACAATTTAGGGAGCGATGTAGGGATTGGGGGCAATGTAGGGTGCGATGGAGGCACTGGCGACAATGTAGGGAGCGATGGAGGAACTGGCGACAATGTTGGGAGCGATGGAGGCAATGGCGACAATGTAGGGAGCGATGGAGGCACTGGTGACAATGTAGGGAGCGATGCAGGCACTGGTGACAATGTAGGGAGCGATGGAGGAACTGGTGACAATGTAGGGAGCGATGGAGGCACTGGCGACAATGTAGGGAGCGATGGAGGCACTGGTGACAATGTAGGGAGCGATGCAGGCACTGGTGACAATGTAGGGAGCGATGGAGGCACTGGTGACAATGTAGGGAGCGATGCAGGCACTGGTGACAATGTAGGGAGCGATGGAGGCACTGGCGACAATGTAGGGAGCGATGGAGGCACTGGTGACAATGTAGGGAGCGATGCAGGCACTGGTGACAATGTAGGGAGCGATGGAGGCCCTGGCGACATTGTAGGGAGCGATGGAGGCACTGGTGACAATGTAGGGAGCGATGGAGGCACTGGCGACAATGTAGGGAGCGATGGAGGCACTGGCGACAATGCAGGAAGCGATGGAGGCCCTGGTGACAAGGTAAGGAGCGATGGAGGCACCGGTGACAATGTAAGGGGCGATGGAGGCACTGGTGACAATGCATGGAGCGATGGAGGCACTGGTGACAATGTAGGGAGCGATGTAGGCATTGGGGGCAATGTAGGGTGCGATGGAGGCACTGGTGACAATGTATGGGGCGAGGGAGGCACTGGCGGCAATATAGGAAGCGATGCGGGCACTGGCGACAATGTAGGGAGCGATGGAGGCACTGGTGACAATGTAGGGAGCAATGCAGGCACTGGTGACAATGTAGGGAGCGATGTAGGCATTGGGGGCAATGTAGGGTGCGATGGAGGCACTGGCGACAATTTAGGGAGCGATGGAGGAACTGGTGACAATGTTAGGAGCGATGGAGGCAATGGCGACAATGTAGGGAGCGATGGAGGCACTGGTGACAATGTAGGGAGCGATGCAGGCACTGGTGACAATGTAGGGAGCGATGGAGGCCCTGGCGACATTGTAGGGAGCGATGGAGGCACTGGTGACAATGTAGGGAGCGATGGAGGCACTGGCGACAATGTAGGGAGCGATGGAGGCACTGGCGACATTGTAGGGAGCGATGGAGGCACTGGCGACAATGTAGGGAGCGATGGAGGCACTGGTGACAATGTAGGGAGCGATGGAGGCACTGGCGACAATGTAAGGGGCGATGGAGGCATTTTTGACAATGCATGGAGCGATGGAGGCACTGGTGACAATGTAGGGAGCGATGGAGAAACTGGTGATAATGTAGGGAGCGATGGAGGCACTGGCGACAATGTAGGGAGCGATGGAGGCACTGGTAACGATGTAGGGAGCGATGGAGGCACTGTGGCCAATGTAGAGAGCGATGGAGGCACTGGCGACAATGTAGGGGGCCATGGAGGCACTGGTGACAATGTAGGGAGCGATGTAGGCACTGGTGACAATGTGGGGAGCGATGCAGGCACTGGTGACAATGTAGGGAGCGATGAAGGCATTGGGGGCAATGTAGGGAGCGATGGAGGCACTGGCGACAATGCTTGGAGCGATGGAGGCACTGTGGCCAATGTAGAGAGCGATGGAGGCACTGGCGACAATGTAGGGGGCGATGGAAGCATTTTTGACAATGCATGGAGCGATGGAGGCACTGGTGATAATGTACGGAGCGATGGAGGCACCGGCGACAATGTAGGGAGCAATGGAGGCCTGGTGACAATGTAGGGAGCGATGGAGGCACTGGTGACAATGCAGGGAGCGATGGAGGCACTGGTGACAATGTAGGGAGCGATGGAGGCTCTGGTAATAATGTAGGGAGCGATGGAGGCACCGGCGACAATGTAGGGAGCGATGGAGGCACTGGTAACAATACAGGAAGCGATGGAGGCACTGGTGACAATGTAGGAAGCGATGGAGGCACTGGTGACAATGCAGGAAACGATGGAGGCACTGGTGACAATGTAGGGAGCGATGGAGGCACTGGTGACAATGCAGGAAACGATGGAGGCACTGGTGACAATGTAGGGAGCGATGGAGGCACTGGTGACAATGCAGGAAACGATGGAGGCACTGGCGACAATGTAGGGAGCGATGGAGGCACTGGTGACAATGCAGGAAACGATGGAGGCACTGGTGACAATGTAGGGAGCGATGGAGGCACCGGCGACAATGTAGGGAGCAATGGAGGCCTGGTGACAATGCATGGAGCGATGGAGGCACTGGTGACAATGCAGGAAACGATGGAGGCACTGGTGACAATGCAGGGAGCGATGGAGGCATGGCGACAATATAGGGAGCGATGGAGGCACTGGCGACAATGGAGGGAGCGATGGAGGCACTGGTGACAATGCAGGAAGCGATGGAGGCCCTGGTGACAAGGTAAGGAGCGATGGAGGCACCGGTGACAATGTAAGGGGCGATGGAGGCACTGGTGACAATGCATGGAGCGATGGAGGCACTGGTGACAATGGATGGAGCGATGGAGGCACTGGCGACAATGTAGGGAGCGATGCAGGCACTGGCGGCAATGTAGGGAGCGATGGAGGCACTGGTGACAATGTAGGGGGCGATGAAGGCACTGGTGACAATGTAGGGGGCGATGGAGGCACTGGTGACAATGTAGGGGGCGATGGAGGCACTGGCGACAATGTAGGGAGCGATGGAGGCACGCGACAACGTGGGGAGGGATGGAGGCACTGGGGCCAATGTAGGGAGCGATGGAGGCACTGGCGACAATGTAGGGGGCGATGGAAGCATTTTTGACAATGCATGGAGCGATGGAGGCACTGGTGACAATGCAGGAAACGATGGAGACACTGGTGACAATGCAGGAAACGATGGAGGCACTGGTGACAATGCAGGAAACGATGGAGGCACTGGTGACAATGTAGGGGGCGATGGAGGCACTGGTGACAATATAGGGAGCGATGGAGGCACCGGCGACAATGTATGGAACAATGGAGGCCTGGTGACAATGTAGGGAGCGATGGAGGCTCTGGTGATAATGTAGGGAGCGATGGAGGCACTGGTGACAATGTAGGGAGCGATGGAGGCACTGGTGACAATGTAGGGGGCGATGGAGGCACTGGTGACAATGTAGGGAGCGATGTAGGCATTGGGGGCAATGTAGGGTGCGATGGAGGCACTGGTGACAATGTAGGGGGCGAGGGAGGCACTGGCGGCAATATAGGAAGCGATGCGGGCACTGGCGACAATGTAGGGAGCGATGGAGGCACGGGTGACAATGTAGGGAGCAATGCAGGCACTGGTGACAATTTAGGGAGCGATGTAGGGATTGGGGGCAATGTAGGGTGCGATGGAGGCACTGGCGACAATGTAGGGAGCGATGGAGGAACTGGCGACAATGTTGGGAGCGATGGAGGCAATGGCGACAATGTAGGGAGCGATGGAGGCACTGGTGACAATGTAGGGAGCGATGCAGGCACTGGTGACAATGTAGGGAGCGATGGAGGAACTGGTGACAATGTAGGGAGCGATGGAGGCACTGGCGACAATGTAGGGAGCGATGGAGGCACTGGTGACAATGTAGGGAGCGATGCAGGCACTGGTGACAATGTAGGGAGCGATGGAGGCACTGGTGACAATGTAGGGAGCGATGCAGGCACTGGTGACAATGTAGGGAGCGATGGAGGCACTGGCGACAATGTAGGGAGCGATGGAGGCACTGGTGACAATGTAGGGAGCGATGCAGGCACTGGTGACAATGTAGGGAGCGATGGAGGCCCTGGCGACATTGTAGGGAGCGATGGAGGCACTGGTGACAATGTAGGGAGCGATGGAGGCACTGGCGACAATGTAGGGAGCGATGGAGGCACTGGCGACAATGCAGGAAGCGATGGAGGCCCTGGTGACAAGGTAAGGAGCGATGGAGGCACCGGTGACAATGTAAGGGGCGATGGAGGCACTGGTGACAATGCATGGAGCGATGGAGGCACTGGTGACAATGGATGGAGCGATGGAGGCACTGGCAACAATGTAGGGAGCGATGCAGGCACTGGCGGCAATGTAGGGAGCGATGGAGGCACTGGTGACAATGTAGGGGGCGATGAAGGCACTGGTGACAATGTAGGGGGCGATGGAGGCACTGGTGACAATGTAGGGGGCGATGGAGGCACTGGCGACAATGCAGGAAACGATGGAGGCACTGGTGACAATGCAGGAAACGATGGAGGCACTGGTGACAATGCAGGAAACGATGGAGGCACTGGTGACAATGTAGGGGGCGATGGAGGCACTGGTGACAATATAGGGAGCGATGGAGGCACCGGCGACAATGTATGGAGCAATGGAGGCCTGGTGACAATGTAGGGAGCGATGGAGGCTCTGGTGATAATGTAGGGAGCGATGGAGGCACTGGTGACAATGTAGGGAGCGATGGAGGCACTGGTGACAATGTAGGGGGCGATGGAGGCACTGGTGACAATGTAGGGAGCGATGTAGGCATTGGGGGCAATGTAGGGTGCGATGGAGGCACTGGTGACAATGTAGGGGGCGAGGGAGGCACTGGCGGCAATATAGGAAGCGATGCGGGCACTGGCGACAATGTAGGGAGCGATGGAGGCACGGGTGACAATGTAGGGAGCCATGCAGGCACTGGTGACAATTTAGGGAGCGATGTAGGGATTGGGGGCAATGTAGGGTGCGATGGAGGCACTGGCGACAATGTAGGGAGCGATGGAGGAACTGGCGACAATGTTGGGAGCGATGGAGGCAATGGCGACAATGTAGGGAGCGATGGAGGCACTGGTGACAATGTAGGGAGCGATGCAGGCACTGGTGACAATGTAGGGAGCGATGGAGGAACTGGTGACAATGTAGGGAGCGATGGAGGCACTGGCGACAATGTAGGGAGCGATGGAGGCACTGGTGACAATGTAGGGAGCGATGCAGGCACTGGTGACAATGTAGGGAGCGATGGAGGCACTGGTGACAATGTAGGGAGCGATGCAGGCACTGGTGACAATGTAGGGAGCGATGGAGGCACTGGCGACAATGTAGGGAGCGATGGAGGCACTGGTGACAATGTAGGGAGCGATGCAGGCACTGGTGACAATGTAGGGAGCGATGGAGGCCTTGGCGACATTGTAGGGAGCGATGGAGGCACTGGTGACAATGTAGGGAGCGATGGAGGCACTGGCGACAATGTAGGGAGCGATGGAGGCACTGGCGACATTGTAGGGAGCGATGGAGGCACTGGCGATAATGTAGGGAGCGATGGAGGCACTGGTGACAATGTAGGGAGCGATGCAAGCACTGGTGACAATGTAGGGAGCGATGGAGAAACTGGTGATAATGTAGGGAGCGATGGAGGCACTGGCGACAATGTAGGGAGCGATGGAGGCACTGGTAACGATGTAGGGAGCGATGGAGGCACTGGTGGCAATGTAGGGAGCGATGGAGGCACTGGTGACAATGTAGGGAGCGATGGAGGCACTGGTAACAATGTAGGGAGCGATGGAGGCACTGGCGACAATGTAGGGAGCGATGGAGGCACTGGTAACAATGTAGGGAGCGATGGAGGCACTGGTGACAATGTAGGGAGCGATGGAGGCACCGGCGACATTGTAGGGAGCAATGGAGGCACTGGTAACAATGTAGGGAGCGATGGAGTCACTTACGACAAATTAGGGAGCGATGGAGGAACTGGTGACAATGTAGGGAGCGATGGAGGCACTGGTGACAATGTAGGGAGCGATGCAGGCACTGGTGACAATGTAGGGAGCGATGGAGGCACTGGTGACAATGTAGGGAGCGATGGAGGCACTGGTGACAATGTAGGGAGCGATGGAGGCACTGGTGACAATGTAGGGGGCGATGGAGGCACTGGTGACAATGTAGGGAGCGATGGAGGCACTGGTGACAATATAGGGAGCGATGGAGGCACCGGCGACAATGTATGGAGCAATGGAGGCCTGGTGACAATGTAGGGAGCGATGGAGGCTCTGGTGATAATGTAGGGGGCGATGGAGGCACTGGTGACAATATAGGGAGCGATGGAGGCACCGGCGACAATGTATGGAGCAATGGAGGCCTGGTGACAATGTAGGGAGCGATGGAGGCTCTGGTGATAATGTAGGGAGCGATGGAGGCACTGGTGACAATGTAGGGAGCGATGGAGGCACTGGTGACAATGTAGGGGGCGATGGAGGCACTGGTGACAATGTAGCGAGCGATGTAGGCATTGGGGGCAATGTAGGGTGCGATGGAGGCGCTGGTGACAATGTAGGGGGCGAGGGAGGCACTGGCGGCAATATAGGAAGCGATGCGGGCACTGGCGACAATGTAGGGAGCGATGGAGGCACGGGTGACAATGTAGGGAGCAATGCAGGCACTGGTGACAATTTAGGGAGCGATGTAGGGATTGGGGGCAATGTAGGGTGCGATGGAGGCACTGGCGACAATGTAGGGAGCGATGGAGGAACTGGCGACAATGTTGGGAGCGATGGAGGCAATGGCGACAATGTAGGGAGCGATGGAGGCACTGGTGACAATGTAGGGAGCGATGGAGGCACTGGTGACAATGTAGGGAGCGATGGAGGCACCGGCGACATTGTAGGGAGCAATGGAGGCACTGGTAACAATGTAGGGAGCGATGGAGTCACTTACGACAAATTAGAGAGCGATGGAGGAACTGGTGACAATGTAGGGAGCGATGGAGGCACTGGTGACAATGTAGGGAGCGATGCAGGCACTGGTGACAATGTAGGGAGCGATGGAGGCACTGGTGACAATGTAGGGAGCGATGGAGGCACTGGTGACAATGTAGGGAGCGATGGAGGCACTGGTGACAATGTAGGGAGCGATGGAGGCACTGGTGACAATGTAGGGAGCGATGGAGGCACTGGTGACAATGTAGGCGGCGATGGAGGCACTGGTGACAATGGAGGGAGCGATGGAGGCACTGGTGACAATGTAGGGAGCGATGCAGGCACTGGTGACAATGTAGGGAGCGATGGAGGCCCTGGCGACATTGTAGGGAGCGATGGAGGCACTGGTGACAATGTAGGGAGCGATGGAGGCACTGGCGACAATGTAGGGAGCGATGGAGGCACTGGCGACATTGTAGGGAGCGATGGAGGCACTGGCGATAATGTAAGGAGCGATGGAGGCACTGGTGACAATGTAGGGAGCGATGGAGGCACTGGTGACAATGTAGGGAGCGATGGAGGCACTGGTGACAATGTAGGGAGCGATGGAGGCACTGGTGACAATGTAGGGAGCGATGGAGGCACTGGTGACAATGTAGGCGGCGATGGAGGCACTGGTGACAATGGAGGGAGCGATGGAGGCACTGGTGACAATGCAGGAAGCGATGGAGGCCCTGGTGACAAGGTAAGGAGCGATGGAGGCACTGGTGACAATGTAAGGGGCGATGGAGGCACTGGTGACAATGCATGAAGCGATGGAGGCACTGGTGACAATGGATGGAGCGATGGAGGCACTGGCGACAATGTAGGGAGCGATGGAGGCACTGGCGGCAATGTAGGGAGCGATGGAGGCACTGGTGACAATGTAGGGGGCGATGAAGGCACTGGTGACAATGTAGGGGGCGATGGAGGCACTGGCGACAATGTAGGGAGCGATGGAGGCACTGGCGACAATGCAGGAAGCGATGGAGGCCCTGGTGACAAGGTAAGGAGCGATGGAGGCACCGGTGACAATGTAAGGGGCGATGGAGGCACTGGTGACAATGCATGGAGCGATGGAGGCACTGGTGACAATGGATGGAGCGATGGAGGCACTGGCGACAATGTAGGGAGCGATGCAGGCACTGGCGGCAATGTAGGGAGCGATGGAGGCACTGGTGACAATGTAGGGGGCGATGAAGGCACTGGTGACAATGTAGGGAGCGATGGAGGCACTGGTGACAATGTAGGGAGCGATGGAGGCACTGGTGACAATGTAGGGAGCGATGGAGGCACTGGTGACAATGTAGGGGGCGATGGAGGCACTGGTGACAATGTAGGGAGCGATGGAGGCACTGGTGACAATGTAGGCGGCGATGGAGGCACTGGTGACAATGGAGGGAGCGATGAAGGCACTGGTGACAATGCAGGAAGCGATGGAGGCCCTGGTGACAAGGTAAGGAGCGATGGAGGCACTGGTGACAATGTAAGGGGCGATGGAGGCACTGGTGACAATGCATGAAGCGATGGAGGCACTGGTGACAATGGATGGAGCGATGGAGGCACTGGCGACAATGTAGAGAGCGATGGAGGCACTGGCGGCAATGTAGGGAGCGATGGAGGCACTGGTGACAATGTAGGGGGCGATGAAGGCACTGGTGACAATGTAGGGGGCGATGGAGGCACTGGCGACAATGTAGGGAGCGATGGAGGCACTGGCGACAATGTAGGGAGCGATGGAGGCACTGGTGACAATGTAGGGAGCGATGCAGGCACTGGTGACAATGTAGGGAGCGATGGAGGCCCTGGCGACATTGTAGGGAGCGATGGAGGCACTGGTGACAATGTAGGGAGCGATGGAGGCACTGGCGACAATGTAGGGAGCGATGGAGGCACTGGCGACATTGTAGGGAGCGATGGAGGCACTGGCGATAATGTAGGGAGCGATGGAGGCACTGGTGACAATGTAGGGAGCGATGCAAGCACTGGTGACAATGTAGGGAGCGATGGAGAAACTGGTGATAATGTAGGGAGCGATGGAGGCACTGGCGACAATGTAGGGAGCGATGGAGGCACTGGTAACGATGTAGGGAGCGATGGAGGCACTGGTGGCAATGTAGGGAGCGATGGAGGCACTGGTGACAATGTAGGGAGCGATGGAGGCACTGGTAACAATGTAGGGAGCGATGGAGGCACTGGCGACAATGTAGGGAGCGATGGAGGCACTGGTAACAATGTAGGGAGCGATGGAGGCACTGGTGACAATGTAGGGAGCGATGGAGGCACCGGCGACATTGTAGGGAGCAATGGAGGCACTGGTAACAATGTAGGGAGCGATGGAGTCACTTACGACAAATTAGGGAGCGATGGAGGAACTGGTGACAATGTAGGGAGCGATGGAGGCACTGGTGACAATGTAGGGAGCGATGCAGGCACTGGTGACAATGTAGGGAGCGATGGAGGCACTGGTGACAATGTAGGGAGCGATGGAGGCACTGGTGACAATGTAGGGAGCGATGGAGGCACTGGTGACAATGTAGGGGGCGATGGAGGCACTGGTGACAATGTAGGGAGCGATGGAGGCACTGGTGACAATGTAGGCGGCGATGGAGGCACTGGTGACAATGGAGGGAGCGATGGAGGCACTGGTGACAATGCAGGAAGCGATGGAGGCCCTGGTGACAAGGTAAGGAGCGATGGAGGCACTGGTGACAATGTAAGGGGCGATGGAGGCACTGGTGACAATGCATGAAGCGATGGAGGCACTGGTGACAATGGATGGAGCGATGGAGGCACTGGCGACAATGTAGGGAGCAATGGAGGCACTGGCGGCAATGTAGGGAGCGATGGAGGCACTGGTGACAATGTAGGGGGCGATGAAGGCACTGGTGACAATGTAGGGGGCGATGGAGGCACTGGCGACAATGTAGGGAGCGATGGAGGCACTGGCGACAATGCAGGAAGCGATGGAGGCCCTGGTGACAAGGTAAGGAGCGATGGAGGCACCGGTGACAATGTAAGGGGCGATGGAGGCACTGGTGACAATGCATGGAGCGATGGAGGCACTGGTGACAATGGATGGAGCGATGGAGGCACTGGCGACAATGTAGGGAGCGATGCAGGCACTGGCGGCAATGTAGGGAGCGATGGAGGCACTGGTGACAATGTAGGGGGCGATGAAGGCACTGGTGACAATGTAGGGGGCGATGGAGGCACTGGTGACAATGTAGGGGGCGATGGAGGCACTGGCGACAATGTAGGGAGCGATGGAGGCACTGGTGACAATGCAGGAAACGATGGAGGCACTGGTGACAATGCAGGAAACGATGGAGGCACTGGTGACAATGTAGGGGGCGATGGAGGCACTGGTGACAATATAGGGAGCGATGGAGGCACCGGCGACAATGTATGGAGCAATGGAGGCCTGGTGACAATGTAGGGAGCGATGGAGGCTCTGGTGATAATGTAGGGAGCGATGGAGGCACTGGTGACAATGTAGGGAGCGATGGAGGCACTGGTGACAATGTAGGGGGCGATGGAGGCACTGGTGACAATGTAGCGAGCGATGTAGGCATTGGGGGCAATGTAGGGTGCGATGGAGGCGCTGGTGACAATGTAGGGGGCGAGGGAGGCACTGGCGGCAATATAGGAAGCGATGCGGGCACTGGCGACAATGTAGGGAGCGATGGAGGCACGGGTGACAATGTAGGGAGCAATGCAGGCACTGGTGACAATTTAGGGAGCGATGTAGGGATTGGGGGCAATGTAGGGTGCGATGGAGGCACTGGCGACAATGTAGGGAGCGATGGAGGAACTGGCGACAATGTTGGGAGCGATGGAGGCAATGGCGACAATGTAGGGAGCGATGGAGGCACTGGTGACAATGTAGGGAGCGATGGAGGCACTGGTGACAATGTAGGGAGCGATGGAGGCACCGGCGACATTGTAGGGAGCAATGGAGGCACTGGTAACAATGTAGGGAGCGATGGAGTCACTTACGACAAATTAGAGAGCGATGGAGGAACTGGTGACAATGTAGGGAGCGATGGAGGCACTGGTGACAATGTAGGGAGCGATGCAGGCACTGGTGACAATGTAGGGAGCGATGGAGGCACTGGTGACAATGTAGGGAGCGATGGAGGCACTGGTGACAATGTAGGGAGCGATGGAGGCACTGGTGACAATGTAGGGGGCGATGGAGGCACTGGTGACAATGTAGGGAGCGATGGAGGCACTGGTGACAATGTAGGCGGCGATGGAGGCACTGGTGACAATGGAGGGAGCGATGGAGGCACTGGTGACAATGCAGGAAGCGATGGAGGCCCTGGTGACAAGGTAAGGAGCGATGGAGGCACTGGTGACAATGTAAGGGGCGATGGAGGCACTGGTGACAATGGATGGAGCGATGGAGGCACTGGCGACAATGTAGAGAGCGATGGAGGCACTGGCGGCAATGTAGGGAGCGATGGAGGCACTGGTGACAATGTAGGGGGCGATGAAGGCACTGGTGACAATGTAGGGGGCGATGGAGGCACTGGCGACAATGTAGGGAGCGATGGAGGCCCTGGTGACAAGGTAAGGAGCGATGGAGGAACTGGTGACAATGTAGGGAGCGATGGAGGCACTGGCGACAATGTAGGGAGCGATGGAGGCACTGGTGACAATGTAGGGAGCGATGCAGGCACTGGTGACAATGTAGGGAGCGATGGAGGCACTGGTGACAATGTAGGGAGCGATGCAGGCACTGGTGACAATGTAGGGAGCGATGGAGGCACTGGCGACAATGTAGGGAGCGATGGAGGCACTGGTGACAATGTAGGGAGCGATGCAGGCACTGGTGACAATGTAGGGAGCGATGGAGGCCCTGGCGACATTGTAGGGAGCGATGGAGGCACTGGTGACAATGTAGGGAGCGATGGAGGCACTGGCGACAATGTAGGGAGCGATGGAGGCACTGGCGACATTGTAGGGAGCGATGGAGGCACTGGCGATAATGTAGGGAGCGATGGAGGCACTGGTGACAATGTAGGGAGCGATGGAGGCACTGGTGACAATGTAGGGAGCGATGGAGGCACTGGTGACAATGTAGGGGGCGATGGAGGCACTGGTGACAATGTAGGGAGCGATGGAGGCACTGGTGACAATGTAGGCGGCGATGGAGGCACTGGTGACAATGGAGGGAGCGATGGAGGCACTGGTGACAATGCAGGAAGCGATGGAGGCCCTGGTGACAAGGTAAGGAGCGATGGAGGCACTGGTGACAATGTAAGGGGCGATGGAGGCACTGGTGACAATGCATGAAGCGATGGAGGCACTGGTGACAATGGATGGAGCGATGGAGGCACTGGCGACAATGTAGGGAGCGATGGAGGCACTGGCGGCAATGTAGGGAGCGATGGAGGCACTGGTGACAATGTAGGGGGCGATGAAGGCACTGGTGACAATGTAGGGGGCGATGGAGGCACTGGCGACAATGTAGGGAGCGATGGAGGCACTGGCGACAATGCAGGAAGCGATGGAGGCCCTGGTGACAAGGTAAGGAGCGATGGAGGCACCGGTGACAATGTAAGGGGCGATGGAGGCACTGGTGACAATGCATGGAGCGATGGAGGCACTGGTGACAATGGATGGAGCGATGGAGGCACTGGCGACAATGTAGGGAGCGATGCAGGCACTGGCGGCAATGTAGGGAGCGATGGAGGCACTGGTGACAATGTAGGGGGCGATGAAGGCACTGGTGACAATGTAGGGAGCGATGGAGGCACTGGTGACAATGTAGGGAGCGATGGAGGCACTGGTGACAATGTAGGGAGCGATGGAGGCACTGGTGACAATGTAGGGGGCGATGGAGGCACTGGTGACAATGTAGGGAGCGATGGAGGCACTGGTGACAATGTAGGCGGCGATGGAGGCACTGGTGACAATGGAGGGAGCGATGAAGGCACTGGTGACAATGCAGGAAGCGATGGAGGCCCTGGTGACAAGGTAAGGAGCGATGGAGGCACTGGTGACAATGTAAGGGGCGATGGAGGCACTGGTGACAATGCATGAAGCGATGGAGGCACTGGTGACAATGGATGGAGCGATGGAGGCACTGGCGACAATGTAGAGAGCGATGGAGGCACTGGCGGCAATGTAGGGAGCGATGGAGGCACTGGTGACAATGTAGGGGGCGATGAAGGCACTGGTGACAATGTAGGGGGCGATGGAGGCACTGGCGACAATGTAGGGAGCGATGGAGGCCCTGGTGACAAGGTAAGGAGCGATGGAGGAACTGGTGACAATGTAGGGAGCGATGGAGGCACTGGCGACAATGTAGGGAGCGATGGAGGCACTGGTGACAATGTAGGGAGCGATGCAGGCACTGGTGACAATGTAGGGAGCGATGGAGGCACTGGTGACAATGTAGGGGGCGATGGAGGCACTGGTGACAATGTAGGGAGCGATGGAGGCACTGGTGACAATGTAGGCGGCGATGGAGGCCCTGGTGACAAGGTAAGGAGCGATGGAGGCACTGGTGACAATGTAAGGGGCGATGGAGGCACTGGTGACAATGCATGAAGCGATGGAGGCACTGGTGACAATGGATGGAGCGATGGAGGCACTGGCGACAATGTAGGGAGCGATGGAGGCACTGGCGGCAATGTAGGGAGCGATGGAGGCACTGGTGACAATGTAGGGGGCGATGAAGGCACTGGTGACAATGTAGGGGGCGATGGAGGCACTGGCGACAATGTAGGGAGCGATGGAGGCACTGGCGACAATGCAGGAAGCGATGGAGGCCCTGGTGACAAGGTAAGGAGCGATGGAGGCACCGGTGACAATGTAAGGGGCGATGGAGGCACTGGTGACAATGCATGGAGCGATGGAGGCACTGGTGACAATGGATGGAGCGATGGAGGCACTGGCGACAATGTAGGGAGCGATGCAGGCACTGGCGGCAATGTAGGGAGCGATGGAGGCACTGGTGACAATGTAGGGGGCGATGAAGGCACTGGTGACAATGTAGGGAGCGATGGAGGCACTGGTGACAATGTAGGGAGCGATGGAGGCACTGGTGACAATGTAGGGAGCGATGGAGGCACTGGTGACAATGTAGGGGGCGATGGAGGCACTGGTGACAATGTAGGGAGCGATGGAGGCACTGGTGACAATGTAGGCGGCGATGGAGGCACTGGTGACAATGGAGGGAGCGATGAAGGCACTGGTGACAATGCAGGAAGCGATGGAGGCCCTGGTGACAAGGTAAGGAGCGATGGAGGCACTGGTGACAATGTAAGGGGCGATGGAGGCACTGGTGACAATGCATGAAGCGATGGAGGCACTGGTGACAATGGATGGAGCGATGGAGGCACTGGCGACAATGTAGAGAGCGATGGAGGCACTGGCGGCAATGTAGGGAGCGATGGAGGCACTGGTGACAATGTAGGGGGCGATGAAGGCACTGGTGACAATGTAGGGGGCGATGGAGGCACTGGCGACAATGTAGGGAGCGATGGAGGCCCTGGTGACAAGGTAAGGAGCGATGGAGGAACTGGTGACAATGTAGGGAGCGATGGAGGCACTGGCGACAATGTAGGGAGCGATGGAGGCACTGGTGACAATGTAGGGAGCGATGCAGGCACTGGTGACAATGTAGGGAGCGATGGAGGCACTGGTGACAATGTAGGGAGCGATGCAGGCACTGGTGACAATGTAGGGAGCGATGGAGGCACTGGCGACAATGTAGGGAGCGATGGAGGCACTGGTGACAATGTAGGGAGCGATGCAGGCACTGGTGACAATGTAGGGAGCGATGGAGGCCCTGGCGACATTGTAGGGAGCGATGGAGGCACTGGTGACAATGTAGGGAGCGATGGAGGCACTGGCGACAATGTAGGGAGCGATGGAGGCACTGGCGACATTGTAGGGAGCGATGGAGGCACTGGCGATAATGTAGGGAGCGATGGAGGCACTGGTGACAATGTAGGGAGCGATGGAGGCACTGGTGACAATGTAGGGAGCGATGGAGGCACTGGTGACAATGTAGGGGGCGATGGAGGCACTGGTGACAATGTAGGGAGCGATGGAGGCACTGGTGACAATGTAGGCGGCGATGGAGGCACTGGTGACAATGGAGGGAGCGATGGAGGCACTGGTGACAATGCAGGAAGCGATGGAGGCCCTGGTGACAAGGTAAGGAGCGATGGAGGCACTGGTGACAATGTAAGGGGCGATGGAGGCACTGGTGACAATGCATGAAGCGATGGAGGCACTGGTGACAATGGATGGAGCGATGGAGGCACTGGCGACAATGTAGGGAGCGATGGAGGCACTGGCGGCAATGTAGGGAGCGATGGAGGCACTGGTGACAATGTAGGGGGCGATGAAGGCACTGGTGACAATGTAGGGGGCGATGGAGGCACTGGCGACAATGTAGGGAGCGATGGAGGCACTGGCGACAATGCAGGAAGCGATGGAGGCCTTGGTGACAAGGTAAGGAGCGATGGAGGCACCGGTGACAATGTAAGGGGCGATGGAGGCACTGGTGACAATGCATGGAGCGATGGAGGCACTGGTGACAATGGATGGAGCGATGGAGGCACTGGTGACAATGCAGGAAACGATGGAGGCACTGGTGACAATGCAGGAAACGATGGAGGCACTGGTGACAATGTAGGGGGCGATGGAGGCACTGGTGACAATATAGGGAGCGATGGAGGCACCGGCGACAATGTATGGAGCAATGGAGGCCTGGTGACAATGTAGGGAGCGATGGAGGCTCTGGTGATAATGTAGGGAGCGATGGAGGCACTGGTGACAATGTAGGGAGCGATGGAGGCACTGGTGACAATGTAGGGGGCGATGGAGGCACTGGTGACAATGTAGGGAGCGATGTAGGCATTGGGGGCAATGTAGGGTGCGATGGAGGCGCTGGTGACAATGTAGGGGGCGAGGGAGGCACTGGCGGCAATATAGGAAGCGATGCGGGCACTGGCGACAATGTAGGGAGCGATGGAGGCACGGGTGACAATGTAGGGAGCAATGCAGGCACTGGTGACAATTTAGGGAGCGATGTAGGGATTGGGGGCAATGTAGGGTGCGATGGAGGCACTGGCGACAATGTAGGGAGCGATGGAGGAACTGGCGACAATGTTGGGAGCGATGGAGGCAATGGCGACAATGTAGGGAGCGATGGAGGCACTGGTGACAATGTAGGGAGCGATGGAGGCACTGGTGACAATGTAGGGAGCGATGGAGGCACCGGCGACATTGTAGGGAGCAATGGAGGCACTGGTAACAATGTAGGGAGCGATGGAGTCACTTACGACAAATTAGGGAGCGATGGAGGAACTGGTGACAATGTAGGGAGCGATGGAGGCACTGGTGACAATGTAGGGAGCGATGCAGGCACTGGTGACAATGTAGGGAGCGATGGAGGCACTGGTGACAATGTAGGGAGCGATGGAGGCACTGGTGACAATGTAGGGAGCGATGGAGGCACTGGTGACAATGTAGGGGGCGATGGAGGCACTGGTGACAATGTAGGGAGCGATGGAGGCACTGGTGACAATGTAGGCGGCGATGGAGGCACTGGTGACAATGGAGGGAGCGATGGAGGCACTGGTGACAATGCAGGAAGCGATGGAGGCCCTGGTGACAAGGTAAGGAGCGATGGAGGCACTGGTGACAATGTAAGGGGCGATGGAGGCACTGGTGACAATGCATGAAGCGATGGAGGCACTGGTGACAATGGATGGAGCGATGGAGGCACTGGCGACAATGTAGAGAGCGATGGAGGCACTGGCGGCAATGTAGGGAGCGATGGAGGCACTGGTGACAATGTAGGGGGCGATGAAGGCACTGGTGACAATGTAGGGGGCGATGGAGGCACTGGCGACAATGTAGGGAGCGATGGAGGCCCTGGTGACAAGGTAAGGAGCGATGGAGGAACTGGTGACAATGTAGGGAGCGATGGAGGCACTGGCGACAATGTAGGGAGCGATGGAGGCACTGGTGACAATGTAGGGAGCGATGCAGGCACTGGTGACAATGTAGGGAGCGATGGAGGCACTGGTGACAATGTAGGGAGCGATGCAGGCACTGGTGACAATGTAGGGAGCGATGGAGGCACTGGCGACAATGTAGGGAGCGATGGAGGCACTGGTGACAATGTAGGGAGCGATGCAGGCACTGGTGACAATGTAGGGAGCGATGGAGGCCCTGGCGACATTGTAGGGAGCGATGGAGGCACTGGTGACAATGTAGGGAGCGATGGAGGCACTGGCGACAATGTAGGGAGCGATGGAGGCACTGGCGACATTGTAGGGAGCGATGGAGGCACTGGCGATAATGTAGGGAGCGATGGAGGCACTGGTGACAATGTAGGGAGCGATGCAAGCACTGGTGACAATGTAGGGAGCGATGGAGAAACTGGTGATAATGTAGGGAGCGATGGAGGCACTGGCGACAATGTAGGGAGCGATGGAGGCACTGGTAACGATGTAGGGAGCGATGGAGGCACTGGTGGCAATGTAGGGAGCGATGGAGGCACTGGTGACAATGTAGGGAGCGATGGAGGCACTGGTAACAATGTAGGGAGCGATGGAGGCACTGGCGACAATGTAGGGAGCGATGGAGGCACTGGTAACAATGTAGGGAGCGATGGAGGCACTGGTGACAATGTAGGGAGCGATGGAGGCACCGGCGACATTGTAGGGAGCAATGGAGGCACTGGTAACAATGTAGGGAGCGATGGAGTCACTTACGACAAATTAGGGAGCGATGGAGGAACTGGTGACAATGTAGGGAGCGATGGAGGCACTGGTGACAATGTAGGGAGCGATGCAGGCACTGGTGACAATGTAGGGAGCGATGGAGGCACTGGTGACAATGTAGGGAGCGATGGAGGCACTGGTGACAATGTAGGGAGCGATGGAGGCACTGGTGACAATGTAGGGGGCGATGGAGGCACTGGTGACAATGTAGGGAGCGATGGAGGCACTGGTGACAATGTAGGCGGCGATGGAGGCACTGGTGACAATGGAGGGAGCGATGGAGGCACTGGTGACAATGCAGGAAGCGATGGAGGCCCTGGTGACAAGGTAAGGAGCGATGGAGGCACTGGTGACAATGTAAGGGGCGATGGAGGCACTGGTGACAATGCATGAAGCGATGGAGGCACTGGTGACAATGGATGGAGCGATGGAGGCACTGGCGACAATGTAGGGAGCGATGGAGGCACTGGCGGCAATGTAGGGAGCGATGGAGGCACTGGTGACAATGTAGGGGGCGATGAAGGCACTGGTGACAATGTAGGGGGCGATGGAGGCACTGGCGACAATGTAGGGAGCGATGGAGGCACTGGCGACAATGCAGGAAGCGATGGAGGCCCTGGTGACAAGGTAAGGAGCGATGGAGGCACCGGTGACAATGTAAGGGGCGATGGAGGCACTGGTGACAATGCATGGAGCGATGGAGGCACTGGTGACAATGGATGGAGCGATGGAGGCACTGGCGACAATGTAGGGAGCGATGCAGGCACTGGCGGCAATGTAGGGAGCGATGGAGGCACTGGTGACAATGTAGGGGGCGATGAAGGCACTGGTGACAATGTAGGGAGCGATGGAGGCACTGGTGACAATGTAGGGAGCGATGGAGGCACTGGTGACAATGTAGGGAGCGATGGAGGCACTGGTGACAATGTAGGGGGCGATGGAGGCACTGGTGACAATGTAGGGAGCGATGGAGGCACTGGTGACAATGTAGGCGGCGATGGAGGCACTGGTGACAATGGAGGGAGCGATGAAGGCACTGGTGACAATGCAGGAAGCGATGGAGGCCCTGGTGACAAGGTAAGGAGCGATGGAGGCACTGGTGACAATGTAAGGGGCGATGGAGGCACTGGTGACAATGCATGAAGCGATGGAGGCACTGGTGACAATGGATGGAGCGATGGAGGCACTGGCGACAATGTAGAGAGCGATGGAGGCACTGGCGGCAATGTAGGGAGCGATGGAGGCACTGGTGACAATGTAGGGGGCGATGAAGGCACTGGTGACAATGTAGGGGGCGATGGAGGCACTGGCGACAATGTAGGGAGCGATGGAGGCACTGGCGACAATGTAGGGAGCGATGGAGGCACTGGTGACAATGTAGGGAGCGATGCAGGCACTGGTGACAATGTAGGGAGCGATGGAGGCCCTGGCGACATTGTAGGGAGCGATGGAGGCACTGGTGACAATGTAGGGAGCGATGGAGGCACTGGCGACAATGTAGGGAGCGATGGAGGCACTGGCGACATTGTAGGGAGCGATGGAGGCACTGGCGATAATGTAGGGAGCGATGGAGGCACTGGTGACAATGTAGGGAGCGATGCAAGCACTGGTGACAATGTAGGGAGCGATGGAGAAACTGGTGATAATGTAGGGAGCGATGGAGGCACTGGCGACAATGTAGGGAGCGATGGAGGCACTGGTAACGATGTAGGGAGCGATGGAGGCACTGGTGGCAATGTAGGGAGCGATGGAGGCACTGGTGACAATGTAGGGAGCGATGGAGGCACTGGTAACAATGTAGGGAGCGATGGAGGCACTGGCGACAATGTAGGGAGCGATGGAGGCACTGGTAACAATGTAGGGAGCGATGGAGGCACTGGTGACAATGTAGGGAGCGATGGAGGCACCGGCGACATTGTAGGGAGCAATGGAGGCACTGGTAACAATGTAGGGAGCGATGGAGTCACTTACGACAAATTAGGGAGCGATGGAGGAACTGGTGACAATGTAGGGAGCGATGGAGGCACTGGTGACAATGTAGGGAGCGATGCAGGCACTGGTGACAATGTAGGGAGCGATGGAGGCACTGGTGACAATGTAGGGAGCGATGGAGGCACTGGTGACAATGTAGGGAGCGATGGAGGCACTGGTGACAATGTAGGGGGCGATGGAGGCACTGGTGACAATGTAGGGAGCGATGGAGGCACTGGTGACAATGTAGGCGGCGATGGAGGCACTGGTGACAATGGAGGGAGCGATGGAGGCACTGGTGACAATGCAGGAAGCGATGGAGGCCCTGGTGACAAGGTAAGGAGCGATGGAGGCACTGGTGACAATGTAAGGGGCGATGGAGGCACTGGTGACAATGCATGAAGCGATGGAGGCACTGGTGACAATGGATGGAGCGATGGAGGCACTGGCGACAATGTAGGGAGCAATGGAGGCACTGGCGGCAATGTAGGGAGCGATGGAGGCACTGGTGACAATGTAGGGGGCGATGAAGGCACTGGTGACAATGTAGGGGGCGATGGAGGCACTGGCGACAATGTAGGGAGCGATGGAGGCACTGGCGACAATGCAGGAAGCGATGGAGGCCCTGGTGACAAGGTAAGGAGCGATGGAGGCACCGGTGACAATGTAAGGGGCGATGGAGGCACTGGTGACAATGCATGGAGCGATGGAGGCACTGGTGACAATGGATGGAGCGATGGAGGCACTGGCGACAATGTAGGGAGCGATGCAGGCACTGGCGGCAATGTAGGGAGCGATGGAGGCACTGGTGACAATGTAGGGGGCGATGAAGGCACTGGTGACAATGTAGGGGGCGATGGAGGCACTGGTGACAATGTAGGGGGCGATGGAGGCACTGGCGACAATGTAGGGAGCGATGGAGGCACTGGTGACAATGCAGGAAACGATGGAGGCACTGGTGACAATGCAGGAAACGATGGAGGCACTGGTGACAATGTAGGGGGCGATGGAGGCACTGGTGACAATATAGGGAGCGATGGAGGCACCGGCGACAATGTATGGAGCAATGGAGGCCTGGTGACAATGTAGGGAGCGATGGAGGCTCTGGTGATAATGTAGGGAGCGATGGAGGCACTGGTGACAATGTAGGGAGCGATGGAGGCACTGGTGACAATGTAGGGGGCGATGGAGGCACTGGTGACAATGTAGCGAGCGATGTAGGCATTGGGGGCAATGTAGGGTGCGATGGAGGCGCTGGTGACAATGTAGGGGGCGAGGGAGGCACTGGCGGCAATATAGGAAGCGATGCGGGCACTGGCGACAATGTAGGGAGCGATGGAGGCACGGGTGACAATGTAGGGAGCAATGCAGGCACTGGTGACAATTTAGGGAGCGATGTAGGGATTGGGGGCAATGTAGGGTGCGATGGAGGCACTGGCGACAATGTAGGGAGCGATGGAGGAACTGGCGACAATGTTGGGAGCGATGGAGGCAATGGCGACAATGTAGGGAGCGATGGAGGCACTGGTGACAATGTAGGGAGCGATGGAGGCACTGGTGACAATGTAGGGAGCGATGGAGGCACCGGCGACATTGTAGGGAGCAATGGAGGCACTGGTAACAATGTAGGGAGCGATGGAGTCACTTACGACAAATTAGAGAGCGATGGAGGAACTGGTGACAATGTAGGGAGCGATGGAGGCACTGGTGACAATGTAGGGAGCGATGCAGGCACTGGTGACAATGTAGGGAGCGATGGAGGCACTGGTGACAATGTAGGGAGCGATGGAGGCACTGGTGACAATGTAGGGAGCGATGGAGGCACTGGTGACAATGTAGGGGGCGATGGAGGCACTGGTGACAATGTAGGGAGCGATGGAGGCACTGGTGACAATGTAGGCGGCGATGGAGGCACTGGTGACAATGGAGGGAGCGATGGAGGCACTGGTGACAATGCAGGAAGCGATGGAGGCCCTGGTGACAAGGTAAGGAGCGATGGAGGCACTGGTGACAATGTAAGGGGCGATGGAGGCACTGGTGACAATGGATGGAGCGATGGAGGCACTGGCGACAATGTAGAGAGCGATGGAGGCACTGGCGGCAATGTAGGGAGCGATGGAGGCACTGGTGACAATGTAGGGGGCGATGAAGGCACTGGTGACAATGTAGGGGGCGATGGAGGCACTGGCGACAATGTAGGGAGCGATGGAGGCCCTGGTGACAAGGTAAGGAGCGATGGAGGAACTGGTGACAATGTAGGGAGCGATGGAGGCACTGGCGACAATGTAGGGAGCGATGGAGGCACTGGTGACAATGTAGGGAGCGATGCAGGCACTGGTGACAATGTAGGGAGCGATGGAGGCACTGGTGACAATGTAGGGAGCGATGCAGGCACTGGTGACAATGTAGGGAGCGATGGAGGCACTGGCGACAATGTAGGGAGCGATGGAGGCACTGGTGACAATGTAGGGAGCGATGCAGGCACTGGTGACAATGTAGGGAGCGATGGAGGCCCTGGCGACATTGTAGGGAGCGATGGAGGCACTGGTGACAATGTAGGGAGCGATGGAGGCACTGGCGACAATGTAGGGAGCGATGGAGGCACTGGCGACATTGTAGGGAGCGATGGAGGCACTGGCGATAATGTAGGGAGCGATGGAGGCACTGGTGACAATGTAGGGAGCGATGGAGGCACTGGTGACAATGTAGGGAGCGATGGAGGCACTGGTGACAATGTAGGGGGCGATGGAGGCACTGGTGACAATGTAGGGAGCGATGGAGGCACTGGTGACAATGTAGGCGGCGATGGAGGCACTGGTGACAATGGAGGGAGCGATGGAGGCACTGGTGACAATGCAGGAAGCGATGGAGGCCCTGGTGACAAGGTAAGGAGCGATGGAGGCACTGGTGACAATGTAAGGGGCGATGGAGGCACTGGTGACAATGCATGAAGCGATGGAGGCACTGGTGACAATGGATGGAGCGATGGAGGCACTGGCGACAATGTAGGGAGCGATGGAGGCACTGGCGGCAATGTAGGGAGCGATGGAGGCACTGGTGACAATGTAGGGGGCGATGAAGGCACTGGTGACAATGTAGGGGGCGATGGAGGCACTGGCGACAATGTAGGGAGCGATGGAGGCACTGGCGACAATGCAGGAAGCGATGGAGGCCCTGGTGACAAGGTAAGGAGCGATGGAGGCACCGGTGACAATGTAAGGGGCGATGGAGGCACTGGTGACAATGCATGGAGCGATGGAGGCACTGGTGACAATGGATGGAGCGATGGAGGCACTGGCGACAATGTAGGGAGCGATGCAGGCACTGGCGGCAATGTAGGGAGCGATGGAGGCACTGGTGACAATGTAGGGGGCGATGAAGGCACTGGTGACAATGTAGGGAGCGATGGAGGCACTGGTGACAATGTAGGGAGCGATGGAGGCACTGGTGACAATGTAGGGAGCGATGGAGGCACTGGTGACAATGTAGGGGGCGATGGAGGCACTGGTGACAATGTAGGGAGCGATGGAGGCACTGGTGACAATGTAGGCGGCGATGGAGGCACTGGTGACAATGGAGGGAGCGATGAAGGCACTGGTGACAATGCAGGAAGCGATGGAGGCCCTGGTGACAAGGTAAGGAGCGATGGAGGCACTGGTGACAATGTAAGGGGCGATGGAGGCACTGGTGACAATGCATGAAGCGATGGAGGCACTGGTGACAATGGATGGAGCGATGGAGGCACTGGCGACAATGTAGAGAGCGATGGAGGCACTGGCGGCAATGTAGGGAGCGATGGAGGCACTGGTGACAATGTAGGGGGCGATGAAGGCACTGGTGACAATGTAGGGGGCGATGGAGGCACTGGCGACAATGTAGGGAGCGATGGAGGCCCTGGTGACAAGGTAAGGAGCGATGGAGGAACTGGTGACAATGTAGGGAGCGATGGAGGCACTGGCGACAATGTAGGGAGCGATGGAGGCACTGGTGACAATGTAGGGAGCGATGCAGGCACTGGTGACAATGTAGGGAGCGATGGAGGCACTGGTGACAATGTAGGGGGCGATGGAGGCACTGGTGACAATGTAGGGAGCGATGGAGGCACTGGTGACAATGTAGGCGGCGATGGAGGCACTGGTGACAATGGAGGGAGCGATGGAGGCACTGGTGACAATGCAGGAAGCGATGGAGGCCCTGGTGACAAGGTAAGGAGCGATGGAGGCACTGGTGACAATGTAAGGGGCGATGGAGGCACTGGTGACAATGCATGAAGCGATGGAGGCACTGGTGACAATGGATGGAGCGATGGAGGCACTGGCGACAATGTAGGGAGCGATGGAGGCACTGGCGGCAATGTAGGGAGCGATGGAGGCACTGGTGACAATGTAGGGGGCGATGAAGGCACTGGTGACAATGTAGGGGGCGATGGAGGCACTGGCGACAATGTAGGGAGCGATGGAGGCACTGGCGACAATGCAGGAAGCGATGGAGGCCCTGGTGACAAGGTAAGGAGCGATGGAGGCACCGGTGACAATGTAAGGGGCGATGGAGGCACTGGTGACAATGCATGGAGCGATGGAGGCACTGGTGACAATGGATGGAGCGATGGAGGCACTGGCGACAATGTAGGGAGCGATGCAGGCACTGGCGGCAATGTAGGGAGCGATGGAGGCACTGGTGACAATGTAGGGGGCGATGAAGGCACTGGTGACAATGTAGGGAGCGATGGAGGCACTGGTGACAATGTAGGGAGCGATGGAGGCACTGGTGACAATGTAGGGAGCGATGGAGGCACTGGTGACAATGTAGGGGGCGATGGAGGCACTGGTGACAATGTAGGGAGCGATGGAGGCACTGGTGACAATGTAGGCGGCGATGGAGGCACTGGTGACAATGGAGGGAGCGATGAAGGCACTGGTGACAATGCAGGAAGCGATGGAGGCCCTGGTGACAAGGTAAGGAGCGATGGAGGCACTGGTGACAATGTAAGGGGCGATGGAGGCACTGGTGACAATGCATGAAGCGATGGAGGCACTGGTGACAATGGATGGAGCGATGGAGGCACTGGCGACAATGTAGAGAGCGATGGAGGCACTGGCGGCAATGTAGGGAGCGATGGAGGCACTGGTGACAATGTAGGGGGCGATGAAGGCACTGGTGACAATGTAGGGGGCGATGGAGGCACTGGCGACAATGTAGGGAGCGATGGAGGCCCTGGTGACAAGGTAAGGAGCGATGGAGGAACTGGTGACAATGTAGGGAGCGATGGAGGCACTGGCGACAATGTAGGGAGCGATGGAGGCACTGGTGACAATGTAGGGAGCGATGCAGGCACTGGTGACAATGTAGGGAGCGATGGAGGCACTGGTGACAATGTAGGGAGCGATGCAGGCACTGGTGACAATGTAGGGAGCGATGGAGGCACTGGCGACAATGTAGGGAGCGATGGAGGCACTGGTGACAATGTAGGGAGCGATGCAGGCACTGGTGACAATGTAGGGAGCGATGGAGGCCCTGGCGACATTGTAGGGAGCGATGGAGGCACTGGTGACAATGTAGGGAGCGATGGAGGCACTGGCGACAATGTAGGGAGCGATGGAGGCACTGGCGACATTGTAGGGAGCGATGGAGGCACTGGCGATAATGTAGGGAGCGATGGAGGCACTGGTGACAATGTAGGGAGCGATGGAGGCACTGGTGACAATGTAGGGAGCGATGGAGGCACTGGTGACAATGTAGGGGGCGATGGAGGCACTGGTGACAATGTAGGGAGCGATGGAGGCACTGGTGACAATGTAGGCGGCGATGGAGGCACTGGTGACAATGGAGGGAGCGATGGAGGCACTGGTGACAATGCAGGAAGCGATGGAGGCCCTGGTGACAAGGTAAGGAGCGATGGAGGCACTGGTGACAATGTAAGGGGCGATGGAGGCACTGGTGACAATGCATGAAGCGATGGAGGCACTGGTGACAATGGATGGAGCGATGGAGGCACTGGCGACAATGTAGGGAGCGATGGAGGCACTGGCGGCAATGTAGGGAGCGATGGAGGCACTGGTGACAATGTAGGGGGCGATGAAGGCACTGGTGACAATGTAGGGGGCGATGGAGGCACTGGCGACAATGTAGGGAGCGATGGAGGCACTGGCGACAATGCAGGAAGCGATGGAGGCCTTGGTGACAAGGTAAGGAGCGATGGAGGCACCGGTGACAATGTAAGGGGCGATGGAGGCACTGGTGACAATGCATGGAGCGATGGAGGCACTGGTGACAATGGATGGAGCGATGGAGGCACTGGTGACAATGCAGGAAACGATGGAGGCACTGGTGACAATGCAGGAAACGATGGAGGCACTGGTGACAATGTAGGGGGCGATGGAGGCACTGGTGACAATATAGGGAGCGATGGAGGCACCGGCGACAATGTATGGAGCAATGGAGGCCTGGTGACAATGTAGGGAGCGATGGAGGCTCTGGTGATAATGTAGGGAGCGATGGAGGCACTGGTGACAATGTAGGGAGCGATGGAGGCACTGGTGACAATGTAGGGGGCGATGGAGGCACTGGTGACAATGTAGGGAGCGATGTAGGCATTGGGGGCAATGTAGGGTGCGATGGAGGCGCTGGTGACAATGTAGGGGGCGAGGGAGGCACTGGCGGCAATATAGGAAGCGATGCGGGCACTGGCGACAATGTAGGGAGCGATGGAGGCACGGGTGACAATGTAGGGAGCAATGCAGGCACTGGTGACAATTTAGGGAGCGATGTAGGGATTGGGGGCAATGTAGGGTGCGATGGAGGCACTGGCGACAATGTAGGGAGCGATGGAGGAACTGGCGACAATGTTGGGAGCGATGGAGGCAATGGCGACAATGTAGGGAGCGATGGAGGCACTGGTGACAATGTAGGGAGCGATGGAGGCACTGGTGACAATGTAGGGAGCGATGGAGGCACCGGCGACATTGTAGGGAGCAATGGAGGCACTGGTAACAATGTAGGGAGCGATGGAGTCACTTACGACAAATTAGGGAGCGATGGAGGAACTGGTGACAATGTAGGGAGCGATGGAGGCACTGGTGACAATGTAGGGAGCGATGCAGGCACTGGTGACAATGTAGGGAGCGATGGAGGCACTGGTGACAATGTAGGGAGCGATGGAGGCACTGGTGACAATGTAGGGAGCGATGGAGGCACTGGTGACAATGTAGGGGGCGATGGAGGCACTGGTGACAATGTAGGGAGCGATGGAGGCACTGGTGACAATGTAGGCGGCGATGGAGGCACTGGTGACAATGGAGGGAGCGATGGAGGCACTGGTGACAATGCAGGAAGCGATGGAGGCCCTGGTGACAAGGTAAGGAGCGATGGAGGCACTGGTGACAATGTAAGGGGCGATGGAGGCACTGGTGACAATGCATGAAGCGATGGAGGCACTGGTGACAATGGATGGAGCGATGGAGGCACTGGCGACAATGTAGAGAGCGATGGAGGCACTGGCGGCAATGTAGGGAGCGATGGAGGCACTGGTGACAATGTAGGGGGCGATGAAGGCACTGGTGACAATGTAGGGGGCGATGGAGGCACTGGCGACAATGTAGGGAGCGATGGAGGCCCTGGTGACAAGGTAAGGAGCGATGGAGGAACTGGTGACAATGTAGGGAGCGATGGAGGCACTGGCGACAATGTAGGGAGCGATGGAGGCACTGGTGACAATGTAGGGAGCGATGCAGGCACTGGTGACAATGTAGGGAGCGATGGAGGCACTGGTGACAATGTAGGGAGCGATGCAGGCACTGGTGACAATGTAGGGAGCGATGGAGGCACTGGCGACAATGTAGGGAGCGATGGAGGCACTGGTGACAATGTAGGGAGCGATGCAGGCACTGGTGACAATGTAGGGAGCGATGGAGGCCCTGGCGACATTGTAGGGAGCGATGGAGGCACTGGTGACAATGTAGGGAGCGATGGAGGCACTGGCGACAATGTAGGGAGCGATGGAGGCACTGGCGACATTGTAGGGAGCGATGGAGGCACTGGCGATAATGTAGGGAGCGATGGAGGCACTGGTGACAATGTAGGGAGCGATGCAAGCACTGGTGACAATGTAGGGAGCGATGGAGAAACTGGTGATAATGTAGGGAGCGATGGAGGCACTGGCGACAATGTAGGGAGCGATGGAGGCACTGGTAACGATGTAGGGAGCGATGGAGGCACTGGTGGCAATGTAGGGAGCGATGGAGGCACTGGTGACAATGTAGGGAGCGATGGAGGCACTGGTAACAATGTAGGGAGCGATGGAGGCACTGGCGACAATGTAGGGAGCGATGGAGGCACTGGTAACAATGTAGGGAGCGATGGAGGCACTGGTGACAATGTAGGGAGCGATGGAGGCACCGGCGACATTGTAGGGAGCAATGGAGGCACTGGTAACAATGTAGGGAGCGATGGAGTCACTTACGACAAATTAGGGAGCGATGGAGGAACTGGTGACAATGTAGGGAGCGATGGAGGCACTGGTGACAATGTAGGGAGCGATGCAGGCACTGGTGACAATGTAGGGAGCGATGGAGGCACTGGTGACAATGTAGGGAGCGATGGAGGCACTGGTGACAATGTAGGGAGCGATGGAGGCACTGGTGACAATGTAGGGGGCGATGGAGGCACTGGTGACAATGTAGGGAGCGATGGAGGCACTGGTGACAATGTAGGCGGCGATGGAGGCACTGGTGACAATGGAGGGAGCGATGGAGGCACTGGTGACAATGCAGGAAGCGATGGAGGCCCTGGTGACAAGGTAAGGAGCGATGGAGGCACTGGTGACAATGTAAGGGGCGATGGAGGCACTGGTGACAATGCATGAAGCGATGGAGGCACTGGTGACAATGGATGGAGCGATGGAGGCACTGGCGACAATGTAGGGAGCGATGGAGGCACTGGCGGCAATGTAGGGAGCGATGGAGGCACTGGTGACAATGTAGGGGGCGATGAAGGCACTGGTGACAATGTAGGGGGCGATGGAGGCACTGGCGACAATGTAGGGAGCGATGGAGGCACTGGCGACAATGCAGGAAGCGATGGAGGCCCTGGTGACAAGGTAAGGAGCGATGGAGGCACCGGTGACAATGTAAGGGGCGATGGAGGCACTGGTGACAATGCATGGAGCGATGGAGGCACTGGTGACAATGGATGGAGCGATGGAGGCACTGGCGACAATGTAGGGAGCGATGCAGGCACTGGCGGCAATGTAGGGAGCGATGGAGGCACTGGTGACAATGTAGGGGGCGATGAAGGCACTGGTGACAATGTAGGGGGCGATGGAGGCACTGGTGACAATGTAGGGGGCGATGGAGGCACTGGCGACAATGTAGGGAGCGATGGAGGCACTGGTGACAATGCAGGAAACGATGGAGGCACTGGTGACAATGCAGGAAACGATGGAGGCACTGGTGACAATGTAGGGGGCGATGGAGGCACTGGTGACAATATAGGGAGCGATGAAGGCACCGGCGACAATGTATGGAGCAATGGAGGCCTGGTGACAATGTAGGGAGCGATGGAGGCTCTGGTGATAATGTAGGGAGCGATGGAGGCACTGGTGACAATGTAGGGAGCGATGGAGGCACTGGTGACAATGTAGGGGGCGATGGAGGCACTGGTGACAATGTAGGGAGCGATGTAGGCATTGGGGGCAATGTAGGGTGCGATGGAGGCACTGGTGACAATGTAGGGGGCGAGGGAGGCACTGGCGGCAATATAGGAAGCGATGCGGGCACTGGCGACAATGTAGGGAGCGATGGAGGCACGGGTGACAATGTAGGGAGCAATGCAGGCACTGGTGACAATTTAGGGAGCGATGTAGGGATTGGGGGCAATGTAGGGTGCGATGGAGGCACTGGCGACAATGTAGGGAGCGATGGAGGAACTGGCGACAATGTTGGGAGCGATGGAGGCAATGGCGACAATGTAGGGAGCGATGGAGGCACTGGTGACAATGTAGGGAGCGATGGAGGCACTGGTGACAATGTAGGGAGCGATGGAGGCACCGGCGACATTGTAGGGAGCAATGGAGGCACTGGTAACAATGTAGGGAGCGATGGAGTCACTTACGACAAATTAGGGAGCGATGGAGGAACTGGTGACAATGTAGGGAGCGATGGAGGCACTGGTGACAATGTAGGGAGCGATGCAGGCACTGGTGACAATGTAGGGAGCGATGGAGGCACTGGTGACAATGTAGGGAGCGATGCAGGCACTGGTGACAATGTAGGGAGCGATGGAGGCACTGGTGACAATGTAGGGGGCGATGGAGGCACTGGTGACAATGTAGGGAGCGATGGTGGCACTGGTGACAATGTAGGCGGCGATGGAGGCACTGGTGACAATGTAGGGGGCGATGGAGGCACTGGTGACAATGTAGGGGGCGATGGAGGCACTGGTGACAATGTAGGGAGCGATGGAGGCACTGACGACAACGTAGGGGGCGATGGAGGCACTGACGACAACGTAGGGAGCGATGGAGGCAATGGCGACATTGTAGGGAGCGATGGAGGCACTGGCGACAATGTAGGGAGCGATGGAGGCACTGGCGACAATGTAGGAAGCGATGGAGGCACTGGTAACAATGTAGGGAGCGATGGAGTCACTTACGACAAATTAGGGAGCGATGGAGGCACTGGTGACAATGTAGGGAGCGATGGAGGCACTGGTGACAATGTAGGGAGCGATGCAGGCACTGGTGACAATGTAGGGAGCGATGGAGGCACTGGTGACAATGTAGGGAGCGATGCAGGCACTGGTGACAATGTAGGGAGCGATGGAGGCACTGGTGACAATGTAGGGAGCGATGCAGGCACTGGTGACAATGTAGGGAGCGATGGAGGCACTGGTGACAATGTAGGGAGCGATGCAGGCACTGGTGACAATGTAGGGAGCGATGGAGGCACTGGTGACAATGTAGGGAGCGATGGAGTCACTTACGACAAATTAGGGAGCGATGGAAGCACTGGTGACAATGTAGGGAGCGATGGAGGCACTGGTGACAATGTAGGGAGCGATGGAGGCACTGGTGACAATGTAGGGAGCGATGGAGGCCCTGGTGACAAGGTAAGGAGCGATGGAGGCACTGGTGACAATGTAAGGGGCGATGGAGGCACTGGTGACAATGCATGAAGCGATGGAGGCACTGGTGACAATGGATGGAGCGATGGAGGCACTGGCGACAATGTAGAGAGCGATGGAGGCACTGGCGGCAATGTAGGGAGCGATGGAGGCACTGGTGACAATGTAGGGGGCGATGAAGGCACTGGTGACAATGTAGGGGGCGATGGAGGCACTGGCGACAATGTAGGGAGCGATGGAGGCACTGGCGACAATGCAGGAAGCGATGGAGGCCCTGGTGACAAGGTAAGGAGCGATGGAGGCACCGGTGACAATGTAAGGGGCGATGGAGGCACTGGTGACAATGTAGGGAGCGATGGAGGCCCTGGCGACATTGTAGGGAGCGATGGAGGCACTGGCGACATTGTAGCTAGCGATGGAGGCACTGGCGATAATGTAGGGAGCGATGGAGGCACTGGTGACAATGTAGGGAGCGATGCAAGCACTGGTGACAATGTAGGGAGCGATGGAGAAACTGGTGATAATGTAGGGAGCGATGGAGGCACTGGCGACAATGTAGGGAGCGATGGAGGCACTGGTAACGATGTAGGGAGCGATGGAGGCACTGGTGGCAATGTAGGGAGCGATGGAGGCACTGGTGACAATGTAGGGAGCGATGGAGGCACTGGTAACAATGTAGGGAGCGATGGAGGCACTGGCGACAATGTAGGGAGCGATGGAGGCACTGGTAACAATGTAGGGAGCGATGGAGGCACTGGTGACAATGTAGGGAGCGATGGAGGCACTGGCGACATTGTAGGGAGCAATGGAGGCACTGGTAACAATGTAGGGAGCGATGGAGTCACTTACGACAAATTAGGGAGCGATGGAGGAACTGGTGACAATGTAGGGAGCGATGGAGGCACTGGTGACAATGTAGGGAGCGATGCAGGCACTGGTGACAATGTAGGGAGCGATGGAGGCACTGGTGACAATGTAGGGAGCGATGGAGGCACTGGTGACAATGTAGGGAGCGATGGAGGCACTGGTGACAATGTAGGGGGCGATGGAGGCACTGGTGACAATGTAGGGAGCGATGGAGGCACTGGTGACAATGTAGGCGGCGATGGAGGCACTGGTGACAATGGAGGGAGCGATGGAGGCACTGGTGACAATGCAGGAAGCGATGGAGGCCCTGGTGACAAGGTAAGGAGCGATGGAGGCACTGGTGACAATGTAAGGGGCGATGGAGGCACTGGTGACAATGCATGAAGCGATGGAGGCACTGGTGACAATGGATGGAGCGATGGAGGCACTGGCGACAATGTAGGGAGCGATGGAGGCACTGGCGGCAATGTAGGGAGCGATGGAGGCACTGGTGACAATGTAGGGGGCGATGAAGGCACTGGTGACAATGTAGGGGGCGATGGAGGCACTGGTGACAATGTAGGGGGCGATGGAGGCACTGGTGACAATGTAGGGAGCGATGGAGGCACTGGTGACAATGTAGGGGGCGATGGAGGCACTGACGACAACGTAGGGAGCGATGGAGGCAATGGCGACATTGTAGGGAGCGATGGAGGCACTGGCGACAATGTAGGGAGCGATGGAGGCACTGGCGACAATGTAGGAAGCGATGGAGGCACTGGTAACAATGTAGGGAGCGATGGAGTCACTTACGACAAATTAGGGAGCGATGGAGGCACTGGTGACAATGTAGGGAGCGATGGAGGCACTGGTGACAATGTAGGGAGCGATGCAGGCACTGGTGACAATGTAGGGAGCGATGGAGGCACTGGTGACAATGTAGGGAGCGATGCAGGCACTGGTGACAATGTAGGGAGCGATGGAGGCACTGGTGACAATGTAGGGAGCGATGCAGGCACTGGTGACAATGTAGGGAGCGATGGAGGCACTGGTGACAAAGTAGGGAGCGATGCAGGCACTGGTGACAATGTAGGGAGCGATGGAGGCACTGGTGACAATGTAGGGAGCGATGGAGTCACTTACGACAAATTAGGGAGCGATGGAAGCACTGGTGACAATGTAGGGAGCGATGGAGGCACTGGTGACAATGTAGGGAGCGATGGAGGCACTGGTGACAATGTAGGGAGCGATGGAGGCACTGGTGACAATGTAGGGGGCCATGGAGGCACTGACGACAACGTAGGGAGCGATGCAGGCACTGGTGACAATGTAGGGAGCGATGGAGGCACTGGCGACAATGTAGGGAGCGATGGAGGCACTGGTGACAATGTAGGGAGCGATGCAGGCACTGGTGACAATGTAGGGAGCGATGGAGGCCCTGGCGACATTGTAGGGAGCGATGGAGGCACTGGTGACAATGTAGGGAGCGATGGAGGCACTGGCGACAATGTAGGGAGCGATGGAGGCACTGGCGACATTGTAGGGAGCGATGGAGGCACTGGCGATAATGTAGGGAGCGATGGAGGCACTGGTGACAATGTAGGGAGCGATGCAAGCACTGGTGACAATGTAGGGAGCGATGGAGAAACTGGTGATAATGTAGGGAGCGATGGAGGCACTGGCGACAATGTAGGGAGCGATGGAGGCACTGGTAACGATGTAGGGAGCGATGGAGGCACTGGTGGCAATGTAGGGAGCGATGGAGGCACTGGTGACAATGTAGGGAGCGATGGAGGCACTGGTAACAATGTAGGGAGCGATGGAGGCACTGGCGACAATGTAGGGAGCGATGGAGGCACTGGTAACAATGTAGGGAGCGATGGAGGCACTGGTAACAATGTAGGGAGCGATGGAGGCACTTCCGACAAATTAGGGAGCGATGGAGGAACTGGTGACAATGTAGGGAGCGATGGAGGCACTGGTGACAATGTAGGGAGCGATGCAGGCACTGGTGACAATGTAGGGAGCGATGGAGGCACTGGTGACAATGTAGGGAGCGATGGAGGCACTGGTGACAATGTAGGGAGCGATGGAGGCACTGGTGACAATGTAGGGGGCGATGGAGGCACTGGTGACAATGTAGGGAGCGATGGAGGCACTGGTGACAATGTAGGCGGCGATGGAGGCACTGGTGACAATGGAGGGAGCGATGGAGGCACTGGTGACAATGCAGGAAGCGATGGAGGCCCTGGTGACAAGGTAAGGAGCGATGGAGGCACTGGTGACAATGTAAGGGGCGATGGAGGCACTGGTGACAATGCATGAAGCGATGGAGGCACTGGTGACAATGGATGGAGCGATGGAGGCACTGGCGACAATGTAGGGAGCGATGGAGGCACTGGCGGCAATGTAGGGAGCGATGGAGGCACTGGTGACAATGTAGGGGGCGATGAAGGCACTGGTGACAATGTAGGGGGCGATGGAGGCACTGGTGACAATGTAGGGGGCGATGGAGGCACTGGTGACAATGTAGGGAGCGATGGAGGCACTGGTGACAATGTAGGGGGCGATGGAGGCACTGACGACAACGTAGGGAGCGATGGAGGCAATGGCGACATTGTAGGGAGCGATGGAGGCACTGGCGACAATGTAGGGAGCGATGGAGGCACTGGCGACAATGTAGGAAGCGATGGAGGCACTGGTAACAATGTAGGGAGCGATGGAGTCACTTACGACAAATTAGGGAGCGATGGAGGCACTGGTGACAATGTAGGGAGCGATGGAGGCACTGGTGACAATGTAGGGAGCGATGCAGGCACTGGTGACAATGTAGGGAGCAATGGAGGCACTGGTGACAATGTAGGGAGCGATGCAGGCACTGGTGACAATGTAGGGAGCGATGGAGGCACTGGTGACAATGTAGGGAGCGATGCAGGCACTGGTGACAATGTAGGGAGCGATGGAGGCACTGGTGACAATGTAGCGAGCGATGCAGGCACTGGTGACAATGTAGGGAGCGATGGAGGCACTGGTGACAATGTAGGGAGCGATGGAGTCACTTACGACAAATTAGGGAGCGATGGAAGCACTGGTGACAATGTAGGGAGCGATGGAGGCACTGGTGACAATGTAGGGAGCGATGGAGGCACTGGTGACAATGTAGGGAGCGATGGAGGCACTGGTGACAATGTAGGGGGCCATGGAGGCACTGACGACAACGTAGGGAGCGATGGAGGCACTGGTGACAATGTAGGGAGCGATGGAGGCACTGGTGACAATGTAGGGGGCCATGGAGGCACTGGTGACAATGTAGGGAGCGATGGAGGCACTGGTGACAATGTAGGGAGCGATGGAGGCACTGGTGACAATGTAGGGAGCGATGGAGGCACTGGTGACAATGTAGGGGGCGATGGAGGGACTGACGACAACGTAGGGAGCGATGGAGGCAATGGCGACAAAGTAGGGAGCGATGGAGGCACTGGTGACATTGTAGGGAGCGATGGAGGCACGACGATGGGGCATTTGCGCTCCTGTTAGGTTTTACCTGTGACATATTGTTAAATTCACTTGGTTAAATACACGATTATTAAGTTTACTTGGGCCTTTCTATTTTCACCTTAGTGGCCATCAATGTGCTCCCCTCCATGAGCAACCCCTATGGTGGCAGTCTGCTGGTGGCGGGTGTCTCCGCCGTGAGCAGGGCCCCTGGACACGTACTACCAACACGCTCACCGGGATGCTGCAGCCAGGACTATGAACCGAGAAAACATCGTCAGTACGCTCACGAGAGGTCCATGTATTATAGAACGACATCGCCGACGCCGTAAGCTCTCACAGGGTCGACGTGCTCAAGCTTCCATGTCTCTAATAGGTGCGATATGGAATCTCGGGCCAGGGATGGGGCCCATCATTAAGACATGAAAGAGACTCTCGAAAGACACGCATTAAAGGCTTGTATGCATCTTTCTCAAAACTGACCAGCCGGTCTCCTGCCTAAAGGCTTCGACCTACCTGCGGCTCTACACGACACAGCCAGAGGTTGAACCCACGACACGGCCCATGACACAGGCGGAGGTTGAACCCACGACACGGCCCATGACACAGGCGGTGGTTTCACCCAAGACACGGCCCATGTCACAGGCGGAGATTGAGTCCACGACACGGCCCATGACACAGGCGGAGGTTGAACCCACGACACGGCCTATGACACAGACGGAAGTTGGACCCACGACACGGCCTATGACACAGGCGGTGGTTGAACCCACGACACGGCCCATGACACAGGCGGTGGTTGAACCCACGACACGGGCCATGACACAGACGGAGGTTGAACCCACGACACGGCCTATGACACAGACGGAGGTTGAACCCACGACACGGCCTATGACACAGGCGGAGGTTGAACCCACGACACGGCCCATGACACAGGCGGTGGTTGCACCCACGACACGGCCCATGACACAGGCGGAGATTGAATCCACAACACGGCCCATGACACAGGCGGTGGTTGAACACACGACACGGGCGATGACAAAGCGGAGATTGAGTCCATGACACGGCCCATGACACAGACGGAGATTGAGTCCACGACACGGCCCATGACACAGGCGGAGGTTGAACCCACGACACGGCCTATGACACAGACGGAAGTTGGACCCACGACACGGCCTATGACACAGGCGGTGGTTGAACCCACGACACGGCCCATGACACAGGCGGTGGTTGAACCCACGACACGGGCCATGACACAGACGGAGGTTGAACCCACGACACGGCCTATGACACAGACGGAGGTTGAACCCACGACACGGCCTATGACACAGGCGGAGGTTGAACCCACGACACGGCCCATGACACAGGCGGTGGTTGCACCCACGACACGGCCCATGACACAGGCGGAGGTTGAACCCACGACACGGCCTATGACACAGGCGGAGGTTGAACCCACGACACGGCCCATGACACAGGCGGTGGTTGCACCCACGACACGGCCCATGACACAGGCGGAGGTGGAACCCACGACACGGCCCATGACACAGGCGGTGGTTTCACCCACGACACGGCCCATGTCACAGGCGGAGGTTGAACCCACGACACGGCCTATGACACAGACGGAAGTTGGACCCACGACACGGCCTATGACACAGGCGGTGGTTGAACCCACGACACGGCCCATGACGCAGGCGGTGGTTGAACCCACGACACGGGCCATGACACAGGCGGAGGTTGAACCCACGACACGGCCCATGACACAGGCGGAGGTTGCACCTACGACACGGCCCATGACACAGGCGGTGATTGAATCCACGACACGACCCATGACACAGGCGGTGGTTGGCCACACGACACGGGCCATGACAAAGGCGGAGGTTCAACCCACGACGCGGCCCATGACACAGGCGGAGGTTGAACCCACGACACGGCCCATGACACAGGCGGAGGTTGAACACACGACACGGCCTATGACACAGACGGAGGTTGGACCCACGACACGGCCCCACGACACGGCCTATGACACAGACGGAAGTTGGACCCACGACACGGCCTATGACACAGGCGGTGGTTGAACCCACGACACGGCCCATGACACAGGCGGTAGTTGCACCCACGACACGGCCCATGACACAGGCGGATATTGAATCCACGACACGGCCCATGACACAGGCGGTGGTTGAACACACGACACGGGCCATGACAAAGGCGGAGGTTGGACCCACAACACGGCCTATGACACAGGCGGAGGTTGGACCCACAACACGGCCTATGACACAGGCGGTGGTTGAACCCACGACACGGCCCATGACACAGGCGGTGGTTGAACCCACGACAAGGGCCATGACACAGGCGGAGGTTGAACCCACGACACGGCCTATGACACAGACGGAGGTTGAACCCACGACACGGCCTATGACACAGGCGGAGGTTGAACCCACGACACGGCCCATGACACAGGCGGTGGTTGCACCCACGACACGGCCCATGACACAGGCGGATATTGAATCCACGACACGGCCCATGACACAGGCGGTGGTTGAACACACGACACGGGCCATGACAAAGGCGGAGGTTCAACCCACGACGCGGCCCATGACACAGGCGGAGGTTGAACCCACGACACGGCCCATGACACAGGCGGAGGTTGGACCCACGACACGGCCCCACGACACGGCCTATGACACAGGCGGAAGTTGGACCCACGACACGGCCTATGACACAGGCGGTGGTTGAACCCACGACACGGCCCATGACAAAGGCGGAGGTTGAACCCACGACACGGCCCATGACACAGGCGGAGGTTGAACCCACGACACGGCCCATGACACAGGCGGTGGTTTCACCCACGACACGGCCCATGTCACAGGCGGAGATTGAGTCCACGACACGGCCCATGACACAGGCGGAGGTTGAACCCACGACACGGCCTATGACACAGACGGAAGTTGGACCCACGACACGGCCTACGACACAGGCGGTGGTTGAACCCACGACACAGCCCATGACACAGGCGGTGGTTGAACCCACGACACGGGCCATGACACAGACGGAGGTTGAACCCACGACACGGCCTATGACACAGACGGAGGTTGGACCCACAACACGGCCTATGACACAGGCGGTGATTGAATCCACGACACGACCCATGACACAGGCGGTGGTTGGCCACACGACACGGGCCATGACAAAGGCGGAGGTTCAACCCACGACGCGGCCCATGACACAGGCGGAGGTTGAACCCACGACACGGCCCATGACACAGGCGGTGGTTGCACCCACGACACGGCCCATGACACAGGCGGAGATTGAATCCACAACACGGCCCATGACACAGGCGGTGGTTGAACACACGACACGGGCCATGACAAAGGCGGAGGTTGGACCCACAACACGGCCTATGACACAGGCGGAGGTTGGACCCACAACACGGCCTATGACACAGGCGGTGGTTGAACCCACGACACGGCCCATGACACAGGCGGTGGTTGAACCCACGACAAGGGCCATGACACAGGCGGAGGTTGAACCCACGACACGGCCTATGACACAGACGGAGGTTGAACCCACGACACGGCCTATGACACAGGCGGAGGTTGAACCCACGACACGGCCCATGACACAGGCGGTGGTTGCACCCACAACACGGCCCATGACACAGGCGGATATTGAATCCACGACACGGCCCATGACACAGGCGGTGGTTGAACCCACGACACGGCCTATGACACAGACGGAGGTTGGACCCACAACACGGCCTATGACACAGGCGGTGGTTGAACCCACGACACGGCCCATGACACAGGCGGTGGTTAGACCCACGACAAGGGCAATGACACAGGCGGAGGTTGAACCCACGACACGGCCTATGACACAGACGGAGGTTGAACCCACGACACGGCCTATGACACAGGCCGAGGTTGAACCCACGACACGGCCCATGACACAGGGGGTGGTTGCACCCACGACACGGCCCATGACACAGGCGGAGATTGAATCCACGACACGGCCCATGACACAGGCGGTGGTTGAACACACGACACGGCCTATGACACAGACGGAAGTTGGATCCACGACACGGCCCCACGACACGGCTCATGACACAGGCGGAGGTTGAACCCACGACACGGCCCATGACACAGGCGGTGGTTTCACCCACGACACGGCCCATGTCACAGTCGGAGATTGAGTCCACGACACGGCCCATGACACAGGCGGAGGTTGAACCCACGACACGGCCTATGACACAGACGGAAGTTGGACCCACGACACGGCCCATGACACAGGCGGTGGTTGAACCCATGACACGGCCCATGACACAGACGGAAGTTGGACCCACGACACGGCCCATGACACAGGCGGTGGTTGAACCCATGACACGGCCCATGACGCAGGCGGTGGTTGAACCCACGACACGGGCCATGACACAGACGGAGGTTGAACCCACGACACGGCCTATGACACAGACGGAGGTTGGACCCACAACACGGCCTATGACACAGGCGGTGGTTGAACCCACGACACGGCCCATGACACAGGCGGTGGTTGAACCCACGACAAGGGCCATGACACAGGCGGAGGTTGAACCCACGACACGGTCCATGACACAGGCGGAGGTTGAACACACGACACGGCCTATGACACAGGCGGTGGTTGAACCCACGACATGGGCCATGACAAAGGCGGAGGTTGAACCCACGACACGGCCCATGACACAGGCGGAGGTTGAACCCACGACACGGCCCATGACACAGGCGGTGGTTTCACCCACGGCACGGCCCATGTCACAGGCGGAGATTGAGTCCACGACACGGCCCATGACACAGGCGGAGGTTGAACCCACGACACGGCCTATGACACAGACGGAAGTTAGACCCACGACACGGCCTATGACACAGGCGGTGGTTGAACCCACGACACGGCCCATGACACAGGCGGTGGTTGAACCCACGACACGGGCCATGACACAGACGGAGGTTGGACCCACAACACGGCCTATGACACAGGCGGTGGTTGAACCCACGACACGGCCCATGACACAGGCGGTGGTTGAACCCACGACAAGGGCCATGACACAGGCGGAGGTTGAACCCACGACACGGCCTATGACACAAACAAAGGTTGAACCCACGACGCGGCCTATGACACAGGCGGAGGTTGAGCCCACGACACGGCCCATGACACAGGCGGTGGTTGCACCCACGACACGGCCCATGACACAGGCGCAGATTGAATCCACGACACGGCCCATGACACAGGCGGTGGTTGAACACACGACACGGGCCATGACAAAGGCGGAGATTGAGTCCACGACACGGCCTATGACACAGACGGAAGTTCGATCCACGACACGGCCCCACGACACGGCTCATGACACAGGCGGAGGTTGAACCCACGACACCGCCCATGACACAGGCGGTGGTTTCACCCACGACACGGCCCATGTCACAGGCGGAGATTTAGTCCACGACACGGCCCATGACACAGGCGGAGGTTGAACCCACGACACGGCCCATGACACAGGCGGTGGCTGTACACACGACACGGGCCATGACAAAGGCGGAGGTTGGACCCACAACACGGCCTATGACACAGGCGGAGGTTGGACCCACAACACGGCCTATGACACAGGCGGTGGTTGAACCCACGACACGGCCCATGACACAGGCGGTGGTTGAACCCACGACAAGGGCCATGACACAGGCGGAGGTTGAACCCACGACACGGCCTATGACACAGGCGGAGGTTGGACCCACAACACGGCCTATGACACAGGCGGTGGTTGAACCCACGACACGGCCCATGACACAGGCGGTGGTTGAACCCACGACAAGGGCCATGACACAGGCGGAGGTTGAACCCACGACACGGCCTATGACACAGACGGAGGTTGAACCCACGACACGGCCTATGACACAGGCGGAGGTTGAACCCACGACACGGCCCATGACACAGGCGGTGGTTGCACCCACGACACGGCCCATGACACAGGCGGTGATTGAATCCACGACACGGCCCATGACACAGGCGGTGGTTAAACACACGACACGGGCCATGACAAAGGCGGAGGTTCAACCCAGGACGCGGCCCATGACACAGGCGGAGGTTGAACCCACGACACGGCCCATGACACAGGCGGAGGTTGAACACACGACACGGCCTATGACACAGACGGAGGTTGGACCCACGACACGGCCCCACGACACGGCCTATGACACAGACGGAAGTTGGACCCACGACACGGCCTATGACACAGGCGGTGGTTGAACCCACGACACGGCCCATGACATAGGCGGTGGTTGCACCCACGACACGGCCCATGACACAGGCGGAGATTGAATCCACGACACGGCCTATGACACAGGCGGTGGTTGAACACACGACACGGGCCATGACAAAGGCGGAGGTTGGACCCACAACACGGCCTATGACACAGGCGGTGGTTGAACCCACGACACGGCCCATGACACAGGCGGTGGTTGAACCCACGACAAGGGCCATGACACAGGCGGAGGTTGAACCCACGACACGGCCTATGACACAGACGGAGGTTGAACCCACGACACGTCCTATGACACAGGCGGAGGTTGAACCCGCGACACGGCCCATGACACAGGTGGTGGTTGCACCCACGACACGGCCCATGACACAGGCGGAAATTGAATCCACGACACGGCCCATGACACAGGCGGTGGTTGAACACACGACACGGGCCATGACAAAGGCGGAGGTTCAACCCACGACGCGGCCCATGACACAGGCGGAGGTTGAACCCACGACACGGCCCATGACACAGGCGGAGGTTGAACACACGACACGGCCTATGACACAGACGGAGGTTGGACCCACGACACGGCCCCACGACACGGCCTATGACACAGACGGAAGTTGGACCCACGACACGGCCCATGACACAGGCGGTGGTTGAACCAACGACACGGGCCATGACACAGACGGAAGTTGAACCCAGGACACGGCCTATGACACAGGCGGCGGTTGAACCCACGACACGGCCTATGACACAGACGGAGGTTGAACCCACGACACGGCCTATGACACAGGCGGTGGTTTCACCCACGACACGGCCCATGTCACAGGCGGAGATTGAGTCCACGACACGGCCCATGACACAGGCGGAGGTTGAACCCACGACACGGCCTATGACACAAACGGAAGTTGGACCCACGACACGGCCTATGACACAGGCGGTGGTTGAACCCACGACACGGCCAATGACGCAGGCGGTGGTTGAACCCACGACACGGGCCATGACACAGACGGAAGTTGAACCCACGACACGGCCTATGACACAGACGGAGGTTGGACCCACAACACGGCCTATGACACAGGCGGTGGTTGAACCCACGACACGGCCCATGACACAGGCGGTGGTTGAACCCACGACAAGGGCCATGACACAGGCCTAGGTTGAACCCACGACACGGCCCATGACACAGGCGGAGGTTGAACACACGACACGGCCTATGACACAGGCGGTGGTTGAACCCACGACATGGGCCATGACAAAGGCGGAGGTTGAACCCACGACACGGCAAATGACACAGGCGGAGGTTGAACCCACGACACGGCCCATGACACAGGCGGTGGTTTCACCCGCGGCACGGCCCATGTCACAGGCGGAGATTGAGTCCACGACACGGCCCATGACACAGGCGGAGGTTGAATCCACGACACGGCCTATGACACAGACGGAAGTTGGACCCACGACACGGCCTATGACACAGACGGAGGTTGGACCCACAACACGGCCTATGACACAGGCGGTGGTTGAACCCACAACACGGCCCATGACACAGGCGGTGGTTGAACCCACGACAAGGGCCATGACACAGGCGGAGGTTGAACCCACGACACGGCCTATGACACAGACGGAGGTTGAACCCACGACACGGCCCATGACACAGGCGGTGGTTGCACCCACGACACGGCCCATGACACAGGCGGAGATTGAATCCACGACACAGCCCATGACACAGGCGGTGGTTAAACACACGACACGGGCCGTGACAAAGGCGGAGATTGAGTCCACGACACGGCCCATGACACAGGCGGAGGTTGAACCCACGACACGGCCTATTACACAGACGGAAGTTGGATCCACGACACGGCCCCACGACACGGCTCATGACACAGGCGGAGGTTGAACCCACGACACCGCCCATGACACAGGCGGTGGTTTCACCCACGACACGGCCCATGTCACAGGCGGAGATTGAGTCCACGACACGGCCCATGACACAGGCGGAGGTTCAACCCACGACACGGCCTATGACACAGACGGAAGTTGGACCCACGACACGGCCTATGACACAGGCGGTGGTTGAACCCACGACACGGCCCATGACACAGGCGGTGACACGGGCCATGACAAAGGCGGAGGTTGGACCCACAACACGGCCTATGACACAGGCGGAGGTTGGACCCACAACACGGCCTATGACACAGGCGGTGGTTGAACCCACGACACGGCCCATGACACAGGCGGTGGTTGAACCCACGACAAGGGCCATGACACAGGCGGAGGTTGAACCCACGACACGGCCTATGACACAGACGGAGGTTGAACCCACGACACGTCCTATGACACAGGCGGAGGTTGAACCCACGACACGGCCCATGACACAGGTGGTGGTTGCACCCACGACACGGCCCATGACACAGGCGGAAATTGAATCCACGACACGGCCCATGACACAGGCGGTGGTTGAACACACGACACGGGCCATGACAAAGGCGGAGGTTCAACCCACGACGCGGCCCATGACATAGGCGGAGGTTGAACCCACGACACGGCCCATGACACAGGCGGAGGTTGAACACACGACACGGCCTATGACACAGACGGAGGTTGGACCCACGACACGGCCCCACGACACGGCCTATGACACAGACGGAAGTTGGACCCACGACACGGCCCATGACACAGGCGGTGGTTGAACCCACGACACGGACCATGACACAGACGGAAGTTGAACCCAGGACACGGCCTATGACACAGGCGGCGGTTGAACCCACGACACGGCCTATGACACAGACGGAGGTTGAACCCACGACACGGCCTATGACACAGGCGGTGGTTTCACCCACGACACGGCCTATGACACAGACGGAGGTTGGACCCACGACACGGCCCCACGACACGGCCTATGACACAGACGGAAGTTGGACCCACGACACGGCCCATGACACAGGCGGTGGTTGAACCCACGACACGGACCATGACACAGACGGAAGTTGAACCCAGGACACGGCCTATGACACAGGCGGCGGTTGAACCCACGACACGGCCTATGACACAGACGGAGGTTGAACCCACGACACGGCCTATGACACAGGCGGTGGTTTCACCCACGACACGGCCCATGTCACAGGCGGAGATTGAATCCACGACACGGCCCATGACACAGGCGGTGGTTGAACACACGACACGGGCCATGACAAAGGCGGAGGTTGGACCCACAACACGGCCTATGACACAGGCGGTGGTTGAACCCACGACACGGCCCATGACACAGGCGGTGGTTGAACCCACGACAAGGGCCATGACACAGGCGGAGGTTGAACCCACGACACGGCCTATGACACAGACGGAGGTTGAACCCACGACACGTCCTATGACACAGGCGGAGGTTGAACCCACGACACGGCCCATGACACAGGTGGTGGTTGCACCCACGACACGGCCCATGACACAGGCGGAAATTGAATCCACGACACGGCCCATGACACAGGCGGTGGTTGAACACACGACACGGGCCATGACAAAGGCGGAGGTTCAACCCACGACGCGGCCCATGACACAGGCGGAGGTTGAACCCACGACACGGCCCATGACACAGGCGGAGGTTGAACACACGACACGGCCTATGACACAGACGGAGGTTGGACCCACGACACGGCCCCACGACACGGCCTATGACACAGACGGAAGTTGGACCCACGACACGGCCCATGACACAGGCGGTGGTTGAACCAACGACACGGGCGATGACACAGACGGAAGTTGAACCCAGGACACGGCCTATGACACAGGCGGCGGTTGAACCCACGACACGGCCTATGACACAGGCGGAGGTTGAGCCCACGACACGGCCCATGACACAGGCGGTGGTTGCACCCACGACACGGCCCATGACACAGGCGCAGATTGAATCCACGACACGGCCCATGACACAGGCGGTGGTTGAACACACGACACGGGCCATGACAAAGGCGGAGATTGAGTCCACGACACGGCCTATGACACAGACGGAAGTTCGATCCACGACACGGCCCCACGACACGGCTCATGACACAGGCGGAGGTTGAACCCACGACACCGCCCATGACACAGGCGGTGGTTTCACCCACGACACGGCCCATGTCACAGGCGGAGATTTAGTCCACGACACGGCCCATGACACAGGCGGAGGTTGAACCCACGACACGGCCCATGACACAGGCGGTGGCTGTACACACGACACGGGCCATGACAAAGGCGGAGGTTGGACCCACAACACGGCCTATGACACAGGCGGAGGTTGGACCCACAACACGGCCTATGACACAGGCGGTGGTTGAACCCACGACACGGCCCATGACACAGGCGGTGGTTGAACCCACGACAAGGGCCATGACACAGGCGGAGGTTGAACCCACGACACGGCCTATGACACAGGCGGAGGTTGGACCCACAACACGGCCTATGACACAGGCGGTGGTTGAAAACACGACACGGCCCATGACACAGGCGGTGGTTGAACCCACGACAAGGGCCATGACACAGGCGGAGGTTGAACCCACGACACGGCCTATGACACAGACGGAGGTTGAACCCACGACACGGCCTATGACACAGGCGGAGGTTGAACCCACGACACGGCCCATGACACAGGCGGTGGTTGCACCCACGACACGGCCCATGACACAGGCGGTGATTGAATCCACGACACGGCCCTGGACACAGGCGGTGGTTAAACACACGACACGGGCCATGACAAAGGCGGAGGTTCAACCCAGGACGCGGCCCATGACACAGGCGGAGGTTGAACCCACGACACGGCCCATGACACAGGCGGAGGTTGAACACACGACACGGCCTATGACACAGACGGAGGTTGGACCCACGACACGGCCCCACGACACGGCCTATGACACAGACGGAAGTTGGACCCACGACACGGCCTATGACACAGGCGGTGGTTGAACCCACGACACGGCCCATGACATAGGCGGTGGTTGCACCCACGACACGGCCCATGACACAGGCGGAGATTGAATCCACGACACGGCCTATGACACAGGCGGTGGTTGAACACACGACACGGGCCATGACAAAGGCGGAGGTTGGACCCACAACACGGCCTATGACACAGGCGGTGGTTGAACCCACGACACGGCCCATGACACAGGCGGTGGTTGAACCCACGACAAGGGCCATGACACAGGCGGAGGTTGAACCCACGACACGGCCTATGACACAGACGGAGGTTGAACCCACGACACGTCCTATGACACAGGCGGAGGTTGAACCCGCGACACGGCCCATGACACAGGTGGTGGTTGCACCCACGACACGGCCCATGACACAGGCGGAAATTGAATCCACGACACGGCCCATGACACAGGCGGTGGTTGAACACACGACACGGGCCATGACAAAGGCGGAGGTTCAACCCACGACGCGGCCCATGACACAGGCGGAGGTTGAACCCACGACACGGCCCATGACACAGGCGGAGGTTGAACACACGACACGGCCTATGACACAGACGGAGGTTGGACCCACGACACGGCCCCACGACACGGCCTATGACACAGACGGAAGTTGGACCCACGACACGGCCCATGACACAGGCGGTGGTTGAACCAACGACACGGGCCATGACACAGACGGAAGTTGAACCCAGGACACGGCCTATGACACAGGCGGCGGTTGAACCCACGACACGGCCTATGACACAGACGGAGGTTGAACCCACGACACGGCCTATGACACAGGCGGTGGTTTCACCCACGACACGGCCCATGTCACAGGCGGAGATTGAGTCCACGACACGGCCCATGACACAGGCGGAGGTTGAACCCACGACACGGCCTATGACACAAACGGAAGTTGGACCCACGACACGGCCTATGACACAGGCGGTGGTTGAACCCACGACACGGCCAATGACGCAGGCGGTGGTTGAACCCACGACACGGGCCATGACACAGACGGAAGTTGAACCCACGACACGGCCTATGACACAGACGGAGGTTGGACCCACAACACGGCCTATGACACAGGCGGTGGTTGAACCCACGACACGGCCCATGACACAGGCGGTGGTTGAACCCACGACAAGGGCCATGACACAGGCCTAGGTTGAACCCACGACACGGCCCATGACACAGGCGGAGGTTGAACACACGACACGGCCTATGACACAGGCGGTGGTTGAACCCACGACATGGGCCATGACAAAGGCGGAGGTTGAACCCACGACACGGCAAATGACACAGGCGGAGGTTGAACCCACGACACGGCCCATGACACAGGCGGTGGTTTCACCCGCGGCACGGCCCATGTCACAGGCGGAGATTGAGTCCACGACACGGCCCATGACACAGGCGGAGGTTGAATCCACGACACGGCCTATGACACAGGCGGTGGTTAAACACACGACACGGGCCGTGACAAAGGCGGAGATTGAGTCCACGACACGGCCCATGACACAGGCGGAGGTTGAACCCACGACACGGCCTATTACACAGACGGAAGTTGGATCCACGACACGGCCTATGACACAGGCGGTGGTTTCACCCACGACACGGCCCATGTCACAGGCGGAGATTGAGTCCACGACACGGCCCATGACACAGGCGGAGGTTGAACCCACGACACGGCCTATGACACAAACGGAAGTTGGACCCACGACACGGCCTATGACACAGGCGGTGGTTGAACCCACGACACGGCCAATGACGCAGGCGGTGGTTGAACCCACGACACGGGCCATGACACAGACGGAAGTTGAACCCACGACACGGCCTATGACACAGACGGAGGTTGGACCCACAACACGGCCTATGACACAGGCGGTGGTTGAACCCACGACACGGCCCATGACACAGGCGGTGGTTGAACCCACGACAAGGGCCATGACACAGGCCTAGGTTGAACCCACGACACGGCCCATGACACAGGCGGAGGTTGAACACACGACACGGCCTATGACACAGGCGGTGGTTGAACCCACGACATGGGCCATGACAAAGGCGGAGGTTGAACCCACGACACGGCAAATGACACAGGCGGAGGTTGAACCCACGACACGGCCCATGACACAGGCGGTGGTTTCACCCGCGGCACGGCCCATGTCACAGGCGGAGATTGAGTCCACGACACGGCCCATGACACAGGCGGAGGTTGAATCCACGACACGGCCTATGACACAGACGGAAGTTGGACCCACGACACGGCCTATGACACAGACGGAGGTTGGACCCACAACACGGCCTATGACACAGGCGGTGGTTGAACCCACAACACGGCCCATGACACAGGCGGTGGTTGAACCCACGACAAGGGCCATGACACAGGCGGAGGTTGAACCCACGACACGGCCTATGACACAGACGGAGGTTGAACCCACGACACGGCCCATGACACAGGCGGTGGTTGCACCCACGACACGGCCCATGACACAGGCGGAGATTGAATCCACGACACAGCCCATGACACAGGCGGTGGTTAAACACACGACACGGGCCGTGACAAAGGCGGAGATTGAGTCCACGACACGGCCCATGACACAGGCGGAGGTTGAACCCACGACACGGCCTATTACACAGACGGAAGTTGGATCCACGACACGGCCCCACGACACGGCTCATGACACAGGCGGAGGTTGAACCCACGACACCGCCCATGACACAGGCGGTGGTTTCACCCACGACACGGCCCATGTCACAGGCGGAGATTGAGTCCACGACACGGCCCATGACACAGGCGGAGGTTCAACCCACGACACGGCCTATGACACAGACGGAAGTTGGACCCACGACACGGCCTATGACACAGGCGGTGGTTGAACCCACGACACGGCCCATGACACAGGCGGTGACACGGGCCATGACAAAGGCGGAGGTTGGACCCACAACACGGCCTATGACACAGGCGGAGGTTGGACCCACAACACGGCCTATGACACAGGCGGTGGTTGAACCCACGACACGGCCCATGACACAGGCGGTGGTTGAACCCACGACAAGGGCCATGACACAGGCGGAGGTTGAACCCACGACACGGCCTATGACACAGACGGAGGTTGAACCCACGACACGTCCTATGACACAGGCGGAGGTTGAACCCACGACACGGCCCATGACACAGGTGGTGGTTGCACCCACGACACGGCCCATGACACAGGCGGAAATTGAATCCACGACACGGCCCATGACACAGGCGGTGGTTGAACACACGACACGGGCCATGACAAAGGCGGAGGTTCAACCCACGACGCGGCCCATGACATAGGCGGAGGTTGAACCCACGACACGGCCCATGACACAGGCGGAGGTTGAACACACGACACGGCCTATGACACAGACGGAGGTTGGACCCACGACACGGCCCCACGACACGGCCTATGACAAAGACGGAAGTTGGACCCACGACACGGCCCATGACACAGGCGGTGGTTGAACCCACGACACGGACCATGACACAGACGGAAGTTGAACCCAGGACACGGCCTATGACACAGGCGGTGGTTTCACCCACGACACGGCCTATGACACAGACGGAGGTTGGACCCACGACACGGCCCCACGACACGGCCTATGACACAGACGGAAGTTGGACCCACGACACGGCCCATGACACAGGCGGTGGTTGAACCCACGACACGGACCATGACACAGACGGAAGTTGAACCCAGGACACGGCCTATGACACAGGCGGCGGTTGAACCCACGACACGGCCTATGAAACAGACGGAGGTTGAACCCACGACACGGCCTATGACACAGGCGGTGGTTTCACCCACGACACGGCCCATGTCACAGGCGGAGATTGAATCCACGACACGGCCCATGACACAGGCGGTGGTTGAACACACGACACGGGCCATGACAAAGGCGGAGGTTGGACCCACAACACGGCCTATGACACAGGCGGTGGTTGAACCCACGACACGGCCCATGACACAGGCGGTGGTTGAACCCACGACAAGGGCCATGACACAGGCGGAGGTTGAACCCACGACACGGCCTATGACACAGACGGAGGTTGAACCCACGACACGTCCTATGACACAGGCGGAGGTTGAACCCACGACACGGCCCATGACACAGGTGGTGGTTGCACCCACGACACGGCCCATGACACAGGCGGAAATTGAATCCACGACACGGCCCATGACACAGGCGGTGGTTGAACACACGACACGGGCCATGACAAAGGCGGAGGTTCAACCCACGACGCGGCCCATGACACAGGCGGAGGTTGAACCCACGACACGGCCCATGACACAGGCGGAGGTTGAACACACGACACGGCCTATGACACAGACGGAGGTTGGACCCACGACACGGCCCCACGACACGGCCTATGACACAGACGGAAGTTGGACCCACGACACGGCCCATGACACAGGCGGTGGTTGAACCAACGACACGGGCGATGACACAGACGGAAGTTGAACCCAGGACACGGCCTATGACACAGGCGGCGGTTGAACCCACGACACGGCCTATGACACAGACGGAGGTTGAACCCACGACACGGCCTATGACACAGGCGGTGGTTTCACCCACGACACGGCCCATGTCACAGGCGGAGATTGAGTCCACGACACGGCCCATGACACAGGCGGAGGTTGAACCCACGACACGGCCTATGACACAAACGGAAGTTGGACCCACGACACGGCCTATGACACAGGCGGTGGTTGAACCCACGACACGGCCAATGACGCAGGCGGTGGTTGAACCCACGACACGGGCCATGACACAGACGGAAGTTGAACCCACGACACGGCCTATGACACAGACGGAGGTTGGACCCACAACACGGCCTATGACACAGGCGGTGGTTGAACCCACGACACGGCCCATGACACAGGCGGTGGTTGAACCCACGACAAGGGCCATGACACAGGCCTAGGTTGAACCCACGACACGGCCCATGACACAGGCGGAGGTTGAACACACGACACGGCCTATGACACAGGCGGTGGTTGAACCCACGACATGGGCCATGACAAAGGCGGAGGTTGAACCCACGACACGGCAAATGACACAGGCGGAGGTTGAACCCACGACACGGCCCATGACACAGGCGGTGGTTTCACCCGCGGCACGGCCCATGTCACAGGCGGAGATTGAGTCCACGACACGGCCCATGACACAGGCGGAGGTTGAATCCACGACACGGCCTATGACACAGACGGAAGTTGGACCCACGACACGGCCTATGACACAGACGGAGGTTGGACCCACAACACGGCCTATGACACAGGCGGTGGTTGAACCCACAACACGGCCCATGACACAGGCGGTGGTTGAACCCACGACAAGGGCCATGACACAGGCGGAGGTTGAACCCACGACACGGCCTATGACACAGACGGAGGTTGAACCCACGACACGGCCCATGACACAGGCGGTGGTTGCACCCACGACACGGCCCATGACACAGGCGGAGATTGAATCCACGACACAGCCCATGACACAGGCGGTGGTTAAACACACGACACGGGCCGTGACAAAGGCGGAGATTGAGTCCACGACACGGCCCATGACACAGGCGGTGGTTGAACCCACGACACGGCCTATGACACAGACGGAAGTTGGATCCACGACACGGCCCCACGACACGGCTCATGACACAGGCGGAGGTTGAACCCACGACACCGCCCATGACACAGGCGGTGGTTTCACCCACGACACGGCCCATGTCACAGGCGGAGATTGAGTCCACGACACGGCCCATGACACAGGCGGAGGTTCAACCCACGACACGGCCTATGACACAGACGGAAGTTGGACCCACGACACGGCCTATGACACAGGCGGTGGTTGAACCCACGACACGGCCCATGACACAGGCGGTGACACGGGCCATGACAAAGGCGGAGGTTGGACCCACAACACGGCCTATGACACAGGCGGAGGTTGGACCCACAACACGGCCTATGACACAGGCGGTGGTTGAACCCACGACACGGCCCATGACACAGGCGGTGGTTGAACCCACGACAAGGGCCATGACACAGGCGGAGGTTGAACCCACGACACGGCCTATGACACAGACGGAGGTTGAACCCACGACACGTCCTATGACACAGGCGGAGGTTGAACCCACGACACGGCCCATGACACAGGTGGTGGTTGCACCCACGACACGGCCCATGACACAGGCGGAAATTGAATCCACGACACGGCCCATGACACAGGCGGTGGTTGAACACACGACACGGGCCATGACAAAGGCGGAGGTTCAACCCACGACGCGGCCCATGACATAGGCGGAGGTTGAACCCACGACACGGCCCATGACACAGGCGCAGGTTGAACACACGACACGGCCTATGACACAGACGGAGGTTGGACCCACGACACGGCCCCACGACACGGCCTATGACACAGACGGAAGTTGGACCCACGACACGGCCCATGACACAGGCGGTGGTTGAACCCACGACACGGCCCATGTCACAGGCGGAGATTGAGTCCACGACACGGCCCATGACACAGGCGGAGGTTGAACACACGACACGGCCTATGACACAGGCGGTGGTTGAACCCACGACATGGGCCATGACAAAGGCGGAGGTTGAACCCACGACACGGCAAATGACACAGGCGGAGGTTGAACCCACGACACGGCCCATGACACAGGCGGTGGTTTCACCCGCGGCACGGCCCATGTCACAGGCGGAGATTGAGTCCACGACACGGCCCATGACACAGGCGGAGGTTGAACCCACGACACGGCCTATGACACAGACGGAAGTTGGACCCACGACACGGCCTATGACACAGACGGAGGTTGGACCCACAACACGGCTCATGACACAGGCGGAGGTTGAACCCACGACACCGCCCATGACACAGGCGGTGGTTTCACCCACGACACGGCCCATGTCACAGGCGGAGATTGAGTCCACGACACGGCCCATGACACAGGCGGAGGTTCAACCCACGACACGGCCTATGACACAGACGGAAGTTGGACCCACGACACGGCCTATGACACAGGCGGTGGTTGAACCCACGACACGGCCCATGACACAGGCGGTGACACGGGCCATGACAAAGGCGGAGGTTGGACCCACAACACGGCCTATGACACAGGCGGAGGTTGGACCCACAACACGGCCTATGACACAGGCGGTGGTTGAACCCACGACACGGCCCATGACACAGGCGGTGGTTGAACCCACGACAAGGGCCATGACACAGGCGGAGGTTGAACCCACGACACGGCCTATGATACAGACGGAGGTTGAACCCACGACACGTCCTATGACACAGGCGGAGGTTGAACCCACGACACGGCCCATGACACAGGTGGTGGTTGCACCCACGACACGGCCCATGACACAGGCGGAAATTGAATCCACGACACGGCCCATGACACAGGCGGTGGTTGAACACACGACACGGGCCATGACAAAGGCGGAGGTTCAACCCACGACGCGGCCCATGACATAGGCGGAGGTTGAACCCACGACACGGCCCATGACACAGGCGCAGGTTGAACACACGACACGGCCTATGACACAGACGGAGGTTGGACCCACGACACGGCCCCACGACACGGCCTATGACACAGACGGAAGTTGGACCCACGACACGGCCCATGACACAGGCGGTGGTTGCACCCACGACACGGCCCATGTCACAGGCGGAGATTGAGTCCACGACACGGCCCATGACACAGGCGGAGGTTGAACCCACGACACGGCCTATGACACAAACGGAAGTTGGACCCACGACACGGCCTATGACACAGGCGGTGGTTGAACCCACGACACGGCCCATGACGCAGGCGGTGGTTGAACCCACGACACGGGCCATGACACAGACGGAGGTTGAACCCACGACACGGCCTATGACACAGACGGAGGTTGGACCCACAACACGGCCTATGACACAGGCGGTGGTTGAACCCACGACACGGCCCATGACACAGGCGGTGGTTGAACCCACGACAAGGGCCATGACACAGGCCTAGGTTGAACCCACGACACGGCCCATGACACAGGCGGAGGTTGAACACACGACACGGCCTATGACACAGGCGGTGGTTGAACCCACGACATGGGCCATGACAAAGGCGGAGGTTGAACCCACGACACGGCAAATGACACAGGCGGAGGTTGAACCCACGACACGGCCCATGACACAGGCGGTGGTTTCACCCGCGGCACGGCCCATGTCACAGGCGGAGATTGAGTCCACGACACGGCCCATGACACAGGCGGAGGTTGAACCCACGACACGGCCTATGACACAGACGGAAGTTGGACCCACGACACGGCCTATGACACAGACGGAGGTTGGACCCACAACACGGCCTATGACACAGACGGAGGTTGAACCCACGACACGGCCCATGACACAGGCGGTGGTTGCACCCACGACACGGCCCATGACACAGGCGGAGATTGAATCCACGACACAGCCCATGACACAGGCGGTGGTTAAACACACGACACGGGCCGTGACAAAGGCGGAGATTGAGTCCACGACACGGCCCATGACACAGGCGGAGGTTGAACCCACGACACGGCCTATGACACAGACGGAAGTTGGATCCACGACACGGCCCCACGACACGGCTCATGACACAGGCGGAGGTTGAACCCACGACACCGCCCATGACACAGGCGGTGGTTTCACCCACGACACGGCCCATGTCACAGGCGGAGATTGAGTCCACGACACGGCCCATGACACAGGCGGAGGTTCAACCCACGACACGGCCTATGACACAGACGGAAGTTGGACCCACGACACGGCCTATGACACAGGCGGTGGTTGAACCCACGACACGGCCCATGACACAGGCGGTGGTTGAACCCACGACAAGGGCCATGACACAGGCGGAGGTTGAACCCACGACACGGCCTATGACACAGACGGAGGTTGAACACACGACACGGGCCATGATAAAGGCGGTGGTTCAACCCACGACGCGGCCCATGACACAGGCGGAGGTTGAACCCACGACACGGCCCATGACACAGGCGGAGGTTGAACACACGACACGGCCTATGACACAGACGGAGGTTGAACCCACGACACGGCCTATGACACAGGCGGAGGTTGAACCCACGACACGGCCCATGACACAGGCGGTGGTTGCACCCACGACACGGCAAATGACACAGGCGGAGATTGAATCCACGACACGGCCCATGACACAGGCGGTGGTTTCACCCACGACACGGCCGATGTCACAGGCGGAGATTGAATCCACGACACGGCCCATGACACAGGCGGTGGTTTCACCCACGACACGGCCGATGTCACAGGCGGAGATTGAGTCCACGACACGGCCCATGACACAGGCGGAGGTTGAACCCACGACACGGCCTATGACACAGACGGAAGTTGGTCCCACGACACGGCCTATGACACAGGCGGTGGTTGAACCCACGACACGGCCCATGACACAGGCGGTGGTTGAACCCACGACACGGGCCATGACACAGACGGAGGTTGAACCCACGACACGGCCTATGACACAGACGGAAGTTGGACCCACGACACGGCCTATGACACAGGCGGTGGTTGAACCCACGACACGGCCCATGACACAGGCTGTGGTTGAACCCACGACATGGGCCATGACAAAGGCGGAGGTTGAACCCACGACACGGCCCATGACACAGGCGGAGGTTGAACCCACGACACGGCCCATGACACAGGCGGTGGTTTCACCCACGGCGCGGCCCATGTCACAGGCGGAGATTGAGTCCACGACACGGCCCATGACACAGGCGGAGGTTGAACCCACGACACGGCCTATGACACAGACGGAAGTTGGACCCACGACACGGCCTATGACACAGGCGGTGGTTGAACCCACGACAGGGCCCATGACACAGGCGGTGGTTGAACCCACGACACGGGCCATGACACAGACGGAGGTTGAACCCACGACACGGGCCATGACACAGGCGGAGGTTGAACCCACGACACGGCCTATGACACAGACGAAGGTTGAACACACGACACGGGCCATGACAAAGGCGGTGGTTCAACCCACGACGCGGCCCATGACACAGGCGGAGGTTGAACCCACGACACGGCCCATGACACAGGCGGAGGTTGAACACACGACACGGCCTATGACACAGACGGAGGTGGAACCCACGACACGGCCTATGACACAGGCGGAGGTTGAACCCACGACACGGCCCATGACACAGGCGGTGGTTGCACCCACGACACGGCCCAGGACACAGGCGGAGATTGAATCCACGACACGGCCCATGACACAGGCGGTGGTTGAACACACGACACGGGCCTTGACAAAGCGGAGATTGAGTCCACGACACGGCCCATGACACAGGCGGAGGTTGAACCCACGACACGGCTCATGACACAGGCGGAGGTTGAACCCACGACACGGCCCATGACACAGGCTGTGGTTTCACCCACGACACGGCCCATGTCACAGGCGGAGATTGAGTCCACGACACGGCCCATGACACAGGCGGAGGTTGAACCCACGACACGGCCTATGACACAGACGGAAGTTGGTCCCACGACACGGCCTATGACACAGGCGGTGGTTGAACCCACGACACGGCCCATGACACAGGCGGTGGTTGAACCCACGACACGGGCCATGACACAGACGGAGGTTGAACCCACGACACGGCCTATGGCACAGACGGAGGTTGGACCCACAACACGGCCTATGACACAGGCGGTGGTTGAACCCACGACACGGCCCATGACACAGGCGGTGGTTGAACCCACGACAAGGGTCATGACACAGGCCTAGGTTGAACCCACGACACGGCCCATGACACAGGCGGGGGTTGAACACACGACACGGCCTATGACATAGGCGGTGGTTGAACCCACGACATGGGCCATGACAAAGGCGGAGGTTGAACCCACGACACGGCCCATGACACAGGCGGAGGTTGAACCCACGACACGGCCCATGACACAGGCGGTGGTTTCACCCACGGCACGGCCCATGTCACAGGCGGAGATGGAGTCCACGACACGGCCCATGACACAGGCGGAGGTTGAACCCACGACACGGCCTATGACACAGACGGAAGTTGGACCCACGACACGGCCTATGACACAGGCGGTGGTTGAACCCACGACAGGGCCCATGACACAGGCGGTGGTTGAACCCACGACACGGGCCATGACACAGACGGAGGTTGAACCCACGACACGGCCTATGACACAGACGGAGGTTGGACCCACAACACGGCCTATGACACAGGCGGTGGTTGAACCCACGACACGGCCCATGACACAGGCGGTGGTTGAACCCACGACAAGGGCCATGACACAGGCGGAGGTTCAACCCACGACACGGCCTATGACACAGACGGAGGTTGAACCCACGACACGGCCTATGACACAGGCGGAGGTTGAACCCACGACACGGCCCATGACACAGGCGGTGGTTGCACCCACGACACGGCCCATGACACAGGCGGAGATTGAGTCCACGACACGGCCCATGACACAGGCGGAGGTTGAACCCACGACACGGCCTATGACACAGACGGAAGTTGGATCCACGACACGGCCCCACGACACGGCTCATGACACAGGCGGAGGTTGAACCCACGACACCGCCCATGACACAGGCGGAGGTTGAACCCACGACACGGCCTATGACACAGACGGAGGTTGAACCCACGACACGGCCTATGACACAGGCGGAGGTTGAACCCACGACACGGCCCATGGCACAGGCGGTGGTTGCACCCACGACACGGCCCATGACACAGGCGGTGGTTAAACACACGACACGGGCCATGACAAAGGCGGAGGTTCAACCCACGACGCGGCCCATGACACAGGCGGAGGTTGAACCCACGACACGGCCCATGACACAGGCGGAGGTTGAACACACGACACGGCCTATGACACAGACGGAGGTTGGACCCACGACACGGCCCCACGACACGGCCTATGACACAGACGGAAGTTGGACCCACGACACGGCCTATGACACTGGCGGTGGTTGAACCCACGACACGGCCCATGACACATTCGGTGGTTTCACCCACGACACGGCCCATGACACAGGCGGAGATTGAATCCACGACACGGCCCATGACACAGGCGGTGGTTGAACACACGACACGGGCCATGACAAAGTCGGAGGTTGGACCCACAACACGGTCTATGACACAGGCGGAGGTTGGACCCACAACACGGCCTATGACACAGGCGGTGGTTGAACCCACGACACGGCCCATGACACAGGCGGTGGTTGAACCCACGACAAGGGCCATGACACAGGCGGAGGTTGAACCCACGACACGGCCTATGACACAGACGGAGGTTGAACCCACGACACGGCCTACGACACAGGCGGAGGTTGAACCCACGACACGGCCCATGACACAGGCGGTGGTTGCACCCACGACACGGCCCATGACACAGGCGGAGATTGAATCCACGACACAGCCCATGACACAGGCGGTGGTTGAACACACGACACGGGCCGTGACAAAGGCGGATATTGAGTCCACGACACGGCCCTGGACACAGGCGGAGGTTGAACCCACGACACGGCCTATGACACAGACGGAAGTTGGATCCACGACACGGCCCCACGACACGGCTCATGACACAGGCGGAGGTTGAACCCAGGACACCGCCCATGACACAGGCGGTGGTTTCACCCACGACACGGCCCATGTCACAGGCGGAGATTGAGTGCACGACACGGCCCATGACACAGGCGGAGGTCGAACCCACGACACGGCCTATGACACAGACGGAGGTTGAACCCACGACACGGCCTATGACACAGGCGGAGGTTGAACCCACGACACGGCCCATGACACAGGCGGTGGTTGAACCCACGACAAGGGCCATGACACAGGCGGAGGTTGAACCCACGACACGGCCTATGACACAGACGGAGGTTGAACACACGACACGGGCCATGACAAAGGCGGTGGTTCAACCCACGACACGGCCCATGACACAGGCGGAGATTGAATCCACGACACGGCCCATGACACAGGCGGTGGTTGAACACACGACACGGGCCATGACAAAGGCGGAGGTTGGACCCACAACACGGCCTATGACACAGGCGGAGGTTGGACCCACAACACGGCCTATGACACAGGCGGTGGTTGAACCCACGACACGGCCCATGACACAGGCGGTGGTTGAACCCACGACACGGCAAATGACACAGGCGGAGATTGAATCCACGACACGGCCCATGACACAGGCGGTGGTTTCACCCACGACACGGCCGATGTCACAGGCGGAGATTGAGTCCACGACACGGCCCATGACACAGGCGGAGGTTGAACCCACGACACGGCCTATGACACAGACGGAAGTTGGTCCCACGACACGGCCTATGACACAGGCGGTGGTTGAACCCACGACACGGCCCATGACACAGGCGGTGGTTGAACCCACGACACGGGCCATGACACAGACGGAGGTTGAACCCACGACACGGCCTATGGCACAGACGGAGGTTGGACCCACAACACGGCCTATGACACAGGCGGTGGTTGAACCCACGACACGGCCCATGACACAGGCGGTGGTTGAACCCACGACAAGGGCCATGACACAGGCCTAGGTTGAACCCACGACACGGCCCATGACACAGGCGGGGGTTGAACACACGACACGGCCTATGACACAGGCGGTGGTTGAACCCACGACATGGGCCATGACAAAGGCGGAGGTTGAACCCACGACACGGCCCATGACACAGGCGGAGGTTGAACCCACGACACGGCCCATGACACAGGCGGTGGTTTCACCCACGGCGCGGCCCATGTCACAGGCGGAGATTGAGTCCACGACACGGCCCATGACACAGGCGGAGGTTGAACCCACGACACGGCCTATGACACAGACGGAAGTTGGACCCACGACACGGCCTATGACACAGGCGGTGGTTGAACCCACGACAGGGCCCATGACACAGGCGGTGGTTGAACCCACGACACGGGCCATGACACAGACGGAGGTTGAACCCACGACACGGGCCATGACACAGGCGGAGGTTGAACCCACGACACGGCCTATGACACAGACGAAGGTTGAACACACGACACGGGCCATGACAAAGGCGGTGGTTCAACCCACGACGCGGCCCATGACACAGGCGGAGGTTGAACCCACGACACGGCCCATGACACAGGCGGAGGTTGAACACGCGACACGGCCTATGACACAGACGGAGGTTGAACCCACGACACGGCCTATGACACAGGCGGAGGTTGAACCCACGACACGGCCCATGACACAGGCGGTGGTTGCACCCACGACACGGCCCATGACACAGGCGGAGATTGAATCCACGACACGGCCCATGACACAGGCGGTGGTTGAACACACGACACGGGCCTTGACAAAGCGGAGATTGAGTCCACGACACGGCCCATGACACAGGCGGAGGTTGAACCCACGACACGGCTCATGACACAGGCGGAGGTTGAACCCACGACACGGCCCATGACACAGGCTGTGGTTGAACCCACGACATGGGCCATGACAAAGGCGGAGGTTGAACCCACGACACGGCCCATGACACAGGCGGAGGTTGAACCCACGACACGGCCCATGACACAGGCGGTGGTTTCACCCACGGCGCGGCCCATGTCACAGGCGGAGATTGAGTCCACGACACGGCCCATGACACAGGCGGAGGTTGAACCCACGACACGGCCTATGACACAGACGGAAGTTGGACCCACGACACGGCCTATGACACAGGCGGTGGTTGAACCCACGACAGGGCCCATGACACAGGCGGTGGTTGAACCCACGACACGGGCCATGACACAGACGGAGGTTGAACCCACGACACGGGCCATGACACAGGCGGAGGTTGAACCCACGACACGGCCTATGACACAGACGAAGGTTGAACACACGACACGGGCCATGACAAAGGCGGTGGTTCAACCCACGACGCGGCCCATGACACAGGCGGAGGTTGAACCCACGACACGGCCCATGACACAGGCGGAGGTTGAACACACGACACGGCCTATGACACAGACGGAGGTTGAACCCACGACACGGCCTATGACACAGGCGGAGGTTGAACCCACGACACGGCCCATGACACAGGCGGTGGTTGCACCCACGACACGGCCCAGGACACAGGCGGAGATTGAATCCACGACACGGCCCATGACACAGGCGGTGGTTGAACACACGACACGGGCCTTGACAAAGCGGAGATTGAATCCACGACACGGCCCATGACACAGGCGGAGGTTGAACCCACGACACGGCTCATGACACAGGCGGAGGTTGAACCCACGACACGGCCCATGACACAGGCTGTGGTTTCACCCACGACACGGCCCATGTCACAGGCGGAGATTGAGTCCACGACACGGCCCATGACACAGGCGGAGGTTGAACCCACGACACGGCCTATGACACAGACGGAAGTTGGTCCCACGACACGGCCTATGACACAGGCGGTGGTTGAACCCACGACACGGCCCATGACACAGGCGGTGGTTGAACCCACGACACGGGCCATGACACAGACGGAGGTTGAACCCACGACACGGCCTATGGCACAGACGGAGGTTGGACCCACAACACGGCCTATGACACAGGCGGTGGTTGAACCCACGACACGGCCCATGACACAGGCGGTGGTTGAACCCACGACAAGGGTCATGACACAGGCCTAGGTTGAACCCACGACACGGCCCATGACACAGGCGGGGGTTGAACACACGACACGGCCTATGACACAGGCGGATGTTGAACCCACGACACGGCCCATGACACAGGCGGTGGTTGAACCCACGACACGGCCCATGACACAGGCGGTGGTTGAACCCACGACAAGGGTCATGACACAGGCCTAGGTTGAACCCACGACACGGCCCATGACACAGGCGGGGGTTGAACACACGACACGGCCTATGACACAGGCGGAGGTTGAACCCACGACACGGCCCATGACACAGGCGGTGGTTGCACCCACGACACGGCCCAGGGCACAGGCGGAGATTGAATCCACGACACGGCCCATGACACAGGCGGTGGTTGAACACACGACACGGGCCTTGACAAAGCGGAGATTGAGTCCACGACACGGCCCATGACACAGGCGGAGGTTGAACCCACGACACGGCTCATGACACAGGCGGAGGTTGAACCCACGACACGGCCCATGACACAGGCTGTGGTTTCACCCACGACACGGCCCATGTCACAGGCGGAGATTGAGTCCACGACACGGCCCATGACACAGACGGAGGTTGAACCCACGACACGGCCTATGGCACAGACGGAGGTTGGACCCACAACACGGCCTATGACACAGGCGGTGGTTGAACCCACGACACGGCCCATGACACAGGCGGTGGTTGAACCCACGACAAGGGTCATGACACAGGCCTAGGTTGAACCCACGACACGGCCCATGACACAGGCGGGGGTTGAACACACGACACGGCCTATGACACAGGCGGTGGTTGAACCCACGACATGGGCCATGACAAAGGCGGAGGTTGAACCCACGACACGGCCCATGACACAGGCGGAGGTTGAACCCACGACACGGCCCATGACACAGGCGGTGGTTTCACCCACGGCACGGCCCATGTCACAGGCGGAGATTGAGTCCACGACACGGCCCATGACACAGGCGGAGGTTGAACCCACGACACGGCCTATGACACAGACGGAAGTTGGACCCACGACACGGCCTATGACACAGGCGGTGGTTGAACCCACGACACGGCCTATGACACAGGCGGAGGTTGAACCCACGACACGGCCCATGACACAGGCGGTGGTTGCACCCACGACACGGCCCATGACACAGGCGGAGATTGAGTCCACGACACGGCCCATGACACAGGCGGAGGTTGAACCCACGACACGGCCTATGACTCAGACGGAAGTTGGATCCACGACACGGCCCCACGACACGGCTCATGACACAGGCGGAGGTTGAACCCACGACACCGCCCATGACACAGGCGGAGGTTGAACCCACGACACGGCCTATGACACAGACGGAGGTTGAACCCACGACACGGCCTATGACACAGGCGGAGGTTGAACCAAGGACACGGCCCATGGCACAGGCGGTGGTTGCACCCACGACACGGCCCATGACACAGGCGGTGGTTAAACACACGACACGGGCCATGACAAAGGCGGAGGTTCAACCCAAGACGCGGCCCATGACACAGGCGGAGGTTGAACCCACGACACGGCCCATGACACAGGCGGAGGTTGAACACACGACACGGCCTATGACACAGACGGAGGTTGGACCCACGACACGGCCCCACGACACGGCCTATGACACAGACGGAAGTTGGACCCACGACACGGCCTATGACACTGGCGGTGGTTGAACCCACGACACGGCCCATGACACATTCGGTGGTTGCACCCACGACACGGCCCATGACACAGGCGGAGATTGAATCCACGACACGGCCCATGACACAGGCGGTGGTTGAACACACGACACGGGCCATGACAAAGTCGGAGGTTGGACCCACAACACGGTCTATGACACAGGCGGAGGTTGGACCCACAACACGGCCTATGACACAGGCGGTGGTTGAACCCACGACACGGCCCATGACACAGGCGGTGGTTGAACCCACGACAAGGGCCATGACACAGGCGGAGGTTGAACCCACGACACGGCCTATGACACAGACGGAGGTTGAACCCACGACACGGCCTACGACACAGGCGGAGGTTGAACCCACGACACGGCCCATGACACAGGCGGTGTTTGCACCCACGACACGGCCCATGACACAGGCGGAGATTGAATCCACGACACAGCCCATGACACAGGCGGTGGTTGAACACACGACACGGGCCGTGACAAAGGCGGATATTGAGTCCACGACACGGCCCTGGACACAGGCGGAGGTTGAACCCACGACACGGCCTATGACACAGACGGAAGTTGGATCCACGACACGGCCCCACAACACGGCTCATGACACAGGCGGAGGTTGAACCCAGGACACCGCCCATGACACAGGCGGTGGTTTCACCCACGACACGGCCCATGTCACAGGCGGAGATTGAGTGCACGACACGGCCCATGACACAGGCGGAGGTCGAACCCACGACACGGCCTATGACACAGACGGAGGTTGAACCCACGACACGGCCTATGACACAGGCGGAGGTTGAACCCACGACACGGCCCATGACACAGGCGGTGGTTGCACCCACGACACGGCCCATGACACAGGCGGTGATTGAATCCACGACACGGCCCATGACACATGCGGTGGTTGAACACACGACACGGGCCATGACAAAGGCGGAGGTTCAACCCACGACGCGGCCCATGACACAGGCGGAGGTTGAACCCACGACACGGCCCATGACACAGGCGGTGGTTGAACACACGACACGGCCTATGACACAGACGGAGGTTGGACCCACGACACGGCCCCACGACACGGCCTATGACACAGACGGAAGTTGGACCCACGACACGGCCTATGACACAGGCGGTGGTTGAACCCACGACACGGCCCATGACACATTCGGTGGTTGCACCCACGACACGGCCCATGACACAGGCGGTGGTTGAACACACGACACGGGCCATGACAAAGGCGGAGGTTGGACCCACAACACGGCCTATGACACAGGCGGAGGTTGGACCCACAACACGGCCTATGACACAGGCGGTGGTTGAACCCACGACACGGCCCATGACACAGGCGGTGGTTGAACCCACGACAAGGGCCATGACACAGGCGGAAGTTGAACCCACGACACGGCCTATGACACAGACGGAGGTTGAACCCACGACACGGCCTATGACACAGGCGGAGGTTGAACCCACGACACGGCCCATGACACAGGCGGTGGTTGCACCCACGACACGGCCCATGACACAGGCGGAGATTGAATCCACGACACGGCCCATGACACAGGCGGTGGTTGAACACACGACACGGGCCATGACAAAGGCGGAGGTTCAACCCACGACGCGGCCCATGACACAGGCGGAGGTTGAACCCACGACACGGCCCATGACACAGGCGGAGGTTGAACACACGACACGGCCTATGACACAGACGGAGGTTGGACCCACGACACGGCCCCACGACACGCCCTATGACACAGACGGAAGTTGGACCCACGACACGGCCTATGACACAGGCGGTGGTTGAACCCACGACACGGCCCATGACACAGGTGGTGGTTGCACCCACGACACGGCCCACGACACAGGCGGAAATTGAATCCACGACACGGCCCATGACACAGGCGGTGGTTGAACACACGACACGGGCCATGACAAAGGCGGAGGTTCAACCCACGACGCGGCCCATGACACAGGCGGAGGTTGAACCCACGACACGGCCCATGACACAGGCGGAGGTTGAACACACGACACGGCCTATGACACAGACGGAGGTTGGACCAACGACACGGCCCCACGACACGGCCTATGACACAGACGGAAGTTGGACCCACGACACGGCCCATGACACAGGCGGTGGTTGAACCCACGACACGGGCCATGACACAGACGGAAGTTGAACCCAGGACACGGCCTATGACACAGGCGGCGGTTGAACCCACGACACGGCCTATGACACAGACGGAGGTTGAACCCACGACACGGCCTATGACACAGGCGGTGGTTTCACCCACGACACGGCCCATGTCACAGGCGGAGATTGAGTCCACGACACGGCCCATGACACAGGCGGAGGTTGAACCCACGACACGGCCTATGACACAAACGGAAGTTGGACCCACGACACGGCCTATGACACAGGCGGTGGTTGAACCCACGACACGGCCCATGACGCAGGCGGAGGTTGAACACACGACACGGCCTATGACACAGACGGAGGTTGGACCCACGACACGGCCCCACGACACGGCCTATGACACAGACGGAAGTTGGACCCACGACACGGCCTATGACACTGGCGGTGGTTGAACCCACGACACGGCCCATGACACATTCGGTGGTTGCACCCACGACACGGCCCATGACACAGGCGGAGATTGAATCCACGACACGGCCCATGACACAGGCGGTGGTTGAACACACGACACGGGCCATGACAAAGTCGGAGGTTGGACCCACAACACGGTCTATGACACAGGCGGAGGTTGGACCCACAACACGGCCTATGACACAGGCGGTGGTTGAACCCACGACACGGCCCATGACACAGGCGGTGGTTGAACCCACGACAAGGGCCATGACACAGGCGGAGGTTGAACCCACGACACGGCCTATGACACAGACGGAGGTTGAACCCACGACACGGCCTACGACACAGGCGGAGGTTGAACCCACGACACGGCCCATGACACAGGCGGTGTTTGCACCCACGACACGGCCCATGACACAGGCGGAGATTGAATCCACGACACAGCCCATGACACAGGCGGTGGTTGAACACACGACACGGGCCGTGACAAAGGCGGATATTGAGTCCACGACACGGCCCTGGACACAGGCGGAGGTTGAGTGCACGACACGGCCCATGACACAGGCGGAGGTCGAACCCACGACACGGCCTATGACACAAACGGAAGTTGGACCCACGACACGGCCTATGACACAGGCGGTGGTTGAACCCACGACACGGCCCATGACGCAGGCGGTGGTTGAACCCACGACACGGGCCATGACACAGACGGAGGTTGAACCCACGACACGGCCCATGACACAGACGGAGGTTGGACCCACAACACGGCCTATGACACAGGCGGTGGTTGAACCCACGACACGGCCCATGACACAGGCGGTGGTTGAACCCACGACAAGGGCCATGACACAGGCCTAGGTTGAACCCACGACACGGCCCATGACACAGGCGGAGGTTGAACACACGACACGGCCTATGACACAGGCGGTGGTTGAACCCACGACATGGGCCATGACAAAGGCGGAGGTTGAACCCACGACACGGCAAATGACACAGGCGGAGGTTGAACCCACGACACGGCCCATGACACAGGCGGTGGTTTCACCCGCGGCACGGCCCATGTCACAGGCGGAGATTGAGTCCACGACACGGCCCATGACACAGGCGGAGGTTGAACCCACGACACGGCCTATGACACAGACGGAAGTTGGACCCACGACACGGCCTATGACACAGACGGAGGTTGGACCCACAACCCGGCCTATGACACAGGCGGTGGTTGAACCCACGACACGGCCCATGACACAGGCGGTGGTTGAACCCACGACAAGGGCCATGACACAGGCGGAGGTTGAACCCACGACACGGCCTATGACACAGACGGAGGTTGAACCCACGGCACGGCCCATGACACAGGCGGTGGTTGCACCCACGACACGGCCCATGACACAGGCGGAGATTGAATCCACGACACAGCCCATGACACAGGCGGTGGTTAAACACACGACACGGGCCGTGACAAAGGCGGAGATTGAGTCCACGACACGGCCCATGACACAGGCGGAGGTTGAACCCACGACACGGCCTATGACACAGACGGAAGTTGGATCCACGACACGGCCCCACGACACGGCTCATGACACAGGCGGAGGTTGAACCCACGACACCGCCCATGACACAGGCGGTGGTTTCACCCACGACACGGCCCATGTCACAGGCGGAGATTGAGTCCACGACACGGCCCATGACACAGGCGGAGGTTCAACCCACGACACGGCCTATGACACAGACGGAAGTTGGACCCACGACACGGCCTATGACACAGGCGGTGGTTGAACCCACGACACGGCCCATGACACAGGCGGTGGTTGAACCCACGACAAGGGCCATGACACAGGCCTAGGTTGAACCCACGACACGGCCTATGACACAGACGGAGGTTGAACACACGACACGGGCCATGACAAAGGCGGTGGTTCAACCCACGACAAGGGCCATGACACAGGCCTAGGTTGAACCCACGACACGGCCCATGACACAGGCGGGGGTTGAACACACGACACGGCCTATGACACAGGCGGTGGTTGAACCCACGACACGGCCCATGACACAGGCGGTGGTTTCACCCACGGCACGGCCCATGTCACAGGCGGAGATTGAGTCCACGACACGGCCCATGACACAGGCGGAGGTTGAACCCACGACACGGCCTATGACACAGACGGAAGTTGGACCCACGACACGGCCTATGACACAGGCGGTGGTTGAACCCACGACAGGGCCCATGACACAGGCGGTGGTTGAACCCATGACACGGGCCATGACACAGACGGAGGTTGAACCCACGACACGGGCCATGACACAGGCGGAGGTTGAACCCACGACACGGCCTATGACACAGACGGAGGTTGAACACACGACACGGGCCATGACAAAGGCGGTGGTTCAACCCACGACGCGGCCCATGACACAGGCGGAGGTTGAACCCACGACACGGCCCATGACACAGGCGGAGGTTGAACACACGACACGGCCTATGACACAGACGGAGGTTGAACCCACGACACGGCCTATGACACAGGCGGAGGTTGAACCCACGACACGGCCCATGACACAGGCGGTGGTTGCACCCACGACACGGCCCATGACACAGGGGGAGATTGAATCCACGACACGGCCCATGACACAGGCGGTGGTTGAACACACGACACGGGCCTTGACAAAGCGGAGATTGAGTCCACGACACGGCCCATGACACAGGCGGAGGTTGAACCCACGACACGGCTCATGACACAGGCGGAGGTTGAACCCACGACACGGCCCATGACACAGGCTGTGGTTTCACCCACGACACGGCCCATGTCACAGGCGGAGATTGAGTCCACGACACGGCCCATGACACAGGCGGAGGTTGAACCCACGACACGGCCTATGACACAGACGGAAGTTGGTCCCACGACACGGCCTATGACACAGGCGGTGGTTGAACCCACGACACGGCCCATGACACAGGCGGTGGTTGAACCCACGACACGGGCCATGACACAGACGGAGGTTGAACCCACGACACGGCCTATGGCACAGACGGAGGTTGGACCCACAACACGGCCTATGACACAGGCGGTGGTTGAACCCACGACACGGCCCATGACACAGGCGGTGGTTGAACCCACGACAAGGGCCATGACACAGGCCTAGGTTGAACCCACGACACGGCCCATGACACAGGCGGGGGTTGAACACACGACACGGCCTATGACACAGGCGGTGGTTGAACCCACGACATGGGCCATGACAAAGGCGGAGGTTGAACCCACGACACGGCCCATGACACAGGCGGAGGTTGAACCCACGACACGGCCCATGACACAGGCGGTGGTTTCACCCACGGCACGGCCCATGTCACAGGCGGAGATTGAGTCCACGACACGGCCCATGACACAGGCGGAGGTTGAACCCACGACACGGCCTATGACACAGACGGAAGTTGGACCCACGACACGGCCTATGACACAGGCGGTGGTTGAACCCACGACAGGGCCCATGACACAGGCGGTGGTTGAACCCACGACACGGGCCATGACACAGACGGAGGTTGAACCCACGACACGGCCTATGACACAGACGGAGGTTGGACCCACAACACGGCCTATGACACAGGCGGTGGTTGAACCCACGACACGGCCCATGACACAGGCGGTGGTTGAACCCACGACAAGGGCCATGACACAGGCGGAGGTTGAACCCACGACACGGCCTATGACACAGACGGAGGTTGAACCCACGACACGGCCTATGACACAGGCGGAGGTTGAACCCACGACACGGCCCATGACACAGGCGGTGGTTGCACCCACGACACGGCCCATGACACAGGCGGAGATTGAATCCACGACATAGCCCATGACACAGGCGGTGGTTGAACACACGACACGGGCCGTGACAAAGGCGGAGATTGAGTCCACGACACGGCCCATGACACAGGCGGAGGTTGAACCCACGACACGGCCTATGACACAGACGGAAGTTGGATCCACGACACGGCCCCACAACACGGCTCATGACACAGGCGGAGGTTGAACCCACGACACCGCCCATGACACAGGCGGAGGTTGAACCCACGACACGGCCTATGACACAGACGGAGGTTGAACCCACGACACGGCCTATGACACAGGCGGAGGTTGAACCCACGACACGGCCCATGGCACAGGCGGTGGTTGCACCCACGACACGGCCCATGACACAGGCGGTGGTTAAACACACGACACGGGCCATGACAAAGGCGGAGGTTCAACCCACGACGCGGCCCATGACACAGGCGGAGGTTGAACCCACGACACGGCCCATGACACAGGCGGAGGTTGAACACACGACACGGCCTATGACACAGACGGAGGTTGGACCCACGACACGGCCCCACGACACGGCCTATGACACAGACGGAAGTTGGACCCACGACACGGCCTATGACACTGGCGGTGGTTGAACCCACGACACGGCCCATGACACATTCGGTGGTTGCACCCACGACACGGCCCATGACACAGGCGGAGATTGAATCCACGACACGGCCCATGACACAGGCGGTGGTTGAACACACGACACGGCCCATGACAAAGGCGGAGGTTGGACCCACAACACGGTCTATGACACAGGCGGAGGTTGGACCCACAACACGGCCTATGACACAGGCGGTGGTTGAACCCACGACACGGCCCATGACACAGGCGGTGGTTGAACCCACGACAAGGGCCATGACACAGGCGGAGGTTGAACCCACGACACGGCCTATGACACAGACGGAGGTTGAACCCACGACACGGCCTACGACACAGGCGGAGGTTGAACCCACGACACGGCCCATGACACAGGCGGTGGTTGCACCCACGACACGGCCCATGACACAGGCGGAGATTGAATCCACGACACAGCCCATGACACAGGCGGTGGTTGAACACACGACACGGGCCGTGACAAAGGCGGATATTGAGTCCACGACACGGCCCATGACACAGGCGGAGGTTGAACCCACGACACGGCCTATGACACAGACGGAAGTTGGATCCACGACACGGCCCCACGACACGGCTCATGACACAGGCGGAGGTTGAACCCAGGACACCGCCCATGACACAGGCGGTGGTTTCACCCACGACACGGCCCATGTCACAGGCGGAGATTGAGTGCACGACACGGCCCATGACACAGGCGGAGGTCGAACCCACGACACGGCCTATGACACAGACGGAAGTTGGATCCACGACACGGCCCCACGACACGGCTCATGACACAGGCGGAGGTTGAACCCAGGACACCGCCCATGACACAGGCGGTGGTTTCACCCACGACACGGCCCATGTCACAGGCGGAGATTGAGTGCACGACACGGCCCATGACACAGGCGGAGGTCGAACCCACGACACGGCCTATGACACAGACGGAGGTTGAACCCACGACACGGCCTATGACACAGGCGGAGGTTGAACCCACGACACGGCCCATGACACAGGCGGTGGTTGCACCCACGACACGGCCCATGACACAGGCGGTGATTGAATCCACGACACGGCCCATGACACATGCGGTGGTTGAACACACGACACGGGCCATGACAAAGGCGGAGGTTCAACCCACGACGCGGCCCATGACACAGGCGCAGGTTGAACCCACGACACGGCCCATGACACAGGCGGAGGTTGAACACACGACACGGCCTATGACACAGACGGAGGTTGGACCCACGACACGGCCCCACGACACGGCCTATGACACAGACGGAAGTTGGACCCACGACACGGCCTATGACACAGGCGGTGGTTGAACCCACGACACGGCCCATGACACATTCGGTGGTTGCACCCACGACACGGCCTATGACACAGACGGAGGTTGAACCCACGACACGGCCTATGACACAGGCGGAGGTTGAACCCACGACACGGCCCATGACACAGGCGGTGGTTGCACCCACGACACGGCCCATGACACAGGCGGAGATTGAATCCACGACACGGCCCATGACACAGGCGGTGGTTGAACACACGACACGGGCCATGACAAAGGCGGAGGTTCAACCCACGACGCGGCCCATGACACAGGCGGAGGTTGAACCCACGACACGGCCCATGACACAGGCGGAGGTTGAACACACGACACGGCCTATGACACAGACGGAGGTTGGACCCACGACACGGCCCCACGACACGGCCTATGACACAGACGGAAGTTGGACCCACGACACGGCCTATGACACAGGCGGTGGTTGAACCCACGACACGGCCCATGACACAGGCGGTGGTTGAACCCACGACACGGGCCATGACACAGGCGGTGGTTGAACCCACGACACGGCCTATGACACAGGCGGAGGTTGAACCCACGACACGGCCTATGACACAGACGGAGGTTGAACCCACGACACGGCCTATGACACAGGCGGTGGTTGAACACACGACACGGGCCATGACAAAGGCGGAGGTTCAACCCACGACGCGGCCCATGACACAGGCGGAGGTTGAACCCACGACACGGCCCATGACACAGGCGGAGGTTGAACACACGACACGGCCTATGACACAGACGGAGGTTGGACCCACGACTCGGCCCCACGACACGGCTCATGACACAGGCGGTGGTTGAACCCACGCCACGGGCCATGACACAGGCGGAGGTTGAACCCACGACACGGCCTATGGCCCAGACGGAGGTTGAACCCACAACACGGCCCATGACACAGGCGGTGGTTGAACCCACGACACGGCCCATGACACAGGCGGAGGTTGAACCCACGACACGGCCCATGACACAGGCGGAGGTTGAACCCACGACACGGCCCATGACACAGGCGGTGGTTGAACCCACGACACAGCCTATGACACAGACGCTGACTGTCAGTTGTCACAGTGACTTAAGTTGTCACAGTGATTGTCAACTGTCACAGCCACTCTCAAGAATCACAGTGACTGTCAATGGTGACAGTTAGTGTCACTGTGGCAGTGACTGTCAATGGTCACAGTGACTGCCAGCTGTTACAATCACCGTCTATGGTAACAGTGACTGTCAGTTTTCACGGTGACGGTCAGCTGTCACAGTTACTGTCAATGGTCGCATTTACTCTCAGCTGTCGCAGTGACTGTCAGCTGGCACAGTGACTGTCAGTGTTCAGAGTTACTGTCAGTGGTCATAGTTAATATCACTGGTAACAGTAATTGTCAGCTGTCACAATCACTGTCAATGGTCGCAGGGACTGTCAGCTGTCACATTGACTGTCAGCTGTCACATTGACTGTCAGCTGTCACATTGACTGTCAGCTATCACATTGACTGTCAGCTGTCACATTGACTGTCAGCTGTCACAATCACTGTCAATGGTCGTAGGGACTGTCAGATGTCACATTGACTCTCAGCTGTCACATTGACTGTCAGCTGTCACATTGACTGCCAGCTGTCACAGTTGCTGTCAGTGGTCGCAAAGACTATCAGCGGTCGCATTGACAGTCAGCTATCACAGTCAGCTGTCAGCTGACTGTGATAGCTGACTGTCAATGTGTCAATGTGTCACAGTCTGCTGTCAGCTGACTGTGCTAGCTGACTGTCAATGTGACCGCTGATGTGACCTCGTTTTGTTTACTATTGCTATGATCCTTTGGTCGATTTTAACGATTTAAAATATCATTTCTTTTAAAATATTAGTTCTTTTAAAATATCAGTTCTTTTAAAATATCAGTTCTTTTAAAATATCAGTTCTTTTAAAATATCTTCTTTTAAAATATCAGTTCTTTTAAAATATCAGTTCTTTTAAAATATCAGTTCCTTTAAAATATCACTTCTTTTAAAATATCAGTCATTTCCTTTATTATCACAATGTCCGCTCTATAGGGGTATCTGTTTCATAACTAATGTCCGCTCTACAGAGGTATCTTTTTCATGCATCATTCCGAGGACCCCCCCTCCCCCCCCCCCCCCCCCAACACACACACAATTTGTATAATCGTTCGCCAGGAGACAGTCCCGGTTTCGACTTTTCACTCTTGTATCTAATGTGCACTGGTGGTATGACTCCGATAGGGAAGGGGGGGGGGGGCGTCCGCGGGTTCCATGGGTGCCCGAGTGAACGGCCATTTATTATGAAAAAGATACCCCTTTAGAGCGGACATTTGTGCTGATAGAAAATTGAACTCTTTTTAAAACGGGGGCGGGGGGACTCTGAAAATGTGTGTTCATAGCGCGAGTGCCGGGAATAAAGAATAAACCAAGAAGAATTAAATTGTAGAATTGTACTACCCACCATGGTAACATTTGGTCCAAAATCGCCAAGGGTCATCGCAATAGTAAAATGTACGGCTTTCCCATTTTCCCATCGCATCCTATCCTATCCTTGGTTCCGTTCCATGTCGCTATATACGTACATCAACACATTAACACACATTAATCAGCAAGATACTATGGCGACCATCATCAAGCAGGAGGCAATGAACGCATCAGCGAACGACCGTTGAAGATCATCGACCAACACGCTGGCGACATGGTGCATATGGCTGGCGATCAACTTGTCGGTTGAAGGTGCCTGGGCCTGCAGGAATAAGGGGTTGTCAAAAATAAGCATAAGTGGTTTAAGTCTCATATGAATTGAATCCCGTTAATAACAAAGAGCAAAATATACTTTGGATCAATTTTAATTTTATTATAGATTAATGGTAAAGTGATCCCCCCTCGCGGCCTCGTCCGTTCCGCTCCGTTCCGCTCCGTTCCGCAAAATCCCAACAGCGTCTTGACCCCTATTGCCTGAGATCCAACAAGATATATGTCCTACATAGTCCGCATACTGCGCTGTCTGGACGCCGACCTCTTGGTCGGTGCGTCCCTATGTGGTGGCTGACGCTACTGCATAACCGCAATCTTGGTAGCTGCCTACTTATCTATAAGCTATTGTGTCGCCTTCCACATAATCGAAGGAGCTTCACGATAAATGAGATACACAACACTCACCTTCCAGCCTCCCCCCCCCCCTCCTCACAGAGTGCCGGCCCCCGCCTCGCCCACCACTGACTCTCCTCCGCAGACCGCTGCTGGCGCCCAGCCGCCGCTGAGCCCGGTGTGCCGCGTGGTGACGTCGACATGCACCACCCCAGCGGCCGCTGGGCTCGGTGTGCCGCGTGGTGACGTCGACACCACCCCGGCGGCCGCAGCGGGTGGCTGACCAGCTGGTAGTGACAGCCGCCGCCGTCGACCGTGCAGCCACCAATCACTCCTCAGCAACACGCTTTCCGAGATCGCCAGTTCGGCAGTTCGACTTCTCGATTGACTATGTAACGATCCGGCTTCGTGGGTTTGGCCTGAGACGACAAAATGCAGGTAAGATTTGGTCGCATTTCAACTCTTCAACGCTATTAGTTGGAAGTACACCTGCATATCAGTAAGACCTACCCCAAGCAAGGGCAGCATAGACCGTCGCCAGTGGGCCACCACACTCCCCGGGACTCCAGATAACGGCGTGGATACGTCTGGCCTATTCATTGGCCACAAGTATTCTAGCATTGAGGCAGCATGGCTCTGGCCAAAGGATATTTCATTGTTGGCATGTATATATATAACTGCACTAGATTGAAGTTGGGCATAATCTGCCAAATTAAATGCATTTAAAATTATATCCCGATTTTAAATTAATAACTTATTTTTGATTAATTTAATTAACTAATGAATTCATGTTATCCCTTTGGCAGGTGTTGCACCTCATGACAAGACCACCAGCCGACTGAGAGTGAGTCACGGACGTACAGAGCTCCTGGACCTAGTACCTGAAGTATATGGACATGCGCCTTGTTGTGGACTGTTGAGGGTGTGCAAAGAAGGCTTTAGTTATCAAACTGCCTGAAGATCAAATAAAGTGACTTCGTTGAGTCTGATCAGACACCATGGCCATGCCATACTCGCATCACATTTTCAATCAAACATCGGAAAATATTTTCTTCATAGAAGACGCTTTCATGCCACCGATGGTAACCCCAGGTGACCACAACCTGTCGTCGCTGGGTCACGTGACAAACGGAACTCTCGCCAGGGACGAGGTGACCAATGGCCGATACCGGAAGTTCTCCTCGACCTTCACCCTCTACGCCAACTCGGTGGTCCAGCCGACGATCTGTAGCATTGGCATCCTGGGTAATCTGCTCATCCTGTTCATCCTGACCCGCCACCGGGTGCGACGTATCGTGGACGACCAGGAGAAAGTCGTCCATGTCGGATTCTTCTCCATGGCGATGTCCGACTTGATGTTCTGCGCATGCGCACTGCCACGTGCTTTCGTCAAGGAAAACAATATCGTCTTTCAGCGCGGCAGTTTCGCGGCGTTTTACCAGTTGTATGGTGACGGCCTGGTGACCACGTTCTGTCTGGTGAGTACATGGCTTATCGTGGTGACCGCCGGGACGCGCTACGTCGGCATCTGTCACCCGCTCAAGGCGCGCTACCTGGTCAGTACATGCGGCATCTACACCACCATCGCGCTCGTCTGTGGCATCTGCGTCGTCGGCAACCTGCCGGCTTTCTGGATGTTCAAGGCCGACCCGATGGCGGGGACCGAGATGTTTCTCCTGGATCTCGGGCCATTCAGCCACACACATGTTCAGGGACATATCTTTGCGTGGCTTCGCGATATCATCGGAGTATTCATCCCGGGGATCATGCTGCTGTACTTCAACCTGCGCCTGATCCTCGCCCTGAAGGCCTCCGAGAAGCTGCGCCGCTCTCACGTCAGGCCAAGCATCGCCTCTCTGCGCAAGCGCAACCGCGTGCCTCGGGGTGGGAGTCGGGTTGGGGGTAGGGGTCGGGAGGCCCGTGGCCTCGGCGGCGGCTGCGGCGTGCCCTCCCCCACCAAGCACCGCCTGACGCGGCTTCTCATCGCCGTGGTTGTCATGTTCGTCCTGCTCGTCTACCCCTGCGAGCTGCTCGACTTCATCGCCCACCTCACCCCCATCGCCGTCGTCAGGGACTACGAGATGTTCATTGTGGCTCGTGTGGTCGCCAACGTGCTACAGGTGTGTAACTTCGCCTTTAACTTCGTCCTCTACTGCGCCATGAACGGCATGTTCCGTCGCGCCTTGACCGAGCTGCTGTGCGGCTCCCGGCGCTGCCACAAGCTGCGCTCCAGCGTAGGGCGGTGGCCGGGGTCCGCCAGGTGGCGCCAGTCGTCCATGCCAACCACAACCAACACTGACATCTACTTGACGACCACCGTCAAAGTGCCACTCAACGCGGCTAGAAATGGCAGTAATGCAAGTAGCATGATGTAGCGTCACCTTGGCACCTGAGACAATCAGAACACTGGAATGATCCCATGCCAGTACATGGCATACGGTAAAACCCATGTGATTGTCATGAAAAGTAATATACACCGAATCAATGAATCCGAAATTCGTCATTGATTATTGTCTGTATCCGGCGTCAAGAAACTTCAAAAATAAACTCTCTGCGAAGAACCTTCTCCCACAAGTTGTCTTTCTGTACAGGGTGACATTTATGTGTCCAGTCACGCACGGTGCCATACCTCCGCTATATCAAACATGTCTTCGGTCTACCCCACTCTGGACCGCTCCAACCTACACCACTCTGGACCGCTCCAACCTACACCACTCTGGACCGCTCCAACCTACACCACTCTGGACCGCTCCAACCTACACCACTCTGGACCGCTCCAACCTACACCACTCTGGACCGCTCCAACCTACACCACTCTGGACCGCTCCAACCTACACTACTCTGGACCGCTCCAACCTACACCACTCTGGACCGCTCCAACCTACACCACTCTGGACCACTCCAACCTACACCACTCTGGACCGCTCCAACCTACACCACTCTGGACCGCTCCAACCTACACCACTCTGGACCGCTCCAACCTACACCACTCTGGACCGCTCCAACCTACACCACTCTGCACCGCTCCAACCTACACCACTCTGGACCGCTCCAACCTACACCACTCTGGACCGCTCCAACCTACACCACTCTGGACCGCTCTAACCTACACCACTCTGGACCGCTCCAACCTACACCACTCTGGACCACTCCAACCTACACCACTCTGGACCGCTCCAACCTACACCACTCTGGACCGCTCCAACCTACACCACTCTGGACCGCTCCAACCTACACCACTCTGGACCACTCCAACCTACACCACTCTGGACCGCTCCAACCTACACCACTCTGGACCGCTCCAACCTACACCACTCTGGACCGCTCCAACCTACACCACTCTGGACCGCTCCAACCTACACCACTCTGGACCACTCCAACCTACACCATTCTGGACCACTCCAACCTACACCACTCTGGACCCCTCGGACCTGCCCCGGCCCGGGCCACTCGGACCACTCGGACCTGCCCCGGCCCGGACCACTCGGACCACTCGGACCTGCCCCGGCCCGGACCACTCGGACCACTCGGACCTGCCCCGGCCCGGACCACTCGGACCACTCGGACCTGCCCGGCCCGGACCACTCGGACCCCTCGGACCTGCCCCGGCCCGGACCACTCGGACCACTCGGACCTGCCCCGGCTCGGCCCAAGCCACGTCGACTTGCTCCGCACCAAAATCGAAGGCAATAATGCAATATAAAATGTTAATCTGCCCTTTAGAGGACGAATGGTTACGTTATATTGGCCCTTTGATGGTTAATCGAACTATATGGGCGCTTGTGGCACCTCACACAAGGAGTAATCGATCATCTCTTTCTCGGCGAACACGCCCGTTCTCGGCGGCGAACGTCCCGTTCTCGGCGGTGAACGTCCCGTTCTCGGCGGTGAACGTCCCGTTCTCGGCGAACACGCCCGTTCTGGGCGGTGAACGTCCCGTTCTCGGCGAACACGCCTGTTCTCGGCGGTGAACGTCCCGTTCTCGGCGGTGAACGTCCCTTTCTCGGCGAACACGCCCGTTCTCGGCGGTGAACGTCTCGTTCTCGGCGAACACGCCCGTTCTCGGCGGTGAACGTCTCGTTCTCGGCGGTAAACGTCCCGTTCTCGGCGGTGAAGGTCCCGTTCTCGGCGGTGAAGGTCCCGTTCTCGGCGGTGAAGGTCCCGTTCTCGGCGGTGAACGTCCCGTTCTCGGCGGTGAAGGTCCCGTTCTCGGCGGTGAAGGTCCCGTTCTCGGCGGTGAAGGTCCCGTTCTCGGCGGTGAAGGTCCCGTTCTCGGCGGTGAAGGTCCCGTTCTCGGCGGTGAACGTCCCGTTCTCGGCGGTGAACGTCCCGTTCTGGGCGGTGAACGTCCCGTTCTCGGCGGTGAAGGTCCCGTTCTCGGCGGTGAACGTCCCGTTCTCGGCGGTGAACGTCCCGTTCTCGGCGGTGAACGTCCCGTTCTGGGCGGTGAACGTCCCGTTCTCGGCGGTGAACGTCCCGTTCTCGGCGGTGAACGTCCCGTTCTCGGCGGTGAACGTCCCGTTCTCGTACATAATGGCCGCTCAGGTGTGGACGTGATTTTGCCGTCTGGGAACACGAGAGCGAAGAAATGTGTCTGCCTCACGTTCATATGTCTCATTATTGGACAACGTGTAACGTGAACTAGCAAAGGCTAAGTGGAAACATGTTTTAGGGGACCAGGAATACATTATGTGCATTTAATTCCGGAAGAAAGTCACCATTGGACAGAACTTGGGTGTAGCTGCCATTATCGCCTCCCTCACAACGCCCTCGACCAAGGGGACGGTCTCCACATGAAGAATGGGGCGCACTAAACGCAGGCGAAACAACAGCGGAAAAACACCTGAGAAAGTCACAGATAAGAACCAAAAGACCCTTGCTGCCTGGTTTGAAGCGGATGACACCGAAGAAAACAGTTTTGAATCGTATCCGGAAATGTCAAGCATGTCGGTTGACATGAACAAAAAACTGGATAGTATCCTTGTATTAGTATCGACTCACAACGTAATTTAAAACGCCTTATGCTTATTCATGTGGTGACGCTCTCGTGTTTTCCTCAGCACCTGTGCGCAAAGCTGTGCTGCGCTACCTTGACCCCATTTTTCATGCGATGTTCATTTTTATTCTTAATTGTTTATTGTTTGTCTATTGTACTGATTCGTTGTACGCGTTTTGAGTTATCGCCAGTCTGCGCTGTAAATACGATCAGCTTGATTCAGATCGACCTGAGTACAAATGGTAGAACCAAGGTAGTATGGAAAAATATACACTTGTACTTTTCAAATGTTAGATGTGCATATCACTGAAAGTGAGGATTTCTTGAGGCAATTTGGCGGTGTTGAGCAGAATTCTCTGCTCAATACATTGAAGTCGAATGATAGAAATGTAAGATATAACAATTCAGAGGTGGATTACATACAACTGTCACCCTATTACACAGAAGACCAATTCTTATCGACTCTCTGTGAGGGTCGGGGTGAATTCTCTATTATGAGCTTAAATGTCGCCTCTATATCATCAAAATTTGACGAATTGAAAGTGGTAACAAATATTTTAAAAAGTGAAGGTATTGAATTATCTGCAATATCTTTACAGGAGAGTTGGCTGTCTGACGACTCTGACCTATAACTATACACTTATCTCTACTGGGGAGTTGTGGAGTGCTCATGGTGGACTGATTATATATTTAAACAACAAGCTGAAGCACAAAACTATTTCCCCACATGTTCGATCTGATATATGGGAAGGGCAGTTTATAGAGGTCATGGGGCGGCACTCCACAGAGAACAAAGTGATATTAGGAAACATTTATCGGCCTCCCCGTGATATTAATGTTATTTATATTTAGTTTACAAAAGAATTATCTTCTACCCTTCGCCATCTTGAGAAAAACCCTTGCGAGGTTATCATTGCAGGCGATTATATATAGATCTTCTCAGTCTGAATGAAAAACCAGTTTTAAGTGAGTACTTCGACACCGTTCTTTCCCGAAGCTTTTCCCCCATGATAACTCTCCCAACAAGACTGTCCAAATATAGGGGAACTTTAATTGACAATTTTCTCTGTAAACTGACTCCGAACACATTAAGTACAACTGCTGGTATACTAATCAAAGGTTTGTCTGACCATTTGCCATATTTTATTTCCTTCAATCTTAATATCCGCCTTTCTCACAAAACTCCGACCCATGTACAGGTAGAAAAAAGGGACCAGAGTTCCCTTCTTAACTTTAAAGCACATCTTGCAAAGGCAGAAATTAGCAGTAAAATGGAAAATGATATGCACGCCGATCCAAACATCAACTACAAAATGCTAGAGGATGTACTCACAAAGGCCAAGCGTGATCTCTTGCCAAGTAAACTAGTCAAATTTAATAAACATAAACATAGGAAATCGGTTTGGGTTACGCAGGGAATTATCAAATATATTTCCTTTAGAGACAAACTTTACAGGAGGCTAAAAGCAACGGTACCAGATTCCATGCAGTATGGAACATTGAAGACGAATTTAAAGACTTATAACATAATGCTAAAAACGTTGATTGCACAAGCTAAAACTGATTATTACCTTAAACGCTTTGACAAGTGCAAAAATGATATTAAAGGAACATGGAGAGAAATCAAATGCTTACTGAATAATAGAAAGGACACGAAAGACTTTACGGACTATTTTAATATCGAGGGCAAGCCGATGGAAAATAACTGATAACAGATAAGTTCAATAGTTTCTTCGTCAATATCGGCACAACTATCTGCGGCAATTTAGATTGCGCAAACTCAACACCCTACGAGTCTTATTTAAAACCCCTACCCACATTAAATGTTTTACAGAAGTTAATAAAGCCCAGATATTGCTTCCCCGACCAGTTAAAACTGGCCAAGGTAATTCCAGTCTTCAAAAAAGATGATAACACAAATATCGATAACTATCGACCAATATCTCTATTACCATTATCTTCGAGAAAATTATATTTACCTTCTTGTATGACCATTTTCAGAAGCAAAAACTCTTTAACTCTAACCAGTATGGGTTCAGAAAGAAGCACTCCACTAAACATGCTACATTAGAACTGATAGACAGAACTATACAAAAGCTTGATGAAGGTAAAATTCCTATTCATATATATCTGGATTTATCCAAAGCATTTGATACATTAAATCATAACCTTTTATTAAACAAGCTGCATCACTACGGCGTATCTGGAACTGCTCTAAATCTCCTAAAAAGTTATCTAGATAATCGCAAACAGTACCTTATGATAGATAATATACGATCTGAAGAAATGCCTGTCACACGCGGGGTTCCACAAGGTTCAATCCTAGGGCCGCTCCTCTTTATAATCTATACCAATGATTTACCCCACGCTAGTGATGTTTTTAAGTTTATAGTATACGCTGATGATACTACACTGTTTAGTACACTAGATGCATCAATAACTGGGAGCAAAAATGAAGCGCAAAACATAAATGATGAATTATCCAAGATAAACAATTGGTTATGATCTGTGCCAAAACATAACAAAAACTAAATACATGGTACTCTACAAGCCCCAGAAAAAAGCTAAAATTCCAGAACTATGCATTGCCAGGAACAAACTAGAGTGCGTCGATACCTTTGATCTGCTAGGACTAACCATAGATAAACATTAAACATGGCACAGCCATACAAACAAACTTGCTGCAAAATTAAGCAAAGTTGTTGGTATCCTAAAGAGGCTAGGAAACTTCCTCCCCAACACATACTGTATACCATATATATGTCACTGTTTCAGAGTCAACTATATTACTGCATACTGGCATGGGAATATCGAGTTGACAGGTTATTTAAAATTCAAAAACGGGCAATTAGGATAATAACAAAGAGTCAATATATTGCACACACGGACCCGCTATTCAAATATCTCAAAATCTTGAAACTAAAAGATATACATACATTACAACAACCTAAATTTTACCACCAATTCATAAATAATAACCTACCAGCCTACTTTCTCGAACACATGACATTCCTCAAGATAAATGACTTACATAGTCATAACACAAGACAAAACCACACATTTCATATCCCGACTACCAAACACAAATTCTGTCAACTTACCTTAAGACATAGTCTCACCCATCAGCTAAACAACACCCCTCCGCATATCATTAGCAAAGCTACCACACATTCGCTGAAAAGTTGCGCGTCTCATATTAAGGACCATTTATTAATCGGTTAAAAGGTATGTTATGAAGCCTCATATTGTTATGTTTGCCACGCACGCACGGAATAGGTATTTAGCTTTCTTAAATTTTTACTTTGGATCGTCTGTGTTGTAGAAATTCGAAATACCACATTTACTGTTGTTAATAAATTATATAGTGCATATGAACTCAGAAACAATATGTTAGAATCAGTGTCATCTCTCTCCCTCACCATCGGTCTAGCCCTCTCTGGCTCCCCCATAGCCCTCCTCCCTTCTCATTCACTCACCCTGTCTGTTTCCAACCAACCATCTCTCTCCCTCACCATCGGTCTAGCCCTCTCTGGCTCCCCCATAGCCCTCTTCCCTTCTCATTCACTCACCCTGTCTGTTTCCAACCGACCATCTCTCTCCCTCACCATCGGTCTAGCCCTCTCTGGCTCCCCCATAGCCCTCTTCCCTTCTCATTCACTCACCCTGTCTGTTTCCCGCCGAGCATCTCTCTCCCTCACCATCGGTCTAGCCCTCTCTGGCTCCCCCATAGCCCTCTTCCCTTCTCATTCACTCACCCTGTCTGTTTCCCGTCGAGCATCTCCCTCCTTCACCATCGGTCTAGCCCCCTCTGGCTCCCCCATAGCCCTCTTCCCTTCTCATTCACTCACCCTGTCTGTTTCCCGCCGAGCATCTCTCTCCCTCTCCATCGGTCTAGCCCCCTCTGGCTCCCCCATAGCCCTCTTCCCTTCTCATTCACTCACCCTGTCTGTTTCCCACCGAGCATCTCTCTCCCTCACCATCGGTCGAGCCCTTTCTGGCTCCCCCATAGCCCTCTTCCCTTCTCATTCACTCATCCTGTCTGTTTCCCGCCGAGCATCTCTCTCCCTCTCCATCGGTCTAGCCCCCTCTGGCTCCCCCATAGCCCTCTTCCCTTCTCATTCACTCACCCTGTCTGTTTCCCGCCAAGCATCTCTCTCCCTCACCATCGGTCTAGCCCTCTCTGGCTCCCCCATAGCCCTCTTCCCTTCTCATTCACTCACCCTGTCTGTTTCCCGCCGAGCAACTCTCTCCCTCACCATCGGTCTAGCCCTCTCTGGCTCCCCCATAGCCCTCTTCCCTTCTCATTCACTCACCCTGTCTGTTTCCCGCCGAGCATCTCTCTCCCTCACCATCGGTCTAGCCCTCTCTGGCTCCCCCATAGCCCTCTTCCCTTCTCATTCACTCACCCTGTCTGTTTCCCGCCGAGCATCTCTCTCCCTCACCATCGGTCTAGCCCCCTCTGGCTCCCCCATAGCCCTCTTCCCTTCTCATTCGCTCACCCTGTCTGTTTCCCACCGAGCATCTCTCTCCCTCACCATCGGTCTAGCGCCCTCTGGCTCCCCCATAGCCCTCTTCCCTTCTCATTCACTCACCCTGTCTGTTTCCCGCCGAGCATCTCTCTCCCTCACCATCGGTCTAGCCTTCTCTGGCTCCCCCATAGCCCTCTTCCCTTCTCATTCACTCACCCTGTCTGTTTCCCGCCGAGCATCTCTCTCCCTCACCATCGGTCTAGCCCCCTCTGGCTCCCCCATAGCCCTCTTCCCTTCTCATTCACTCACCCTGTCTGTTTCCCACCGACCATCTCTCTCCCTCACCATCGGTCTAGCCCTCTCTGGCTCCCCCATAGCCCTCTTCCCTTCTCATTCACTCACCCTGTCTGTTTCCCGCCGAGCATCTCTCTCCTTCACCATCGGTCTAGCCCCCTATGGCTCCCCCATAGCCCTCTTCCCTTCTCATTCACTCACCCTGTCTGTTTCCCGCCGAGCATCTCTCTCCCTCACCATCGGTCTAGCCCCCTCTGGCTCCCCCATAGCCCTCTTCCCTTCTCATTCACTCACCCTGTCTGTTTCCCGCCGAGCATCTCTCTCCCTCACCATCGGTCTAGCCCCCTCTGGCTCCTCCATAGCCCTCTTCCCTTCTCATTCACTCACCCTGTCTGTTTCCCACCGAGCATCTCTCTCCCTCACCATCGGTCTAGCCCTCTCTGGCTCCCCCATAGCCCTCTTCCCTTCTCATTCACTCACCCTGTCTGTTTCCCGCCGAGCATCTCTCTCCCTCACCATCGGTCTAGCCCTCTCTGGCTCTCCCATAGCCCTCTTCCCTTCTCATTCACTCACCCTGTCTGTTTCCCACCGAGCATCTCTCTCCCTCACCATCGGTCTAGCCCCCTCTGGCTCCCCCATAGCCCTCTTCCCTTCTCATTCACCCAGCCTGTCTGTTTCCCGCCGAGCATCTCTCTCCCTCACCATCGGTCTAACCCTCTCTGGCTCCCATAGCCCTCTTCCCTTCTCATTCACTCACCCTGTCTGTTTCCCGCCGAGCATCTCTCTCCCTCACAATCGGTCTAGCCCTCTCTGGCTCCCCCATAGCCCTCTTCCCTTCTCATTCACGCACCCTGTCTGTTTCCCACCGCGCATCTCTCTCCCTCACCATCGGTCTAGCCCTCTCTGGCTCCCCCATAGCCCTCTTCCCTTCTCATTCACTCACCCTGTCTGTTTCCCGCCGAGCATCTCTCTCCCTCACCATCGGTCTAGCCCTCTCTGGCTCCCCCATAGCCCTCTTCCCTTCTCATTCACTCACCCTGTCTGTTTCCCGCCGAGCATCTCTCTCCCTCACCATCGGTCTAGCCCTCTCTGGCTCCCCCATAGCCCTCTTCCCTTCTCATTCACTCACCCTGTCTGTTTCCCGCCGAGCATCTCTCTCCCTCACCATCGGTCGAGCCCCCTCTGGCTCCCCCATAGCCCTCTTCCCTTCTCATTCGCTCACCCTGTCTGTTTCCCACCGAGCATCTCTCTCCCTCACCATCGGTCTAGCCCCCTCTGGCTCCCCCATAGCCCTCTTCCCTTCTCATTCACTCACCCTGTCTGTTTCCCGCCGAGCATCTCTCTCCCTCACCATCGGTCTAGCCCTCTCTGGCTCCCCCATAGCTCTCTTCCCTTCTCATTCACTCACCCTGTCTGTTTCCCGCCGAGCATCTCTCTCCCTCACCATCGGTCTAGCCCCCTCTGGCTCCCCCATAGCCCACTTCCCTTCTCATTCACTCACCCTGTCTGTTTCCCGCCGAGCATCTCTCTCCCTCACCATCGGTCTAGCCCCCGCTGGCTCCCCCATAGCCCTCTTCCCTTCTCATTCACTCACCCTGTCTGTTTCCCGCCGAACATCTCTCTCCCTCACCATCGGTCTAGCCCCCTCTGGCTCCCCCATAGCCCTCTTCCCTTCTCATTCACTCACCCTGTCTGTTTCCCACCGACCATCTCTCTCCCTCACCATCGGTCTAGCCCTCTCTGGCTCCCCCATAGCCCCCTTCCCTTCTCATTCACTCACCCTGTCTGTTTCCCGCCGAGCATCTCTCTCCCTCACCATCGGTCTAGCCCCCTCTGGCTCCCCCATAGCCCTCTTCCCTTCTCATTCACTCACCCTGTCTGTTTCCCGCCGAGCATCTCTCTCCCTCACCATCGGTCTAGCCCTCTCTGGCTCCCCCATAGCCCTCTTCCCTTCTCATTCACTCACCCTGTCTGTTTCCCGCCGAGCATCTCTCTCCCTCACCATCGGTCTAGCCCTCTCTGGCTCCCCCATAGCCCTCTTCCCTTCTCATTCACTCACCCTGTCTGTTTCCCGCCGAGCATCTCTCTCCCTCACCATCGGTCTAGCCCTCTCTGGCTCCCCCATAGCCCTCTTCCCTTCTCATTCACTCACCCTGTCTGTTTCCCACCGAGCATCTCTCTCCCTTGCCATCGGTCTAGCCCCCTCTGGCTCCCCCATAGCCCTCTTCCCTTCTCATTCACCCAGCCTGTCTGTTTCCCGCCGAGCATCTCTCTCCCTCACCATCGGTCTAACCCCCTCTGGCTCCCATAGCCCTCTTCCCTTCTCATTCACTCACCCTGTCTGTTTCCCGCCGAGCATCTCTCTCCCTCACAATCGGTCTAGCCCTCTTTGGCTCCCCCATAGCCCTCTTCCCTTCTCATTCACTCACCCTGTCTGTTTCCCACCGCGCATCTCTCTCCCTCACCATCGGTCTAGCCCTCTCTGGCTCCCCCATAGCCCACTTCCCTTCTCATTCACCCAGCCTGTCTGTTTCCCGCCGAGCATCTCTCTCCCTCACCATCGCTCTAGCCCTCTCTGGCTCCCCCATAGCCCTCTTCCCTTCTCATTCACTCACCCTGCCTGTTTCCCGCCGAGCATCTCTCTCCCTCAACCATCGGTCTAGCCCTCTCTGGCTCCCCCATAGCCCTCTTCCCTTCTCATTCACTCACCCTGTCTGTTTCCCGCCGAGCATCTCTCTCCCTCACCATCGGTCTAGCCCCCTCTGGCTCCCCCATAGCCCTCTTCCCTTCTCATTCACTCACCCTGTCTGTTTCCCGCCGAGCATCTCTCTCCCTCACCATCGGTCTAGCCCTCTCTGGCTCCCCCATAGCCCTCTTCCCTTCTCATTCACTCACCCTGTCTGTTTTCCGCCGAGCATCTCTCTCCCTCACCATCGGTCTAGCCCTCTCTGGCTCCCCCATAGCCCTCTTCCCTTCTCATTCACTCACCCTGTCTGTTTCCCGCCGAGCATCTCTCTCCCTCACCATCGGTCTAGCCCTCTCTGGCTCCCCCATAGCCCTCTTCCCTTCTCATTCACTCACCCTGTCTGTTTCCCGCCGAGCATCTCTCTCCCTCATCATCGGTCTAGCCCTCTCTGGCTCCCCCATAGCCCTCTTCCCTTCTCATTCACTCACCCTGTCTGTTTCCCGCCGAGCATCTCTCTCCCTCACCATCGGTCTAGCCCTCTCTGGCTCCCCCATAGCCCTCTTCCCTTCTCATTCACTCACCCTGTCTGTTTCCCGCCGAGCATCTCTCTCCCTCACCATCGGTCTAGCCCTCTCTGGCTCCCCCATAGCCCTCTTCCCTTCTCATTCACTCACCCTGTCTGTTTCCCGCCGAGCATCTCTCTCCCTCACCATCGGTCTAGCCCTCTCTGGCTCCCCCATAGCCCTCTTCCCTTCTCATTCACCCAGCCTGTCTGTTTCCCGCCGAGCATCTCTCTCCCTCACCATCGGTCTAGCCCTCTCTGGCTCCCCCATAGCCCTCTTCCCTTCTCATTCACTCACCCTGTCTGTTTCCCGCCGAGCATCTCTCTCCCTCACCATCGGTCTAGCCCTCTCTGGCTCCCCCATAGCCCTCTTCCCTTCTCATTCACTCACCCTGTCTGTTTCCCGCCGAGCATCTCTCTCCCTCACCATCGGTCTAGCCCTCTCTGGCTCCCCGATAGCCCTCTTCCCTTCTCATTCACTCACCCTGTCTGTTTCCCGCCGAGCGTCTCTCTCCCTCACCATCGGTCTAGCCCTCTCTGGCTCCCCCATAGCCCTCTTCCCTTCTCATTCACTCACCCTGTCTGTTTCCCGCCGAGCATCTCTCTCCCTCACCATCGGTCTAGCCCTTTCTGGCTCCCCCATAGCCCTCTTCCCTTCTCATTCACCCAGCCTGTCTGTTTCCCGCCGAGCATCACTCTCCCTCACCATCGGTCTAGCCCTCTCTGGCTCCCCCATAGCCCTCTTCCCTTCTCATTCACCCAGCCTGTCTGTTTCCCGCCGAGCATCACTCTCCCTCAACCATCGGTCTAGCCCCCTCTGGCTCCCCCATAGCCCTCTTCCCTTCTCATTCACTCACCCTGTCTGTTTCCCGCCGAGCATCTCTCTCCCTCAACCATCGGTCTAGCCCCCTCTGGCTCCCCCATAGCCCTCTTCCCTTCTCATTCACTCACCCTGTCTGTTTCCCGCCGAGCATCTCTCTCCCTCACCATCGGTCTAGCCCTCTCTGGCTCCCCCATAGTCCTCTTCCCTTCTCATTCACTCACCCTGTCTGTTTTCCGCCGAGCATCTCTCTCCCTCACCATCGGTCTAGCCCTCTCTGGCTCCCCCATAGCCCTCTTCCCTTCTCATTCACTCACCCTGTCTGTTTCCCGCCGAGCATCTCTCTCCCTCACCATCGGTCTAGCCCTCTCTGGCTCCCCCATAGCCCTCTTCCCTTCTCATTCACCCAGCCTGTCTCTTTCCCGCCGAGCATCTCTCTCCCTCACCATCGGTCTAGCCCTCTCTGGCTCCCCCATAGCCCTCTTCCCTTCTCATTCACTCACCCTGTCTGTTTCCCGCCGAGCATCTCTCTCCCTCACCATCGGTCTAGCAATCTCTGGCTCCCCCATAGCCCTCTTCCCTTCTCATTTACTCACCCTGTCTGTTTCCCGCCGAGCATCTCTCTCCCTCAACCATCGGTCTAGCCCTCTCTGGCTCCCCCATAGCCCTCTTCCCTTCTCATTCACTCACCCTGTCTGTTTCCCGCCGAGCATCTCTCTCCCTCACCATCGGTCTAGCCCTCTCTGGCTCCCCCATAGCCCTCTTCCCTTCTCATTCACTCACCCTGTCTGTTTCCCGCCGAGCATCTCTCTCCCTCACCATCGGTCTAGCCCTCTCTGGCTCCCCCATAGCCCTCTTCCCTTCTCATTCACGCACCCTGTCTGTTTCCCGCCGAGCATCTCTCTCCCTCACCATCGGTCTAGCCCCATCTGGCTCCCCCATAGCCCTCTTCCCTTCTCATTCACTCACCCTGTCTGTTTCCCACCGAGCATCTCTCTCCCTCACCATCGGTCTAGCCCTCTCTGGCTCCCCCATAGCCCTCTTCCCTTCTCATTCACTCACCCTGTCTGTTTCCCGCCGAGCATCTCTCTCCCTCACCATCGGTCTAGCCCTCTCTGGCTCCCCCATAGCCCTCTTCCCTTCTCATTCACTCACCCTGTCTGTTTCCCGCCGAGCATCTCTCTCCCTCACCATCGGTCTAGCCCTCTCTGGCTCCCCCATAGCCCTCTTCCCTTCTCATTCACTCACCCTGTCTGTTTCCCGCCGAGCATCTCTCTCCCTCACCATCGGTCTAGCCCTCTCTGGCTCCCCCATAGCCCTCTTCCCTTCTCATTCACTCACCCTGTCTGTTTCCCGCCGAGCAACTCTCTCCCTCACCATCGGTCTAGCCCTCTCTGGCTCCCCCATAGCCCTCTTCCCTTCTCATTCACTCACCCTGTCTGTTTCCCGCCGAGCATCTCTCTCCCTCACCATCGGTCTAGCCCCATCTGGCTCCCCCATAGCCCTCTTCCCTTCTCATTCAATCACCCTGTCTATTTCCCACCGAGCATCTCTCTCCCTCACCATCGGTCTAGCCCTCTTTGGCTCCCCCATAGCCCTCTTCCCTTCTCATTCACTCACCCTGTCTGTTTCCCGCCGAGCATCTCTCTCCCTCACCATCGGTCTAGCCCTCTCTGGCTCCCCCATAGCCCTCTTCCCTTCTCATTCACTCACCCTGTCTGTTTCCCACCGCGCATCTCTCTCCCTCAACCATCGGTCTAGCCCTCTCTGGCTCCCATAGCCCTCTTCCCTTCTCATTCACTCACCCTGTCTGTTTCCCGCCGAGCATCTCTCTCCCTCACCATCGGTCTAGCCCTCTCTGGCTCCCCCATAGCCCTCTTCCCTTCTCATTCACCCAGCCTGTCTCTTTCCCGCCGAGCATCTCTCTCCCTCACCATCGGTCTAGCCCTCTCTGGCTCCCCCATAGCCCTCTTCCCTTCTCATTCACTCACCCTGTTTGTTTCCCGCCGAGCATCTCTCTCCCTCACCATCGGTCTAGCAATCTCTGGCTCCCCCATAGCCCTCTTCCCTTCTCATTTACTCACCCTGTCTGTTTCCCGCCGAGCATCTCTCTCCCTCAACCATCGGTCTAGCCCTCTCTGGCTCCCCCATAGCCCTCTTCCCTTCTCATTCACTCACCCTGTCTGTTTCCCGCCGAGCATCTCTCTCCCTCAGCATCGGTCTAGCCCCATCTGGCTCCCCCATAGCCCTCTTCCCTTCTCATTCACCCAGCCTGTCTGTTTCCCGCCGAGCATCTCTCTCCCTCACCATCGGTCTAACCCCCTCTGGCTCCCATAGCCCTCTTCCCTTCTCATTCACTCACCCTGTCTGTTTCCCGCCGAGCATCTCTCTCCCTCACAATCGGTCTAGCCCTCTCTGGCTCCCCCATAGCCCTCTTCCCTTCTCATTCACTCACCCTGTCTGTTTCCCACCGCGCATCTCTCTCCCTCACCATCGGTCTAGCCCTCTCTGGCTCCCCCATAGCCCACTTCCCTTCTCATTCACCCAGCCTGTCTGTTTCCCGCCGAGCATCTCTCTCCCTCACCATCGGTCTAGCCCTCTCTGGCTCCCCCATAGCCCTCTTCCCTTCTCATTCACTCACCCTGCCTGTTTCCCGCCGAGCATCTCTCTCCCTCAACCATCGGTCTAGCCCTCTCTGGCTCCCCCATAGCCCTCTTCCCTTCTCATTCACTCACCCTGTCTGTTTCCCGCCGAGCATCTCTCTCCCTCACCATCGGTCTAGCCCCCTCTGGCTCCCCCATAGCCCTCTTCCCTTCTCATTCACTCACCCTGTCTGTTTCCCGCCGAGCATCTCTCTCCCTCACCATCGGTCTAGCCCTCTCTGGCTCCCCCATAGCCCTCTTTCCTTCTTATTCACTCACCCTGTCTGTTTCCCGCCGAGCATCTCTCTCCCTCACCATCGGTCTAGCCCTCTCTGGCTCCCCCATAGCCCTCTTCCCTTCTCATTCACTCACCCTGTCTGTTTCCCGCCGAGCATCTCTCTCCCTCACCATCGGTCTAGCCCTCTCTGGCTCCCCCATAGCCCTCTTCCCTTCTCATTCACTCACCCTGTCTGTTTCCCGCCGAGCATCTCTCTCCCTCACCATCGGTCTAGCCCTCTCTGGCTCCCCCATAGCCCTCTTCCCTTCTCATTCACTCACCCTGTCTGTTTCCCGCTGAGCATCTCTCTCCCTCACCATCGGTCTAGCCCTCTCTGGCTCCCCCATAGCCCTCTTCCCTTCTCATTCACTCACCCTGTCTGTTTCCCGCCGAGCATCTCTCTCCCTCACCATCGGTCTAGCCCTCTCTGGCTCCCCCATAGCCCTCTTCCCTTCTCATTCACTCACCCTGTCTGTTTCCCGCCGAGCATCTCTCTCCCTCACCATCGGTCTAGCCCTCTCTGGCTCCCCCATAGCCCTCTTCCCTTCTCATTCACCCAGCCTGTCTGTTTCCCGCCGAGCATCTCTCTCCCTCACCATCGGTCTAGCCCTCTCTGGCTCCCCCATAGCCCTCTTCCCTTCTCATTCACTCACCCTGTCTGTTTCCCGCCGAGCATCTCTCTCCCTCACCATCGGTCTAGCCCTCTCTGGCTCCCCCATAGCCCTCTTCCCTTCTCATTCACTCACCCTGTCTGTTTCCCGCCGAGCATCTCTCTCCCTCACCATCGGTCTAGCCCTCTCTGGCTCCCCCATAGCCCTCTTCCCTTCTCATTCACTCACCCTGTCTGTTTCCCGCCGAGCGTCTCTCTCCCTCACCATCGGTCTAGCCCTCTCTGGCTCCCCCATAGCCCTCTTCCCTTCTCATTCACTCACCCTGTCTGTTTCCCGCCGAGCATCTCTCTCCCTCACCATCGGTCTAGCCCTCTCTGGCTCCCCCATAGCCCTCTTCCCTTCTCATTCACCCAGCCTGTCTGTTTCCCGCCGAGCATCTCTCTCCCTCACCATCGGTCTAGCCCTCTCTGGCTCCCCCATAGCCCTCTTCCCTTCTCATTCACCCAGCCTGTCTGTTTCCCGCCGAGCATCACTCTCCCTCAACCATCGGTCTAGCCCCCTCTGGCTCCCCCATAGCCCTCTTCCCTTCTCATTCACTCACCCTGTCTGTTTCCCGCCGAGCATCTCTCTCCCTCAACCATCGGTCTAGCCCCCTCTGGCTCCCCCATAGCCCTCTTCCCTTCTCATTCACTCACCCTGTCTGTTTCCCGCCGAGCATCTCTCTCCCTCACCATCGGTCTAGCCCTCTCTGGCTCCCCCATAGTCCTCTTCCCTTCTCATTCACTCACCCTGTCTGTTTTCCGCCGAGCATCTCTCTCCCTCACCATCGGTCTAGCCCTCTCTGGCTCCCCCATAGCCCTCTTCCCTTCTCATTCACTCACCCTGTCTGTTTCCCGCCGAGCATCTCTCTCCCTCACCATCGGTCTAGCCCTCTCTGGCTCCCCCATAGCCCTCTTCCCTTCTCATTCACCCAGCCTGTCTCTTTCCCGCCGAGCATCTCTCTCCCTCACCATCGGTCTAGCCCTCTCTGGCTCCCCCATAGCCCTCTTCCCTTCTCATTCACTCACCCTGTCTGTTTCCCGCCGAGCATCTCTCTCCCTCACCATCGGTCTAGCAATCTCTGGCTCCCCCATAGCCCTCTTCCCTTCTCATTTACTCACCCTGTCTGTTTCCCGCCGAGCATCTCTCTCCCTCAACCATCGGTCTAGCCCTCTCTGGCTCCCCCATAGCCCTCTTCCCTTCTCATTCACTCACCCTGTCTGTTTCCCGCCGAGCATCTCTCTCCCTCACCATCGGTCTAGCCCTCTCTGGCTCCCCCATAGCCCTCTTCCCTTCTCATTCACTCACCCTGTCTGTTTCCCGCCGAGCATCTCTCTCCCTCACCATCGGTCTAGCCCTCTCTGGCTCCCCCATAGCCCTCTTCCCTTCTCATTCACTCACCCTGTCTGTTTCCCGCCGAGCATCTCTCTCCCTCACCATCGGTCTAGCCCTCTCTGGCTCCCCCATAGCCCTCTTCCCTTCTCATTCACGCACCCTGTCTGTTTCCCGCCGAGCATCTCTCTCCCTCACCATCGGTCTAGCCCCATCTGGCTCCCCCATAGCCCTCTTCCCTTCTCATTCACTCACCCTGTCTGTTTCCCACCGAGCATCTCTCTCCCTCACCATCGGTCTAGCCCTCTCTGGCTCCCCCATAGCCCTCTTCCCTTCTCATTCACTCACCCTGTCTGTTTCCCGCCGAGCATCTCTCTCCCTCACCATCGGTCTAGCCCTCTCTGGCTCCCCCATAGCCCTCTTCCCTTCTCATTCACTCACCCTGTCTGTTTCCCGCCGAGCATCTCTCTCCCTCACCATCGGTCTAGCCCTCTCTGACTCCCCCATAGCCCTCTTCCCTTCTCATTCACTCACCCTGTCTGTTTCCCGCCGAGCATCTCTCTCCCTCACCATCGGTCTAGCCCTCTCTGGCTCCCCCATAGCCCTCTTCCCTTCTCATTCACTCACCCTGTCTGTTTCCCGCCGAGCAACTCTCTCCCTCACCATCGGTCTAGCCCTCTCTGGCTCCCCCATAGCCCTCTTCCCTTCTCATTTACTCACCCTGTCTGTTTCCCGCCGAGCATCTCTCTCCCTCACCATCGGTCTAGCCCCATCTGGCTCCCCCATAGCCCTCTTCCCTTCTCATTCAATCACCCTGTCTGTTTCCCACCGAGCATCTCTCTCCCTCACCATCGGTCTAGCCCTCTTTGGCTCCCCCATAGCCCTCTTCCCTTCTCATTCACTCACCCTGTCTGTTTCCCGCCGAGCATCTCTCTCCCTCACCATCGGTCTAGCCCTCTCTGGCTCCCCCATAGCCCTCTTCCCTTCTCATTCACTCACCCTGTCTGTTTCCCACCGCGCATCTCTCTCCCTCAACCATCGGTCTAGCCCTCTCTGGCTCCCATAGCCCTCTTCCCTTCTCATTCACTCACCCTGTCTGTTTCCCGCCGAGCATCTCTCTCCCTCACCATCGGTCTAGCCCTCTCTGGCTCCCCCATAGCCCTCTTCCCTTCTCATTCACCCAGCCTGTCTCTTTCCCGCCGAGCATCTCTCTCCCTCACCATCGGTCTAGCCCTCTCTGGCTCCCCCATAGCCCTCTTCCCTTCTCATTCACTCACCCTGTCTGTTTCCCGCCGAGCATCTCTCTCCCTCACCATCGGTCTAGCAATCTCTGGCTCCCCCATAGCCCTCTTCCCTTCTCATTTACTCACCCTGTCTGTTTCCCGCCGAGCATCTCTCTCCCTCAACCATCGGTCTAGCCCTCTCTGGCTCCCCCATAGCCCTCTTCCCTTCTCATTCACTCACCCTGTCTGTTTCCCGCCGAGCATCTCTCTCCCTCACCATCGGTCTAGCCCTCTCTGGCTCCCCCATAGCCCTCTTCCCTTCTCATTCACTCACCCTGTCTGTTTCCCGCCGAGCATCTCTCTCCCTCACCATCGGTCTAGCCCTCTCTGGCTCCCCCATAGCCCTCTTCCCTTCTCATTCACTCACCCTGTCTGTTTCCCGCCGAGCATCTCTCTCCCTCACCATCGGTCTAGCCCTCTCTGGCTCCCCCATAGCCCTCTTCCCTTCTCATTCACTCACCCTGTCTGTTTCCCGCCGAGCATCTCTCTCCCTCACCATCGGTCTAGCCCCATCTGGCTCCCCCATAGCCCTCTTCCCTTCTCATTCACTCACCCTGTCTGTTTCCCACCGAGCATCTCTCTCCCTCACCATCGGTCTAGCCCTCTCTGGCTCCCCCATAGCCCTCTTCCCTTCTCATTCACTCACCCTGTCTGTTTCCCGCCGAGCATCTCTCTCCCTCACCATCGGTCTAGCCCTCTCTGGCTCCCCCATAGCCCTCTTCCCTTCTCATTCACTCACCCTGTCTGTTTCCCGCCGAGCATCTCTCTCCCTCACCATCGGTCTAGCCCTCTCTGGCTCCCCCATAGCCCTCTTCCCTTCTCATTCACTCACCCTGTCTGTTTCCCGCCGAGCATCTCTCTCCCTCACCATCGGTCTAGCCCTCTCTGGCTCCCCCATAGCCCTCTTCCCTTCTCATTCACTCACCCTGTCTGTTTCCCGCCGAGCAACTCTCTCCCTCACCATCGGTCTAGCCCTCTCTGGCTCCCCCATAGCCCTCTTCCCTTCTCATTCACTCACCCTGTCTGTTTCCCGCCGAGCATCTCTCTCCCTCACCATCGGTCTAGCCCCATCTGGCTCCCCCATAGCCCTCTTCCCTTCTCATTCACTCACCCTGTCTGTTTCCCACCGAGCATCTCTCTCCCTCACCATCGGTCTAGCCCTCTTTGGCTCCCCCATAGCCCTCTTCCCTTCTCATTCACTCACCCTGTCTGTTTCCCGCCGAGCATCTCTCTCCCTCACCATCGGTCTAGCCCTCTCTGGCTCCCCCATAGCCCTCTTCCCTTCTCATTCACTCACCCTGTCTGTTTCCCACCGCGCATCTCTCTCCCTCAACCATCGGTCTAGCCCTCTCTGGCTCCCATAGCCCTCTTCCCTTCTCATTCACTCACCCTGTCTGTTTCCCGCCGAGCATCTCTCTCCCTCACCATCGGTCTAGCCCCCTCTGGCTCCCCCATAGCCCTCTTCCCTTCTCATTCACTCACCCTGTCTGTTTCCCACCCCGCATCTCTCTCCCTCAACCATCGGTCTAGCCCCCTCTGGCTCCCCCATAGCCCTCTTCCCTTCTCATTCACTCACCCTGTCTGTTTCCCGCCGAGCATCTCTCTCCCTCACCATCGGTCTAGCCCTCTCTGGCTCCCCCATAGCCCTCTTCCCTTCTCATTCACTCACCCTGTCTGTTTCCCGCCGAGCATCTCTCTCCCTCACCATCGGTCTAGCCCCCTCTGGCTCCCCCATAGCCCTCTTCCCTTCTCATTCACTCACCCTGTCTGTTTCCCGCCGAGCATCTCTCTCCCTCACCATCGGTCTAGCCCTCTCTGGCTCCCCCATAGCCCTCTTCCCTTCTCATTCACTCACCCTGTCTGTTTCCCGCCGAGCATCTCTCTCCCTCACCATCGGTCTAGCCCTCTCTGGCTCCCCCATAGCCCTCTTCCCTTCTCATTCACTCACCCTGTCTGTTTCCCGCCGAGCATCTCTCTCCCTCACCATCGGTCTAGCCCCCTCTGGCTCCCCCATAGCCCTCTTCCCTTCTCATTCACTCACCCTGTCTGTTTACCGCCGAGCATCTCTCTCCCTCACCATCGGTCTAGCCCTCTCTGGCTCCCCCATAGCCCTCTTCCCTTCTCATTCACCCAGCCTGTCTGTTTCCCGCCGAGCATCTCTCTCCCTCACCATCGGTCTAGCCCTCTCTGGCTCCCCCATAGCCCTCTTCCCTTCTCATTCACTCACCCTGTCTGTTTCCCGCCGAGCATCTCTCTCCCTCACCATCGGTCTAGCCCTCTCTGGCTCCCCCATAGCCCTCTTCCCTTCTCATTCACTCACCCTGTCTGTTTCCCGCCGAGCATCTCTCTCCCTCACCATCGGTCTAGCCCTCTCTGGCTCCCCCATAGTCCTCTTCCCTTCTCATTCACTCACCCTGTCTGTTTCCCGCCGAGCATCTCTCTCCCTCACCATCGGTCTAGCCCTCTCTGGCTCCCCCATAGCCCTCTTCCCTTCTCATTCACCCAGCCTGTCTGTTTCCCGCCGAGCATCTCTCTCCCTCACCATCGGTCTAGCCCTCTCTGGCTCCCCCATAGCCCTCTTCCCTTCTCATTCACTCACCCTGTCTGTTTCCCGCCGAGCATCTCTCTCCCTCAACCATCGGTCTAGCCCCCTCTGGCTCCCCCATAGCCCTCTTCCCTTCTCATTCACTCACCCTGTCTGTTTCCCGCCGAGCATCTCTCTCCCTCACCATCGGTCTAGCCCTCTCTGGCTCCCCCATAGTCCTCTTCCCTTCTCATTCACTCACCCTGTCTGTTTCCCGCCGAGCATCTCTCTCCCTCACCATCGTTCTAGCCTTCTCTGGCTCCCCCATAGCCCTCTTCCCTTCTCATTCACTCACCCTGTCTGTTTCCCGCCGAGCATCTCTCTCCCTCACCATCGGTCTAGCCCTCTCTGGCTCCCCCATAGCCCTCTTCCCTTCTCATTCACTCACCCTGTCTGTTTACCGCCGAGCATCTCTCTCCCTCACCATCGGTCTAGCCCTCTCTGGCTCCCCCATAGCCCTCTTCCCTTCTCATTCACTCACCCTGTCTGTTTCCCGCCGAGCATCTCTCTCCCTCACCATCGGTCTAGCCCTCTCTGGCTCCCCCATAGCCCTCTTCCCTTCTCATTCACTCACCCTGTCTGTTTCCCGCCGACCATCTCTCTCCCTCACCATCGGTCTAGCCCTCTCTGGCTCCCCCATAGCCCTCTTCCCTTCTCATTCACTCACCCTGTCTGTTTCCCGCCGAGCATCTCTCTCCCTCACCATCGGTCTAGCCCTCTCTGGCTCCCCCATAGCCCTCTTCCCTTCTCATTCACCCAGCCTGTCTGTTTCCCGCCGAGCATCTCTCTCCCTCACCATCGGTCTAGCCCTCTCTGGCTCCCCCATAGCCCTCTTCCCTTCTCATTCACTCACCCTGTCTGTTTCCCGCCGAGCATCTCTCTCCCTCACCATCGGTCTAGCCCTCTCTGGCTCCCCCATAGCCCTCTTCCCTTCTCATTCACTCACCCTGTCTGTTTCCCGCCGAGCATCTCTCTCCCTCACCATCGGTCTAGCCCTCTCTGGCTCCCCCATAGCCCTCTTCCCTTCTCATTCACTCACCCTGTCTGTTTCCCGCCGAGCATCTCTCTCCCTCACCATCGGTCTAGCCCTCTCTGGCTCCCCCATAGCCCTCTTCCCTTCTCATTCACTCACCCTGTCTGTTTACCGCCGAGCATCTCTCTCCCTCACCATCGGTCTAGCCCTCTCTGGCTCCCCCATAGCCCTCTTCCCTACTCATTCACTCACCCTGTCTGTTTCCCGCCGAGCATCTCTCTCCCTCACCATCGGTCTAGCCCTCTCTGGCTCCCCCATAGCCCTCTTCCCTTCTCATTCACCCAGCCTGTCTGTTTCCCGCCGAGCATCTCTCTCCCTCACCATCGGTCTAGCCCTCTCTGGCTCCCCCATAGCCCTCTTCCCTTCTCATTCACTCACCCTGTCTGTTTCCCGCCGAGCATCTCTCTCCCTCAACCATCGGTCTAGCCCCCTCTGGCTCCCCCATAGCCCTCTTCCCTTCTCATTCACTCACCCTGTCTGTTTCCCGCCGAGCATCTCTCTCCCTCACCATCGGTCTAGCCCTCTCTGGCTCCCCCATAGTCCTCTTCCCTTCTCATTCACTCACCCTGTCTGTTTCCCACCGAGCATCTCTCTCCCTCACCATCGGTCTAGCCCTCTCTGGCTCCCCCATAGCCCTCTTCCCTTCTCATTCACTCACCCTGTCTGTTTCCCGCCGAGCATCTCTCTCCCTCAACCATCGGTCTAGCCCTCTCTGGCTCCCATAGCCCTCTTCCCTTCCCATTCACTCACCCTGTCTGTTTCCCGCCGAGCATCTCTCTCCCTCACCATCGGTCTAGCCCTCTCTGGCTCCCCCATAGCCCTCTTCCCTTCTCATTCACTCACCCTGTCTGTTTCCCACCGCGCATCTCTCTCCCTCAACCATCGGTCTAGCCCTCTCTGGCTCCCCTATAGCCCTCTTCCCTTCTCATTCACTCACCCTGTCTGTTTCCCGCCGAGCATCTCTCTCCCTCACCATCGGTCTAGCCCTCTCTGGCTCCCCCATAGCCCTCTTCCCTTCTCATTCACTCACCCTGTCTGTTTCCCGCCGAGCATCTCTCTCCCTCACCATCGGTCTAGCCCTCTCTGGCTCCCCCATAGCCCTCTTCCCTTCTCATTCACCCAGCCTGTCTCTTTCCCGCCGAGCATCTCTCTCCCTCACCATCGGTCTAGCCCTCTCTGGCTCCCCCATAGCCCTCTTCCCTTCTCATTCACTCACCCTGTCTGTTTCCCGCCGAGCATCTCTCTCCCTCACCATCGGTCTAGCCCTCTCTGGCTCCCCCATAGCCCTCTTCCCTTCTCATTCACTCACCCTGCCTGTTTCCCGCCGAGCATCTCTCTCCCTCACCATCGGTCTAGCCCTCTCTGGCTCCCCCATAGCCCTCTTCCCTTCTCATTCACTCACCCTGTCTGTTTCCCGCCGAGCATCTCTCTCCCTCACCATCGGTCTAGCCCTCTCTGGCTCCCCCATAGCCCTCTTCCCTTCTCATTCACTCACCCTGTCTGTTTCCCGCCGAGCATCTCTCTCCCTCACCATCGGTCTAGCCCCCTCTGGCTCCCCCATAGCCCTCTTCCCTTCTCATTCACTCACCCTGTCTGTTTCCCGCCGAGCATCTCTCTCCCTCACCATCGGTCTAGCCCTCTCTGGCTCCCCCATAGTCCTCTTCCCTTCTCATTCACTCACCCTCTCTGTTTTCCGCCGAGCATCTCTCTCCCTCACCATCGGTCTAGCCCTCTCTGGCTCCCCCATAGCCCTCTTCCCTTCTCATTCACTCACCCTGTCTGTTTCCCGCCGAGCATCTCTCTCCCTCACCATCGGTCTAGCCCTCTCTGGCTCCCCCATAGCCCTCTTCCCTTCTCATTCACCCAGCCTGTCTCTTTCCCGCCGAGCATCTCTCTCCCTCTCCATCGGTCTAGCCCTCTCTGGCTCCCCCATAGCCCTCTTCCCTTCTCATTCACTCACCCTGTCTGTTTCCCGCCGAGCATCTCTCTCCCTCACCATCGGTCTAGCAATCTCTGGCTCCCCCATAGCCCTCTTCCCTTCTCATTTACTCACCCTGTCTGTTTCCCGCCGAGCATCTCTCTCCCTCAACCATCGGTCTAGCCCTCTCTGGCTCCCCCATAGCCCTCTTCCCTTCTCATTCACTCACCCTGTCTGTTTCCCGCCGAGCATCTCTCTCCCTCACCATCGGTCTAGCCCTCTCTGGCTCCCCCATAGCCCTCTTCCCTTCTCATTCACTCACCCTGTCTGTTTCCCGCCGAGCATCTCTCTCCCTCACCATCGGTCTAGCCCTCTCTGGCTCCCCCATAGCCCTCTTCCCTTCTCATTCACGCACCCTGTCTGTTTCCCGCCGAGCATCTCTCTCCCTCACCATCGGTCTAGCCCCATCTGGCTCCCCCATAGCCCTCTTCCCTTCTCATTCACTCACCCTGTCTGTTTCCCACCGAGCATCTCTCTCCCTCACCATCGGTCTAGCCCTCTCTGGCTCCCCCATAGCCCTCTTCCCTTCTCATTCACTCACCCTGTCTGTTTCCCGCCGAGCATCTCTCTCCCTCACCATCGGTCTAGCCCTCTCTGGCTCCCCCATAGCCCTCTTCCCTTCTCATTCACTCACCCTGTCTGTTTCCCGCCGAGCATCTCTCTCCCTCACCATCGGTCTAGCCCTCTCTGGCTCCCCCATAGCCCTCTTCCCTTCTCATTCACTCACCCTGTCTGTTTCCCGCCGAGCATCTCTCTCCCTCACCATCGGTCTAGCCCTCTCTGGCTCCCCCATAGCCCTCTTCCCTTCTCATTCACTCACCCTGTCTGTTTCCCGCCGAGCAACTCTCTCCCTCACCATCGGTCTAGCCCTCTCTGGCTCCCCCATAGCCCTCTTCCCTTCTCATTCACTCACCCTGTCTGTTTCCCGCCGAGCATCTCTCTCCCTCACCATCGGTCTAGCCCCATCTGGCTCCCCCATAGCCCTCTTCCCTTCTCATTCACTCACCCTGTCTGTTTCCCACCGAGCATCTCTCTCCCTCACCATCGGTCTAGCCCTCTTTGGCTCCCCCATAGCCCTCTTCCCTTCTCATTCACTCACCCTGTCTGTTTCCCGCCGAGCATCTCTCTCCCTCACCATCGGTCTAGCCCTCTCTGGCTCCCCCATAGCCCTCTTCCCTTCTCATTCACTCACCCTGTCTGTTTCCCACCGCGCATCTCTCTCCCTCAACCATCGGTCTAGCCCTCTCTGGCTCCCATAGCCCTCTTCCCTTCTCATTCACTCACCCTGTCTGTTTCCCGCCGAGCATCTCTCTCCCTCACCATCGGTCTAGCCCTCTCTGGCTCCCCCATAGCCCTCTTCCCTTCTCATTCACCCAGCCTGTCTGTTTCCCGCCGAGCATCTCTCTCCCTCACCATCGGTCTAGCCCTCTCTGGCTCCCCCATAGCCCTCTTCCCTTCTCATTCACTCACCCTGTCTGTTTCCCGCCGAGCATCTCTCTCCCTCACCATCGGTCTAGCAATCTCTGGCTCCCCCATAGCCCTCTTCCCTTCTCATTTACTCACCCTGTCTGTTTCCCGCCGAGCATCTCTCTCCCTCAACCATCGGTCTAGCCCTCTCTGGCTCCCCCATAGCCCTATTCCCTTCTCATTCACTCACCCTGTCTGTTTCCCGCCGAGCATCTCTCTCCCTCACCATCGGTCTAGCCCTCTCTGGCTCCCCCATAGCCCTCTTCCCTTCTCATTCACTCACCCTGTCTGTTTCCCGCCGAGCATCTCTCTCCCTCACCATCGGTCTAGCCCTCTCTGGCTCCCCCATAGCCCTCTTCCCTTCTCATTCACTCACCCTGTCTGTTTCCCGCCGAGCATCTCTCTCCCTCACCATCGGTCTAGCCCTCTCTGGCTCCCCCATAGCCCTCTTCCCTTCTCATTCACTCACCCTGTCTGTTTCCCGCCGAGCATCTCTCTCCCTCACCATCGGTCTAGCCCCATCTGGCTCCCCCATAGCCCTCTTCCCTTCTCATTCACTCACCCTGTCTGTTTCCCACCGAGCATCTCTCTCCCTCACCATCGGTCTAGCCCTCTCTGGCTCCCCCATAGCCCTCTTCCCTTCTCATTCACTCACCCTGTCTGTTTCCCGCCGAGCATCTCTCTCCCTCACCATCGGTCTAGCCCTCTCTGGCTCCCCCATAGCCCTCTTCCCTTCTCATTCACTCACCCTGTCTGTTTCCCGCCGAGCAACTCTCTCCCTCACCATCGGTCTAGCCCTCTCTGGCTCCCCCATAGCCCTCTTCCCTTCTCATTCACTCACCCTGTCTCTTTCCCGCCGAGCATCTCTCTCCCTCACCATCGGTCTAGCCCCATCTGGCTCCCCCATAGCCCTCTTCCCTTCTCATTCACTCACCCTGTCTGTTTCCCACCGAGCATCTCTCTCCCTCACCATCGGTCTAGCCCTCTTTGGCTCCCCCATAGCCCTCTTCCCTTCTCATTCACTCACCCTGTCTGTTTCCCGCCGAGCATCTCTCTCCCTCACCATCGGTCTAGCCCTCTCTGGCTCCCCCATAGCCCTCTTCCCTTCTCATTCACTCACCCTGTCTGTTTCCCACCGCGCATCTCTCTCCCTCAACCATCGGTCTAGCCCTCTCTGGCTCCCATAGCCCTCTTCCCTTCTCATTCACTCACCCTGTCTGTTTCCCGCCGAGCATCTCTCTCCCTCACCATCGGTCTAGCCCCCTCTGGCTCCCCCATAGCCCTCTTCCCTTCTCATTCACTCACCCTGTCTGTTTCCCACCCCGCATCTCTCTCCCTCAACCATCGGTCTAGCCCCCTCTGGCTCCCCCATAGCCCTCTTCCCTTCTCATTCACTCACCCTGTCTGTTTCCCGCCGAGCATCTCTCTCCCTCACCATCGGTCTAGCCCTCTCTGGCTCCCCCATAGCCCTCTTCCCTTCTCATTCACTCACCCTGTCTGTTTCCCGCCGAGCATCTCTCTCCCTCACCATCGGTCTAGCCCCCTCTGGCTCCCCCATAGCCCTCTTCCCTTCTCATTCACTCACCCTGTCTGTTTCCCGCCGAGCATCTCTCTCCCTCACCATCGGTCTAGCCCTCTCTGGCTCCCCCATAGCCCTCTTCCCTTCTCATTCACTCACCCTGTCTGTTTCCCGCCGAGCATCTCTCTCCCTCACCATCGGTCTAGCCCTCTCTGGCTCCCCCATAGCCCTCTTCCCTTCTCATTCACTCACCCTGTCTGTTTCCCGCCGAGCATCTCTCTCCCTCACCATCGGTCTAGCCCTCTCTGGCTCCCCCATAGCCCTCTTCCCTTCTCATTCACTCACCCTGTCTGTTTCCCGCCGAGCATCTCTCTCCCTCACCATCGGTCTAGCCCTCTCTGGCTCCCCCATAGCCCTCTTCCCTTCTCATTCACTCACCCTGTCTGTTTACCGCCGAGCATCTCTCTCCCTCACCATCGGTCTAGCCCTCTCTGGCTCCCCCATAGCCCTCTTCCCTTCTCATTCACTCACCCTGTCTGTTTCCCGCCGAGCATCTCTCTCCCTCACCATCGGTCTAGCCCTCTCTGGCTCCCCCATAGCCCTCTTCCCTTCTCATTCACTCACCCTGTCTGTTTCCCGCCGAGCATCTCTCTCCCTCACCATCGGTCTAGCCCTCTCTGGCTCCCCCATAGCCCTCTTCCCTTCTCATTCACTCACCCTGTCTGTTTCCCGCCGGGCATCTCTCTCCCTCACCATCGGTCTAGCCCTCTCTGGCTCCCCCATAGCCCTCTTCCCTTCTCATTCACCCAGCCTGTCTGTTTCCCGCCGAGCATCTCTCTCCCTCACCATCGGTCTAGCCCTCTCTGGCTCCCCCATAGCCCTCTTCCCTTCTCATTCACTCACCCTGTCTGTTTCCCGCCGAGCATCTCTCTCCCTCACCATCGGTCTAGCCCTCTCTGGCTCCCCCATAGCCCTCTTCCCTTCTCATTCACTCACCCTGTCTGTTTCCCGCCGAGCATCTCTCTCCCTCACCATCGGTCTAGCCCTCTCTGGCTCCCCCATAGCCCTCTTCCCTTCTCATTCACTCACCCTGTCTGTTTCCCGCCGAGCATCTCTCTCCCTCACCATCGGTCTAGCCCTCTCTGGCTCCCCCATAGCCCTCTTCCCTTCTCATTCACCCAGCCTGTCTGTTTCCCGCCGAGCATCTCTCTCCCTCACCATCGGTCTAGCCCTCTCTGGCTCCCCCATAGCCCTCTTCCCTTCTCATTCACTCACCCTGTCTGTTTCCCGCCGAGCATCTCTCTCCCTCAACCATCGGTCTAGCCCCCTCTGGCTCCCCCATAGCCCTCTTCCCTTCTCATTCACTCACCCTGTCTGTTTCCCGCCGAGCATCTCTCTCCCTCACCATCGGTCTAGCCCTCTCTGGCTCCCCCATAGTCCTCTTCCCTTCTCATTCACTCACCCTGTCTGTTTCCCGCCGAGCATCTCTCTCCCTCACCATCGTTCTAGCCCTCTCTGGCTCCCCCATAGCCCTCTTCCCTTCTCATTCACTCACCCTGTCTGTTTCCCGCCGAGCATCTCTCTCCCTCACCATCGGTCTAGCCCTCTCTGGCTCCCCCATAGCCCTCTTCCCTTCTCATTCACTCACCCTGTCTGTTTCCCGCCGAGCATCTCTCTCCCTCACCATCGGTCTAGCCCTCTCTGGCTCCCCCATAGCCCTCTTCCCTTCTCATTCACTCACCCTGTCTGTTTCCCGCCGAGCATCTCTCTCCCTCACCATCGGTCTAGCCCTCTCTGGCTCCCCCATAGCCCTCTTCCCTTCTCATTCACTCACCCTGTCTGTTTCCCGCCGAGCATCTCTCTCCCTCACCATCGGTCTAGCCCTCTCTGGCTCCCCCATAGCCCTCTTCCCTTCTCATTCACCCAGCCTGTCTGTTTCCCGCCGAGCATCTCTCTCCCTCACCATCGGTCTAACCCTCTCTGGCTCCCCCATAGCCCTCTTCCCTTCTCATTCACTCACCCTGTCTGTTTCCCGCCGAGCATCTCTCTCCCTCACCATCGGTCTAGCCCTCTCTGGCTCCCCCATAGCCCTCTTCCCTTCTCATTCACTCACCCTGTCTGTTTCCCGCCGAGCATCTCTCTCCCTCACCATCGGTCTAGCCCTCTCTGGCTCCCCCATAGCCCTCTTCCCTTCTCATTCACTCACCCTGTCTGTTTACCGCCGAGCATCTCTCTCCCTCACCATCGGTCTAGCCCTCTCTGGCTCCCCCATAGCCCTCTTCCCTACTCATTCACTCACCCTGTCTGTTTCCCGCCGAGCATCTCTCTCCCTCACCATCGGTCTAGCCCTCTCTGGCTCCCCCATAGCCCTCTTCCCTTCTCATTCACTCACCCTGTCTGTTTCCCGCCGAGCATCTCTCTCCCTCAACCATCGGTCTAGCCCCCTCTGGCTCCCCCATAGCCCTCTTCCCTTCTCATTCACTCACCCTGTCTGTTTCCCGCCGAGCATCTCTCTCCCTCACCATCGGTCTAGCCCTCTCTGGCTCCCCCATAGTCCTCTTCCCTTCTCATTCACTCACCCTGTCTGTTTCCCGCCGAGCATCTCTCTCCCTCACCATCGGTCTAGCCCTCTCTGGCTCCCCCATAGCCCTCTTCCCTTCTCATTCACTCACCCTGTCTGTTTCCCGCCGAGCATCTCTCTCCCTCACCATCGGTCTAGCCCTCTCTGGCTCCCCCATAGCCCTCTTCCCTTCTCATTCACCCAGCCTGTCTCTTTCCCGCCGAGCATCTCTCTCCCTCACCATCGGTCTAGCCCTCTCTGGCTCCCCCATAGCCCTCTTCCCTTCTCATTCACTCACCCTGTCTGTTTCCCGCCGAGCATCTCTCTCCCTCAACCATCGGTCTAGCCCCCTCTGGCTCCCCCATAGCCCTCTTCCCTTCTCATTCACTCACCCTGTCTGTTTCCCGCCGAGCATCTCTCTCCCTCACCATCGGTCTAGCCCTCTCTGGCTCCCCCATAGCCCTCTTCCCTTCTCATTCACTCACCCTGTCTGTTTCCCGCCGAGCATCTCTCTCCCTCACCATCGGTCTAGCAATCTCTGGCTCCCCCATAGCCCTCTTCCCTTCTCATTCACTCACCCTGTCTGTTTCCCGCCGAGCATCTCTCTCCCTCACCCATCGGTCTAGCCCTCTCTGGCTCCCCCATAGCCCTCTTCCCTTCTCATTCACTCACCCTGTCTGTTTTCCGCCGAGCATCTCTCTCCCTCACCATCGGTCTAGCCCTCTCTGGCTCCCCCATAGCCCTCTTCCCTTCTCATTCACTCACCCTGTCTGTTTCCCGCCGAGCATCTCTCTCCCTCACCATCGGTCTAGCCCTCTCTGGCTCCCCCATAGCCCTCTTCCCTTCTCATTCACTCACCCTGTCTGTTTCCCGCCGAGCATCTCTCTCCCTCACCATCGGTCTAGCCCTCTCTGGCTCCCCCATAGCCCTCTTCCCTTCTCATTCACTCACCCTGTCTGTTTCCCGCCGAGCATCTCTCTCCCTCACCATCGGTCTAGCCCCATCTGGCTCCCCCATAGCCCTCTTCCCTTCTCATTCACTCACCCTGTCTGTTTCCCACCGAGCATCTCTCTCCCTCACCATCGGTCTAGCCCTCTCTGGCTCCCCCATAGCCCTCTTCCCTTCTCATTCACTCACCCTGTCTGTTTCCCGCCGAGCATCTCTCTCCCTCAACCATCGGTCTAGCCCTCTCTGGCTCCCATAGCCCTCTTCCCTTCCCATTCACTCACCCTGTCTGTTTCCCGCCGAGCATCTCTCTCCCTCACCATCGGTCTAGCCCTCTCTGGCTCCCCCATAGCCCTCTTCCCTTCTCATTCACTCACCCTGTCTGTTTCCCACCGCGCATCTCTCTCCCTCAACCATCGGTCTAGCCCTCTCTGGCTCCCCCATAGCCCTCTTCCCTTCTCATTCACTCACCCTGTCTGTTTCCCGCCGAGCATCTCTCTCCCTCACCATCGGTCTAGCCCTCTCTGGCTCCCCCATAGCCCTCTTCCCTTCTCATTCACTCACCCTGTCTGTTTCCCGCCGAGCATCTCTCTCCCTCAACCATCGGTCTAGCCCTCTCTGGCTCCCCCATAGCCCTCTTCCCTTCTCATTCACCCAGCCTGTCTGTTTCCCGCCGAGCATCTCTCTCCCTCACCATCGGTCTAGCCCTCTCTGGCTCCCCCATAGCCCTCTTCCCTTCTCATTCACTCACCCTGTCTGTTTCCCGCCGAGCATCTCTCTCCCTCACCATCGGTCTAGCCCTCTCTGGCTCCCCCATAGCCCTCTTCCCTTCTCATTCACTCACCCTGTCTGTTTCCCGCCGAGCATCTCTCTCCCTCACCATCGGTCTAGCCCTCTCTGGCTCCCCCATAGCCCTCTTCCCTTCTCATTCACTCACCCTGTCTGTTTCCCGCCGAGCATCTCTCTCCCTCACCATCGGTCTAGCCCTCTCTGGCTCCCCCATAGCCCTCTTCCCTTCTCATTCACTCACCTTGTCTGTTTCCCGCCGAGCATCTCTCTCCCTCACCATCGGTCTAGCCCTCTCTGGCTCCCCCATAGCCCTCTTCCCTTCTCATTCACCCAGCCTGTCTGTTTCCCGCCGAGCATCTCTCTCCCTCACCATCGGTCTAGCCCTCTCTGGCTCCCCCATAGCCCTCTTCCCTTCTCATTCACTCACCCTGTCTGTTTCCCGCCGAGCATCTCTCTCCCTCAACCATCGGTCTAGCCCCCTCTGGCTCCCCCATAGCCCTCTTCCCTTCTCATTCACTCACCCTGTCTGTTTCCCGCCGAGCATCTCTCTCCCTCACCATCTGTCTAGCCCTCTCTGGCTCCCCCATAGTCCTCTTCCCTTCTCATTCACTCACCCTGTCTGTTTCCCGCCGAGCATCTCTCTCCCTCACCATCGGTCTAGCCCTCTCTGGCTCCCCCATAGCCCTCTTCCCTTCTCATTCACTCACCCTGTCTGTTTCCCGCCGAGCATCTCTCTCCCTCACCATCGGTCTAGCCCTCTCTGGCTCCCCCATAGCCCTCTTCCCTTCTCATTCACCCAGCCTGTCTCTTTCCCGCCGAGCATCTCTCTCCCTCACCATCGGTCTAGCCCTCTCTGGCTCCCCCATAGCCCTCTTCCCTTCTCATTCACTCACCCTGTCTGTTTCCCGCCGAGCATCTCTCTCCCTCAACCATCGGTCTAGCCCCCTCTGGCTCCCCCATAGCCCTCTTCCCTTCTCATTCACTCACCCTGTCTGTTTCCCGCCGAGCATCTCTCTCCCTCACCATCGGTCTAGCCCCCTCTGGCTCCCCCATAGCCCTCTTCCCTTCTCATTCACTCACCCTGTCTGTTTCCCGCCGAGCATCTCTCTCCCTCACCATCGGTCTAGCCCCATCTGGCTCCCCCATAGCCCTCTTCCCTTCTCATTCACTCACCCTGTCTGTTTCCCACCGAGCATCTCTCTCCCTCACCATCGGTCTAGCCCTCTCTGGCTCCCCCATAGCCCTCTTCCCTTCTCATTCACTCACCCTGTCTGTTTCCCGCCGAGCATCTCTCTCCCTCAACCATCGGTCTAGCCCTCTCTGGCTCCCATAGCCCTCTTCCCTTCCCATTCACTCACCCTGTCTGTTTCCCGCCGAGCATCTCTCTCCCTCACCATCGGTCTAGCCCTCTCTGGCTCCCCCATAGCCCTCTTCCCTTCTCATTCACTCACCCTGTCTGTTTCCCACCGCGCATCTCTCTCCCTCAACCATCGGTCTAGCCCTCTCTGGCTCCCCCATAGCCCTCTTCCCTTCTCATTCACTCACACTGTCTGTTTCCCGCCGAGCATCTCTCTCCCTCACCATCGGTCTAGCCCTCTCTGGCTCCCCCATAGCCCTCTTCCCTTCTCATTCACCCAGCCTGTCTGTTTCCCGCCGAGCATCTCTCTCCCTCACCATCGGTCTAGCCCTCTCTGGCTCCCCCATAGCCCTCTTCCCTTCTCATTCACTCACCCTGTCTGTTTCCCGCCGAGCATCTCTCTCCCTCACCATCGGTCTAGCCCTCTCTGGCTCCCCCATAGCCCTCTTCCCTTCTCATTCACTCACCCTGTCTGTTTCCCGCCGAGCATCTCTCTCCCTCACCATCGGTCTAGCCCTCTCTGGCTCCCCCATAGCCCTCTTCCCTTCTCATTCACTCACCCTGTCTGTTTCCCGCCGAGCATCTCTCTCCCTCACCATCGGTCTAGCCCTCTCTGGCTCCCCCATAGCCCTCTTCCCTTCTCATTCACTCACCCTGTCTGTTTCCCGCCGAGCATCTCTCTCCCTCACCATCGGTCTAGCCCTCTCTGGCTCCCCCATAGCCCTCTTCCCTTCTCATTCACCCAGCCTGTTTGTTTCCCGCCGAGCATCTCTCTCCCTCACCATCGGTCTAGCCCTCTCTGGCTCCCCCATAGCCCTCTTCCTTTCTCATTCACTCACCCTGTCTGTTTCCCGCCGAGCATCTCTCTCCCTCAACCATCGGTCTAGCCCCCTCTGGCTCCCCCATAGCCCTCTTCCCTTCTCATTCACTCACCCTGTCTGTTTCCCGCCGAGCATCTCTCTCCCTCACCATCGGTCTAGCCCTCTCTGGCTCCCCCATAGCCCTCTTCCCTTCTCATTCACTCACCCTGTCTGTTTCCCGCCGAGCATCTCTCTCCCTCACCATCGGTCTAGCCCTCTCTGGCTCCCCCATAGCCCTCTTCCCTTCTCATTCACTCACCCTGTCTGTTTCCCGCCGAGCATCTCTCTCCCTCACCATCGGTCTAGCCCTCTCTGGCTCCCCCATAGCCCTCTTCCCTTCTCATTCACTCACCCTGTCTGTTTCCCGCCGAGCATCTCTCTCCCTCACCATCGGTCTAGCCCTCTCTGGCTCCCCCATAGCCCTCTTCCCTTCTCATTCACTCACCCTGTCTGTTTCCCGCCGAGCATCTCTCTCCCTCACCATCGGTCTAGCCCTCTCTGGCTCCCCCATAGCCCTCTTCCCTTCTCATTCACCCAGCCTGTTTGTTTCCCGCCGAGCATCTCTCTCCCTCACCATCGGTCTAGCCCTCTCTGGCTCCCCCATAGCCCTCTTCCTTTCTCATTCACTCACCCTGTCTGTTTCCCGCCGAGCATCTCTCTCCCTCAACCATCGGTCTAGCCCCCTCTGGCTCCCCCATAGCCCTCTTCCCTTCTCATTCACTCACCCTGTCTGTTTCCCGCCGAGCATCTCTCTCCCTCACCATCTGTCTAGCCCTCTCTGGCTCCCCCATAGTCCTCTTCCCTTCTCATTCACTCACCCTGTCTGTTTCCCGCCGAGCATCTCTCTCCCTCACCATCGGTCTAGCCCTCTCTGGCTCCCCCATAGCCCTTTTCCCTTCTCATTCACTCACCCTGTCTGTTTCCCACCGAGCATCTCTCTCCCTCACCATCGGTCTAGCCCTCTCTGGCTCCCCCATAGCCCTCTTCCCTTCTCATTCACCCAGCCTGTCTCTTTCCCGCCGAGCATCTCTCTCCCTCACCATCGGTCTAGCCCTCTCTGGCTCCCCCATAGCCCTCTTCCCTTCTCATTCACTCACCCTGTCTGTTTCCCGCCGAGCATCTCTCTCCCTCAACCATCGGTCTAGCCCCCTCTGGCTCCCCCATAGCCCTCTTCCCTTCTCATTCACTCACCCTGTCTGTTTCCCGCCGAGCATCTCTCTCCCTCACCATCGGTCTAGCCCTCTCTGGCTCCCCCATAGCCCTCTTCCCTTCTCATTCACTCACCCTGTCTGTTTCCCGCCGAGCATCTCTCTCCCTCACCATCGGTCTAGCAACCTCTGGCTCCCCCATAGCCCTCTTCCCTTCTCATTCACTCACCCTGTCTGTTTCCCGCCGAGCATCTCTCTCCCTCAACCATCGGTCTAGCCCTCTCTGGCTCCCCCATAGCCCTCTTCCCTTCTCATTCACTCACCCTGTCTGTTTCCCGCCGAGCATCTCTCTCCCTCACCATCGGTCTAGCAACCTCTGGCTCCCCCATAGCCCTCTTCCCTTCTCATTCACTCACCCTGTCTGTTTCCCGCCGAGCATCTCTCTCCCTCACCATCGGTCTAGCCCTCTCTGGCTCCCCCATAGCCCTCTTCCCTTCTCATTCACTCACCCTGTCTGTTTCCCGCCGAGCATCTCTCTCCCTCACCATCGGTCTAGCCCTCTCTGGCTCCCCCATAGCCCTCTTCCCTTCTCATTCACTCACCCTGTCTGTTTCCCGCCGAGCATCTCTCTCCCTCACCATCGGTCTAGCCCCATCTGGCTCCCCCATAGCCCTCTTCCCTTCTCATTCACTCACCCTGTCTGTTTCCCGCCGAGCATCTCTCTCCCTCAACCATCGGTCTAGCCCTCTCTGGCTCCCATAGCCCTCTTCCCTTCCCATTCACTCACCCTGTCTGTTTCCCGCCGAGCATCTCTCTCCCTCACCATCGGTCTAGCCCTCTCTGGCTCCCCCATAGCCCTCTTCCCTTCTCATTCACTCACCCTGTCTGTTTCCCACCGCGCATCTCTCTCCCTCAACCATCGGTCTAGCCCTCTCTGGCTCCCATAGCCCTCTTCCCTTCTCATTCACTCACCCTGTCTGTTTCCCGCCGAGCATCTCTCTCCCTCACCATCGGTCTAGCCCTCTCTGGCTCCCCCATAGCCCTCTTCCCTTCTCATTCACTCACCCTGTCTGTTTCCCGCCGAGCATCTCTCTCCCTCACCATCGGTCTAGCCCCATCTGGCTCCCCCATAGCCCTCTTCCCTTCTCATTCACTCACCCTGTCCGTTTCCCGCCGAGCATCTCTCTCCCTCAACCATCGGTCTAGCCCTCTCTGGCTCCCATAGCCCTCTTCCCTTCCCATTCACTCACCCTGTCTGTTTCCCGCCGAGCATCTCTCTCCCTCACCATCGGTCTAGCCCTCTCTGGCTCCCCCATAGCCCTCTTCCCTTCTCATTCACTCACCCTGTCTGTTTCCCACCGCGCATCTCTCTCCCTCAACCATCGGTCTAGCCCTCTCTGGCTCCCATAGCCCTCTTCCCTTCTCATTCACTCACCCTGTCTGTTTCCCGCCGAGCATCTCTCTCCCTCACCATCGGTCTAGCCCCCTCTGGCTCCCCCATAGCCCTCTTGCCTTCTCATTCACTCACCCTGTCTGTTTCCCACCCCGCATCTCTCTCCCTCAACCATCGGTCTAGCATCCTCTGGCTCCCCCATAGCCCTCTTCCCTTCTCATTCACTCACCCTGTCTGTTTCCCGCCGAGCATCTCTCTCCCTCACCATCGGTCTAGCCCTCTCTGGCTCCCCCATAGCCCTCTTCCCTTCTCATTTACTCACCCTGTCTGTTTCCCGCCGAGCATCTCTCTCCCTCACCATCGGTCTAGCCCCCTCTGGCTTCCCCATAGCCCTCTTCCCTTCTCATTCACTCACCCTGTCTGTTTCCCGCCGAGCATCTCTCTCCCTCACCATCGGTCTAGCCCTCTCTGGCTCCCCCATAGCCCTCTTCCCTTCTCATTCACTCACCCTGTCTGTTTCCCGCCGAGCATCTCTCTCCCTCACCATCGGTCTAGCCCTCTCTGGCTCCCCCATAGCCCTCTTCCCTTCTCATTCACTCACCCTGTCTGTTTCCCGCCGAGCATCTCTCTCCCTCACCATCGGTCTAGCCCTCTCTGGCTCCCCCATAGCCCTCTTCCCTTCTCATTCACTCACCCTGTCTGTTTCCCGCCGAGCATCTCTCTCCCTCACCATCGGTCTAGCCCTCTCTGGCTCCCCCATAGCCCTCTTCCCTTCTCATTCACTCACCCTGTCTGTTTACCGCCGAGCATCTCTCTCCCTCACCATCGGTCTAGCCCTCTCTGGCTCCCCCATAGCCCTCTTCCCTTCTCATTCACTCACCCTGTCTGTTTCCCGCCGAGCATCTCTCTCCCTCACCATCGGTCTAGCCCTCTCTGGCTCCCCCATAGCCCTCTTCCCTTCTCATTCACTCACCCTGTCTGTTTCCCGCCGAGCATCTCTCTCCCTCATCATCGGTCTAGCCCTCTCTGGCTCCCCCATAGCCCTCTTCCCTTCTCATTCCCTCACCCTGTCTGTTTCCCGCCGAGCATCTCTCTCCCTCACCATCGGTCTAGCCCTCTCTGGCTCCCCCATAGCCCTCTTCCCTTCTCATTCACTCACCCTGTCTGTTTACCGCCGAGCATCTCTCTCCCTCACCATCGGTCTAGCCCTCTCTGGCTCCCCCATAGCCCTCTTCCCTTCTCATTCATTCACCCTGTCTGTTTGCCGCCGAGCATCTCTCTCCCTCACCATCGGTCTAGCCCCCTCTGGCTCCCCCATAGCCCTCTTCCCTTCTCATTCACTCACCCTGTCTGTTTCCCACCGAGCATCTCTCTCCCTCACCATCGGTCTAGCCCTCTCTGGCTCCCCCATAGCCCTCTTCCCTTCTCATTCACTCACCCTGTCTGTTTCCCGCCGAGCATCTCTCTCCCTCACCATCGGTCTAGCCCTCTCTGGCTCCCCCATAGCCCTCTTCCCTTCTCATTCACTCACCCTGTCTGTTTCCCGCCGAGCATCTCTCTCCCTCACCATCGGTCTAGCCCCCTCTGGCTCCCCCATAGCCCTCTTCCCTTCTCATTCACTCACCCTGTCTGTTTCCCGAAGAGCATCTCTCTCCCTCACCATCGGTCTAGCCCTCTCTGGCTCCCCCATAGCCCTCTTCCCTTCTCATTCACTCACCCTGTCTGTTTCCCGCCGAGCATCTCTCTCCCTCACCATCGGTCTAGCCCCTTCTGGCTCCCCCATAGCCCTCTTCCCTTCTCATTCACTCACCCTGTCTGTTTCCCGCCGAGCATCTCTCTCCCTCACCATCGGTCTAGCCCTCTCTGGCTCCCCCATAGCCCTCTTCCCTTCTCATTCACTCACCCTGTCTGTTTCCCGCCGAGCATCTCTCTCCCTCACCATCGGTCTAGCCCCCTCTGGCTCCCCCATAGCCCTCTTCCCTTCTCATTCACTCACCCTGTCTGTTTCCCGCCGAGCATCTCTCTCCCTCACCATCGGTCTTGCCCTATCTGGCTCCCCCATAGCCCTCTTCCCTTCTCATTCACTCACCCTGTCTGTTTCCCGCCGAGCATCTCTCTCCCTCACCATCGGTCTAGCCCCCTCTGGCTCCCCCATAGCCCTCTTCCCTTCTCATTCACTCACCCTGTCTGTTTCCCGCCGAGCATCTCTCTCCCTCACCATCGGTCTAGCCCCCTCTGGCTCCCCCATAGCCCTCTTCCCTTCTCATTCACTCACCCTGTCTGTTTCCCGCCGAACATCTCTCTCCCTCACCATCGGTCTAGCCCCCTCTGGCTCCCCCATAGCCCTCTTCCCTTCTCATTCACTCACCCTGTCTGTTTCCCGCCGAGCATCTCTCTCCCTCACCATCGGTCTAGCCCTCTCTGGCTCCCCCATAGCCCTCTTCCCTTCTCATTCACTCACCCTGTCTGTGTCCCGCCGAGCATCTCTCTCCCTCACCGTCGGTCTAGCCCCCTCTGGCTCCCCCATAGCCCTCTTCCCTTCTCATTCACTCAGCCTGTCTGTTTCCCGCCGAGCATCTCTCTCCCTCACCATCGGTCTAGCCCTCTCTGGCTCCCCCATAGCCCTCTTCCCTTCTCATTCACTCACCCTGTCTGTTTCCCGCCGAGCATCTCTCTCCCTCACCATCGGTCTAGCCCCCTCTGGCTCCCCCATAGCCCTCTTCCCTTCTCATTCACTCACCCTGTCTGTTTCCCGCCGAGCATCTCTCTCCCTCACCATCGGTCTTGCCCTATCTGGCTCCCCCATAGCCCTCTTCCCTTCTCATGCACTCACCCTGTCTGTTTCCCGCCGAGCATCTCTCTCCCTCACCATCGGTCTAGCCCCCTCTGGCTCCCCCATAGCCCTCTTCCCTTCTCATTCACTCACCCTGTCTGTTTCCCGCCGAGCATCTCTCTCCCTCACCATCGGTCTAGCCCTCTCTGGCTCCCCCATAGCCCTCTTCCCTTCTCATTCACGCACCCTGTCTGTTTCCCGCCGAGCATCTCTCTCCCTCACCATCGGTCTAGCCCTCTCTGGCTCCCCCATAGCCCTCTTCCCTTCTCATTCACTCACCCTGTCTGTTTCCCGCCGAGCATCTCTCTCCCTCACCATCGGTCTAGCCCTCTCTGGCTTCCCCATAGTCCTCTTCCCTTCTCATTCACTCACCCTGTCTGTTTCCCGCCGAGCATCTCTCTCCCTCACCATCGGTCTAGCCCCCTCTGGCTCCCCCATAGCCCTCTTCCCTTCTCATTCACTCACCCTGTCTGTTTCCCGCCGAGCATCTCTCTCCCTCAACCATCGGTCTAGCCCCCTCTGGCTCCCCCATAGCCCTCTTCCCTTCTCATTCACTCACCCTGTCTGTTTACCGCCGAGCATCTCTCTCCCTCACCATCGGTCTAGCCCTCTCTGGCTCCCCCATAGCCCTCTTCCCTTCTCATTCACTCACCCTGTCTGTTTCCCGCCGAGCATCTCTCTCCCTCACCATCGGTCTAGCCCTCTCTGGCTCCCCCATAGCCCTCTTCCCTTCTCATTCACTCACCCTGTCTGTTTCCCGCCGAGCATCTCTCTCCCTCACCATCGGTCTAGCCCCCTCTGCCTCCCCCATAGCCCTCTTCCCTTCTCATTCACTCACCCTGTCTGTTTCCCGCCGAGCATCTCTCTCCCTCACCATCGGTCTAGCCCTCTCTGGCTCCCCCATAGTCCTCTTCCCTTCTCATTCACTCACCCTGTCTGTTTCCCGCCGAGCATCTCTCTCCCTCACCATCGTTCTAGCCCTCTCTGGCTCCCCCATAGCACTCTTCCCTTCTCATTCACTCACCCTGTCTGTTTCCCGCCGAGCATCTCTCTCCCTCACCATCGGTCTAGCCCTCTCTGGCTCCCCCATAGCCCTCTTCCCTTCCCATTCACTCACCCTGTCTGTTTCCCGCCGAGCATCTCTCTCCCTCACCATCGGTCTAGCCCGCTCTGGCTCCCCCATAGCCCTCTTCCCTTCTCATTCACTCACCCTGTCTGTTTCCCGCCGAGCATCTCTCTCCCTCACCATCGGTCTAGCCCCCTCTGGCTCCCCCATAGCCCTCTTCCCTTCTCATTCACTCACCCTGTCTGTTTCCCACCGCGCATCTCTCTCCCTCAACCATCGGTCTAGCCCCCTCTGGCTCCCCCATAGCCCTCTTCCCTTCTCATTCACTCACCCTGTCTGTTTCCCGCCGAGCATCTCTCTCCCTCACCATCGGTCTAGCCCTCTCTGGCTCCCCCATAGCCCTCTTCCCTTCTCATTCACTCACCCTGTCTGTTTCCCGCCGAGCATCTCTCTCCCTCACCATCGGTCTAGCCCCCTCTGGCTCCCCCATAGCCCTCTTCCCTTCTCATTCACTCACCCTGTCTGTTTCCCGAAGAGCATCTCTCTCCCTCACCATCGGTCTAGCCCTCTCTGGCTCCCCCATAGCCCTCTTCCCTTCTCATTCACTCAGCCTGTCTGTTTCCCGCCGAGCATCTCTCTCCCTCACCATCGGTCTAGCCCCTTCTGGCTCCCCCATAGCCCTCTTCCCTTCTCATTCACTCACCCTGTCTGTTTCCCGCCGAGCATCTCTCTCCCTCACCATCGGTCTAGCCCTCTCTGGCTCCCCCATAGCCCTCTTCCCTTCTCATTCACTCACCCTGTCTGTTTCCCGCCGAGCATCTCTCTCCCTCACCATCGGTCTAGCCCCCTCTGGCTCCCCCATAGCCCTCTTCCCTTCTCATTCACTCACCCTGTCTGTTTCCCGCCGAGCATCTCTCTCCCTCACCATCGGTCTTGCCCTATCTGGCTCCCCCATAGCACTCTTCCCTTCTCATTCACTCACCCTGTCTGTTTCCCGCCGAGCATCTCTCTCCCTCACCGTCGGTCTAGCCCCCTCTGGCTCCCCCATAGCCCTCTTCCCTTCTCATTCACTCACCCTGTCTGTTTCCCGCCGAGCATCTCTCTCCCTCACCATCGGTCTAGCCCTCTCTGGCTCCCCCATAGCCCTCTTCCCTTCTCATTCACTCACCCTGTCTGTTTCCCGCCGAGCATCTCTCTCCCTCACCATCGGTCTAGCCCCCTCTGGCTCCCCCATAGCCCTCTTCCCTTCTCATTCACTCACCCTGTCTGTTTCCCGCCGAGCATCTCTCTCCCTCACCATCGGTCTAGCCCCCTCTGGCTCCCCCATAGCCCTCTTCCCTTCTCATTCACTCACCCTGTCTGTTTCCCGCCGAGCATCTCTCTCCCTCACCATCGGTCTAGCCCCCTCTGGCTCCCCCATAGCCCTCTTCCCTTCTCATTCACTCACCCTGTCTGTTTCCCGCCGAGCATCTCTCTCCCTCACCATCGGTCTAGCCCTCTCTGGCTCCCCCATAGCCCTCTTCCCTTCTCATTCACTCACCCTGTCTGTTTCCCGCCGAGCATCTCTCTCCCTCACCATCGGTCTAGCCCTCTCTGGCTCCCCCATAGCCCTCTTCCCTTCTCATTCACTCACCCTGTCTGTTTCCCGCCGAGCATCTCTCTCCCTCACCATCGGTCTAGCCCCCTCTGGCTCCCCCATAGCCCTCTTCCCTTCTCATTCACTCACCCTGTCTGTTTCCCGCCGAGCATCTCTCTCCCTCACCATCGGTCTAGCCCTCTCTGGCTCCCCCATAGCCCTCTTCCCTTCTCATTCACGCACCCTGTCTGTTTCCCGCCGAGCATCTCTCTCCCTCACCATCGGTCTAGCCCTCTCTGGCTCCCCCATAGCCCTCTTCCCTTCTCATTCACTCACCCTGTCTGTTTCCCGCCGAGCATCTCTCTCCCTCACCATCGGTCTAGCCCTCTCTGGCTTCCCCATAGTCCTCTTCCCTTCTCATTCACTCACCCTGTCTGTTTCCCGCCGAGCATCTCTCTCCCTCACCATCGGTCTAGCCCCCTCTGGCTCCCCCATAGCCCTCTTCCCTTCTCATTCACTCACCCTGTCTGTTTCCCGCCGAGCATCTCTCTCCCTCAACCATCGGTCTAGCCCCCTCTGGCTCCCCCATAGCCCTCTTCCCTTCTCATTCACTCACCCTGTCTGTTTACCGCCGAGCATCTCTCTCCCTCACCATCGGTCTAGCCCTCTCTGGCTCCCCCATAGCCCTCTTCCCTTCTCATTCACTCACCCTGTCTGTTTCCCGCCGAGCATCTCTCTCCCTCACCATCGGTCTAGCCCTCTCTGGCTCCCCCATAGCCCTCTTCCCTTCTCATTCACTCACCCTGTCTGTTTCCCGCCGAGCATCTCTCTCCCTCACCATCGGTCTAGCCCCCTCTGGCTCCCCCATAGCCCTCTTCCCTTCTCATTCACTCACCCTGTCTGTTTCCCGCCGAGCATCTCTCTCCCTCACCATCGGTCTAGCCCTCTCTGGCTCCCCCATAGTCCTCTTCCCTGCTCATTCACTCACCCTGTCTGTTTCCCGCCGAGCATCTCTCTCCCTCACCATCGTTCTAGCCCTCTCTGGCTCCCCCATAGCACTCTTCCCTTCTCATTCACTCACCCTGTCTGTTTCCCGCCGAGCATCTCTCTCCCTCACCATCGGTCTAGCCCTCTCTGGCTCCCCCATAGCCCTCTTCCCTTCCCATTCACTCACCCTGTCTGTTTCCCGCCGAGCATCTCTCTCCCTCACCATCGGTCTAGCCCGCTCTGGCTCCCCCATAGCCCTCTTCCCTTCTCATTCACTCACCCTGTCTGTTTCCCGCCGAGCATCTCTCTCCCTCACCATCGGTCTAGCCCCCTCTGGCTCCCCCATAGCCCTCTTCCCTTCTCATTCACTCACCCTGTCTGTTTCCCACCGCGCATCTCTCTCCCTCAACCATCGGTCTAGCCCCCTCTGGCTCCCCCATAGCCCTCTTCCCTTCTCATTCACTCACCCTGTCTGTTTCCCGCCGAGCATCTCTCTCCCTCACCATCGGTCTAGCCCTCTCTGGCTCCCCCATAGCCCTCTTCCCTTCTCATTCACTCACCCTGTCTGTTTCCCGCCGAGCATCTCTCTCCCTCCCCATCGGTCTAGCCCTCTCTGGCTCCCCCATAGCCCTCTTCCCTTCTCATTCACTCACCCTGTCTGTTTACCGCCGAGCATCTCTCTCCCTCACCATCGGTCTAGCCCTCTCTGGCTCCCCCATAGCCCTCTTCCCTTCTCATTCACTCACCCTGTCTGTTTCCCGCCGAGCATCTCTCTCCCTCACCATCGGTCTAGCCCTCTCTGGCTCCCCCATAGCCCTCTTCCCTTCTCATTCACTCACCCTGTCTGTTTCCCGAAGGGCATCTCTCTCCCTCACCATCGGTCTAGCCCTCTCTGGCTCCCCCATAGCCCTCTTCCCTTCTCATTCACTCACCCTGTCTGTTTCCCGCCGAGCATCTCTCTCCCTCACCATCGGTCTAGCCCTCTCTGGCTCCCCCATAGCCCTCTTCCCTTCTCATTCACTCACCCTGTCTGTTTCCCGCCGAGCATCTCTCTCCCTCACCATCGGTCTAGCCCCCTCTGGCTCCCCCATAGCCCTCTTCCCTTCTCATTCACTCACCCTGTCTGTTTCCCGCCGAGCATCTCTCTCCCTCACCATCGGTCCAGCCCCCTCTGGCTCCCCCATAGCCCTCTTCCCTTCTCATTCACTCACCCTGTCTGTTTCCCGCCGAGCATCTCTCTCCCTCACCATCGGTCTAGCCCCCTCTGGCTCCCCCATAGCCCTCTTCCCTTCTAATTCATTCACCCTGTCTGTTTCCCGCCAAGCATCTCTCTCCCTCACCATCGGTCTAGCCCTCTCTGGCTCCCCCATAGCCCTCTTCCCTTCTCATTCACTCACCCTGTCTGTTTCCCGCCGAGCATCTCTCTCCCTCACCATCGGTCTAGCCCTCTCTGGCTCCCCCATAGCCCTCTTCCCTTCTCATTCACTCACCCTGTCTGTTTACCGCCGAGCATCTCTCTCCCTCACCATCGGTCTAGCCCTCTCTGGCTCCCCCATAGCCCTCTTCCCTTCTCATTCACTCACCCTGTCTGTTTCCCGCCGAGCATCTCT